>CAJQZP010001479.1:1160000-1855000 GCA_907164705.1 Parnassius apollo | reverse complement strand
TAATCTTTACATTCTTAGACACTTTTAGGACAAGATGTAATAAAAGTACAAAATTAATCATTTCATTATCATCAGCCTTCCTATGTTCTCTGCTGGACTATTAACATAAGAAGGCTTTATCGAAAATGTGATCATCAGTGAGTCGGCATCAAATACTGCCCCGATCTGCGGAGCACGCCAAGCTTTTTAGAGGCCAATTTGGCCTTCTCTTCCAAGTGACCACGAAACTGCACGTCACTCGATATGTCGACGCCGAGGATTACAATACTGGCTGAGGCAACAAGGGGAGTGCCTTGAAACTGAAGAGATACGACAAAGGGGTACTTTTTAGCGGTAAATGTGCAAACTTGTGTCTTCTGGGGGTTAAACTGGACTACAATTAGTCGCCCCCAGCCCGAGATTTTGTTCAACAAAGTCTCGACTTCAGACACAATTTTGTCCCGGTACTCGGCGACGTTTTCCCGAGAAATATTGGCACGGCTGGTGTATAAAGCATCGCCAGTGCTGTCTTCTATAGCAATGAAGTACCGTTGTGAAAGCATGTAGCATTGGTATGCGAAGACACAGCGATATGGGACTTGTGAGCATGACCGTCTACTACGACCTTGATGCTCCGATCACCAAGGAAACTGGTGATCCAATTGCACAATTTTTCGGGAAGCCCATAGGAAGGAAGCTTCGTAAGAAGCGCTATGTGCCAAACTCGATCGAAGGCCTTCGCTATGTCAAACTAACGACCAACGCCTCCCCCTTGAACTCTACTGCATTCGCCCATTTATGAGTTAGGTAAACTAGAAGATCACCAGCCGAGCGACCGCGACGGAAACCGTACTGGTGGTCACTAATCAGCTGGTGATTCTCAAGGTACCGCATGAGCTGGCTGTTAATAATAGATTCCAATATTTGAGAGAACAAGGTTGTGATGGCGATAGGCCTATAGTTGAACGGATCAGAGCGGTTACCTTTTTTAGGGATCGGGTGCACGAAGGCTGTCTTCCATGATTTCGGGACTACGCCTAGGGAGTAGGAGTACCGGAAAAGACGCGTTAAGACCGGTGCCAACTCCGGAGCACACGTTTTCAGCCCAAAAGGAGGGACGCCATCAGGCATTCATGCTTACCATTAGGCAAATGAGGCAGTAAAACAGTTGTAATATAAATGTTTATATTGAAACTAGGCTGGGACCTAGCCGTTTTGTTATAACGATCCATTGTTCTTAGTATTTGCTAAGTTATGCATACAGTTTGTGTTTGTGCAAATGTTCGCACCAGATGAGATTCAAACTACCTGTAAATGCAATGAGTTTTTGTTAAGTAAATTTTATGTAAATAATTTATGTTTCAGGGCTTAACAGAAAATGATGAGCTACTTCAGTTTGGTTCGGTGAACTACAGTAACTTTTCAGACATAACACAAGTCCACGATGTAGTGGCACATTCAGTAGGCCAAAGGATACAAGTCAGGGTAAAGAGGGATCAACAAGTTCTCTCTCTGACTGTTGTACCAAGGCCATGGGCACATCCAGGCTTGCTTGGCTGTCAGATTAGAAGAATAACTCCTTCATAGAATAACTTCCAATGATAGCATCCAACAAACTACGGCTGTACTTACAACTCAACTTGTTCAATGTTTTTTGACTTATTTATTACTACCACATATTATCGATTCATTTGTTATTAGTATTAAATGGTAGTTTATTTCTATGTCACTGAAATGTTAATTATATCTGTAACAATACTTTAAATTATATAAATGGAAAAAAATATGCAGCGAATTATTCAGTCTAACTAAACTAAAACTTGGTGTATTCATAGTCTCAAGTTTAAACCCGTTTATAGTCTGTTTCAAGAAAGAAGTCCCTGGGAAATATGCAAATTAAAACGTATGGAAATGAGGACATACACGACCACCAGGACATCACCAGGGCGGCGCCGCTTAAAAATGAGGTTTAATATTTCACAGATTTCATAGCGGGGAAGTAAAATTGTTCTAAAAATGTAAAGGCAACATTTCTTTTTATTATTTAGATTCAACATAAATAAACCAAATCACAGATATTCATAAAAGTAGAAAAATTAAAACAGAACATAAAAGTGCGGAAAATTTTAAAGTTCAGTTGTTTTGTGTATTAATATAATCTGAATCTCTCCAGAAACTGATAAACTTTTATTAAAAATATCATTAAAAATTCATAAAAATACATTTTCAATTAAATGACATTGTGTAACAAATGGCGACATCTGGTGAAGGGAAGACTTCTATCATCAATACTGCGTTCATTGACAGCAAATTTAAAACACCGCGGCTAAGGGATCTATTTTTTAACGAAGTTCGTCTGAGTTCACCTAGACAAACTAACCTGTGGGTAAACTCATAAATTAAAAATATTACCGCTACACATGCTTTTGTTTATGTTGCTGCAAGTACTCTACAACAATATAGTATAGATGAAAAGGCTTTTTATCAAAGAAAATTATTATAAATTCGGGGAGAAAATATTAAATAATTGCGTTCAAACAAATATGGCTACGTTTAATTTGTTCCAAAATAAAACACATGGAATAATAATATGAATATGGAAAAAAGGTTATGTAAATATTTTTGAATTTAAAAATAAATTTTATGATGAATAACCATTGCTTTTGATTTTCGAAACTTTCTCTTTTCTTTTACTTCTACACATACATAAACACTCACGCCTGTCACCCAGAGGGGTAGGCAGAGACTACAGACTTCCATTTAGCACGATCCTGACATACCTCTCTCGCCTCTTCCACATCCATACCTACGCATACATGCTCGTCGGTTAAGGGTACTCTTAATTTGGCCCATTTTTAGTATGTCGCCAATTTGGTCGACAAACTTCCGCCTAGGACGTCCCTTTCCGACTCTTCCATTCACTTCTGCAACATATGTTTGCTTTGTCAGTCTTTCGCATTCATTCTTTCTACATGACCAAACCACCGAAGCATTCCTTTCTTAATCCTGGTCACGGCATCATCTTGCAAACCACACTCTTATCACACAGTTTCTCACCCTGTCACTCAGATTCAGCCCTAACATACTCCTTAAAGACCGCATTTCTACTGCATTTATTCTACTCTCATGCTTCTTCTGCCACACCCAACTTTCACTACCATACGTTAAAGTAGGGACTAATACAGCTTTGTGAATTGCCATACGTGACTTTTTTGACACATTCTGACTTTTGACAATAGAGTGTAGAGCCCCATTTACTTTATTTCATGCATTCACTCGTCGTTCAATATCCTTATCATATCTCCCATCCCTGCTGAATCAATTAACTCTCCTATTCTTATTTCACATACCGTTTTGCTTTCTTCTCTTTCAAAAACCATCACTTTCGTCTAAAAAAAAGAAAGGGGAATGAAAGTGAACGCAAGTAACGTTCACATTCATTCCCCATTCTTTTAATGACCTGTTCATTAATGTAACCATCATTTGCAACTCGGCCGCCGACGACGCAAGTATGACTTGATCATCGGCGTTCAAAAGGCATTTGATGGTTAACTCACCCATTCTTAACCCGCATTCTTCAACTTTCAAATTTTCCAAACAACTGTCCAATACACCCCATTCCCTTTCTAAATCCCACTTGTACATCCCAAATTTTTTCATCAGTTTCTTTCATAATTCTTTTAATTAGTACCTTAGCATACAATTTTCCCACAATGCTAAGAAGGCTGATACTACGGTAGTTTTTACAGTCCTGCTGTGACCCTTTTCCCTTCATCCAAATCTTTCGATGACGCCTGCGAGTAACCAATTACATATACAAGAATGAATAAATATCGAGACCTGGAATATTTGTTTTTAGGCCAATAAAAATATACGTGATAGAACCACGCTGTAGCTATATATTATTACTCGACCGGAGAAGCACCACGCTCTCACAGATCGATCTCACGGGATTCGAACTCGCGGCCTACACCGCTGCAGCACTCAATAGCTACTACGCTTTCGAGTCGTCAAGTATATCCAAAAGAAGCTTTTATGACTATAACGTAGATCTGTGCTAGCATTGTTGCTGCTTTTCGAGATCTGGCACAAAAATTTACTGCGCATGTTTACGGTCACGAATTGCAAACGATTATTAACAAGCTCGGTATCATATTACAATCTTTCGTGTTTAAATATTGAATAACTCGACGCAATTTAATATGGATGATAGCATGTTGTCCTTGAGTAAGTTGATACAGTTCATCCCCCCTACAACGGGAGTGGTCCGTATTCAGCACTGGACGTTCACGGGCTTGTGAAGAAGAATTATTTTCATTTTATCAATTTAACACATAAATCAATATAGTTTTATCATTTACGTTGACAGCTGATTTTAACATTGACGTAGTTTTTTAAATTGTATACCAATTAGTCATTATTGACCTGTTTCCGTGTGTTAGAAACTTTCAGAACGGCAGCAACGAAAAAGCAGTGCTGTCATTTGCGATAGTACTAGGTCAATAGGTAGCTAGTATATAGTCAGTAATCTATGGGTAGGTATATATACCTCTCTGATGCTACGAGAGGTATATTAGACATTGATACCACAAAGGAACTCATATATCAGTGGTTTATATCTTATTAAGGAATATAAAAACGTCAGGAAAACTGATAAACGTGTTTGTTTCTTTAAAGAAAAAAGCTATAAAACATTTTTATTACGATCTTAATTTGAATTCAAAGTCAAACGCAAGATATTGCTTCAAACTAGCTAGTGTTAGAAAACTACAATTTGAAAGTTAAGGACCTAATACTAACTATTCTAAGAACTATTGTGTAATTAACATAAGGAGAGTTGAAGGAATATATCTTTCTCTAACAACCATTTTTATTAAGATTTATTCATGACCAGTTAGTGAATGGTACTAAGAAATACTAATACCTTTTTTGTTTAAAAGAAATCGACTTAGATACGTAAATTGTCTTACTTTGAACGCTCTAATTTTAAGTAATAATTTAATTAGTCATTACAAGATAAAAATCAGTAGCAGCATTGTTTTGCTATTTTAAAAGTTTATTTCAATTCTTCTACTTTTGTCTAAAATATGTGCCTTAAACACCATTCAAATCGCGTTACAAATAAAGGATTTAAAAAAAATTATATGAAGTTGATTGGTGTTTGTACATATAACTGTGAACAATATGAGCCTGTGATGTGATTTTAACTTGTTTAATTAATTTTTTTAACTAAGTTTGCACCACAATATCTACTTTTATTTCTTTGTTGTTTTTAATGGGGCATATTTATCGCAGGTTTATGTTTTAAGCCAAACTCCAAGTAAAATTATTTATAGACTCAAAAAGAAAATGTCTAGATATAATTACTTCATATAATATGCTTGTATTTTGACTCTAAATATTATTGAATCTCATAAGCATTATAAGTTTATGAAACACAAATAATTAAATAATTATAATTAATAATTTAATAGATAATTATTAATTAATTAGTCAAAATAAATAAAGAACAAATTATGTATATGTTACCCGTGTACCGCGTACCGCCGTGTAGTGGCGGTTGAGAATATCCACTACCCCATATCTTCCCGTGGGTGTCGTAAGAGGCGAGAGAGGGAGACAGGCAGAAGATGGGCAGCAGCATCTTCCTGATAACAGCAATGATATAATAAAAAACTGCGGTTGCCAACCCGCTCGCCAAGCGTGGCAACTATGGCAAATATCCCCCCATGAGTAACGATGCAAACAAACGGCCCCCAGTCCCCGGCGGCCCCGCTATTCCTGGCTACGGTGGCGACCATGGTAACGGCGGGGCAGGGGGTGCTAAGAATCTCCGGTGGAGGTTCGGTTGCCACTTACGATGACTCGACCTGGCAACATATAACGCACGCACCCTGAGGACTGACGAGAAGATACTGGAGTTGGAAGAAGAGGTAGACAAGTTGCGCTGGCATATTATTGGGTTATCCGAGGTCCGAAGAGAGGGGGAGGACACGGTAATCCTCGAGTCCGGCAACTTGTTCTATCACCGGGAGGGCGACCATCTGTCCCAAGGAGGTGTCGGATTTATCGTCCACAACGACGACGACGTTTTATGTCGACGAGGGTCGCGTACCTGATACTCAGAATCACCAAACGGTATTCGCTGAAGGTCATACAGGTTTACGCACCAACCTCGGCACATCCCGATGAGGAGGTGGAGGAAATTTATGAGGATATTTCTCGAGCCATGCATTCCTCCAAAACCCACTACACGGTGTTGATGGGAGACTTCAACGCAAAACTAGGCACAAGAGAAAGCGATGAGCTGAAGGTAGGGAAATTTGGAGTGGGGCAACGGAACCGTAGGGGCCAGCAGCTGACCGACTTTATGGAGAAAGAGGGACTCTTTATGATGAACTCTTTCTTCCAGAAGCGGCCCCACAGGAAATGGACCTGGTCGAGCCCCGACGGTTCGACAAAAAATGAGATTGACTTCATTATGACGACCAGACGCCAACTGTTCAGTGATGTCTCAGTGATCGCAAGGGTGAAAACTGGCAGCGATCACCGAATGGTTAGAGGCACACTGAACCTAAACGTTAAGTTGGAGAGGTCTCGTCTAATGAAGTCAACGCTCCGTCCCCCTCGTGCTCTAATCCAGAATCCCGAAACCTTTCAGCTCGAGTTACGTAACCGATTTCAGTGCCTAGAAGATTGCAATGCAGTCGACGATATTAATGACAAGCTCGTGGAAACTGCCCATGCGGTCGGAGCTAAGTTCTGCAAGACCGGCCACAGAAGAACACAAAAGCTCTCTCATCACACTCTTAATCTCATGGCTGTTAGACGAGAGATGAGGCTGCAGTCGTCAACAGATTTGACAGCATACAGGCAACTGAACAAACAGATCTCCAAATGCATGCGGCGAGACTTACGCAAATTTAATACTGCTCGTATTGAAGAAGCGATTGAGCGAAACCAGGGCTCCAAAGTCTTTGCCAGAGATCTGTCTGCCAGTAAGAGCCAACTGTCAAAGCTGAAGACTGAGTGTGGCAGCATCGTTTCCGGGACACCTGAGATTCTGAGTGAGATTGAGAGGTTCTATGGGCAGCTGTACACATCATCGTTGGAGCCACACGCAAGTGTGAGTAACGATCCAAGAGCGGGTCTTATCCGACACTATTCCGATGATATCCCGGACGTCAGTCTGAGCGAGATTAGAATGGCTCTCCAGCACCTTAAAAACGGCAAGTCCCCGGGCGAGGATGGAATTACAGCGGAGCTTCTGAAAGCGGGTGGAGCAGAAGTGCGGTGGTCTTGTTCTTCAAGAACGGTGACAACGCCCTCTTGACGAACTACAGACCGATATCCCTTTTGAGCAGCGTCTACGTACTGTTATCGAGAGTCATTACGAATCGTCTCGCACGCAGACTCGACGTACAAGTCAGTTTTCGAAAAGGTTTTAGCACCATAGACCACATATATACCCTTCGGCAAATTGTGCAGAAGTCCGAAGAGTACAATCTGCCACTTTGTCTGGCGTATGTGGACCATAGTACACGGAATCAAAGGCTTTCTCATAGAAAGCCTTTGATTCCGTCGAAATTTGGGCGGTGCTACAGTCTCTTCAGCGGTGCCAAGTTGACTGTCGGTATATCGAAGTGCTGAAGTGTTTGTACAGTAGGGCTACGATGGCTATCCGAGTACAGAACCAAAGTACGAAACCTATCCAACTGCAGAGAGGTGTAAGACAGGGTAACGTTATTTCCCCGAAACTCTTCATCGCTGCATTGGAAGTCGTTTTCAAGCTACTGGACTGGAAAGGATACGGTATTAACATCAATGGCGAGTACACCACTCACCTTTCATTTGCCGACGATATAGTCCTTATGGCAGAATCGCTGGAGGACTTAAGCACTATGCTCAATGACCTCAATAGTGCCTCCCAACGGGTAGGTCTTAAGATGAACATCGACAAAACAAAGATCATGTTTAATGTCCATGTCACACCTATGCCGGTAGTTGTTGGGAGCACTAAGCTCAAAGTTGTTGACGAGTACATTTACCTGGGACAAATAGTCCGGCTAGGTAAGTCCAACTTTGACAGAGAGGTCAATTGGTTGGTAATTACAACGCATCTTCTCGTCAAGTATACCTCAAAACCTGAAAACTAAGTTGTACAACCAGTGCGTGTTGCCAGTGATGACATATGGAACTAAGACGTGGTCCTTCACTGCTGGCCGTATGAGGACGCTCAAAGTCCTTCAGCGAGCTATGGAGAGGGCTATGCTCGGAGTTTCTCTGCGTGATAAACTTAGAAATGAGGATATCCGCAGTAGAACCAGAGTGACCGACATAGCCCAACGGATTAGTAAGCTGAAGTGGCAATGGGCCGGCCATATAGCTCGAAGAAACGACAACCGTTGGGGAAAAAAGGTTCTCGACTGGCAGCCTCGTACCGGTAGACGAAGTGTAGGGCGACCCCCCACTAGATGGAGTGACGACCTGGTAAGACATGCAGGAAGTCGATGGATGCAGGTGGCTCAGGACCATGCTTTGTGGCATACCTTGGGGGAGGCCTATGTTCAGCAGTGGACTTGTAAAGGGCTGTAATGATAATGATGATGATGATGGACGCTTTCCTTTTAAATAACAAAATAATAAATTGAATTTTAATCACATTTATTTAATTACTAAGATAGGCTACAGTTATATTAGCTTGCAGGGAAAATAACAAAAATCCTTAATCATAGTATTAATGCTGGCAACATCAATTTAAGTCTGTATAAAATACTGTCAAAAAAATGTAAATTTTAGAAATCAAATCATATTTGCACTTTACAATTTTATAACAATTTGTAAAGTGGGGAAAGTGGTAAATAAAACTTGAGTTGCTCATCTATCTCTAGTAATAGGAGTAATCTATAATCAAAGATATCACACAAAAACACTAAGAGCCATGGTACAGTAAATTAATACATTTAAAACTTGGAAGCTCATTTTTTAAACACTTTATTTAGTGAAAGTTGCAAAACCTGTTTACAGGTCAAAATATGGTCTGTATTAGTCACACATTGGCAAAAGCTAATGTGTGACTAATACAGACTTTGTTGTAAACAACAAAAAATTCAAAGGTAAATATTTAATCAAGAACACATACTGAGAGATTCTATATATAAAATGGTTAAACAACTACAAGCTTAAAGATAAAAGAGTTCTAAATATGGAATATGGTTTGTTTTAAATATGTGAGTACATGTATTTTTTCATAAGTATCTAAGTAATACTGGTAAAGTTGCTTACGTCTAGGGAAGAAAAACCTAAAATATAAAAGTATAAATTTAGACAAATTTCGGTTTTACATTGATTCAATTAAAAAACATTAATATTCTAAAGACCTTTTTCTTATAAATGGCAAAGTTTAATCAACTGTGGTCTTTCGGATAAAAGATGTCAAGGATGAAATCTCACTATTTCTCTCACATGGTAATAGACTAAACTCAATTTATTCGCTTAAATTCTGAGTATCAGAGCTGTTTTCATTGACTGGCCAGCGCTTATGGCTTGGTGCGTACAGTACCAGTAGAGCAAAGATATAGATATTCCACATTCCATACACTCCAGTGAAGAATGCTGAAGTATACTCTAGCTCAATACTCTCGTCCCATTTCCATTGACCCTCTGCAACTTGTCCCAAAATAAATCCAATTACAGTTAGAGCAGCACATAACAATGTTGCCAACATTAAAAATTTGAAACGATATATAATCCCCTCATAATGCAATCGCCTTACAGAACACATATTTGGCAGTGATTGACGTTTTTGAGATATATTAATGAACACCTGCCATACCATATAGCACAAGAATAAGAAGTACACTCCAGTAGATATGCCGGCAAGTATTATGAAGGTCAGAGCAAGTTTTGTGCCTAAATCTGTCACCCAGATTGAATAAAATGGATTACGCAACTGAACTCCTCTTTCACACATATCAAATATAAAAAGTGAAATACAACCCATTGCGACTGCGCTTAAATGTCTCCAGTACTGCTTCAGAGAACTTTGAGCAGATGTGTCTTGAATCAACATGTGCTCACCAGCAAAAACAAGCCAAAATGAGAATAACATTGCATAAAATACACCTTGTTTGATATCTCCCAAAAGTAACATAAATGGAAGATCAAAATGTAATGTAAAATATTCTAAAGGCATGTTAAGAAAACATAATGCTATTCCGAGACTCAAAAGCATTTTTTCCAATAATACAGGTTTTCTTTGTAGCATGTGAATGCGATTCCAGAACCAGGCTAATATTGCAAAAATACATGGAAAAAAAACAGTTTTCAACGACAACCACACTTTTGTAAATCCTCCATTTTGATTAATGACTGTAAGCCATAAATCTTGTATATGGCCTATGTTAGTATTCATATCGGGCGTGTCTACTGGTAATCTTATATTAAGTAGGTAAAAATCATGATACAAAGAACCAAGTTCAAAAAGTGGTATTGCAGAACAATTGTACAAATATTCTTCAGTTCCCACTTCAATATCACAGTCTAAATGTCGTTTTTCGACGGACCGAGTATAAAGTTTCCAGTCTTCATCCGCGTCGCCTTTGTTCTTGTACGCAAGTCGGGCATCTATAGTTATTGTACTTCTAGGTTTAACTTCCATTTGAGAATGATACTTCAAATCCAACTGTAAGACACCAATTAAGTTTTGTTGCCATCTGGAGAAGTCTAAGATTTCGCCGTCTCTCGGAACCGGCATTTGGAACGCAAAAACAACATCCGTTTCGGACAAGTCTTGATGCATGTCGCCGAGGTCGACCGTTTTACATTTATCTTTACCCCGGTTGTAAAACCATTTTGTTGTATCATTTTTCATAATTGTCGTGTCCTTGCATACCGTAGCAAGAATATTCTGAGCATTCGCTGGCGTGGGTGCGATTAATCCGCCGATGAGAAAACATGTTAATTGACATAACAAAAGAAACGTGACTAATACAGCCAATTTTCTACCGCTAAGATTTTCTATTATGGTTCCCGTCATCGTGTTTTAAACACTAATCGAGTAATTATATCTCAAATGTACCACGGTCTTAAAAATAACAAACAAACGGTTTCCGTTGTTGTTGTTGTCTAATTTTTTTATTAACTGGCTTTATGGATCTGGGTTCTAGCCCTTCTGGGGCTATCATTTTTTTCTTAATCTTCATATTATATTTTTTCTTCACAATATGCTGATGCGTCACATTGCGAAGCCCTTGGGAGATTTTTACGACAGCTGAACCCAGCGGACAGTTCATGAAGGTTAGAGGCACTGGTGAGAAAATTTTCATGCTCCGTAATTTTGTAATTTTTGACAAAAAGAAACATTAAAAAATGGAGAAATATTTTATTGTGCGTGGATATGCAAGTGGTTTAGCATAGGCGCCCAAGCGATCAAAATAACTTGAAGTTTATATCGACATCAAAGCACTAGTTTCGTCGTTTTCTCTAAAAGTTCACCTGCGCGGAAAATTAATTCACAAAATCACATCACTTTTACGAATCAAAATCCACTTCAAACATTTATTCAAGCGACAAAACAGGGGCGACAATCCGTCTATGGCCAAGTTCGCGCCCAAATTCCCATTGTTGTCTCAATTTTTTTTTATTTAAACTGGCTTTACGGCTCTGGGCTCTAGCCCTTATGAGCCTCTCATTTCTTTCAGAATCTTCATTTTATATATTTTTCATTCACAATATGCTGATGCGTAACATTGCGAAGTTGTTACGAGATTTAGACGAGAGCTCAACCCAGCGGAATGTTGACGACAGCCACTCAAGTTCATAAGACGCCCAAGCGATCAAATTAACTTGAGGTTTATATCAACATCAAAGCCCTTGTTTCGTCGTTTTCAGCCATATTTTTGGACCGGCATAAGCCCTTCAATGATAACAAGAACAACTTTTTTTCTTACCTATTTTCTCTTTTTTTCTCTCTATTCTTTTTTTAGACTTTTTATCGATTAAGTTTTATAGTAAGAACCGCTTTTTTCTCCCTTTTCTTCTCTTTTTTTTTCTATTTTTTTCATTGCAGGAGCAATATAGCCCGACCGAACCACAATCAATCCCCATCACAAAAACATAGTAGTGCAACGTGAGGGACGCAATAACACGATAATACCAAAGTATAAAAACCAACAGCAACACCACAAATATTCTTCTGCATTAGAAGAACCACTACAATGGCGGAACCACAATTCTTTCACTCTACGAGTCCCAGCACTCGTTGAATGACGTTGTCTGCATCCTTGCACACGACACCCACAGTGAACTCCACACTGCACAAACTGTTGGGCTCCCGATATCATCATCATTATCATCATTACAGCCCTTCACAAGTCCACTGCGAACATAGGCCTCCCCCAAGTAATGTCCCAAAGCACGGTCCTGAGCCACCTGCATCCATCGACTTTCTGTATGTCTTACCAGGTCGTCACTCCATCTAGTCGGGGGTCGCCCTACACTACGCCTACCGGTACGAGGCTGCCACTCGAGAACCTTTCTTCCCCATCGGTTATCGGTTCTTCGAGCTATATGGCCGGCCCATTGCCACTTCAGCTTACTAATCCGTTGGGCTATGTCGGTTACTCTGGTTTTACTGCGGATATCCTCATTTCTGAGTCTATCACGCAGAGAAACTCCGAGCATAGCCCTCTCCATAGCTCGCTGAGCGATCTTGAGCGTCCTCATACGGCCAGCAGTAAAGGACCACGTCTCTGATCCGTAAGTCATCACTGGCAACACGCACTGGTTGTACACTTTAGTTTACACCGCCGTGTAGTGGCGGTTGAGAATATCCACTACCCCATATCTTCCCGTAAGAGGCGACAGAGGGACACAGAAAGGAGATGGGCAGCAGCATCTTCCTAATAACAACAATAACACAACAAAAACTGCGGTTGCCAACCCGCTCGCCAAGCGTGGCAACTATGGAAAATATCTTCCCAAGAGCAACGACGCAAACAAACGGTCCCCAGTCCCCGGCGGCCCCGCTATTCCTGGCTACGGTGGCGACCATGGTAACGGCGGGCCAGGGGGTGCTAAGAATCTCCGGTGGAGGTTCGGTTGCCACCTACGACGGCTCCCGATATAGGTAACCTCAATTCTATGATACCACCATAAATATGACCATTCCTCCAGAGTGATGCAACCTCTCTGTACTTTATAGACGCGCCGACACGGCCACATCCGACTATCGCACGTCCTCGTGCGATTGACACTAAGCCGTTAGCATTTGGTCAATCAATTACCACCTGTACCTAGTCTATCCGCCATCCACAATTATGTGGATGGCGGATAGACTAGGTACGACTAACCGCAGATAAACGATATTTTTACTTGGTATATATATACTTTGTAATCACTTTCACAAACTGACAGTTACCCTTAACACCTTTACTTACTGGCGGTTACAAAACAACTGACTAATCTATCGTCACAGCGGCCTTTTATACAATTTTAATAATAACCTAATAATGAACATTAATATTCTTATTACTATAAATATTGCATCATAAATTATAAAATAACTGTCAATCAATATAGCAACGACTAAACAATAATAAAAATTGTTTATATACATTTAATAACATTAATCTTAGGTTCGCCGGAAGTTGACAAGCGGAAGGCGGCAGTTATTATTTAATCATCATTAACTTATTAAGTATTATAAAAATTAGGTTATTAATCTAATAAAGGTTTTGTAATTCTCTGGGAAATTAAAATAAACTTAATTATGCGGACGAGCTCGTGAACCCAGGACCGGAAGACGATAACACTCGGCCATCCTGCGTTTTCCGTGTCCCACGGCGATCAGCCACGCCACTAGGTCCTGGTTTCTCGTTGGAGTACGGCACCTGAAATTTGAATAGTACCAACAGTATGCTTGTCGTTGCGAGTTCATGCAATATGTTTGTATTTGTATGTCTTTATACATTAATAATTCTGTTTATCTGTCATATTTCATTTTGCTTGTACTTTTACTTGTACACACAGCCTTTATTAATGTATAGGATCACACAGTTTTTAATATGTTGTCACACAGCATTTATTATGGGATCACACAGCTTTTATTATAGTATCACACCGCCTTGATTAGGATCACTCAGTTTTTATTATGGGGTCACACAGCTTTTATTATGGGGTCACACAGCTTTTATTTGTACAGGATCACACAGCTTTTATTTGTACAGGATCACACAGCTTTTGTTTATATAGGATCACACAGCTTTTATTTACTATAGGGTCACACACAGCTTTTGTTATAAGTTCACACATCTTTTATTATGGGGGTCACACAGCTTTTATTTTATGTATACGAGTATAGAGTCATACAGCTCTCATCTAGATAGAGTTACATTCTACAATGTAGCAAATCAGAGTAGTTATAATTAGTTAGGATCAGGTAGCAATTATCGAAAATCTGTTTTTCTTTATATATTACCACAAAACATAATTTATCAATCGTAAAAGTAATTTATAACAGTCAAAATAGTTGTAGCGAAACACCTAAGGCAACAGACATTTTTCTTCCTATATTTATTAGGGACCATTTATTAACTCATTATAAATATGATTTATCACAGGATATTAATAATTTAATTGCATACTTTTATTGTACATCCACTTACATACTATTATTCTATATAATATTGATATTAATATAGCCCGAGATTCAATTAGCTTTCTAAAAGATCTATAAGATCATCCCTGTCTACTTCATGATCACTACCGCTACTGTCATCGGGGATAGAAGAATTATAAGGCCGGAGGACTTCGCCGCGTACACCTGCCGAAAAGTTTCTGTATCCCTTCATACCCTTGATGCTGCTTATCGTGTATCGGTCTAATGAGTGGTCAGCTTTGCATACTTTATACGGTCCAATATACAAACCGTTAAGCTTCCTAGTAATATTAGCATTCTTCCTAGTTATCCCTCCTTTCCATAGTACCAATTGTCCTACAGAATATTTAACACATTTCTTATGAGTTCGGTAGAATCGGTCTTTCATAAGAGTCATATTTTTATCAATACGCAATAGCCTTGCCGCGTCTCTCTTCTAAAGCTCGAGCTTGACTTTCAAAGTCTGCAGGTTCCCCACAGGGGTAGGCTGGTAAACGCGAATTAGAATGACCAAATAATAATTTGAAAGGTGGGAAACCAGTTGTGGCATGAGGTGTGTTATTAATGCCCCAAATTATATCGGAGACATGGTCATCCCAAGTGCATTCACTATTGGTCATAGTATTTAAGCCGTTAATCGACGTTCTATTGACACGCTCAACTTGGCCATTTGATATAGGGCTAGCATTGGCGTTTAGAACATGTCTAAATTGCATTTCTTTAGCAAACTCCTTGAAATATCTGCTAGTAAACGCTTTACCTCTGTCTGTAATTATTCTATTAGGATTGCCGAATTGATTTATTATATCTTTTAAATGTTTTATAGTTTCTATTGAACCGCAGTTTTTAACAGCTTTTGCAAATACAAATTTTGTAAATGAGTCAATAATAATAAGTATATAACAGTTTCTCTTCCAAGTCTTAACAAATGGCCCCAAATGGTCGACATGTAATGTATGCATGGGGACTGCTGCCTTTTCGATCGGGTGCAGTTCTCCCTGCAATTTACCGTATTCTCCCTTTCCATAGGCACAGCGAAGACATGATTTGATATATTTTCGAATAAACCTTGTCATGCCTGTAAACCAAAACTGTGCTTTTATAATCTTTTCGGTTTTATCAAAGCCTGGATGTCCTATTTGATCATGAAACTTCTGCATTAGGCCCCATTTAGCTAATTTGGGTATAACGAAACGTTCCTCATTTAGAGTTTTCCTATAAAGAAAATCATCCTTTAATTTATAATTACTAGTAATATCTCTATTGTCTGTACCATTTCGTAATTGAGTCAAAATCATCTGAATATTTTCGTCCTGTAACTGTAATGTCACTAGCCAATCAGAGTCTTCTATCAGTAAAATTGTACTCGATGGCGGATTTCTACTCAAAGCATCTACGTGCCTCATTCGGCCACCAGAACGGTACTCAATCTGCAAGTCATAATCTTGGATGGAAAGCCACCAGCGGGCTATGCGGGGAATAAGGTCTTTTTTAACTAAAGTGGTTCGTAATGCCGCACAGTCTGTCACTATAGTTACGGGAATTCCTAAGAGGTAGATACGAAATCTTTTTAAGGATTCTACAACGGCTAATGTCTCTAGCTCATAGCTATGATAAAATTGTTCTTCCTTAGAGGTGACCCTACTAAAATAGGCAATTGGTCTCAGGCTAGTATCGGTTTGATATTGCAAAAGAATACCACCTAACCCTAGCTTACTCGCATCTGTATGGAGCTCGGTACGTGCATGTCTGTCATATATCCCTAAAACCAGTCTTTCCACAAGACGTTCTTTAAGAGTTTGAAAAGCACTTTCTTGGTCCGGGCCCCAATTCCATTCTATGTTCTTTTTAGTAAGTTGTGTGAGGAGTCTAGCTATTTCTGCAAACCCACGAATGAATTTCCTAAAGTATGAAGTCAAACCGATAAATTGTCGGATCTCGTGTACATTTCGTGGTTTCTTATATTCAGCTACACAACGAATCTTATCCTGTCCCGGTCGTATTGTGCCCGCAGTAATCTCATGCCCTAAATAGTTAGCGCTTTTCTTTAAAAATGAACATTTACTTAAATTCAGTTTTAAATTAGCTTCCGACAATAGTTGTAAAACACTTTCTAGCAACTTCAACCCATTATCAACCGATACCGTTGGCAGCATGACGTCATCAAGATACGTTGCTACGTCATTACCTAACCTCCCTAAAACAATTTTTATTAGACGTGAAAAAACTGCTGGAGCAGCCAGGCCAAAAGGCATTTTCAGGAATTCATACTGACCAGTAGGTGTAACAAATGCGGTTTTGTGAATAGAATTATCAGAGATTCTGACTTGGTAATAGCCCTGTGCAAGATCTAGTGTGGTAAATAATGATTTTCCAGATAAGCGAGTAACCTGATCTATATAAGGTAGTGGGTATCGATCCTTAACAGTACGCGAGTTCAGTGCTCTATAATCTATGCATAGTCTATAGTCACCCCCTTTTTTTTAACAAGGACCACTGGGCTTGCGTATTCAGACATGGACTCCCTTACAATGCCTGCAGCAATCAGGTCTTGAACCTTTTCATTAACTATTTCATTCTCTTTGTGAGAAAGTCGATAGGGCTTGCAGAAAACGGGTTGCTGGGTTGTAGTATGAATACGCATTTCTAACACGTCGGTACAACCTAAATCTCTTGTATTTTTGGCGAACAATTATCTAAATTTATTTAATAATTCTAGTAATTTATTGGATTCTTCTGGGTCCAAATCACCTACATCTAAGTCCGATAATAATAACTCATTGTGGGAAGGATGGTCAATCGTCATTACTTCCCTCTGCTCATTATGCTCTAAGTCACTAACAAGTTCAGCACGCGCTATGAGCCTATTCGACTCCCACTCAATAACATCGTCTCCTACGTTTATTACTTTTAAATGGCAATTCCTCGATCTTATAAGACCGCCTACAATAATATAAAACATACTCCCTAACTCATAATATACAGGTTTAGTTAGTAAAGTACAGTCACTATCATTCATATCAATGAAAACTTTTACATATGCCACACATCGTTGCGGTATTACAGTACAGTCCTTTAAGTATATTGGGAATTTGGTAACGAAATCTATTTCACTTAACTGCATATCACATAATTCACTTTCATGTTCAAGGTTTTTTACAAAACTGACAGAGTTTTCAGTAATAACTAAGCACAAATTTCTCTGATTTATCATTGTTTGACCGATAATTAAGTCTATATCAGCTAAATCATTATTCGTTAACTCAACAGAACCACTTTTAATAATATCATCTATCTTCACATCGATCCGCGAGGTCCCCAATGATTTCGAATATGCACCTCCAAATCCTTTCATCTTTATTGAAGAGGGCACGACTTCTAACATCAAACTACTAGCTTGTGTCGCAGTAAGAATATTCAATTTACTTCCTGTGTCTATGTATGCAATAAGTTTTTGCCCATTAACACTTACCACTTTTTTATACACATCCAGATAAATATTATATGTTGTGAACAAAATATTACTGACCTTATGTGGCTGTTGTCGAGGATTACTGGTAGCATACCAACAGTTGGCGATGGTGTGGCCAGGCCGGTGACACACCTCGCACCGTGGAACTTTGCAGTCCTTTACTTCATGCCCTTGTCTTCTGCACGCGTAACATTTCTTAGGCAGTACATAGTTTTCTGGCGTAGCCGATGTAATATGCCACCTCTCTTCCACGTCGTACTGGGTCGTTGGAGACTGTCGGCAGCTTCTAATTGCTTATAATTTTCAAGGGATAATAAGTATCCATAATAGAGCTGCTGCGGTGAGTCGCACAAAGCTTTTGCATTAGCTCTTATTTCGACCGGTAAACCTCTGATCACACATGATATCGCTTCCTCGCCCCCAATATTGCATTTTTTGAGCAAAGATATTTTATCGTGATAGTATTTTGTCATAGTTTCACTATTAGATTTCTTCCTTGCAAGCATGGCTTCTAAAAGATCAACATAGTCTGTAGACCGTGGAAACGCGGTCTCTAGCGCATTTTTCCACTCACTCCATGTAAGATTATAATCTTATAAATCGTCATACCAGTCTCTGGCAGAACCCCGAAGGCGAAGTTGCATGATGAACTGGCGATCCTTATTATTCCAATTGTACACATCACCCAACTGGTCGATTTTATGCAACCAACCCTTGACGTTGCTTGTTTTTTCATCTGGCTGAAACGTTGGAATAACTTCAGCATCGGTTTGAGTTACATGTCTCCTTTTCTGTCGGCGGTATTCGCGATCGGAATCCTCATCACTAGTTGAAGAAAAAAAATCTTGCTTTTCGTTGTATTCGGAAGACAATTTTTTTCTATACCTTCATTTCTTTGCGCCAATACCTTGAATATATGGGCCTGACATGATCCCACTTCTGAAATGTGGATGGCGGATAGACTAGGTACGACTAACCGCAGATAAACGATATTTTTACTTGGTATATATATACTTTGTAATCACTTTCATAAACTGACAGTTACCCTTAACACCTTTACTTACTGGCGGTTACAAAACTGACTAATCTATCGTCACAGCGGCCTTTTATACAATTTTAATAATAACCTAATAATGAACATTAATATTCTTATTACTATAAATATTGCATCATAAATTATAAAATAACTGTCAGTCAATATAGCAACGACTAAACAATAATAAAAATTGTTTATACACATTTAATAACATTAATCTTAGGTTCGCCGGAAGTTGACAAGCGGAAGGCGGCAGTTATTATTTAATCATCATTAATTTATTAAGTATTATAAAAATTAGGTTATTAATCTAATAAAGGTTTTGTAATTCTCTGGGAAATTAAAATAAACTTAATTATGCGACGAGCTCGTGAACCCAGGACCGGAAGACGATAACAATTATTTATTATCCCAATTGAGCAAGAAAAGAAGATCAATACAAGGTTTATCCCATAAAAATTAAATGTGGGCAATAACGGGGGGACTTTATCCCACTTCTGATGTAGGAAGGTAGTTAATTAGAATTAATTTATAATTACAAAATACATGGATTACAGGTAATCAATTGTAAATTGTACAGAGACTAATTTAATAGCCGATAATAATAATTAATTCGTTTCCACGAATTAATCATCCGAATAGTCTAGGATGAGCTAGTAACGGGATACAACAAGTGAACCGTGCCACTTTCTGTGTATATTACTCTAATCTATGCGTGCCACGACTGTTCCCGTATATACTTATTATACTCTTTGCACGACTGCCTGTTCCGTTTTTTTTTTGCGCCCGAAGCAATTAAAGGGCTACCCTATACGTAGGGAGGCGGAAAATGCATTACGCATACCACTATAGCCGGTCTATCGTGGTTATGAGGGACTCACTGTCCTACCGGGAACCCTAAGTGATACCCTTTAAAAACCGCCTTTGGGGACAGGCAGCCGGCTGATTAAGCTGTATTGTGCCTTATCATGAGCGACCCTCTTTTGGGAAAAGAGGGCGTAGGCGGCTACGAGCCGCTGAGGGAGTGCCTACGAAGGCAAATTAATATTAGTTAATACAATAATTTAATTTAATTAGAGTTGGCCTGAGCCGCCAGGAGGCAGTTCAGGTTGTTTGTCAGTTATTAGGCGGGTCCGAGAGAGAGTTTCTCGGCCTGCGGACTCGATAGCGAGAGGGGGGTGGGGCTGCATAGGTAGCTGCCTCACGAATTAATTGGTTTAGGTGCGACTCTGAGGCTTTGAAGAAGTTCTCAGAGAGGGCAGAATCAAGGGCGGCAAAGGAGTTCCTGGTTTCGAGGTATGTCGCGATTACTGGCGGCGGATGGTGTGCCTGAGGGGCAGGGAGGGAAGCCTGGGCGGCGATGGTGGCGATGGCGGCGAGGACCGTCTCATTGATATTTAAACCATATTGGTTTATGATGGCGGCGAGGGACTCAGATAGGCTATGTGTAGCCATATTGGGACAGTAAGCTAAGCGCGGTAACGATGAAGACGGGTCCCTGTTCTCGGTTCAAGAACAGGGACTTGAACGCGAGACGTACTACGAGACAATACACGTAATAATAATGCAAGAACAACAAGAAAATAAAAGAGACAATACAAAAAAAAGAAAAAAAAAATGAAAATGAAAATGAAAAAGCGGAAGTCAGTCAAACCTCCCTGCCCGAAGACAGGGGGGCAAGAACTGTAGCGTGAAAGTGACTCACCAGCCTCGACGCTGTTCAGCGTGAGCAGGACAGCGGAGGCGCGTGAGCGAGACAGTACTACCGTACCGTACGAGAGCGCGGACCACCTGGAGATGACCGTCCGAGAACGATGCCACGTGCCACCGGCGGAGTGAGCACTGCGTCGGCGCTGTACAGCGGAGGCGCGAGAGCGGGAGAGCACTACCGTACAGGGACGAAAGCGCGGACTACCTGCGACCGCTCGGAAGCGATGCCACAGGCGGAAATGCTGCCTGATCGTCGACACACTCCCAATCTTTACAACGTTGTTGACGAGAGACTTGTGGACGATAAATCCGACACCTCCTTGGGACAGATGGTCATCCTCCCGGTGATAGAACAAGTTGCCGGACTCGAGGATTACCGTGTCCTCCCCCTCCCCTTCGGACCTCGGATAATCCAATAATATGCCAGCGTAACTTGTCTACCTCTTCTTCCAACTCCAGTATCTTCTCATCAGTCCTCAGGGTGCGTGCGTTATATGTTGCCAGGTCGAGTCATCGTAGGTGGCAACCGAACATCCACCGGAGATTTTTAGCACCCCCTGCCACGCCGTTACCATGGTCGCCACCGTAGCCAGGAATAGCGGGGCCGCCGGGGACTGGAGGCCGTTTGTTTGTGTCGTTAGGCTTGGCGAGCGTGTTGGCAACCGCAGTTTTTTATTATATTAGTGTTGTTGTTAGGAAGATGCTGTTGCCCATCTCCTGTGCTCCCTCTGTCGCCTCTTATGACACCCACGGGAAGATATGGGGGTAGTGGATATTCTCAACCGCCACTACATTTGCCGTGTAGTGGCGGTTGAGAATATCCACTACCCCATCAACATGGTGGCGGAATTAAATGATAGACTACCCCAGGAGGGTACCAGCAACCCTGGAGAATCCATGTTTCTCCATACCTGAGCGTGGGTGCTCAGGCTGCCCCGCGTGCAAGATTCCGCTCAAGACTACAACTGCTCGGGGCAAACGGAGCAACAAGACCACGCCATCCGTGAATTTCTACAATATCAGGGGACTTCACTCTAACCTAAACTACCACCTCGAGACGACGAGGCCGGCTCTGCTCTTTCTGACCGAGACGCAGGTGTTCTCTCCGGCTGAGGTCTCGTATCTCTCCTACGCGGGGTACAAACTGGAGTTTGCGTTTACTTCAAAGAGGAGATCTGTTCTCAACGCCTCGGCAGTCTTGAAGGTTCGGAGCTGTCCATCCTTTGGCTACGCGTAGACAACGACGATCATCCGCGCGTTTTCGGGTGCCTAGAGGCATATATTACCGCTATAATACCGGTAATGCCGAAACAGACCGACTCTTCGACCACGTCCAAGTGGACTACTATTTAGAATGTTTAATAAATAAAGTTTATATTAAATTGCAACGAGACTTTTATTTCACTTCTTTTATTTAGGTATTTAATGACAAGGCAGAGTATTATTTTGTAGTAGGTACAAAAGTTGTGTCACTTTTGCGTTGTAAAATCTTTAGGAGAACCTTGTTGTACACTACGTTGAACGATACGCGCTCAGATGAAGTTACTTCATCTGAGGATACGCGTAAGCGCCATGAAACCCCTGGCGCTTGCTTATGACGTTTTGGTCGCGAGAAAACTAATCCCTAATGCAAACGAGCGCTGCATATTTTAATAGTTTGGTTGGACGACGTAACTATTATTTTAGCGCTGCAGCGAACTTTAGTTCTAACTCTTACCAAAATGAAGCAAACTTTTGGTTTGGGATGTCTCTTCTATACGTCAGTAATATAATTCGATGAATAGTGGAGGGTTTCCAAAGAAGCGTTGAAATACATGGCGTTAAATATCACATGCTGATTGGCGATGGCGACTCTGGTATCATAAATGGACTATAGATGCCATACGGTTCTAACCTCATGGTGAACAAAGTAGAATGAAAAAATCACCTTTTCAATATTAAAAATTACATATCACTGGTATGCAATTTTGTTTTGTCGTAGTATGGACGCCACATGCTTTGACGTTTGAAAAAATTAAGTACGATGAACACTTTTGGACAGAAAAAATGCAGCCAAAACATAACTCATTTTATTTTCAGTGTTTATTACCAAAACTGATTGACTCTAGAATCTAGAAGTATGGAAGCTCGAGAAAGAGTGTAATAAAATAATAATAAAAAATGTAGTAATAAAAAAATTCCAAAAGTTGTTACTTTTTTATTTGTAAACCTACCTAATTAACTGTAATCTCGAAATCTTTTTAGGTTACAATCCTTATTCAATAAAGACTCTAAAATAAAAAGACTAAATACCTAATGAAATTATTCACAGATATTAATTTTTTCATAAGAAGTATTATTTGTGTAGGTTTTCGATATTACTTTCTTCTCCCTAGGCTGTAATAATATCTTTTTTAATTATTATTTTTTTACGTTATGCGACACTAGGACTTCCTCCTGTATCATGGAGGCAGTTTTTACATACATAAATTGCACAAGGACAAACATTCGGAACAATTACTTGTAGGCTATACAAATACTTATGCAGTGCGGGATTCGAACCCGCGGCCCTCAGCGCTATAAATCATTGCTGAGCTACTGCACCACGTAGCCGCCAAATCTATACATAATATATGTATATCGATTTACTGTATACACATTTGCGTGTATTTGCGTACAACCAGTGCGTGTTGCCAGTGATGACCTACGGAACCGAAGCGTGGTCCTTCACTGCTGGAGGTATGACGACGCTCAAAGTCGCTCAGCGAGCAATGGAGATGGCTATGCTCGGGGTTTCTCTGCGTGATAAACTTAGAAATGAGGGTATTCGCAGTAGAACCAGAGTGACCGACATAGCCCAACGGATTAGTAAGCTGAAGTGGCAATGGGCCGGCCATATAGCTCGAAGAACCGACAACCGTTGGGGAAAAAAGGTTCTTGAGTGGCAGCCTCGTACCGGTAGGCGAGGTGTAGGGTGACCCCGCACTAGATGGAGTGACGACCTGGTAAGACATGTAGGAAGTCGATGGATGCAGGTGGCTCAGGACCGTGCTTTGTGGCGTACCTACCTTGGGGGAGGCCTATGTTCAGCGGTGCACTTGTGACGGGCTGTAATGATGATGATTAAACAGGTGCACCCTTTATTCTATCACTCTTATAATCCGATAGAAAGAGCAATTCGACACAAAGAGGGATCATGCATGCAAGCATGGGGGTGAAACACCACCAACTCCCTCACTTCGGGCTGAGCATTTTTTAACAAAAAAAAATGTGCCGGAGCAAGTGCCAGAAGTCTGCCTTATAAATCTGCGGTGAGTCGAGACGAAGACAAGTTGGACTGGCTTGCAGGAACTGAAGACTGCAGAAGACGATTCTCAGTAGTGAATGGTAGGGGTTCTTGAGGATAATGACGAAGGCTTGAAATTGTAGTTCCCAAAGGTTGTTTTGTCGTTGCGTGTTTAGATCACGTCAGGGTCACCATTGTGGCCGTGGAAGGAAAGGGAGATCTCCCGCCGGGCAAGGTGTTATGCCCGGGGAGTGGCCAACGCTCCGTGTGATAGTTCGGAGATGTTCTATATATTATGCTGTTTATGATTCGGAATGTTGATAGCGTGATTTAGGCTTCGGTGTGTTTTCGCTTGCGGCGCGACGACAGCGCCGCCACATTTATAATGATAACATTAGCAAACAGAGTATAAGTGAAAAGCTGCTCATGAATATGGCCTGTGAAATATTAAATCAGGATTTTCTTATCTTATCTTATCTATTTTATATATATTTTAATTACTAGCAATGGTTCTGGTAGAAGTGCAATTAAAAGTTATGTTGCAATTGTATTGTCAGCCGTCGAACGATAGGATTCTGTGCCCATGTTATGACAGTAATATGGTATTTGGGTTGGGCACAGCATCAGACTAACATTTCGCCTCCTGCTCAGTTCCTGGATGATGTATTGATGTATAAATTAGAGGCAAATAATTCCTTAGCTTTCCTAGATGCGTTAGTCATCCAAAATCCTAACAACACCATAGGTCACACTGTGTATAGAAAACAATGAATTTCACCATCATCCTACACAAGTTAGCTACCGTGAGCAAATTGTGGGGGTTTGGGGCTTCTTTCTCTGGTGTTGTCGCTCTGCTGTCGCGTCTTTCTCAAAAAAAAAAAAAAAAAAAATCTTTGTTACAGAGAGCACAAGGGATCTGTGACAGCAAATATCTGGCCGTCGAGCTTCAGCACGTCACGCAGGTTCTGCATGTCAACAAGCTTCCGAACCGACCGAGTGAAGCCGGACCACATTCAAGCGTGTGAAGTACTACCATATGCCAGGGGTGTCACAGACAAGATTGGGTACATCTTGAAGCGAGCTTCTTTTAAAATATTCTACAAGCCTCTGAAGAAGATTAGTAAGTTCTTACCATCCATCAAGTGTCATATTCTTCTAAAAGATGCAGGTGTGTACAGGCTTGATTGTGAATGTGATCTCTCATATATAGGGCAAACGGAAAGAACAATTAGAACCCGCGCAAAAGAAAATATAGCTGACGTGAAGCATCAAAGTTCAGGGAAGTTTGCAGTTTGTGATCATATCCTAGATGGCCCCAACCACATAGAGATAAATTAGATTTGATAGACCACAAATCCTTTCGAAGGAACATCAATTCCTATCAAGGATCATACGTGAGACTATTGAAATGAAAAAAATCCTTATTTCAATAGAGAAGGAGGCTTGGTACTACCACCGGCTTGGGACCCTTTAATTAATGAAATTAAAACTAAACGCAAGCATACCACTGCAAGACTTCAAGACACAGTAAGTTCATTCTATAGATCGGACCATAAATAAAAATTAAAAATCTGAAGGTACTCCAGTCAACACTGACATTGGGACGTCAGTCACCTCAGTCCGCCGTGACCATGGGTGCTGGAAAGCACCCGAAACGTCTGGAATTAAAAATCAAAGAAATAAAACGCGATAAAATCGATGAAAGTAGTTGTCAAAAACTGTATTTGTGAAAATAAAAACTATATATCTTCAAAATCCCGACTTTTTTAAAGCAATTCCTTTGCGATTTCATTCTTTTAATTGCATATTATTATATCTATATGCTTTTATATGTGGGCACCCATAGCCGAAGTGTCTATGAAGAATGGGCATTCCCCTTTAAAACACCGTGGCTAAGGGATTTATTTTTTAACGAAGTTCGTCTGAGTTCACCTAGACAAACTAACCTGTGGGTAAACACATAAATTAAAAATATTACCGCTACACATTCTTTTGTTTATGTTGCTGCAAGTACTCTACAACAATATAGTATAGATGAAAAGGCTTTTTATCAAAGAAAATTATTATAAATTCGGGGGGAGAATATTAAATAATTGCGTTCAAACAAATATGCCTACGTTTAATTTGTTCCAAAATAAAACACATGGAATAATAATATTTAAGAATATGGAAAAAAGGTTATGTAAATATTTTTGAATTTAAAAATAAATTTTATGATGAATAACCATTGCTTTTGATTTTCGAAACTTTCTCTTTTCTTTTACTTCTTCATCATCTTTATTCTTATAATTCAAATCTGTGGTTTCCTTATAAATCTGCACCTCGTCTTTACTGGTATTTTCGTCCTCATCAGGGTATAAGTATTTCATGGAGCATTCAAAGTAGACCTTATCATCCACTAATCGATAATCAGGTTTCGTTATTGTTCCTCTAACGCAATCATGGTAATAGCACACGATCTTTTCTTGTTCATATGTTTCACAGGAACCTGGAATAAATTAAAAATAATTTAAGTAAATAATTACCGTTGATCCGTAAGATCATACAACTAAGGAGTGCAATCGCATATGCTAAAATAGTAAACTTTCAAGCCTTGTTGGAAGAAAAATACTCGCATAGAACATTGATCCGTAACTATATACAAATAAAGAGCACAATCGCATTTACAAAAAAACTTTAAAACCTTTAAAAGTTCCAACTTTCAAGTCTTGTTGGAAGATAAATACTTGCATAGACCATAGACCATTGATTCTTATATAAATATGAAGCAGAATTGCGTTTACAAAAAAAAAATACTTCCAATCCTTTAAAGTAAATGCACCTTGATAGAACATTGATCCGTAACAGAATATAAATAAAGAGCAGAATCACGTCGAGTGTCGACAGAGCGGGAATATTCAAATACTTTAAAGTCTTGCGACTATTTTGGGTCGGCACCTGTTCGGCGTACTTGCAATTAAATACCTGGTATAAAAACCGAGCAGGAGGTACATAAACACACTTTAACGGGAATTCACAAACGAATGGGTGCCATTGAATATGTTTCATCATTAGCTATTTCAACCATTCAATGTATTTTTTAAACCCAAGGTTTAAAAAAATACATTTGAAGACCCGTTGGCTTATACAAATGCCGTAAGTAAAATTAAAGATCTGTTAAAAAATGATCAGCAAGGAGAAGCGTTATGTCCTACTGCCAGTTCGGACTCGGATAGTTCAAAAAAGACTCAGACTCACTCTTTTCAGTCAGACTTTACTCTCTGGAGTGATCTTCATAAACTGGTTCAGCGGAATTGGAGAACTAATAAAAGTGATGAAAGTTCTTCAGATGAGTTATCTCTTTATTTGAGGGCTTCAGTTAGTAGATTTAACGAAAATCCATTACAAGTGTGAACCAATTACAAAGTGCAATTCCTGAAGTTGTACAATATAGCATACAAATATTTAACCATAGTGGCCAGCTCAGTGCCATTTAAATGACTTTTCTCAAAAGCTGCACAGGTTTACCCAGCAGAGAAGAAAAAAAAAGCCAAACGCGTAAATAAAATTTTGTTTTTACAAGGTTTAGATAAGAAATATTGGGACATATAAAAATAAAGCTGATTCGTTTTTAACCCCGGCAGTTTTTACTTATTTACTCATATTAAACTGTTTGTCTTTCGTTTTTTAAATAGAAAAAAATATCGATTTATCGAAAATATCGATATATTTCATCGATATATCGAAAATTATCAATACAACATTGCGATTTATTCGTAGACAGAGAAACCTATAGACTAATGATCGGCGTGACCTCGAGTGAGAAAGGACGATAACGAATTTTTAGGTTATACAATAATCTTTATGACTTTTAAACACATTTAGATAAAAATTTTAATTGTTCTAGGAACTGAACTGAACAAGATTCACCAATCTTAAGCTCACAAAACACTTTTTTCTCACTTAAACCAACTTGTAAACTCCTTAAACCGCTACGCTGTTAAAGTTGTTTAGCAAACTGTAGAGTTTGCTAAACAAAAAAACCGGCACGGAGAAAGGGACAAACAATCACACCGCTCTATCTCATTTCTATGGAAGACGTATGCATAAATCTATCTTTTTCGTGTGCGATTGCGAAAGAAGGCGTCAATTTGTCTATAGGTTTCACTGTCTACGGATTTATTACATCAAAAAAATATCGATACTTTTTTACATGAACATCCCTATTTGGTAGCACTTTTAAGTGTGACAAGCATTCTCAACTTCATGTCTTAGTGACTTAGCGCTATGGTGACGTGGAGTTTTGATTACTAGCGTCTTTGTAGCGTGCTACTAAGATACGTTGGTGTTGTTTTTAGTTAACAACAATACAAATTTTGTTACCAAAGTCGATTGGGATCATGTGGGTGTGTTGTGATGGAGCGCCATCCGTACCTATGGATAGTTGCATTGATGCTTACTGCTGCTCGTGGTATTGCGTCTTGAAATGGATCTGCGGTTGTGCTGCAACTAATTCGACGCATCTTGTTGTTTTTGGTCGATGGAGGTATGATGTTTGCTGAGATTGTATGGGGGACCTTGGGATGGTGTAAGCCCGACGATAGTCGTAGGTGGTTGGCAGCGATGGTTGTTTTCACTATTCTCAATGGTGCTCTCTGCGCCATATCTTGCCTATCCGTAGACGACTTAATACGAGTTTAATCAGTCATTGACTGCCTCGTTGGTCTCGTGGTGGAAGTAGTGCGACTGCTGATCATGAGGTCCTGGGTTCGAATCCCGGGTCGGGCCAAAAAATTAATTATTGAGTTTTTCCGTCAAGAAATTCTCAGTAGTTGCCCGGAGTCAGGAAGTTGGCGGTGTCTCACCCCCGTGCCTCGGAAAGCACGTAAAGCCGTTGGTCCTGCGCCTGATCTCTCTCCGGTCGTGTCGGTTTACCGTCCCATCGGATTATGAGAGGGAGGGAAGAGAGAGAGAGTGAACCTGTGCTTGCGCACACTTGATCACTATAGTCCTGTCCTGCGCCGATGGCTAGCCTCCGTTGAGGCAGGCTGCCGTGGCTGAAATTCGGTCTGGAGGACATTATTAATCAGTCATAGAATGGCGCATTCAAACACATCAAAGTATCTCTTGTATCTCTCCCCTGTTACTCCTACATGGTAGAGGCTCCAAGCCCCTGGAGAATGCAAGTGTCGGGGCCCTATTTATCTCACTTTATCACGTAAAGACTTTTAAAGGCCGCGGAGCTCATAAGCAGCTACCTGGACCTTTCGGTTCATCGGGCACTGTTAATGACAACTTACTTTCACAGTCTGTATCTACTAACAACTGTTAGGTGACTTTCGTAATAAAGTTAATTTTTTATTTATTACAGAAATTTTACAGACAATTTAGAACATTACGGAAAATTACTAAACTTTTGACCTACCAGGCCTTTGTACCCGAACCGTTAGCACAGCGCGTTCGGGCGCCATGTTCTTGAAATGCACAAGGTAGCACGCCAGCATAGTGCCAGTTCGACCCCGGCCATGTCTGCAGTGAACGCCGATCACCTGGAAATCGATTATTCAAATACAATTTAATCTTACCCAAAACCCAATTATTATTTATTTAACTTCATATACACATTAGATGTATATAGGCGGACTTAATGCCCGAGGCATTATCTACCAGTCTACCTTAGAGCAGTGCAGAGATAAAAGAGGTAGGTGTAATAAGAAGTATGTACAATATATATATATATATATATATGTGTGTGTGTGTGTGTGTAAGTATATATACATAAAACTAAATACATACATACACACACACTCGCATATATATATATATTTTTTTTATATATATATATATATATATATATATATATATTATTAGTCAGTACTTAAATTAACAATATTGAATAAAACTATTTTTGACAGGTTTTATCGCGTTACATCTTACTTTATTTTAAAAATTTTTAAAAATGTTTTTTTTTCTTATTTTTTATTTTTAAAGACAGCAACTAGATGTCATTATATCAGATATAATAAAACCCTCGAAAAAGAACACCACAAACACCGTAGCAAACTGCCGGCTGTATTAATTAAAAATCTTATTTCAGCCCCACCTATTTATTTATTCCGTGGCACCACTGGAAAACTATACCACAGATTAGATAAAAATTACTGCGTACTATACGCTCGTACTGCGTAAATAGAACCAAAATTTATAGTTATAAGCTGAAGGTAACCGTGTAGTGGCGCTATAAGAATATCCACTACTCTCTACTCTAAATCGCCCCGTGGGTGTCGTAAGAGGCGACAGATAGAAATGGAACCAGAAGGTGGGAAAACACCATCTCCGTGACAACTCAAAATTATAGAAATATTCACTTGCCATTCCGCCTACAATCTGTGGGGGAGGCCTATGTTTAGCAGCGGATTTTTATAGGGTGTAATGAATAGATGGTAGGACGAAGGTTAGCAATCATATTATCAGGGCGATAAACATGATCAAACACCTGTTACCGGTCAGTGCTGTGAATTGCAAAAACGACAAACTTCAGAAATAAATAAGTTCAAAAACTATGAAAAGCGTATATTTCATTTTACTATAAAATAAAACAGTCTCTGTTACGAAGACTATATGATATATGGAAAATTATAAAACTTGTAGCAATCCACAAGTAAGAATGTTTCGATAGATGCTGTAGAACATATATGTTATATATATCTACTATATTCTAATCTAATCGATTTTAATACCTAAAATGTTTACAAGGCTTATATATTATATTTCAGGAAAATTCAACGTTACTTTTGATGGGCTGTAACGGTGGAATATAATTTTAAATCTAAAATAATTAAAAAAAGTACCACAAATAAGTTTAATGTATAACAAAGCCTTAAAGATGGCGTTAAATCTCATGTTGTCTCTACTATCACTTTAAGTAGAAGTGACTGTGACACCACGAGACTTACGACATCTTAAATTTGAGTAGCGTTTGAGTATTCGGCCATAAGTTACTATGCTCTTATTTAGTTTTTGCGGATACATATTCGTTTATCTCTTACCTCTCCTTTCATCTCAGCTCGTTCGCATATTTCAATGAACTTCAAAATTTGCTTTAAAGTTGGTGCTCCAAACTCCTTTATTCCTATCTCCGTCCATTTCAACTTCCTATCAAAATCGAAAACTGGCGGCAACTTTTCCGGCGACAGTGTGATTAAATGATTTATACCGGAATCAACTAAATAATTTAAGTTTTCAACTGTCTGCGGCCAGCCCATTGCCGCAACTTTATCCTTAACAAACCAAGAGAAATTGTAAGGTGGATACGAGTCATACTGCTTCTTCTCTGTGTCTGGTTCCTTGACTTCTTGTCTTGGCTCATGTTTCGCAGATGCGTCAGCATATTTGTAAAATAACTTTGCAAGTTTCACATTTGTTCTTTTTGGCACTGTAGTCATGTTGTGTTTTGAATGTAGAATACGTGTTTATTTATTTGAAAAGATAACCGCAGTACCTGAAAGATTAACAAAGATGGTTATAGTAAAATGATTTAGTTACTTTAATAATAATTTTAAATTAAAGAAATAGGATTACAAATTTTAGCATAAATAATTATTTAAAAGACCTATAGCAAGAGCTTCACGCTATTATGTCCCGTGGGTGACGTAAAAAATGCGACAGAATATGAGAAATGCCAGAAATATGGAACCATATGCGATACCCTCTAATAGATGACACGATACATTTTACCGTCAAGTTTGCAGCGCGCTTGAAGCGGCGTCCAGTGCATCCGTATAGACCAAGACCACTCACGTTCAAGTTCGCCGTCAAGTTCGCATGATGCCGCACCAGTTGAAACCATGACGTGTCTCGCTAATTGCTCCGAATAACGTCATGCATACTTAATGTGATCATTTATTTTTTGACTCAAAACGGGACATTGGTTTATTGAGGTCAATTAACAGATAGTAATTAAAAAAAAACACTTTTTAAAGTTATTTATTCAGAATAATTTAGTTAGCTTAAAATTACACAAATATATATATAATTTCTTTTTTTGTACACCACAATACAGAAACATCAAGTTCAGTTAAAACTAAATTAACAAATAAACAAATAAAGGAACAAATTTGCTTTAATATAGCTGGTGGTGATATTAAGTAAGAATGAAACTCTTGGCATATTTTTTTATATTCAACTAAATTATCAATATCGCCCATTTCTTTGGTAAGAAAGAAATGCCACCGTTCCAGATATTCATGGCTTGTTTCATAAAATTTTGTAGCCGCCCTTTTCACCAATTTTTCCTCTATGTCAGTAATATTATCTCTCGATTTCACTTTTAATTACGGACCGTAAATGGAAGAAACTGATTGGTCTGTTTCTGAGTCAAAGTGTCTTTTAGTTGATTGATTTATTTTGTAGCTTCAATAGCCGATACAGTCTAAACTTCAACTTTCAATACAGCTTGATGAAAACTTGCTGACTGAGCGTGTAAAAAATAAAGCTATATTTAAAAATAAAGCATTTCGGAGGTGGGATCTTCAAAAAAGTTTTTTAGTAACAACAACACAAATTTTTGCGCGGTTTCAGAAAACGGGACAATTTTGCGTCCCAGAGTTCATTTCGGGGACACCGGGACTAGTAACTATAAAAAGGGACAGTCCCGTTCAAAACGGGACGTCTGGTCACGTTATTCATACTTGACCGCTCACACGCACGTTCAAGTTTACGTGACGCTGCAAGCTTGATCAAGTCTGCAGAATCGAAAGTCAATTCTTGCTTCAAATAGATATATCATGCACACTGATAGCCATACACCGTGAAGCATATAAAAAGTACTCTGTGCCGTCAAGATTACCGGACGCCGCGCCGCTTAAAGCGAGCTGCAAACTTGACGGTAAACTGAATCATGTATGGCATCCATAACACAGGTTATCGCTTCTCCTAACCTATTTGTGCCCGAAATTACGCTTTAAGCGATAAAATCACAGGTAGACTAGGATGCAGCATCATTGAATGTCAAAGACATATTATTTTAAAAAAAAGACGCAGGAACTGCGATGTAAAAGTCCAAGTCAGGTAAGTACCTAGTGTTAAATGCTAATGTCTCGCGAACCGCGAGACTAGCTCGATTCAATAAATAGGTTTATCTATTTTCAGCTTGATCTAAATTACTCGTACCTACATAAAGTTTTAATACATAATAAAATTAATGTGATGACTGACATGATAAAATATGTACCTATGGATACCTAACACATCACTATAGTGAGTACGTACCTAGAATCTTTCCATGCTCCGACATAAAACAAAATATACAAAATTTACCTTTTTAAAAATTAATTCAATTTGAGTAAACCACGTCTTCCGCGAAGCAATAAACAATCTCCAGAAATACAAGGCACATAAACAAATGAAATGTCTTCAGCGATTTGATGTAGAATAAACGGATAAAACAGAGGCGCGAAATTAATGGTGTAACTAATTTTGCTGCCGCCATATTGACGTCACTGCTCGTATCTGGAATCTAGCCAGCGGCATTGGCATACGAAACTGGCATGGACAGATTTGTGTCGCTTGTTTGTACACACGTGCAGTGTCAAGTATATTACACTAATTGATTGATTATTACGGTTTTTTATCACCTCACCTTTTACCACGGGGAGTGCTTAGACAAATTTTTCGGATTATTCCAGCAGCCAAATTCCACCAACGCACATCGGTACAAAACTCACGGTAACATCCTCACCATCTGGATACTTGGCGGTCTGTAATGACTGCGATTTACTATGATTTTATTCTCCGCATGACTTCTTTGTGGAATTATCTACCACCGGCGATTTTTCCGGACCGATACGACTTCAAGAAACGAGAAATTAATAAGGCTGGCAACGCACCTGCAATTTCTCTGGTGTTGCAGTTCATGGGCGATGGTCGATGGGTACTTACGATCAGGAAAATTTGATTTGATGTGGACAAAACCGCCGGTGAAAAGCTAGTAAAATATAAAATCTAGTAAATATATTCTTCATCATCTAAATAATTACATAATCTAAATTAAATTAATCTAGTAAATATAGCTTTGGGCTGTCGGTACTCTAAATCAGGAACTGTAAATCACCGTTACGCTATCACCACATTCATTTACGAGAGTTCCCACCCGCGATTGTTTATAAATCGATCTCTTCCATCTCCTTATCTGATCTGAGTTTCAGCCGTTTTTTTTTAAGTTTATTGTAATGGATCCTTGGATCGCATATAGCAGGGACGTTGTTGGTAGTATTGTCGTTTTATTTTAAAAGAAGTCCAAGGGTGACAAACAAACACAGCTGTGTTATCAACTCAAGGACTAATATGGAATGCCTCAGCACCATTTAAAAAAATTGGTTGACCCTGCAGGCCATCTCTGGAACTTCCCGCTAATTTGAAATGCATAGCGGTCCTATTTTCACCAAAATATGTTGCGAAATCTCGAAGTTATGTAGACAGTGGATGTTCGAAAAAAACAAAACCGTTTTTTCGAATTCTTTCTCCTTCGACATCTCAATCTCACTAACGAATGAACCGATTTTTATTTTCCAAACGGCATTCGACATCATTTTTTGAGGTTAAGAGCTGATTAGTTTTTGATCAGTAAAGCGGTTTAAAGTTATACCAAAAAAACAGTTTTTCAAAATTTTTATTTTTGAGATTTCTCAAAATCCGAATAAGTTCATATTATCACCAAATCTATTCCACATTGAGATCTTTAGAACGAAAAAAAAACACACACACACACACACACACACACACACACATACATACACATACATCCGTATGGACGTCCACGTGAAATTAGTCAGAATAGCTTCCTGGGATCTCAAAACGTCGAGATCTGATGAAAACTCGATTTTAAAAAATCGGGGTGAAACCAATAACTTCCCTATTCTTGAAAATTTCCAATTTTCTTAACGGGAAGTTAAAAACACGCTGGCTGGCACGTGGTAGAGCCACGACGTAGCTATATAATAGCTGTTGCACACGGACCGGCTCGACCGGAGGTGATCCACGCTCTCACAGAATATCAGCATTCGTATGTTGAGTGTAGGGAACCGGAGACCCTTTTTACAGGAAACGAGGCATTCCATCTAAGTCCTCACGGATGACAACGTATCTGCATTTTGATTCGTAATCGAGGATAGATGTAGAATTCTATGGACCACATCATCCACTTACCATCAGGTTGACTATGTGCTCGTTTATCATCCTTATTCAATAAAGAGGGGTCTTCAGTTCTTGCAACTCACTGCTATGTTTTGTTGGTATTCTGTGTGAGCGACATCCTTCCCCGGTCTAGCCGACCCGTGCTACAGCCATAGAAGATTGCAGCGTGTTTCTGCCACGTATAACCTCCTAACGCACATGCCTCCATCCTGCTTGTAAATTTGTTTCGGTGAATGTTGTAAAGATCGGACGTTCAACGATACTACACTTCGAAAAAGTCGTATGCCAGATCTAATATATCCAGATTAACGTCATTAGCAGCCTTAGATTAGATTAGATATATATCAAGATGTCTAGTAAAATGTAAATCTACCTAGTGAGGCCCAATTCCAATAGGAGACGTTATTTTTCTGTAATATTTTGTTTACAGCTGGACGTAACACTGATTACAGGTTGGAATGTTGTGCCGTACGTATCCATCCATCGATTTCCAGTCTATAAAGGTCCACCGCTGTGCTTAGGCCTCCCCCATAGAGTTCCTCATGGAGGGTATTATAAGGAGGGAGGGTACCGACACTACACGGCAAACTTTTGTTGGCCGTAATCGATGTAATAATATTTAAGTAAAGCAATGTTTATAACGGGTTTATGGTAGAATATAAATAATAGAACTTCTATACTAAGCATTGAATTTTTGGTGCACACTATCAATTAACCGTTATTAAAACAAAATAAAAGAAAATTTCGATTTAATGAGTTTATAAATTTATTATGATTATGGTATGAAATATCAATAGCAAGTTTACTCCCACGATGTTTTCCTTGACCTCCGAATGTGAATAAACCCATAAAATTACCATTAATGTCTTCGGTGGTGCCGCTGCCAGGAATCGAACCAAGGTTATTTATTGCAAGCTCCTAATTACTAAGCTACCACGGCATTATCTACTTACTACCTAACCAGAAATTTATGTTCTATTTTTCAAATGATGCGCAATTAATTCTGCGAATAAAATACAGGAAGGTATAATGATTACGGTATTACGGCCGTATAGAAAAAGGTGTGATCTTCCGCCGGACAAGTTATCACAGACTATATAATAGAAAATGTTCAGACCGGGGTGCGGATCTACATGTATGTACAAATCTTTTAATACTCCTAGTTATGTCGATCAAATAGTTTAATTTTTTTTTTAACTTTGACGTTTCGAATGCTTTGTAGCACTCACGGTCTGTGCACTCACGGTGCTGATGTTATAGTTAAACCGGAGTTATGGCTGAATCTTCTACTTTTAATCATTCATTTTGGTCCAATCTACGCAAAATTATCTTAAAGCTTGCAGTGATATGCTTGAGTTTGGTTTTAATTTTATTAATTACGGGTCTCCAGGTGATAATACCCAGTGGCCTTATCTACTGAAACTATCATGTTTATTTACTTTATTTTATTTAGAATTTTGTAGTTAGAACAGTGTATCAAGTACTATGTACCGAATAAGATACTCAAACAAAAATAAATAACATTAGCTTGTATAGCCTGGCATGAATTACTGTCAGTGTAAACAATATATATAGGTATCATAGGCAAATAAATGTTATTGTATTCAGGTACTTATAATATATTTATATCAAAATTACAGATACTTAAAAAATCACAATATTTTAAAATCACAGAATATCACACTTATATGACTTTCTTCGTACTCTCTTTGGCTGCTTCAATAAACTCCTCCATAACATCTCCGCTTACACCGAATCTTAAGGGATTATTTTCTGTTAGAAACTCGAAATATTTCTCGACGACTTCCTCGTGTTCAGATGAATTTAAGGAACCTGAAACGACCAAAAAGACTCAGACAAGAGACAACAGAAAATTTGTACAATAATGCTCTCTAATCGTATAACATCTCTTATATGCTTTTAGAAAGAAGTTTTTTTATGCAGTGATACGTTAACACAAAACCAATAAAATGTCTTCAATTATGTACATATATATCATATTACAAAATCTAGACACTATATAGTCTCCCCCCCCCCTTAAAAGTTTGACGTATTCAACTCAACTTGAGAAAAACCTTGTACGCTGTCTAGCAGTACTTAATCAGGGTAGTGTATGAAAAATTATACCACGTCTATATATATACCAGTGGCTGCTTTCCAAAGATAGATTGAGCAATAAAATAAAAATTACCGTTCTATGGGCGATTTATTAGATAATTGCGTTGTATAGTAGTTAGAGATTCAATTCACAATCACGGGTAAATTAACAAACAGGTCCAAAACGTACCAACTACTGGGCACAAGCTACTCATTTCTATGTAAGATTTAAAACAGATATTATGTATATGTTAGTGTAGTTAGTTATGTAGATGATAGTCCACTGAGCTACCCCATTATACTTTCTTTATAGAATAAGGGCGACAAACAAGCACACACACGATGGCAAGCGGATGCTGTGGTCCATAGAAACCCTGATCTATTCTCGATTAAGAATTAAAAATTTTATGCGTTGTCACTCCTAATGACCAAGATGGAATGCCTCGCTTCCAGTAAAAAGAGTTTCCGGTTGTATACACTTACCCTACGAAACATTATGGTCACCACACACGGTCAGTTCAACTGATCATTCCAACTGATCAGTTAAACTAAAACTGTTGATATTTTTTAAAATATTGGATTTTCGATATATCGATAAATAAACGTATATATAAAATTCCCGTATTGATATATTTATAATTATCAATATATAGAAAATTCAATATTTAAAAGTTGGAATGATCAGTTGAACTGACCGTGTGTGGCGTCCATTACGCTGTTATTTTATGTCGGTATTCTGTAAGAGCGCGGTTCTACCCCGGTTGAGCAGATACATTTGTGACACAATCAAAATATAGCTGCAGCGTAGCTCCAGTACCACGTTGTAAAACTTGTTGGACTTCTTTTGTCTTCTTTTTTAATTTCCCAGATATGCATTTTATTAACAAAATCACTGGACGTTGGTTCCCGCGGAGTTCGTACTCGGATTACTCGCTTACTATAATTTTTTATAAAAAACAGAAGTGGCATCGAACTTAAAAATGCGTTGTAACCTCTGAGGACTAAAATTGAATGCTTGAATGAAATGACGCAAACAACGCATCTGTAGTCTTTGTTTGAAGTTGGATGCAGGTGTCCATGTATTGCAGTAACCACTTACCATCGTGAAGATTGTAATTTGGTTTGTCTCTTCGATATTATTTAGAAAAATAAAAGAAAACACTCGGAAACCAACAAAAAAGACGAACGAAGCATTGCGTTTGCATCTTATTTTATGTACGTCTTATTTACATCTCATTTGCATCCTACATTTCAAGTGTTTCCGAAACCAAGCCAAAAGCACACTCGCACACATTTTCGTAAAATCAATTTCAACTAAAAACATGGTTTTAGGGGCATGTATATGTCCAGCAATATGCGTCTAGCAGTATGCGTCCAGCAGTAGATTTTTACAGGCTATTAACTATTATAATGAGAAAGAACAAGTGAGTGCGTGTCAAGAACTTGAGAATGGTTTCACTCTGAAATTTCATTTGGTGTTCTATCTTTTGTTGATTGCCTGTAAAGACACAGATAATATGTAAGTATATTCAAGGTAAGAGTGAATAGGCTTTTGTTAAGCTAAGTCAGAGTGTTTTACGTCAGTATCAAGTGGAGCCAACACGGTAGAGCCGTACTGAAGCTAAACTATATTTGTAGCACGAATAGCCGACGACCGATCACAGACGACAGAGTAAAATGCTGCTTCTTCGTATAGTCAGTGTAGAGAACCGGAGATTCTTCTTACTGGAAACGAGACATTCCATCTCAGTTCTAAGGGTTGATACCCCATCAGTATTTTTATTCTTAAATGAGGATAAGTGTAGATGTCAATGAGCCACAGCATCCCCTAACTACCATCAGGAGAACTGTGTACTCGTTTGTCACTCGTATTCTATAAAAAAAAACTATTCCAACCGACAACAAGGTTTTAGGTGCACACACATAATAGCAGTAAACTTTTACGGGCTATTAAAATAAAAGTGAGTGAGAGTCACGTAGTGTCTTCCAGACATGATTGAATACGCTTTCTTTACATCGTCTTCGTTTACATCACCACTTACTCGAGTAGCGTCAATGTGGTAGGGCTATACTGCAACTATATTATGTTTGTAGCACGAATAGTCCATGACCAGGGAAGGATGACGCTCTCTCAGAATACCAGGGTAAAATAATAACTTTATGCTGCTGTGTTTCATATGGTGAGTGTAGAGAACCGGAGTCTCTTTTTACTGGAAATGAGGTAATCCATTTTAGTCCTCAGATGTAACAACGCATCTTCATTTTGATTTTTAATCGAGAGTAGATGTAGATATCTATGGGCACCAGCATCGATTTACCTTTAGATGGACTGCGTGCTCGTTTATCACATTTTTTCTATAAAAAAACGTGGGATGGTCAATAACTGGCTTATATTAAAAAAAAGAACAATACTAATCCAAAAACCACTATGAATTACCTGGCCTCATCATTCTGATGACATTACAGGCTTGGTCGGGCAGGAACCGGTGAAAGTGAACTAGGTAGCAAGCCAGCATTACGCCAGACCGACTGCGCCCCTGACGACAGTGAATGCCTATAACCTGGTGAAGAAAAAAACCTTGTGATAATAGTAATATAAAAGATAAAAAGTATACTCGTATTTATCTATCTTCCGCGAGGAGTTACGTCTGAAGGGGTCTAGGTATGGCATGACGAAGGGCCTCCTCTTCACTTACTAACTTCCTAAAACTTTTTTTAACCGATATAATTTTATCTATGCTTGTTTTTACTACATGATTTACGAACATTATTATAATAATATATAATTGTATTAATACATGTATCTAATGAGAGGTCAATTTACAAAATAGGTATTTAAACACGCTCAGAAACAAAAAGTTTCAGTGATAGTGCTCCCATCGCTGGGTGAATCTTATAAAACTGGAAACCTTTAGAACGTATCTCTCAATCTCACATTTCACATATTATTCGATTAAAGATCGAGATATATATAGCTGAAGATGAGAATGTGTTTAGCTGTTTGTTGAAGACTGTTTGGATAGAATAAAAAAATCTAAGAAATTTTGAAATTACTATTCGCCACCGTAATATGACATTGTTGTATAATTTTGAGTGCTGGCTTAAAAAAATTGACACACGTTTTTAAAAAGCCAAAATAATAAAGCTAATGCTTTTTTTATTTGAAATATTATAGAACTTTGGTAACAGGACGAGCGTAAGCGGGTTGCTGTTTCCGTATCTATTGTAAAAATTCTGATACGCATGTGGTGCGTTTATGTATAATATGCCTAATATTATAGGTACATACTGTGCATGTGACTATGACTATGAATGGGTCATTTTGTCTTAATGTCCGCTTCGGTGTCTTGATATATAGGTTAAGCAGTCGTTAAAATCCCTCTGAAACTTCTCAATGCGGGTGACATTATATCATGATAAATTGTGTGACACATTGTTGTGAATGATAATTATAGTACCAATTGTACCGACTCTCTGATCATTACAAAGAGAGATAGAGATATCACAAAGGTTATAGCGAAAGCTTAACCACCAGCTGTTGACTTAAACATTACTCAGCGCTGCTGAATTAAATGTTTACCAATGTGAACTAAGTGGAAACCATTGATTTATATAATACACGTTTTGTATAACTCAATGGTGGAAACGACGAAATATAAACCTCTAATAATTATGTAATTTTTCGGCGCCTTGACGTCACTGACCACAATTGACTGACCACAAAGACACCCCCATACAACGCTAAATGACTTTCACAACACCCACGGGACGAAACTGGAACTCCTATGCGGTTATCATACTTACTTAATTGTTTAAATTATTACTCTATGTCTATATTCTCTATGTTTATATAATGCTCTATACAGACACGTTTTTAAAATCATGACCTAATACGTATCATGCCCAAAAAGCCATTCTAATCACGAGATAAGTACTACACAACGTAGTCCACTATGCACTTGGCCGTTATTTATAATAAATAAATGCCATTTAAATGCATGTTTTTGTATACATTAAATAATGTTTCTGTAAAAATACTATAAAATCTTCAATGTTACATTGAGACCTGTGTGAGCAGTTTTTTTTTATAGAATAAGGAAGAGAAACGTGCACACAGTCCACCTGATGGTAAGTGGATGATGTGGCCCACAGACGTCTATAGAGACCTGAATGAGAGAACTTTGTAAATTAAATCGCGGGCGAACCAAATTTTCTTTCTTCGTCTGTGACTGTAACTTCTTTACAAATTTTTTGGTATTGATGTTTGTGCCGGATATACGGGATATAAGGGTTATCCTTATATCCGGCTTGAAGGATCAAATTATGATTTGATTTCAAATGAAAATAACATTGTTTTTTTTTTTAATTTCTTTGAATAGATTACTATTTTTGCACATATTTAATATACTGAATTATATTGAATTGGTTGTAAATGATGTCAAAAGAAATGAAGTAAATGGACTTACCTCACCATTTTTGTCAGCTTTCTTACAAACATCGATAAACATATTGATCTGTTCTATAGTAGGCGGTTCGAATTCTTCTATTGGTATTTCCGTCCATCTCAGTTTGGCAATGTCATCAACGGGAGGCTTTTTGCCGGCTGTGAGTGTCACTAGATTCGTTATACCTTGATTCACTAGGAACTGCAAATTTTCCTTATTTCTAGGAAAAGCCATGGCGGCTAATTTTTTTGGAATAACCCATGAAAATTTGAGTGGAGGATACGCGTCCACTTCTATTTCCGGGAAAGGATTCTCTGGTATTATAACGGTTAAATCGTTTCTTATTTCCTTTTTTGCGCCTGCTAAATATTTATCTTCTTGTTCCGTTATGTTTTCCATTCTGGTATACACGTGATAAGTTTCATCGGTCATAATGATGTAGTTCTTTGCTTTTTCACTTTAAAAACTTATTATCTGCGATATTTTCGCGTTCACAAACGTCAAAATATACTTTTAATTTCAACACAAGTTATGTTGAACAACACTTTCGCTCCTGACCATCGGGCACGGTTTTTGTGTGTTGACTGACGATACAATATGTGGGACGGGAACTTGGCACTGAATTGATGATTCTGGAGAGGATGTAATATTTATTTCTGGAGACCCAGACCTTGGATCTATCTGCCACCTTTTGTATATTTGCTCGTAAAAATAATACTTTACGTCTACGTAATACGGATTAAATGTTTTTAAAGTAGTGTTTATGTTTTGTGTACGTATCACGTTTACTGCAGAAGCAACAGGTGTTACTAAAACTTTAAGCTTTTGGCGCGTAATAGATCATAATCACGTAGGAATCGATAGTCTATAAAATTATATATACATATTTCATCGGGATGATCATCACTTATGATTAATAAAGAGAATTCATCAATTTAGCAGAAACTAAAACAAATCTGAAAAGTAATTTAAATAATTCATCAGGTCTATTATAGGTCCCTTAGTTAAAAGATCCTGTGAGAGTACTGCTGATTTAAATCAATCAAAGGCTAGGTTTTATACCTATAATTATTACATACGATTATTCCCACAGTTAATTTAATTATTGAAATAAATTAGGTAATTAATTTTCTTTTTTTAATTTTCTTCCTCTTTTTATTTAGTGTTAAAATTAATTCTAATATTTATTTATTTTTAATAGTTTATTTTTTTATTTTTCTTCATATTAGAAATGCCAAAAAGATGATTCAATTATCTATCGGAGGAGGTTTTTAATAGATGGCGGTAAAAACGTCTACTTTACGCCAAACGTATTATCCAAGCAGAGGACGGGAAGCTGCGTCAAAATACCTTTGTGCTTTGGCATTAAAGCAAGGATTTGCCTTAATCATCTCCCAAGTGTAAGAGGCTCGGGAGAAGACACGTGGTAACGGGAGGGACTCAAGTTCAGCAGTAGACTTTTATAGGCTAATGATTAAGAACAAGAGTCCACAGCTGGTAGCACATAGGTTTCTCCCACAGTTAGTGGGACTGTAATCACTACATTCGGATGACAGATTTACGATCGGCAGCGCCAAAGACGTCACTATCCACTGTTGAACACAGGCCTCCTACATATAGTGCTTCATAGGGGTATTTGCCATAGTTGCTGCGCTTGGCAAGCGGGTTAGTTACCGCAGTTTACTTTAATGTTTTATCTTTTTTAGGAAGACGTTGCTGCCTATGGCTCCTGATGACTGTTTCCCTCTGTTCATGCCTCTTATGCCGACACCCACGGGATGATATGGGATAGTGGATATTTTTACATTTATTTTCAAATATATTTGTAAAAAATATTTCTTGTGAATAAATTATCATTTTACCCGTTAATAACACACGAAGTGATAGGCTAACCAAAATCAAGACATTATTTTTATGCCTTTAAAAGCAAAAATAGAGCTATCTACAATTAAACGCATCTGAAACGGCAAAGAGATCGTACTGTCGTATTGATTGTGCGTAACGTCTTATTATTTTTAGTTTTAGTGTCGTTCATCTTTCGTCTCATGCCAAGGGAAAATTTTGAGGTGAGTTGTTGAATTATTACATGCGATAGATAGGGCTGCCAAGTCTGTTAACCCTCCGGGTCTGATCATCATACTTTGGGTACAAACCTAAAGTATATGGATACAAGTCTGGGCTTCTAGTTAGCTTAACATAATTCTCAGATAGGCCGTTTAGCAAAGTAGGCAGCGCATTCTGCTGGCCTTGCGAGGCAAAAGTCTCTAGCATTTTATCGTGGCTCTACCGGTATGTAGCAAAGGTTACACGTGAGAGTAAGAGGTGCGTGTCCAACGCGACGGGCGTTTCACCAGGGATGACACCTTTTTTCGGATCTTTTCATATTCCGCATCTTTAACAACCTTTATTTAAACTTACTGCTGGATTGAAATAGGCCTAAAGATGCATGCATGAAAATGAACTTAATGAAGTTTGGATTTAATGGTATTAATTACAGAAGTACCCAGGCGCTTTCTCTATTTGAAATTGGAATGTTATTTTTTTAAATTTCAACAACCTTAAGAATCATCCTAGACTGATATAATGGCAAAGGCCGTCTAGCTACACATATAAAAAACATAAACACTCACGCCTGTCACCCAGAGGGGTAGGCAGAGACTACAGACTTCCATTCGGCACGATCCTGACACACCTCTCTCGCCTCCTTCACATCCATATACCTACGCATACATGCTTGTCCGTTAAGGGTGCTCCTAATTTGGCCCGTTTTCAATAAATCGCCAATTTGGTCGATAAATTTTCGCCTAGGACGTCCCTTTCCGACTCTGCCATTCACTTCTGCAACATAAATTTTCTTTGTCATTCTTTCCTCATTCATTCTTTCCACATGACCAAACCACCAAAGCATTCCTTTCTTAATTCTGATCACAACGTCATCTTGCAAACCACACTCTTCTCTTATCACATAATTTCTCACCCTGTCATTCAGATTCAGCCCTAACATACTCCTTAACGACCGCATTTCTACTGCGTTCATTCTACTCTCGTGCTTCTTCTGCCACACCCAACTTTCACTACCATACGTTAAAGTAGGGCACCAACACAGCATTGTGAATTGCCATACGTGCCTTTTTTGACACATTTTGACTCTTCACAATAGAGTGTAGGGCCCCATTTACTCTACTGCCTGCATTATTTCGTCGTTCTGTATCCTTATCACATCTCCCATCCCTGCTAAATACGCAGCCCAAATATACAAACTCATCTACTTGCTCAATCAACTCCCCTTCTATTCTTATTTCACATATCATTTTACTTTCTTCTCTTTCAAAAACCATAACTTTCGTCTTACTTGCGTTCACTTTCATACCCCTTTCTTTTAGTGATCTGTTCATTAATGTAACCATCATTCGCAACTCGGACGCCGATGACGCAAGAATAACTTGATCATCGGCGTACAAAAGGAATTTGACGGTTAACTCACCCATTCTTAATCCGCATTCTTCAACTTTCAAATTTTTCAAACAACTGTCCATAAATAGGTTGAACAGCCACGGGGAAGCCACACAGCCCAGTCTGACACCTTTATGGATGCCAAACCAGTCCGAGTAGACCCCGTTAATCCTAACACAAGCACTAGAGTCTCTATAAAGAGACTCCAATGCCTGTATCAAGCCAGCGCTCAACCCAAATGAGTTCAGTGTTTGCCATAGCACATCCCTATCCACTCTGTCATAGGCCTTTTCCAAGTCCATGAACGCACAAAAAACCTTCTGGTTTTTGGCCAAAAACTTCTCCGCGATCATGCGCATGGAAAAGACTTGATCTAGATCAAGTCTCAATGGGATAAATCCCGCTTGCACATCCCAAATTTTTTCATCAGTTTCTTTCACGACCCTTTCAATCAGTACCTTAGCATACAGTTTTCCGACAATGCTAAAAAGGCTGATACCACGGTAGTTTTTACAGTCCTGCTGCGACCCTTTTCCTTTATATACTGGGACTATCACGGCTTTGCACCAGTCTACCGGTACCCGCTTAAGTTCCCAGCATAAATTAAACAAGCAGCAGGCTTGCCACCACTTCCTCACCAGCCCGTCTAGCCGTCTAGCTATAATAGATTGCAAATTAGATTAGGCAAGTGTAGTGAGTTAATAGTCTACAATGTTCTAGACATCAATACCACGTTTGTTTGGAACTTATAGGAAGCGGGACTTATAATAAAAAGAAATACCAACTGTGTTTCTTGCCTACAAACCTACCATATCATAGGGTTTTGTGATTGTGTAGACGAGTCACCCATCACTTTCTCACAAGTTACCATCTAATCCCATATTTTTTCTATCTAAATGGCGGGGTCCAAATTTACGAAGAGCGCTTTGTTCCTGAATTCCGATGTCTATCAGTAGATATTATATTGTAAATTTGTAACTACAGCAAATTGCGTGTCGTACCACGTTGTATGAGAATGTTCCCGAAGTTAAGGGTCAATTTCCTCTCCAAATTAATAACATTTTTAGGCGTCAAAATAGACAAAGCTCAAACTAATTGATGTACCTAAGTAAAATGCAACGCTTTTCTCCTTTGGACATATTGTTAATCGCGAGTGTTATGATATGTATATTCCAGAAGTGAATGATTCACATTATAAATTCATAGTAAAAAAAACTTCCATTACTTTCATACCAAAATAATCCAGATTTTTTGTATGGCACATTATTTAAGCTTATTTGCAATGAATTTAATAATACTTTTACTTCTAAAACATTCTCCTTGAATAATCGCAAAGCATTTAATGAATGGGCGATAGTAGGAGTCCATAAGAATAGACAAAGGTTATATGAACTTTACAATGAAAGTCATAAAAATATTCCAAAATATTTAAGAGTGTGCTCCTTAGCTAAGTCATTGTATTTGAGCAACAAAATAAAGACTCTTTATTACTGAAGTTTTTTAAGTGGGATTCAAACTAAGTTAAGTTTTATAATAAATTAACTAAATCAGATCAGGACGTTGCAATAGTTTTTGAGAAGTAAGAGGATGCATGGTGTAATGGCCGAGGAGTAAGAGGATTGTCAAAGACCCCGCATTACCGATACTCGTGTGAGTTAGAGGAAATAAAACCGTGTACAATTTACAAATATTTTTTTTTATAAAAAAGTTTTCTGAAAAAAAAATATTTCTATACGTTCGAATACTGATTCTGATAATGCAGTTAACGGAAACCACAAGGTTTTGTTACATATTGTATAGACTCTCGATACCATTATAACTGGCACACAACAGTGAATGCACTGCTGTTCTGCAACAGAAATAGGTAGTAATAATAGTCCTCCAGACCAAATTTCGGCTACGGCGGCCTGCCTCACGGCGGCTAGCCATCGGCGCAGGACAGGAATATAGTGCCCAAGTGTATGCGCAAGCACAGGAGCACTCTCTGTTCCCTCACTCTTATAATCCGATGGAACGGTAAACCGACACGACCGGAGAGAGATCAGGCGCAGGACCAACGGCTTTACGTGCTTTCCGAAGCACGGGGGTGAGACACCGCCAACTTCCTGACTCCGGGCAACTACTGAGAATTTCTTGACGGAAAAACTCAATAATTAATTTTTTTTGGCCGACCCGGGATTCGAACCCAGGACCCAATTATCAGCAGTCGCACTACTACAACCACTAGACCAACGGGGCAGTCAACAACAAAAATAGGTAAGTATAAACAATCTTCCGTAATTAAAACACACACATCAATAAGAATATACTTTATTACATTGGAACACAAGTGTAACACTATAACTAGAGGGTAAATAGTTTAATATCTGCCTACCATTTCGCTACAAAACGCGTATATCAATCGCATAATTGAGCCAACCACTGATAATTCACCTTTTAACCGTAAGATCCCTTTCACACGAGCATAAGCCTTAAAAATGATGATACTTCTATTTGTAGTTAAGCTTGTGTGAAGGGGCTCTAAAGGCAACTTGTGATAAATTAACGATTAAGTACACTTTCATATAAAAAGATTGCATATATAATAAAAACATGAAGATTTAAATAATGAATGAAGGAGCTCAAGGAGGCCATAAAAGTTAGTTTATTTTTGTTGTATCAATGTGTGCGCACACGTTAATATTAACAAATAATGAAAATGGTTTTCAAAAGTAAAAATAAATTAACATAAGTGCATATTTGGTATTTACCAGATTTTCATTATATAACTTGAAAAAAAATCACCGACTCCTTACAAACGTCCTTCGGTGCATAATCAACATAGTCGAGTTAACATAACATTATCGGTAGTCACGATAAAGGATAAATAGCAATATAAAAAGTATGTGTATATTGGGTATAAATACCCCGCTAAAAATTAAGATCGTTTACTAATAGTAAATGTGATAAGGATAATATCTATTTAAAAATGATGCCACAATCTTTCAATTATGATGTCGGTTGAACAGAACATTATGATTGAAATGGCTGTATGTTCATAAGACTTGCCAAATTCTTTTAAATTAAAGCCGCCGTATCGATTATGCGCTCTAAGAGGTCGGACATTGGCGCGTGTTCCAGCAATAGGTACCTCCTCGGAACGCTCACCAAATTGTTCGTTGGAATGCTCAAACGTGGAGCGGGCCATTCCGTCTGGTGTCGGTTTTTAACGCGTATCAAAGTACTAGTTATGTTGGTACGTTTGTTTCCATCATTCGTGTGTTCGTTGCGTTCCAAGCTATGAATAATCAAAATTGGCGAAAATTGATAAAATTAAATGGTTCAAAAGAACTGCTTCAAGAGAAAAGCGCCCATAGAAGATGCAAGGAGAGAACTTTGAAAGCGGCAGCTGCACGTACACGATCGATATCCATGTTGAAAGGTCAAACACCGCAACAGCTGCCATTGATATACTTGGAACATTGGGAACGCGTTCCGCGGAACACACTGAGCGGCGCGTTCATTCATGGCGCGCGCGCCAGGAGTGCGTAATCGATACGTGGTTTAAGAATAACAGCTAAAAAAGTAAAAATTTTAGGAAGCAAAATATAAATATAATTACAGCTCATTCTTGAATACTGGCAAATACATCTACAGATTCATTTTAATATGTTAAACAAGAGGATTTTTTTAACTAAAAATATTACCACCTTTTTTATCATATTCTTGTATTGTCATCCGAACTTGAGCTATATTCAAAATTTCTAGTTTCGAGCTAATCGGGAAGTAAATTTAAAATCAACTACTATTTTCTAACCGGAACAACAGACAGACAAAAAAAGTAAATAAAAACGTGGTTAAATAAGGTTTAATAATAATAATTTTGTGTAGTATATAGGTAATATTCCGTAATTCTTTGCCTTAGTAATATATGTGCTGTAAATTCACATTGCATACATTTAACCCTTTAGTGATTATGGTACAAACAATTAACGCAATAACCACTATATAATAAATGTATATTTAGTTTCCGATTTATAAAATCTTAACAATATAAGAGATAATATAATACTAGTGATATAATACATCCATTAAAACATTTTTGTTTCAAGTGAATTTTATAAAGGTAATAAGAACATTAGACGAATTTTTATTTATTTATTGCAGCATTGGCTTCAAGGCTTTTAGCTATACCACAAACGATTTTTTTAAATTCATAAAAATTTTAGATTATTTTTTGTCTGGTAGTTCTAGACGAAATATTAAACCAGATGAGCGAGTCAATTCCAAGGCGCAAAAATGAACACAGTAACTCTTTATATCACATCAGTACACTTGTGTTATCGTTTTTAGTAACTGTTCATACGCGCACACTTAAAAATACAAAACCGCACCACTTAATACATTAAAGTATCAAAGTCTGTAAATCATTAGGTATTTGAATTATACAGGAACAGCAACATGCCGACAAATACTGACACTAGCATGATATTGCTATAGTTAGTTATAGGGCTCATATATATTTTCTTTTATCTATTAAAAAAATGTTTAGTGTCAATTTAGAAATAAATTGTGTGATTCTGACTAAAATATTTGTATTGAATAAAACTATTTTAAAGGATTTTATCTCGCTTTATTTCACTTATTTAATTCCCGACGTATCGGGTGCTATACAGCATCCATGGTCACGTGGGGGATTGAGGTGTTTGACGTCTCGGTGTCATGGTTAGCCTGGCCACCTTCAGTTCTCGAATATCAATTTTTAGTCCGGTCTACGCAGAAATTAAAACTTTTAAAAAAAGTGCATTAAACGCGATAAAACCCGACAAAATAGTTTTATTCAATGTGTATGTAGTATTAGCGTAAATATAAGAAATCATAACATATTTGTTTTGTAGTTTTTATACCCTCTTTTTAATATATCACTTTTGGATGTGGCATTTAATTTGTATTCAAACAGCATTGTTACATAAAGATCTGACATCGCGAATATTCCAAAGCTCTTCTTGATATGTGCATACATAGTGGACTAATACCAGACCATGAAATAATTACAGAATCATACATTAAATATTCTTAACAGACTAAAAATTAATTTAAGCTCGAAAAAACTAAAGACTATTTGATCCAAATAATACATCTCTACAAAAATAGAAAAAATGCTGATTAAACAATTGTAAATATTTTTTACTTAATTTCACTCTTCCATATATGAGAGCATGGATGATTTTAGTATATTTTTCATGTGTGAATTGACTTACATTTATTAAAAAAATTAATCAAAAAAACATTTTCAATTCTATAAAAAAAATCAAATTTCAAAGGAACAAGGCACTATAATAGGCCATATTTCATTCACTGTTTACATTTCACCATTTTCAACTAATTTCTTAAACCACATAACATGTCATAAATATAAATGTAATATAAAATATTAAATTGACATTTAAGTTTTACAATGGTGAACTTAGTTTTATTTTTTAATGAGTCTAAGAAGAGATTCGAGCGCTTTTATGTCTTTAGTACCGGAATGTATTGTTCTTACAAATTTTGAAATTTAAAAAAAAATCTCTTTATTTTCTGAAGAAGATTAATTAGTAACGAATTCAAAAGATATAATAATTGTTTCAATAAAACATTAAACTTCATATAAATTCATGATAACTACAAACATAATTGTGAGTGATTTTTCATTAGCACCTTCCATAGGAAGTGATTAATTCTATGAAATGTTTATCAATACTTTATCTATTTTCTGAAATACGCACTGCACTCTTGTAGAATGTGGTATTTATTTATAAACATAAATTAAAATTACGTTAAATTTAATAAGTTAGAGCGAAATATAATTCTTAAAAGAATGCAGTGTGTATTAATTGATTTGAATCATATGCTCTACGACCTAAAACAAAATGGATGGAATTATTTACCTACAAATCACTATAACTAATTTATTGTCCAATTCCTAAAACAATAATTTCAACCAAATAATAGATAATAATAGTATAAATGGAAGGTCACTCTATATTCATATAAAATAAACACAAATTTCAATACATAATACTTTTTGGAATGTAATACAGAAAAGTAGGATTTGAATACATGTATAAAATAGGCCTTATAAAGTAATTTATTAATACTTAATGACTATGTTTTTTATTCGAATGAAAAGTTAAATTGTTAGACCGATTCAATACGAAACGAAATATTTCATAAGTAATTTGAAGTGTTATATTTACTTATCGAGAATGAGAGAGACACTTAAAAATGAGGTGATGATCCCTTAGTAATTTATGAAGTTCTTGTAAAATACGTAAGAAATCTAGTGTTTGCTTCCAACGAAATCGCTAATACGGTTTTAAGGATCACAAGGTTTTAAGGAAACATTTTTGTGCATAAAATTATATAAAATTTCATTATTATTATTTTTTTTCAAAATTATTATTTCGTGATGAATGCATGATATTTTAAAAGCGTCCGGAAAAATCCTGATCTGTTAAGCTACTGTCATGCATATATATTTTATGCCAACCATAGGCAATTCGTGGAGTCTCCACGAACGTTTCATTATCGTAATTGTAAACTTTACATAGTTATTGCCAAGTTTTGATATATATATAATCATACAAATAATTGAACCAATCATACCAGTTTACGCACACATTTCTAGTACTCGGAACTACAAACCGATCAATACTTTTTACCCAGACAGCCAAATTGCAGTCGAACGTGTCTAACTTCAAACCTTCATCTATTTGGTATTGAGCTACAATAGTTCAAAGACAATTTTAATTCTATTTTTGAAGTGATAAAATTTCTTTAGAACCGAAACTCGAACTCGAACCGAAACGAAAAAGCGACATTAAAAAGAAAGAACCATATACATCTATAGGATTTTGCCGGCGTGAGAATGAGATAGAATACAGTATAGTGTTTAATATATTTTTAATATTTTATTTACATTAACTCTACAATCATCCTACTCCTGACGATGAAATAAACTTCCAGAGAATGAGACGACTGGAGAATGCTTTCATCTCTCTCGAAGTTTAGTTTTCTCAAGGTTTCAATTCTACGGCGTGTGAAATGCACACATGTTTTTTTTTCAATTTACAGTCAATAGTTGATATATGCGAGGATTTTAGATGACGTTAAGTTCCATGCGTTTGGATACTTTGAATCACGGATGTACTTCGGCTTGTTTCTTGTATATGTTGAGTGGTTACGTAATAAAGAAATGAAGTTCAGTACAATATAAGTAGTTCATTAATAGGATGAAGTAGATCCGAATCCTGATAGTACCAGTCCAATCCAATGGAAGACCAGGCAGCGAACAACTAGCATAACATGCCGGTTGTTATAGGATATTACGCTGAGTCTAACCGTTTTATGACGTCACACATTTTAAAGCAACACACATATTATTTGACTATTAATATTAAATATTAATATTGTTACAAATAAATGCATTTTCTTTAATTCTCATAATATGTATCTTTTATCCAACCAATATGATCTGCACACGGCACTTTTTTTGACATAGATGATAGTATAATAAAAAGCATTATTTCTTAATAACACCTGACTAACACTTTTGACTGTCTGAAGTAAACAACATTGTTTAATAGTATCAACAAATTTATATCTCAACAAGGATTATATTTTTATCTGTGAAATCTGTGTGTGTGTGTGTGTGTGTGTGTGTTAAAGTATCTTATGTTGTAAGTATGTTGTATTTACGAAAATGTAAATTAAAGATCATCGTTCAGATAGGTAAGACATATCATTTTTTTTATTACGCCGGATTTTAGTGAATACATTTTTATCATCATTAATATAATCATCATTAATGGATTTCAGTTGTCTTAAAAAGTTAATTTGTTTTTTTATTCTCATAAGGTTTATTTAAAAAAGCGTAAAACCTAATATAGAACTTCACTCAGAAAATCGTACAAGAGTGGTGAATTCTAAATAATGTCGCCATGAAACAAAAACTTTTGATTTACTTTAAACTATTTTTGAACTTTGTGGTTTGTAATTTAAAAATTATAAAAAAAATATCAAATTGAATAAACAATATACAAATTGTAACATGGCAACACTGTTGTTAATTTCAACAAATGTGAACCGTTGCTGACACAATTTTATCGATCCACCTTTATAGAAATTGTTTATGGTTGCCCTGTTCATTTTAATCTGATAAACATACGTCATTTTAATAATTAGTTATTACGGAAATAAGAATCACAAAGTATCCTTCATTGTAAGGCACTTGAGAATATTGATATTATATGAAATCTTAATTCTTTTCATGTATTAGTCAGTTACATAATTATTGTTTTAAATTTAGAATTTTGTGTAATATATATTATATTTAAATCAAGAAAATGGCTCCAATATGGTGTTACCTTAAAAATAAAATCATGTGGATTTACCTTAATTGACCTATACCATATGATTTCATTGCATTAATTATTGCTAACTCTTATACCAATATTGTGACGTCCTAAAAGATATACTATTTTGACACATATCTAAAATATACCTTAAGCGTACATCATCTATTGTTACGTTATTAAGTACAAAACGCGCGGCTAGCCGATAACACTTATCGCGCTACGGTTTAGAATATAATATGGAATGATCACTTCACTGCACCATACGAATACTAATTTGGAATGTCACTTCACGATTTTAACACCAGTTACTTAAGAGTTATGGTGTAAAACGGCTTTTTCTCGCGCCCGTCGATACCTGTACAGTATGTACTAGAGATGTAGAACTTGGCCGTCGTCTTTTGTAGGGACAGTGTGTGCGAATCCTGGCTCAGGATGCTGGTCTTCTAAGGTGACGGCCGTTAAGTCGACGATCTCGTCTTGCTCATCTTGATCCAATCTAAAAATAGAAGGATTTCAAATATTGACGGATGAATGTAGGATACACATTTTTATTGAATTTATAATATATTTATATATTCATATGTAAAAAATTTTGCCTCTTTTTTCACTAAGGAGTGTGGGATTTGATATAATTCGTTTTTATGAAGTAGTGGAGAAAGATAAAATTTGTATATATGTCGTAGGATAATTAGATAAACCGAATTTTCCGCAAAAATATTGGAATATCGCAAAAACACGGATAATTACATGATTGGTCAAATCTTTTCTAAAACCGAATAAGCACGCCTCGACTCCACGTAGTCTTGTCTGCCCTACCCCTAGAGTGTTTTTGTAAAGCCGTAGGCGCGGAGGGAGAGCAGTCCTGGTCCTCGTCTGGCGTAGCAAATTGCAGGCGCCCGTGCGAGGCGTAGCGGCTGAGGCATAGGAATAAGCCAAAGCTGCGGAGGTGAGCATGGGTGCCCGTGATTTGCTACGCAAGGACGAAGTGGCTGCAGCGCCGAAGCTGCTACAGAAGCAACTTTGGGTTTGACCCAAAGTTACTTATATGACTTCCTGAGTAAAAAGTGAGGTTATGATTTTACAAAGAAAAATCATTAGACATAAACTATACGTCTATAAATCAAAATCAAGCCAATCAAAGTTAAGTATATTCAAAGTTGCAAATCGGCTAATCTTTTTTCAGTAAGATTGAGAAATGTCATAACCAATGTCTAATTATCCGTGTTTTCGCGATATACCTAGATTTTTGCGGAAAATTCGGTTTATCTAATTATCCTAGGACATATACATAATATAAGTTACAAATATATGAAAAAAAAATTAAACATTATTTTTTAATGTTCGTACTGTCAATGTCAAACCATAGATTTTCTTCTCTACTTGTCAAACACGTAATAGTCTGTGATCAAACATTCGCACAGATCAAAGAGTATATAATCGTTTTACTAATGCGTTTTAGCACAGATTGGAGACATCCGCTAAATAATTTTAAAATGAGCTGTGAATTTTGTGTTTTTTCAAATGTTTTTTAGTCTATGGAGCGTATGTCACAGCAAAAAACTTTTATTTTATATTAGATATTGTTTTTTTTTTGTATATTAGGTCTACTCTCTACCTATGAAATTACCGTTTTTTGAAATAAGTTAATATACCTAATTTTTTTCTTTATTTTTTATTTCTATAAATCAAAGTTGTCACCCATGCAATCGATGCATGTTTTCCAACGTAGTAGCAGTTAATTGATGCCTTTCTTGAAGAAATCATCTGGATCATCAGGCAACAAATTCTTCAGAGGCATTTTGTACTGCCTCTCGGGTATTGAATTTTTTCCCGCCAAAAAATTATCGAAAAAATAGAAGTCTGTAGGGGCACAGTCTGGTGACAGTACGGCGGATGACGGAGAGCTTCCAACTCCAGCTCTTGTAAATTGGAGACCGTCTGTTGTGCAGTACGAGGTCGCGCGTTGTCGTGCAGGAGCGACGGGGACGAGCGATTGACCAAAGCCGGTTCGAGACGAGCGAGCAGCGTGAAGTTTTCGTTTAGAGCATTGTTTAGGTGCTGAACTAGGATCCAACCAACTTGCTATGCGCTTGCGATTGTAAAACAGAATCCATTTTTCGTAGCAGGTAACAATGCGGTTCAAAACTCCTTCGTTTGCTTGCCTGTTGAGTAGTGAAAGGCACATCTCGACGCCGTACTCCGCGCTGGCGATCATTGAGTTTGTAGGTCACCAATTTGTCAAGCTTTTTACTTTGCTAATTTGACGCAAATGGACCAATATTGTTTAGATGCTAACGTTGAATGCTGCTGTCAATTCAGCCGTAGATAGAGGGTATGATCCCAAACGTTTTTAGTGTACTGCCGAATACAAATGACGTCATCAATTGACACTATATTGTACTGGCGCACCGCCACCATATTGTGTCGGATGTCCGGCCATAATAAAACAACTTTTAATTGTGTGTGCGCTGAATGAAGCATGCCAGAATTTGTTTTTATTTATTCAAATACAAAAAATTATAGAAAAATTGCTGGTATGTCCATTAGGAGGATATAATGATTTTTGGAGCACAAAATGACAAAATAATCGCCAACAAGTTTCCAATATGGCGCAAATGTATGACGTCATATACTGCCCTATGTTTTGGAACGAATCACCAGTATTGCGACGATTCATGACGTCATTTGCATTGGACAGTACACATCAGTATCATCGGCTTCCACATTTATTCGTTATTGTCGACCAAAGTTTTTGAACAACCAGGGGGTTTACTTTTCAGATCATCATTTCCAGAACGGAAACCAATAACAGGTGGTGCGTTCGTTTGTAGTATCCGCTCAGTAGACGTCGATGATGTTGCGTGCCGCTTGTGCCGCTTTGCTACCACGACGGCGAGTAATTTTAGAATATGTGTACGTATTCTAAAATTACTCGAATTTTTAACGCATCCACGACGACCAAAAATATTCAAATGCGATGAAAGCATAACGCTAATCAATAAACAAATGACTTATTTTGAAAAATATAATTCGATGTTGTTAAAATAAAATTAATTTGAAATTAGAATTCTAAGCCAAACAAAAATTACTCGTATTTTGATTTGAAATGATCAATACTGTAAAACGGCAATTTCATAGGTACCTACTAATGAGCAGATGGAACTGAAATACAGCTTGCTGATCATACAGACTTAAAAATTTAAATATTTATGATTGTATTTCGACTACTAGTTAAAATAATTCGCGGAGACATGTGCAGTGGTGTGTTGTCGAAGTGCCTGTACACAAATTGTCACATACACCTTACAATTATTAACTGTTAATTGATAATCCAGTGCTACAGTAGCAATATGAGCCGTCTTGCAGAAAATGCGACAATTTGTGTGTGTGTGTTTAGTGCACGACAAATCGTTAAGTAATCTTCGAAGCACAATGATTTCTTATATTTACGCGAACATTGCACATGATTAAAACTACTTTTACGGATTTTATCGCGTTTATTTTTACTTTTTATTTTTAATTCCCGACGTTTCGGGCGCTTTCCAGCACCCATGGTCACGGGGGACTGAGATGACTGACGTCCCGATGTCATTGTTAAACCCGGAGAACCTTCACCGCGAACACCGCGAAAAATACCGTATGAGGACATTATCTGTAGTGTTGAAGACTGTCTGTATAAAAATAATATTGGTAATGAAGATTTAGAGGCCATACGTCAAGACATCTCGTCTATGTTACGTCGAAGTTCAGCGCCGAAATTAAATCTCCCCAAAAATGAATTTAACGCGTTGAAAAACTTACGCAACAGACCAGAGCTTACGATTCTCCGCGCAGATAAAGGTAATTCTACGGTTATAATGGATACGTCAGATTACAATTTTAAAATACAACAACTTTTGTCGGATGAAACTACTTATCGAAAGGTCAAAACAGACCCTACAACTAATACGCTTAAAACAACTAGCGATCTAATTAAGAAATACTCCGAAAAATTGAATCTGGACGTTAATTCGATAATACCTTCCTGTGCCAAACCACCGAAGTTGTATGGGTTACCAAAGATACACAAACCGAATGCTCCATTACGTCCAATAGTGAGTCAGATTGATTCGCCAACTTACAGATTGGCTCAATACTTAGCTAAAATATTATCACCACTCAGAGGACACACAAGAGCACACACTAAGGATTCATACCATTTTGTCAGTGAGATAAAAGACCTACATCTTACTGACAATGAAACCATGGTCAGTTTTGATGTTCAGTCTCTATTTACATGCCTACCTGTTGAAGACTGCATCTCAATTATAACTAGGAAACTAGAGGAAAATAACATGCCAGCAGAATATGCAGTATTACTAAGACATTGCCTTACATCTGGCTATCTATTGTGGAAGGAAGAGTTTTACAAGCAAGTAGATGGTGTGGCGATGGGCTCACCTGTATCTCCCATTGTCGCCGATATATTCATGGAAGACTTTGAGGAGAAAGCCCTCCTTACTGCACCTGTTACACCAAGAATCTACAAGGGGTACGTAGACGATACTTTCACAATTTTACCATCAGACAAAGTAACTGCATTTTTAGAACATCTTAATTCCATAAACGCTAAAATTCAATTTACTATGGAGTTAGAGGCAAATAATTTCTTACCTTTCCTAGATGTGTTAGTCATCCGAAATCCTAATAACACCATTGGTCACACTGTGTATAGGAAAAAGACCCATACAAACCGATATTTAAACGGTGAATCTCACCACCATCCTTCACAGTTAGCTACCGTGGGCAAATCTTTGTTACAGAGAGCACGAGGGATCTGTGACAGCAAACACCTGGCCGCCGAGCTTCAGCATGTCAAGCAAGTTCTGCACGACAGCAAGCTTCGGGTACCGTGCCTACGTCACAGTGGCCGAGTGAAGCCGGCCACAGTCGAGCGTGTGCCTGCTGTACTACCATATGTCAGAGGTGTCACAGACAAGATTGGCTATATCTTGAAGCGAGCTTCTATTAGAACATTCTACAAGCCGCCGAAGAAGATTAGTCAGTTCCTACCATCCGTCAAGTGTCATATTCCTCTACAAGATGCAGGAGTGTACAAGCTTGATTGTGAATGTGGTCTCTCTTATATAGGACAAACCAAAAGATCAATTAGGACCCGCGTAAAAGAACATATAGCTGATGTGAAGCATCAACGTTCCGGGAAGTCTGCAGTTTGTGATCATATCCTAGACGGCCCCAACCATTACATCAGATTTGATAGACCACAAATCCTCGCGAAAGAACACCGATTCCTACCAAGGATTGATACGTGAGGCTATTGAAATTAAAAAACATCCTAATTTCAATAGAGAAGGAGGCTGGGTACTACCACCTGCTTGGGATCCTATAATCAATAAAATTAAAACTAAACCCAAGCATACCACTGCAAGACCTCAGGACATAGTCAGTTCATTTTGCATAGATCGGACCATAAACAATAATTAAAAAAGCTGAAGGTTCTCCGGGTTTAACAATGACATCGGGACGTCAGTCATCTCAGTCCCCCGTGACCATGGGTGCTGGAAAGCGCCCGAAACGTCGGGAATTAAAAATAAAAAGTAAAAATAAACGCGATAAAATCCGTAAAAGTAGTTTTAATCTTCGAAGCAATTTTTAAGGACATAGATATCTTTCAATTAACTTCTTCTAGATATAAAAAAGCTGTGTATAAGATTCTATCTGAATTTGATACAACTTAATGTAATTGTTTATTCAGATTAAATTTAATTTTTCATATCTATGTATTATCTATATATGTGTACGTGTATGTGCGCGTGTATGTTTATGTTTTCATATATGTGTGTATGTATATGCGTGCATATGTGTAAATTAGTTTGTTTTTCTCTGTATTTATTGGTGAACGGGTCGTTTGTAATGGAACATTACGTTTTCATTTTAATTGTTACGTATACAGAGCCATTAGTAATATGTGGATAATGGTGTTGATTGTATGATGATTAAGCTTAAATATAGTATTGTGTTTAATAATAGGATTATATTGTACAATAAATTCTCGAGTGGCAGCCTCGTACCGGTAGACGAAGTGTAGGGCGACCCCCCACTAGATGGAGTGACGACCTGGTAAGACATGCAGGAAGTCGATGGATGCAGGTGGCTCAGGACCGTACTTTGTGGCATTACTTGGGGGAGGCCTATGTTCAGCAGTGGACTTGTAAAGGGCTGTAATGATGATGATGATGATTGTACAATTGTTTGTTATCCCTAATAAAGAGAAAAAAAAGAGAAGCACTATACAATTGACGGTCGGTCGTGACGGATTTTTTCAGGATTATATAGTCACGTTTCATTTATATGATGGTGGCATACGAAAATTCATAACCCCATTTCATTTCGTGAGTATTGTAAAAGGATACTGTGGTTAATGAGAAAAATATTACAACTTCCGATTGATGGCGTTATAACCATCTCAATTACTTAGGACGTAATTTTTTTAAAATAGAATAAGGGTGACAAACGAGCACACAGTGCACCTGATGGTAAGTGGATGCTGTGGCCCATAGACATTTACATTTATCCTCGATTAAGAATCAAAACGCAGATGCGTTGTCACCCCTGAGGACTAACGTGGAATGCCTTGTTTCCAGTAAAAATGGATCTCCGGATCTCTACACTCACCATACGAAACACAGCAGTATTAAGCTGCTATTTTACGCGGGTATTATGTGAGAGCGTGGTCCCTCCCCGGTTGAAGTATGCTTATTAAGGCAAACTTTGCTCACAATGGAATAGGCCTATGTTCATCAGCGCCTTTCTCGAACCGATAAAGAAGAGTTCTGTCTTCTTTTCAATCGACTTCAAAAAAGGAGGAGGTTTTTAATTCGACTGTATTTTTATGAGTATTATCTCAAACAAATGACGTCCCATACAGACAAATGTGGTCCCATATAAATTTAATGCCATCAAAACATAACTTGTAAAAAAACCAAGTCTCGCATCTCAGTTCTTCTATCGTAAAACGTTGTCATATCCATGCAATACCAAGTCGGTTAATTTATTCAGTCCCTACTCAAGGGTCCTTCTGTCTAGTGTCTGTGAAAGTAAGGATCTAACGCGTTACCTATCGTCATCAGGTTCGCTGGAGGGTTGTGAGTGACGCGAAACGGTCTCCGCTGGTGGAGGACCGGTTCTCTGGTTAGCTGGTCGAACTGTGATGATAAGGTTTGAGGAGTTCGCCACCATCATGTCCGTCACCTGTAATATGAGAAAGAGAATTAATTGAATTTAACTACTGCATGGAACGCAGTACGATGGTAGTTGGCATGTGCAATTTATTAAGACCTGGAGCCATTGGCGTTGGAGGACAAAGAAAAATGACCCGTTATTCACAAAGCAAGCAACGCTATGCGGGTTGCTGGTTCGATTCTCACCCGTAGCAGGTGTTTGAATGGCATACAAATAATTGTTCCGAATTAGTTCGCCCATGTGAAATTTATGCAATTTGTGTGAGATGTCTCCACAATATAGAACATTTAGTAGACACCGTGAAAAAATGCACCTCCATGTATAGGACTATGTCACCACTAACGAAAGTGGAATTTTGATATAGGTAAATTCATGTCTTTATCTTGAATTTGATTGTTCAAAAACACGATTTTATAATTTTGACTCGATCATAATTATTTGCGAAAACACCTCTAAAAAATCACTATAGTTGAAATTACAAGAAATTACTAATCTATATGCTTGGAAATCACTCAAATATATTCATAATATCAATATTCATAATTTACTTGTTCATTATTTTGATTACTTAAATCAATAATTTTAAAAAAAATTTAAGATTCTGACAATTTCTAAGCGCTTTTAATCGTCGCGGGCGCTACGCAATTTTATACCTTATTAAGTTTTTATAGAAATTATATATTCACTCAGATCAGTACCGCGATATCCTTTTCGATGTGTCGTCTTAAAAGAAAATTCTTTGGGGTAAGCTACAAATCCACACTGTAACAATATAACAACTGCTCTTTATAATATATTAATACTATTAATAAGTACAAACAAGAGTCTTTTTGCATAAATGTTTGCTTCAGCTTGGACAGCAAGGCAGTAGCCAGGTTCAGGTTCAACCACAGGTCACGCGGTCGTTAATGCATTTTTTTTATTACACTGTATACCGACCTGATCAAGGGTCTTATTGGACACGTCGATACCGTTGACCTCTAGCACTTCGTCGTTGACTCCCAGGAGTCCAGTGGACTCGGCCAGGCCGCCGGGTACCAGCCGTGATATGAATATACCCGGGGATCGCTCTACTCCGTTCGGTGTCACCCGGACTGACGTACCATCCCTGGGAAGAGAGAATAAAAATGAGCGGTAGTAGCAAATGATGATTAAATAATAGATGAAATCTATTTAACGCCTAACCTTGTCATATGCTTAGGGAGATGTGATGAGATGAGAAGTAGGCATGGATCTCCCTTAAAGTGGTCGCGATTTACTAAAATCGCCACTTGTAAACAGATTAACGGTCGAGTACTTTTTCTTCATTACCATCATCATTACTGCCCATCAAAAGTCCACTGTGAAATAGACCTCGCCCATTGATTGCCTTATTATAAGGCAAGCTAGTAGGCAACTGCTGCTTTTTTTACTCAGGAAGATGCTACTGCCTATCTCGTCGTTCAGATTTCCTCTGTCGTGACACCCATGGGATATGTGACAGTAGTATTCTTACACCATCACTACACATTTAAAGGTCTTCTTCATTAGACCGATAATAATAAAAAAAAATTATAGGATGAGGGTGACAAACGGGCGCACAGTCCGCCTGATGGTAAGTGGATGATGTGGCCCATAGACATCTACATCTATCCTCGCTTAAGAATCAAAACGTAGATGCGTTGTCACCCCTGAGGTCTAAGATGGAATGCCTCGTTTCCAGTAAAAACGGTCTCCGGATCTCTACACTCACCATACTGTTACGAGCTTAGGGTTCGTGACATTAAAACCTGCCGATTGAATTATCAAAATTGACACTTTAATTGCCGAACACCAATTCAAACTTAAAACACACTAATAATTAATCACACTGATCACTTTATTTCACTCCGAAGTCTCGCGTGTATCGCCAATTCAATACTGCCCCGGTCGCGGCCTTGAACGTTTGTATAGGACTTTTCCACCGAAACATTTAGAATGTTCAAGCAAAAACCTAGACTAGATGTAGAAAATTTGAGTGTGGACTTTTCTAGAAAGCTTAATTCTTCTATTCGACACTAGATGGCGCTGTTGTTGGAAAGTTCAGGCATGGTATTTTCTAAAAGCTCTCCTCGCTCTGCTCCCGCGACACTAGATGGTGCTAGGGGCATCAATTATGGCTTGCAACAATACGAAACATAGCACAGCACTATGCTGCTATTTTACGCTGATATTCTGTGAGAGCGTGGTCCTTCCCCGGTCGAGCCGACCCATTCATGCTACAACCATAATAGCTGCAGTGCTCTACCACGTGTAAGAAATTGTAGGGAGGGCAGGCGAAGAGTTTAAGGGTGATGACTTTTAAGGTCTCTAGGTTTTTTTGTGATAGGGATGTTTCATGATAGAGATGATGCAAAATCTATATATCCTCAGGATTGATCTTCTGAGCTTTTGCTAAGTGTTCTGATGACACTTACGGTATGCGATGGGGTAAAAGATTTTTCTTTTAGCACCCGTATTCGAAGTATAAGATCGATTATGCTCTCCAAAAGGTCGAACATTAGCGCGCGTTTCAGCCGCGTAAAATGGACACCGCCTTGGAACGCGCGCCAAATTGTTCGTTGGAACACTCCAACGTGGAGCGGGCCGTTCCGTCTGGTGTCGGTTTTGTTTCCACGTATCAAAGTAGTTCAGTTATATACACCGTCTCATCCGGCCAGCACTTAAAATTGTAATTAACAATTTTTGATATTTACAGCCTATTACAGAGCTACCACTACTTCTAATAATGGTTACTAAATAAACCTATTTTCTTTCTTTCTTCCTTATGAAGTACGCAACCACACGGTACGTCTGGGTAATTACCGTAAGGCATTTAAGACTATCACTGCCCCAAAATGACCAATACGAACTAAGATTTAAATCGTCCAAGTAAAGCATCTGATGTCTAGACAATATTGAAAAGTAGCAAATACCTGATAAAAAATCCCAAGGGTCGGTCTGAACCATGCTTAAGGAGCTTCACCCTCCTACACGTCTCCGGCACTATGTCCACATCTATGATCGCTGACACCTGAGAAGAAAGAAGAATTAATGCTTTTTTTTCTGTGATATTAGTTATAAGTATTTTATATTAATTAGGTTAGATATGGTTAAACCAAACTACTACTGCTACCTTATAGTAACTAAATTGAACAAGTTGTAAAATTAAAAATTTTTGTATAACCGAATTCAATATAAATAAAATGAGAACATCATCAATGTATTCTAAGTCAACACGTATTATTAAGGATATCTCAATAACTACTGGTTAGATTTTGATGAAATTTATATGGGACCACATGAGAAGCATCAGCTTTCAAATAAAAAAAGAATCATTAAAATCGGTTTCCCTAGAAAAAAATCTGAGGTAACACATAAAAAATACAGTTGAATTGAGTACCTCCTCATTTTTGAAGTCGGTTAAAAACAGTTGTAAATCACTGAGGCATTGTTGTGTGTAATTACATACCTCTCTGAGTAACTTTGAGCGTCCTCATATGGCCAGCAGTGAAGGACCGTGGACGACTAGATGGAGTGACGACCTGGTAAGACATGCAGGAAGTCGATGGATGCAGGTGGCTTAGTACCGTGCTTTGTGGCATTATTTGCGGGAGGCCTATGTTCAGCAGTGGACTTGTGAAGGGCTGTAATGATGATGATGTTATTAATTCACCTCAGTGCGAACTAGCGACATCTGGTGAGTGGTAGACTATCAGTTTTCACTCAAGGGTTTGCTCTTTAAATTATTTTTTTTTAATTTTCTACTTTTATGATTATCTGTGGTTTGGTTTATTTATTTTTAATCTAATTAATATAAAATATAACTAACAGTACATAAAGAAAAATTAAACTTTACATTTTTCGAACAAATTGAATTCCCCACTATGAAATATGTCAAATATTACACCTCGTTTGTAAGTGGCACTGCTCTGGTGGCAGAAAAAGTCGTGGATGCCCTTATTCCCTGATTTGTTTCTCTCTGTCGTCTGTAACGACATCTACGGAACGATATAGGGTAGGGTGTATATTCTCACACCGCCACTACACGGTCTAATTCAAACTCACCATTCTAAAATCGTGCGGGTTGGATATAGCGAGCCCCTTGTTCTTAGCCGGCGTGCCGCTTAGTATCGACGAGATTATGTTTCGTGGTCGCATCGTGCCGTAACCATTGAGCTCTTCCAGACTGTCTCCTGTGAAACAAACAAAAGGCTTTTTATTTTTTTTTAAACTAAAGTGACAAAAGGAAGCCACAATCAACCTGGTAAAAGGCTACTGCTTAAAAAGGCTACAGATACGTTGTCACATGTCACCTCTAAGGACTAAGTTTTTTAAAAATAGAATTAGGGTGACAAACGAGCACACAGTCCACCTGATGATAAACGGATGCTGTGGCACATAGACATCTACATTTATCCTCGCTAAAGAATCAAAATGCAGATGCGTTGTCACCACTGAGGACTAAGATGAAATGCCTTTATTCCAGTAAAACGGGTCTCCGGTTCTCTACACTCACCATACGAAACACAGCAACATCAAGCTGTTATTTTACGCTGGTATTCTGTGAGAGCGTGGTCCTTCCCCCGGTCGAGTCCACCCATTCATGCTACAACCATAATATAGCTGCAGCGCGGCTCCACCAGGTGCTTCACAGCTACTGTTGCCAGGTGTCCCGATTTGTGCGGGACGTCCCGTTTTTCAGGGGTCTGGTGACACGTCCCGATTAACCCTTGATGGGGACGCCAAATGTCCCGATTTTTCACTAACCTTCTTAGTTCGTACTTTGATCAATAATTTTCGTGGTCAATTCGACGATCAGTTATTATTTCATTCTTTTACTAGTAAGTAGTACAGTACTAAACTTACACGTTGGAGTTAAGGTAAGTTTATTGAAATACAAACGTCTTGTGAGTTAGTTCTACGGTAGAACTTACCCACAAGGTGTTTGTATTTCATTAAAAATTGACTAGTGGTAGAACTCATACCCTAAGTATTTTTTTTTCAAGCGGTTGTATTGTTTATCTTGTCTTTGTCTCAATAAGTAAAATGAAATCATGCGTACGATGCAAGGATTTTTGTCTGGGCGATTGAGGATAACCCGTGCCAAACATGCTACAAAAACCGTGTTTTTTTGTAGCCATTGTAGCCGTCCCGATTTGAAAATCAAATTCCCGATTATTTTAACCTTCCGTCCCGAAATTTGACACACTGGACCTGGCAACACTACTCACAGCCCGTGATTACACTGGCTATCTCTACCATTGAAACGAAGCATTCACTGCTGGTTGGCGGCAGAAATATGTAAGAGAGTGGAAACCTGCCACAGAAAAGGAGACCTACCCCCTCGTACAATACGAGCTATAATCATTTTGCTCATTATAATCGGTATTTTTAATAATATAGAGAAAAAAAGAGTGGAAAGAGTTTGATACGGCGCTTCAGTGTGAACTGGCGTATTTAGTTTCAAGTATGGGTGAAAGACGAGCATAAAGTCCACTTAAAAGTAAGTGGATTCTGTGGTCCGTAGACGTGTAGCCTCTTTTTTTTATTGCCTCGTTTAACCTCGCGTTGTAAATGCGACTGCTGGTCATGAGGTCCAGGGTTCGAATTCCAGGGCGGACCAAAAAATATCAGACTTTTTCCGTCAAGAAATTCTCAGTAGCTGCCCGGAGTCAAGTAGCTGGCGGTGTCTCACCCTCGTGCCTTCAAAGCACGTAAATCCGTTGGTCCTACGCCTTATCTCTCTCAGACTGTGTCAGAGAGTGAGACAATAGAGTGCACCTGTGCTTGCGAATACACTTGGGCACTATAACCCTGTCCTACGCCGATGGCTAGTCTCCGTTGAGGCTGGCCGCGGTGACCAAAATTCGGTCTGGAGAACATTATTCTCGATTAAGAATCAAAATGCCTCCTTACCAATAAACTGATTTCCGATTCTCGTCAGTCACCATACGAAGCAGCCGTATTATGCTGCTACTTTACGCTGGTATTTGTTAAGGGATGGACCCGCCCCGTCGAGCCGACTCATTCGTGCTGTATGGGTCGTAACAACTGTAGCGTGGCTCTACCACGTACAAAAATATTATATATACGATACGGTACCCAACTTGCGTTCACAATGACTTAAAGTCTGCTACCAGTATTGTTTCTCATACGCGATGACGAATCTATTTGAAAGGGAGGTGAGGAATTTTGCCTTGACGAAAATAATCCCTTGAAGCTGGTAAAGCAATCAAGAATGCCCGACTGCTTAACCTTCTTCTGGGCAATGATTTAGATATTATAGGTATATCTTGACGATTACATCTCCACTTAGAACTTCTGTTCACTACCTCACTTTTATAAACAAAAAAAAAACTTGATACTAAACAATATCAAAACTATTTTACTTCAGTGGTTTGATCGAACCGTATTCTGTGGGCTTAGCTAAGTTACTAGGGTTGCGACCTTATTTTTAAATTCTTTAAAATGCAGTATGACAAGTGAAAATAAAGTATTATTTTTATTTGACATGCTATTTTATACACACAATGTCTTTAGATTCTCTATGTCTAAGTTGTAATATTTTCGTTTCACGCCAAAGCCAAACTACATAAAGGAGACAATCATTTTTGGGCCCACTAGAAATATTAACGTCATTTAATGGTATTTACACCAAAAAAAGACACCAAATTATAATAGTAAATGGCCTATAGATTTTTCGAAAATATAAACGGAAACAAGAAATCTGAAAAAAAAATTTGTTGTTTTGACATTCGTGTTCTGATCACTGGCTTAGGTAATGTAATATTTAAAAAATTATTGTCTTAGAGATGTGCCGTGATAACTCGGAAAAAATCGAATCGAGTTGAAATTCAGGTAACTCGATTTTGAGCTCGAGTTAAACAATTCAAATTAGATGAACGAAGCTGTGTCAATATGTCACAAATTATTTGTATAATTGTTCTTCCATACAACACAATTATTATTACTACACTTAATAGGTAGTTATATATTATTTTTGGTATGCGTATCGACATCTTCATAAAATAATATCACTCTAACGCTATGACGTATAGTCTTAATGTCATTAATAATTTGATTATCCAAAGTACATATATAAAATTGATTATAATTTATATTATATATAACATAAATTGATACAACAGTAAAAAATATACATATTACCTAATATCAATTTATTTATTACATAATATATCAATAAATTGCTCGAATTAGTAAGTCGATTTAATCACTAAATTGTAGACAAACACTACATTTGCCGTAAGATAAAGATGCGATTCGAGTAGTTTTGTGACTCGAGCCACTCGGGTTAATTTACGAGTATGTATGTATGTCATTCTAGTTGCACACTAGTTTTTGAGTAAATCAACTATTTACAGAAAAGTTTATCACTAGAGTTGAGAGTAGCGATTACTTTAGTTAAACCATTTTTAAATATGTACCTTTATAAATAAGTAATATGTGAAATTAAAACTATAAATCAATATCATAAATAAAACTAAGTTCAGGTTTGTTTACAACATGCCAGATGCAAGTTTGAATTTGGATGCAACTTGTGATGTCACCCGCAGCGACTATATAGCACCCTCTGAATCTATACGATGCGCCGAGTTAACTCGGTAACTCGGTAAAATTTATTTTCTATCGATTATCGAGTTGGACAAATTCACTCGATTCACTCGGGTGAAATAAAACATAGTTGGAGTCGCATCATTATGGTAAGAACAAAATGGAGTTTTTATTTACAAGCATTTTTCCATTAAACTAATGTTTAAGAAAATATGGATATTATCAATTATCAGAAAGGTTAGCCGTTACAAATATTAATTGACATAAGTACGTATGTTTTTCTCTTTATATTTTTTGTGGTAAAATTCGCAAATAGAATATAAGAGTTTATTAATTTACACCTATTCTAGGTAGTGAAAATCTATTATTAAGTTTGTATATTTTACCTAAAACTAAAATAAATACAAATAATAAACAGGTCTTAGAACCTTATTAGTTTGTTAAAAGTGACAAAGTATTAATTTTATTTTATTAGTAAAATCTAAATTAAATAATAAATAGAATAAATGCACAAAAGAATTTATTATAATGTTAAATGAAAATTAGAATCTTTGGGTCGAGGGACTTAAAGAGGGTTTTGAAGAGCAATTCATATAACTAGATTTGTGTACAAATAGGTACCTTATGTATTCAGCAAGTTGCTTAATACTGTTGCATGAATAAGTCAACTAGCGCCATCTAGTGGCAGGAACGAGAGCGAGGGGAGCATTGAGAAAATGACATCACAAATCACTCAACCGACAGCGCCTAGTCGAAACTCGAACGCTCGGTACCTTGCGCGTGTTTACTTGAACATTCTGGATATTTCTTTGCTAATTTAAATATATAGGCGCTGCAAGATGCGATGGGGGTAGTGTTGATTTGGCGAAACAAGCGAAGCTTCGGAGCGGAATAAAGTGAATAAGTGTGTTTAATTATTAGTGTTTTTAACTTTAATTTGTGTAAAGTAAATTAAAGTGTTAATTTAGGTAATTTTATCGGCAATTTTTATTGTCACGAACCTCAAGCTCGTAACAATTGGTGTCAGAAGTGGGATCAAATATTGCCGATTTTACCTAAGGAGGAAACGGAGGGTGTCCGTACCCGAAGTCAACGCCAGCAGGAGACGGACCAACGAAGATTTGGTGGTGCAACGCCGCAGACGTCGGAGGGCCAGCCACCGGCTGCAGGCCCGTCGGTAGCTCCTACATCTGCAGCACCTGACTTAGGTGCTCTGATGGTGATGCTGCAGGAACAGGTCCGTCAGTTGAAAGAGCAGCTGCAGAGCGGACAAGAGGAACAGGCCCGCCGACAGGAGGAACAGGCCCGTCGGTTGGAAGATCAGCAGGCGGAACAGGCTCGTCGGTCGGAAGAGCAGATGCTCCTCATGAAGGACCTTCACGCTACCTTTGGGAAAGAGATAAGGGACGTGAAGGATAGGGTTGCTCAACACGACAACCGCCTGTCGGAAGCTGAAACCCGAATCGAAGAACATGAAACCCGAATCAACCATGTGAACAATCGGGTTGACAACGTGATGGCTGACGTGAAGAAAACGCTAAACGACCTCAAACTTGGGGATGGAACTACAGCTCCCGTAGTAGCTGCAGCACCTTTGCTACGTAGATTCAAAGTGCCGCCGTTCGACGGGACCTCTTCCTGGTCGGCCTACAAAATCCAGTTCGAGGCCGTCATGGAGGCGAACGGCTGGAATAAAAGCCAAGCCATGACTGCACTCACCCTAGGCCTGCGCGACCAAGCCTTAACTGTGTTGGAAGCTCTCGGTAAGAAAGTGACCTATGAGCAGCTTCTTGAGGCCTTGGAAGCGAGATATGGCGACGCTCATCTGGAACACGTCTTTCGCGCGCAGCTTAAAGATCGCGTGCGGCGCAACAACGAGAACCTGCAGCAGTGGGCCCTTGAGGTGGAGAAGATGGTTCGAAAAGCATACCAGTCTGTACCTGCGCTCATTGAAGGGAACCTGGTTCAGACATTCATCGACGGCATCCGCGACCTTGAAGTCAGAGCTGCTGTGAGACTCGGGCACCACGACACGCTTAAGAACGCCTTGGCCTACGCACTGGAGGTGAAAGCCGTGCGGAAGGATCATCGTTCCCATCGCATCAGGGAGGTTGCAGCAGCTACAGTTCGCGACCGCAACAGAGGATACAGCCCTAGGTGCTATGGCTGTGGGGAAAAGGGCCATCTTCGATCCAGCTGCCCTAAGCGAACCCTAGAAAGGGAAGGTGAACGATCTCAGGAGGGTAGTGCGGCCAACAGCACCGCCCAGCAGCAGCAGGGAAACGAGTAAAAGCCAGAACTGCGGGGCGGGTGCTGGCTGATGTTAAAAGAGCCCCAAGGATCTCGATCTCACAAACTCATGATGGGAACAGTCTAATCATCAAGGGCGAGGTCAACGGAATGCCGTGTAAACTGACCATAGACACTGGAGCCTCTCGTACGGTTGTTAGTTCCCAACTTATAACTCAGTTCCTTGGGGACTCCGCATACAACCGAGAACGCATTAATTTGGTAACAGCCACCGGTCAGCGTATACCCGTCCGTGGAGAGAAGGAGATGGAGTTGAAGCTAGGCAACGTGATCTACCTGCATAACGTCATCGTGGCTGATATAATGGACGACTGCATCCTAGGCCTAGATTTTATGAGGAATAATTGTTGTGAGATCGACGTTAAGCAAGGTGTTTTGAAATGTGGACAGGAGGAACTTTTTATGGAAGGTGCGTTACCAGGGAACGTGTACAGCATTAGGAAGATTGTTCTTCCGCCGAGATCGGAAACGATTGTTCCGGTTAGTCTTCCTCGAAACGCTGGGCAAGCCCACCGTTGTGTACTTGTGGAAAGGGTAAACAATGACCTTCCATGGAAAGTAGCTCGAACCTTGGTCAGGACCACTGACATCTCAGGAGTACGTGTGCTGAACCTTTGCGACCGGGACCAGATTATAGAAAAAGGCACACTGATTGGTACTTGTGAGGAAGTGGATTGGTTACGTCGGTGCCAATATATATCGAGTGGGACCCCCAGCAAGGATGCAGAAACGAGAGTGACCACACTTTTGGAAGACTGTCGGAGTGTTCTCTCCCCGAACGAATTGGTCAAGGCGAAGAAGTTGTTACTCAAGTACGCCGATGTATTCTCATCAAACGATGCTGACATAGGAAAGACTGGCTTAGTTCAACACAAAATAAACACAGGAGAAGAATTGCCTATCCGTCAGCGGCCAAGAAGATTGCCGGTAGCACGTGAAAAAGAAGTGGAAACCATGATTGAAGGAATGGTGAAGGATGGTGTTATTGAACCTTCCTCTAGTCCGTGGTGTTCACCAGTGGTGCTGGTGAAGAAGAAGGATGGCAGCATGCGGTTTTGTGTTGACTACAGGAGTAAAGTGGTTTAGCACGCTGGATCTAAAAAGTGGCTACTGGCAAGTTGAAATTGACCCTAAGGACAAGGAGAAAACTGCGTTCTCGACGGGAAAGGGTCTGTGGCAATTTAAAGTAATGCCGTTTGGGTTGTGCAATGCTCCAGCAACGTTTGAAAGGCTGATGGAACTTGTACTTACCGGGCTAATTGGCGATGCCTGTCTGGTCTACTTGGATGACATCATCATCGTAGGCCGTACGTTTGAGGAACACCTTCAAAACCTGGAACGCGTGCTCATGAAGATTCAGAGTGCCAACCTCAAGTTGAGCCCGAAGAAATGTTCACTATTCAAACGGCAAGATCCAGAGAAAATCGCCGCTGTCAAGGATTGGCCGGTTCCAAAAGACAAGACGCAGGTTAGAGCATTTTTGGGTTTGTGCTCCTATTACCGGCGATTTGTGAAGAACTTTGCAGATATAGCCAAACCTCTGCATAAGCTAACCGAGGAGAAGCGACATTTCTGCTGGGATGAAAGTTGCAATATCTCATTCCAGGAGCTCAAGGACCGTCTATGCAAAACACCTATTTTGGGATATCCTGATGCAAGCAAAGAATTTATAGTTGACACAGACGCAAGTGATATAGGACTTGGCGGTGTGTTGTCCCAACGGAATGGTGACCAAGGGGTCGTGATAGCGTACTTCAGCAAGTCGTTGTCAAAACCGGAAAGGAACTACTGTGTCACAAGACGCGAATTGCTCGCTGTGGTAAAGTCGCTTCAGCATTTTAGCAAATATCTTCTGGGGCGAAAATTTCACTTACGAACTGACCATGCTGCACTAAAATGGCTATTAACTAGTGGCTAGTAATGCTAATGGCTAATGGCTAGTAATCTAATACTAAATAGCTTTTTTGTTAAGCCGGACGCAGATCCTGGATTTATACCAGCCATAGTAGATAGGCAATATAAATGTTACATATTTATGTGTAAAAAATGTAGTAATTATTTGTACTAGAAGCAAATATAAAGTTTAATAATAATAGTTTGCATAAAAAAAGTGTAATGGTTGTATCTATTATGCTTAGACAGCTGTGTTGTTCACTGTGCAGAAAGGAATATTATTTTGTCATCTAGAATCAGATATACTTAATATAACAATAATATCTTTGTCTCCTATGAAACCGGTAAAAATAAAATGTGAGACAACTTTTACATGGTTGAATATCATAGATGTTGATCAGTAATTACTGCTCCTGTATTTGATCAGCTGGAGCTGATTAATGCTGTATAGTTTATAATAATTTCTTTATTATTTAACATATGAAAAGGCAGATATAAGAAAATGCTTACAGAAATATGTAAATTATACAGTTTATTGACATTGAAGGCATAGTCTTATTTCATATCTCTTATTATTAAAAATGTCCTTTTAATTCCTATATAATATAGAAAAAAATAATATATTGATAAGAATTATTATTTAGTTAAGACACCTTTACAATTGTCATTAACTTCTTTTCAGGTGGATCGCTTAGAACAAATCTGTATGCCGTGCAGGCTGAAAGCTTGCAGAGACAAAAAGTGTATGGATATTGAAGACAACAGTCTTATATCTCTTATAATTGAAAATTCCTTCTGATTGCTTACAATATCATAAATGTACATGTTACCATCGAGTTATTTTCAAAAAACCTTCAGAATTATATCTAACACTAAAATGTTTCTACCTATGTCCGTTATAGACAAAACATAAGAAACCATCCAACCAATTTCAATGAAAATGTTTGTGTGTGTTTGGATGGATCCCTAGATGGTTTATATTTACATTTGGACCCGGTAGATGGCACTGTTGTCGAGATCCATATATCACCAGTGCTGCAGCTGAGCCGCATCGCTAGCAATAAATACATTCAAATTAAGCCTGTGTTTTTGTAATCCCCACACAAACAGTTTAAAACATCTTACTTCCTCACTATTTATCATTGTGTAATAACAAAGATAAGGCATGTTAATTCCTAGTCATTTTATTATGATGTATACTACTTACTAATCAACCAAAACATATTGAAACAATGTCTTGACACCGCTCCTGTCTATATATGTCAGTCAATCATCAAAGTTCAAAAAATTTATTAAATTAAGTTTGTATAAAAGGGGTTATTATAGTATAAAGGAATTTATGGCTGACAATAACCCGTGGGTAAGGTGATCGCTACCAAGCTATTTCTAATTTGTTCTGTGTTGTTAATTATGACATACATGATTGTAAGCTGGCTTTTTTTTAAAAGACCCACGGGGTATTTTGCTGGTTCTCTTCAAGTCAGAGGTTTTTTCCGAATGGTAAATTAAAAAAAGTGACTTTCAATAAGTATTATTTATAATCTAAATTGAATAAAAGGTTTCTGTTTCTGTGCCTACTACTGTTTATAGAATACTTAAATAAATTATGATTTACAATAATAAATAGAATTAACTACATTATATTTTGTTTTTTGTAATACAATCAGTTTAAAACATATCTTACTGTGTGTTGGTAATATCATAAATATAAATAGACATTCTCCCTTAGCCATCTTGGTATTTAGAATTACACTCACAATCAATCAATACATGTCAAACTTAGAATTCATACGGCATTTGTGCATAGACAGGCACTATGTTTTGCCGGAACTAGTGAAAGGTTTTACATCGATTTTAAAATATTTATAAATGCTGAATATATCTACAGCTTAGTTTTATGTGTACTATTATTCAAGTGTGCACTATTTTAACTTATAATACCGATGAATACTACCAGAAAATTGCTTTCAGTTTGTTTTTAGATTATTGTTAGATTCATATTTTATTTGTTAATTTCTCAGGACTCCGTTTAGATGCATTAAAACTAATAATTTTATTGTAATCTATGGATTATAAGGAATAAATCGACATGCATTTCATTGATAATCTTTAAAATTTGTAGTGGGCCCATACTCCATAGAAAAATTGATTGTCTCCTTTACACATTACTGCATAGACAATTAATTTGTCTGTATATAATTAGTTCTTTTAGTAAACGTTAAAATAAAACCTCAAAAATCGTTAAATAGGTAAAATAAAGTAGTTTTTGGTCTCATAAAGTATAAAGAACATTTGCCAGAAATAACGTACAATACTTTATTATAAAGTACGGGTGGCAACCCTATAAGTTACCTCTCTAAACGTTAGTAAACTATAAAAATAATGAAATGACACGTTGAGATATGAAATCTCCATTTACTTTTACAGTTTTCCATTAGCGTTAATGATCGTGAACATCAACTTGGTCATCCCGTCGTAACCACGTAGGTGGTATAAATAAGGCATAAAATATTCCATAAAGACTTGTATCTACAATTACTAAAAATGGTTGGAAAAGTGAGGTCTTCGGGAAAATTGAGATGCAGCAGTTGCCATTGTGGACGTACAAGTACAGACTGACTTTAGCACGAAAATAGAAGATGTGCTACAGCGGCGATTCAAAATAACCAGAATACGTCGCATTTGACAGGCATTTGGAATATGTAAATAAGGTGTGTTTCCTGAAAAGCGGTCATTTCATTCTAAAAATGCAAAAGGCAGTTTTCATTGTACGATGTATACTAGTGAATACGACTGATTGTAAACAGGTCGTTGCACGATTCGATAAGAGACGACCTGGTATTGTCATTATCGCAATTATACAAAACGCTGCAAATATGTTTACTAATTATTATTTATACAAATGCATAGGTTAACGGTGAAGCCGGTCGATGGGAGTTATACACTGCAAAATCGTCATGACTGTGTCGAATAATTTTGTTTAGTAAAAATATACTTTCATTCTTTATTAAAAGTATATTTTTACTAAACAAAATTATTCGCTCATTAGATCAATTAGACACTCTTTAGTAGAAGTCAACTTAAATAAAAAAAATCTAAAAACCTCGTAACAAAAACGGCTAAAACGACAGACCGAACACTTAGGATCAAGTCAGCTTTCAAACATAAAAAAGAACTAAATCTAAATCAGTACATCCGTTTGGGATCGTCGATGCCACAGACAGACATACAGATACACACGTTTAACATGTAACACCCCTCCGTTTGCGTCGGTGGTTAAAAAACAAATAATTTCACATCTAAAGTCAGTAAGACCTAAGAATTTTATACGTGGTAGAGCCACGCTATAGCTATATTATGGTTGTAGCACGAATGGGTCGGCGTCGGATCAACCGGGGAAGGACCCCGCTCTCACAGAACACTGTAAAACAGCAGCTTAATGCTGCTGTGAGGGAGTGTAGAGAAGAGACCTTTTTACTAGAAACGAGACATTCCATCTCAGTCCTCAGGGGTGAACTCTGCGTTTTGATTCTTAATCGAGAATAAATGTGGATGTCTATTGACCACAGCATCCACTTACTATCAGGTGGGCTGTGTGCTCGTTTGTCACCCTTATTCTATAAAAAACGACGAAGACGACGAAGAATAAAAGGCCCAACTTCAGAATGTGAAATTATTTCGTTTTTAATTCTTTGAAGTGATTTTTTACTTCTTATTCAAAGCTACTTTTTCCTTTTTCGGGTGGATCGAAGAAAATCACAAAACACAATGTCGTCTAAGTAGTTACATTAAAAATTTGCTCCCTATTTTGCCGCCCTCAGGTGTGGAATTAATTCTCCATATTTTTATAGGAGCACACTTGAAGTACCCGATTTAATAAAACAAGAATCATAAAATTCTGGTTAACAAATAACTAAGATATAGCGTAACGCACACACAAAAAAAAAACAGTCAAATTGTAAGCCTCCTCGTTTTTTGAAGTCCGCTAAAAAAACCATGAAGACGGAAACCAGAAATTATAGCTTAGCTAAAGCTCAGAACAATGGCCGCAAAGTACCTTGACCTCCATTGCAATGCGATTAATGGCATTATGTCTTTAAATACTCATGAATTCATCCACGACAAGAGTTTGTTAAGTTTATGCAAGAGTAAAACTATAGACATGTTTATAGACTCGTGCAATTTTGAAAGTATAAGTACCTGTTACAGACAAGTAAAAATGGTTAGAACTATCCACGGTCTGTGAGCCATCATCATCATCATGACGGCCCTTCACAAGTCCATCACGTTCAGCTGGCCTCCCCCTAGTATTACCACAAAACGCGATTTTGAGCCACTTGCATTCAACGACTTCCTGCATGTCTAAGCTAGTCATTACTCCATATACCTTGTTCCCCTTCATTTGTCGGTTCTTCGGGCTATATTACCGGCCCTTCGCCACATCAGTCTACTGATCCATTAGGCTGTTAGTTATTTTGGCTTCATTGTGGATATGCTCATTTTGAATTCGACACCGTAAACGCCGAGAACAGCCCTCTTTATAGCTAAGCGACCTTGCCTTCCTAGTACGGTCAGCGGTAAATGACCACGTTTCAGATTCATAATTCATCTCTGGCAACAGGCTGTTCTCAAGTTTTAAGAATACGTGATGAGAAGATATATCGCAATCTCCTGAATGCTGCCCAGCCGAGTTGAACGCGTCTAATAACATCTCGATCGAAGTAGTCGGACAATTATTTGTCCTTAGTCCCAACAAATACCGGCCATAGGTGTGACAAGGACGTCATATAACCTTTGCCACGTAAATTTTCGTTTTAATACCTATCCGTTATGAGAAATCATTGATTATAGTGCTAAGGTCCTCCAGCAAAGCTGCCGTAACGACTATATTATAGTCAGCACTTCGAGGGTGAGTGATGTATTCGTCATTGATGCCGATACCGTATCCTTTCCAATCTAGTAGCTTATTAAAATGTTTTCTGATGCAGCTGCGACAGATTAGAGGATATAACTGTCTTACGCTCCTCTGCAATTGGATAGGTTTCGTACTCTGGTTCTGTACTCGGATAGCCATCATAGCTTTTCTGTACAAACCAAACCAGTATCAAAAATATCGGCCTATTTGTTTACGAGAACGTTTTTCTTAAATACTTTAAAACAATTTTAATTGTCCCTATGTATACACGTCCTCCGTATTAGGTTCGATTAAATTGATGATATCTACCTAAGACATCTTGAATTAAATTGATTAAATGATCACTAACTAAAGTCGTTGCCTTAAATGTTAGTGTGAAGCTCGATCGTGTTAGTAGATCAAGGTTTGATTCGAGTACACACTTAAAATACAAGTGCCGTTAGTTAAGAGCCATAAGAGTGACTAGATCAAAGGTCAATTGCTGGTGGCTGGTTAAAGAAATATTAGCAATGAAACTTTCCTTAAATAAAGGAAAATTACATACCTGATATCAAAAAAGATGATATTTTTATTAGCTCCAGGAGCCAGGGACCCAGACTCGTAATTACTGAACTCCTTGTATCTTTGTAACATTTATGAACTGATTCATGATTATCACGATCGTATGCTTAATGTCGTTTTAATATAGGTACATAAATATCGGTTACCCGCGTCCAATAAATCAGAGAAATACCTGCGCATTAGACATAATAACAAGTGTAAACGACTTTATAATACTAGAAATGGCCACAAGTCTGAGAAATAAAAGCAAAAAAATAAAACACTCTACTATTATTTATTCTGTGGTTATAGCAATCAATGTCAAAACGCGGTGGAGCCACACTACAGCTACAGCTGTATTATATACTGGTATAGTGTACTGGATGGTCAGCTCGACAGGGGATGAAGCACACTCTCCCAAGGCACACTCTCACAAGAAAGGAATTATTCGCTGGTTTGAATACGAAGAAAGAAAACTTGGACATATAGACTGAGATGGACCTCGTTACATCAACTCAACTTATGGAACACACAGAACACCACTGTAAAATGGCAGCTTCATGCTGCGGTGTTTCGTACTGTGAATGTAAAGTATCGGAGACCCTTTTTACTGGAAACGAGGCATTCCAACTAAGTCCTCAGGTGTGACATACCATCTACATTTTATTTCTTAATTGCGGATAAATGTAGATGTCTATAGGCCGCAGCATCCACTTATACCATCAGGTGGACTGTGTGCTCGTTTGTTAACCTTATTCTATAAAAGTGTAGTTTTATATTTCAGATTATTTAACTGCCTAATGGTAGTATGCGTGATGGCTGGTCATGAGGTTGAAGTTGACTGTTATTGAATTTTTCGGACAAATAATTATCAGCAGCAGCCTGGACAGAAGAAGTTGGCGGTGTTTCACATCCGTGCATTGGATAGTAAGTAAAGCTATTGGTACTGTGCCAAACTTCTCTCCGGTAGTTTCGAATTCCCGCCCCATCGGACTAGGAGAGGAGGAAATACAACAATACTAAACAAACAACACAAACAAGGTACAACAGTACAAAATACAACTGCACTCGGGCTCATGGCATGTAATCAAGGCAATGAAGGAAGAGAATAAAGGCAACTGTAATTCTGCGTAGATGGCATGTTTCCTCTCAGACTGGTCGCAGTGATTGAAATTCGGTCTGGAGGACATCCTATACCTTTAAACGAGCAATTCTTGTATATATGTATATATATAATAGGAATCTCGGAAACGGCTCCAACGATTTTCATAAAATTTAGTGTACAGGGAGTTTCGGGGGCAATAAATCGATCTAGGTAGGATTTATCTTTAGAAAATGTCTTTTTGTCCGTGTTTTTAGTAAATTTTGACACCGTGTTAATGATCATAATAGCTCAAATGTATATGGAGTGGTCGCGAATTCGTTATACCTTGGTTCGCGTCCCGTCTTCGGTCCGACTTTTTTCCTTTCTTTTTCAAGTTCCCTTCTTTAGTGAGAAAATCTAATATTTCGAGCCCTTTTTTTTAGTATTTTTTAAAAATACGAAAATTTTTATTAAACTAATTGCTTAAATTATTTTAATTAAAATCGAGCAAAGCTCGGTCATCCAGGTACTTGTATATTATATTAGATAGTAGATAATGATGACACTCGTCGAGAAGTGTGCGACAAATTTCCGAAAAGTATCAGGTATTGTTTACCGGGCATACAAAAAGGCTTAAAAGAAACGAAACAAAAAAACCGAATTTACATTTCCAAAACGAATCAACGGTCAGTTATTCAATGAGTGACCCAGCGGAAACGCTGTCTTAAAATTGTCGTTTGTTTTGCCAAAGACACAAGAAAAGCTTTTATTTCTCCAAAATGTTATAAAAAATTTATATATTATAGTCACGCTGCAGCTATATATAGCTCGACTCGGGTAGGGCCACGTCTCAAACACCATCGTAAAAACATAAGCTGTTTTTAAAAAAAAACAGCTTAACGCTGCTGTGTTTCGTATAGTGAGTGTAGAGAGAGAACACAAGAGTCTTTTTACAGGTTTCGGTAATCGTGCATTTCATCTCAGTCCTCAAGGGTGACAACGCATCTAATTTTTGAGTATTAAAAGAAGATAGATGATAGATCAGGTGGACTGTGTGCTCGTTCACAACCCTTATTCTATAAAAAAATTAAAACGGATAGTTTGGCGGTACCACTGGTATCCCAATTGAGCTATTATAACCCTTAATATATTGTTAAAATTTACCTTCGTATTCTAACGATATTGTAGCAGTTTAGCATTGCCTGATAACATCGATAAAAAAAAATTTCCAAAAATGAATTCTAGCTAGATCGGTTTATTGCCCCCGAAACTCACTGGACACTAAATTTCATGAAAATCGTTGGAGCCGTTTCCGAGATTACGATTATATATACATATATACAAGAATTGCTCGTTTAAAGGTATAGGATCATTTTATTTTAAAGCATTTTAATGTATTTAAAAAATTGTCTTTTTTGACAACAGTTAGATAAGAAAGTTAGATAGCATAGCAACAATGGCAAATATCTCCTCTACATCCCATCTCCTCTACATTCCATATAGGCATTCTATGAAGGCGGCCTGGTTGGCAGTGGACTTTAATAGGCTGGAGTGATGATCAATTGTAGTGTACGTGGTAGAGCCACGCTGCAGCTATATTATAGTTGTAGCACGAATGGAGTGGCTCGATCAGGGCCATGCTCTCACAGAATAACAGCGTAATATAGCAGTTTAATACTGCTGTGTTTCGTACGGCGAGTGTAGAGATCCGGAGATCATTTTTTACTGGAAACGAGGCATTCCATCTCAGTCTTCAGGGTATGACAACGCATCTGCATTTTGATTCTTAATCGGAGATAAATGTAGATGTCTATGGGTCACAGCATCCACTTACCATCAGGTGGACTGTGTGCTCGTTTGTCACCCTTATTCTATAAAAAAAAGTTGATTTCCGTTTGATTGTCCATTTGTTACCCTCCCTAAAAACCCTTCTTAAAAACCAATCACATGATAAATGTATGAAACACAAACAGTCGGTCAATCGAATTTGCAAAACTAAATCAGAATACTGAGTCAATTTAATTCAAATCATTATTGCAGTCCCTTCCGAATGGTACACGTACTTACGAGGGCGGCACTGAAAATTTCGGCAATCAAGGAAGTGACACATTACTATTTAAAAATGTATTTATTGCTTTTCGAAGTATTCTCCGCGAAATTTGACACATTTTTGACCATACGATGGAACCAATCATTGAAGCAACCATTTCATTCGGAAGTTGGGGTCTCCAAAATGGCCGTTTTGTAGGCGTCCACAGCTTCTTCAGGTGATGAAAATCTCTGTCCACGCAATTTATTCTTTATTTTAGGGAAAGTATAGAAATCATTAGGGCTTCTAATAATTCTATGTTTTCTTGCTCTAAAAACTCTTTTGTTCTCTGTGTGTGAGAACTCGCATTGTCGTGATGGAGGATGATGCGGCGGTTGCAGTTCTCTTTACGGAGTTCAGAAACGACCTGTGGCAAAAAAATCAGCATACATCATCCGTTCTTTGTTCACAAGAGGAATAGTCGTAACATGGCCGGTTTTGGAGACAAACGTGGCCACCATTTTTTTTGCAATACTCCGTGAACGAACAATTTTTGTTGGCTTTAACTCATTTTCGAACACCCAAACTCGTGACTGGTTTTTCGTTACGGGTTCTTACGCGTACATCCAGGATTCGTCACCTGATACGATGTTGTATACAGCATTTGAGGATCCTGCGTGGTATCTTCCGTGAGTTCTGAGAAAGTAACGGAGCGCTTTTTGCTTTTCACAGAGCGAATGCGGTATCCATCGGGAAAACAACTTTTTTACACCTAATTGTTAATGCAAGATTATTTGTATTTAACTCATGCCAATGTCTAAAGTTGCCTGAATTTTGCGGTATGTCACATGTCGATCTTCCTCAATCAGCTTACGCACAGCATCAACGTTTTCTTGCGTGACTACAGTTTTTGGACGACCTTGACGGGGATCATCACTGAGCTTGACACGTCCACGTTGAAATTCAGCAAACCAGCGATAAATTGTGGTTTTGGATGGGGCTTCATCACCAAATGCAGAAATCATCCGGCCAACACACTGTTTTTGTGTTAAACCACTTCGAAAGTCATAATAAATCAAAGAATTTTCTCGAGTCAATTCCATTTTCTCACCGACTAAACAAATTTGACAAAACCTTGTGACAAGACCGAGAATCCTTTTTTAAATAAAATAAATGGTATTCGGTTTTTAAAACCAAGGAGTTTTCAATTACAAAGATTTTAATATGACAGGAACAGTGGAAATATTCCATTCCCCATACTTTTAGTGCAGCCTGTGTACACCAGACATAATGACGTCACTAACAAACCTACACCTGCGTGAAATGACTACGCACAAAGAGCATAAAGCGCAATTCATTCAAAACAACCTTCCTAATACAGCTGGAATACCTTCGGCACTGCATACTAGGTGCAGCGTTTAGATTGTTGTAATTGATTTACTAACATAAGAATTACATATTATAGGGCACTAGCGATCTGACCCGGTTTCGCACGGGTGTTTTTTTTAAATAGAATAAGGATGACAAATAAGCACACAGTCCACCTGATGGTAAGTGGATGCTGTGGCCCATAGACATCTACATCTATCCTCGATTAAGAGTCAAAACGTAGATGCGTTGTCACTAATGAGGACTAAGATGGAATGCCTCGTTTCCAGTTAAAAAGTATCTCCGGATTTCTACACAGTATAAAGCTGCTATTTTAAGCAGGTATCCTGTGAGAGCGTGGTCCCTCCCCGGTCCAGCCGACCCATTCGTGTTACAGCCGTAATATAGCTGCAGTGTGGTCTACCGCGTATAAAACTTACGCACATATGTATATTTAAAATAATTTGCAGCCAACAACGTGGTTTAGGGTGCATATACATATATGCCGGGAAAGCAAGAAACAACAAGTAAGATCTGTGACGTGAATGTGTATCAAGAAATTGAGCACGGTTTCTGCTTGAAATGTTGGCAGCAATATCCTTCTGTGCTGGTCTGAGGTTTGAGTATATGTAAAATAATAAAAGTAAAATTTCGCAACACTTTCTTTAAATTGCTCTACACAGGAGGCTATGTGCATGCATGCGAAAATAATTACGTGAAAGGCGCCATCTGCTCCGTATATGTTATATTAGTATATACATATATTAATTATTTTAAGCATTATTAAAACGCTAAAATTATACTTAATGAACAATTTTTATTTGTATATTTACTTTAACTTTGCTTTCTCTAAATAAAAATGTCGAATTATTTAATCTCACTCTCTTGCAGTGCGTTAATATTTTCTAGTCTTTACTTAGATATACACATATAAATAAAATTGAATTGTCCGTCTGTAATATCAACTAGCTTCTATTACGCTGTGGGGGGGGGGGGGGGGTATTTGATTAATTATAGTTAAAATGTTTGTCCCTGTCCGGGCTTATCATCGCAATGGAACCGATTGGGGTGTGTGAGGCTGTATTTTATCCGAAAAGATGGAGCTTTTTTAGCCGATTTCAAAAAGGAGAAGGTTCCCCATTCGGATATTTATATGTTTTATGTATATACGAGCATAATTCGGTTATATATGGACGGATTTGGAAAATTCTTTTTTTATTTCGAGGTTTATTACGAAATAGTCCCATTTAAATTCCGTAAAGATATTATGAGCTTCGGGAGATAGATAACGGAACTCTACAATAAATCCCAGCAAATCAACCGCGAAAGCTGCCATCGCATATCTATGCATTGTTCACGCAATCACACAACATAGCATTACGCCTGTACGCAGACATGTTCTATGTACCACGGTATACACTCATTTCTGTCAAACTTGTTATATTGACGTCGGTTGTACAACATTTTTAATTTACCACTTGGTTATGTAATCGATAAATTAATAAAATAAACGTTGTTGATATTTTGAATCTAAACGATGACATAAATCACATTAATAGATACCACATAGGCGCAGCCGAGGCGGGTCGATACTTGAAAACAAAACTAAGAAAACACAGCCTACATACGTCTTACAGTTGAGTTAATCAACCTCTTGGTTTCCGATAAGGTTTTGGAGCTGATTCCGCCGCGTTAGAAAGCAGTTTTAATAGATTTTACATTATATTATATCACAGAATACCAGCGTAAAATAACAGCTTAATGCTGCTGTGTTTCGTACGGTGCGTGTAGAGAACTGGAGACTCTTTTTACTGGAAACGAGTGATCCTCAGAGGTGCTAACGCATTCCATCTAAGTCCTCAGGAGTGACAACGCATCTGCATTTTGATTCTTAATCGAGGATAAAAATGTAGATGTCTATGAGCCACAGCAACCACTTACCATCAGGTGGACTGTGTGCTCGTTTGTCACCCTTATTTTATAAAAAAAAAATTAACAACATTCGAGAAACTTCTAATGCTTTTGCCGATGGAGGATTCGAACTCACAAATTTTTAGACTTTTTTTATACGCACCACGGAAGTATTAGTTAACAGACTGATCTTAACAAGGAATAAATTAATTAAACGCATATCGCTAGTTATGTATAAAAATAATATCGGGGACAATAAAATAATAAATTTCAAATCGCCTTAGCTTATTGCTTAGATAACCATTAGGCCGCATAAAGCGTAGTTCACACTTGAGTGACGTGTCATGGTCATAGGACGTCAAAGCGTGTGAATGTATAGTCAGACTGTGATGAATCGCTCGTCATCGCTTTCGACTAGAATCGCCATGCTTCGCGCATTTTGCAGATTAATCATCTTCTGACATTACTCCGTAATAGGATTTAAAAGAACGAAACAACTGATGAGTTTTGTGATTTGTGATAAGGGTGATAAACAAACATACAGTACACCTGATGGTAATCGAAAGTGGATGCTGCGGTTAACGTGGTATTATACGTGGTAGAGCCACGCTGCAGCTATATTATGGTTGTAGCACGAATGGGTCGGCTCGACCGGGGAAAGGCCATGCTCTCACAAAATAGCAGTGTAATCCTGGTGTGTTTCGTATGGTGAGTGTAAAGATCTTGGGAACCTTTTTTACTGGAAACGAGGCATTCCATCTTAGTCCTCAGGGGTGACTGCAGGATAAATGTAGATGTCTATGGGTCACAGCATCCACTTACCATCAGGTGGACTGTGCGCTCGTTTGTCACCCTTATTCTATAAAAAAATAGACATCTACATTTATCCTTGACTGAGAATCAAAATGCAGATGCGTTGCCACGACTGACGACTAAGATGGAATGCCTTGTTTTCAGTAAAAAAGGTCTCAGGTTCTCTACACCCACCGTACGAAACGCAGCAGCATTGAGCTACAACCATAATATATCTGCAGCATATAAAAAAGTTTATTTTTAAAGTCAGTTGAATCATAAGCGAGCTTTTCAGTCTAACTGGTAGTAAGTGGTCAGTGCAGTCTACGAACACCTGATCCTTATAAAATATTAAAAATGACAAACGTGCAAACAGTTCGCTTTAAGGTAAGTGGCTTTCCAGCTCAAGGATATCTGCAACACACTTCAAAGAATGTCTCAGATCCAGATGTGTTGTCACCCATGAGGAGTAAGATAAGAGAAACCTACCACCTACTGAAAATATTCATGAAGTTATGAGGATGACAATCATAAAACAAATTAGAAGAAGTTGACGTATCATACGTTGAAAACAAGTGACTCAACTCTTAAATGAATTTTAGTAATGTTTAACCCAATTCTGTTGCAATATAACTGTACTTTGTGACTAATAATCTGCGTTAGATTTTATACCACAAAGAATATGCTAAGTAAATAATGTTTGAAACATTATAATATCAAAAAAAGTGCCGAAGGTGTCTTTAGTCACAGAAAATTATGCGCTAGTTCTAGGGGTACGTTAGAATGCACTGTCAGAGATAAGGGGCCCAGACACAAGACACTAGTAAACTCAAACTCAAACATTTTATTGCGTTCATGTGGTTACATAAATAGTTCTTATGTTGGATATATTAGAGCCAATCATGAGCCCTGATAGGGCGTAGCAATATTATATTATGTTATATATCAATTTATTCTTATCAATTTAGAAAGACTAATTTCATTTTATTTACTTAAACTACTTCATTACTTTTAGGTTTAATAAACATTTGCAATATTTACAACGATATTAATGAGGTATACATATTAACTAATTAAACTAAACAATTATTATTTTTCACCGAAAAACTCTGACAACGAATAGAAACTTTTTTTCAATTAAATATTTTTTAAGCTCTCTTTGAATTTTATACAACGATTCTTCTTTTTGTAGACATTTGGGAATTTTATTATAAATTTTTACACACATACCATGGGGTCCTGATTTAACTGTTTGTAATTTTGTGATAGGTGGAGCTAATTTTATACTAGGACGTAAAAAATGAGGCCGGGAGTATATTGAAAAAAAGGTGCATATTCTTTTTTAACAAATGTGCATACTTCTAGTATATATATATAGATGTAATTGTTAATATTTCTAATGAAATAAAGTAGGGTTTACAGCTGTCAGTGCTATCTATGTTTGTAATTATTCGGATACATTTTTTTTGTAAAATAAACAATTTATTTACGTCTGTGCTGTTTCCCCACAGTAAAATGCCGTACTTGAGCCATGCATGGGCATAAGCATAGTATGCACACGTGGCTGTTCTTGAATCTGTAACTAAGAAACGGGAAAGTTTAGATGATACTTTCTTTATGTGTTCTTTCCAATTTATAGCTGAATCTATGTTTATACCTAATAATGTATATGAATCAACACATTCTAGTTTAATATCGTTGTAAGAATAATTTATAGATAGGGGGCATTTTTGATACGGCTTAAATTGTATTATCTTAGTTTTTGTGTAATTTATGACGAGATTGTGATTTTTAACCATTTAGAGATATCTGTAAGTACACTATCTAGACAGTTGTTAAGATTGTTGTTAGTATTATTGTCGAAAGGCATGACTAAAGAAAGATCGTCGGCAAACAAGGTACAGGGGGCTTTGACTATTTTCGGCAAATCATTAATATAAATTAAAAATAATAAACAACCGAGAACACTACCCTGTGGTATTGATTTAGTGACCGGTGCAAATTGAGACCTGACTTTAATCACATTTCCACTGGCTAGGTTATGGTGTTCTATCTCTACACACTGCTTTCGATTGGTCAGGTGTGATTCGAACCAGTTGTATGTTGAGCCTCTTACTCCTATACCGTGTAATTTCCGTAAAACTATGTCAAATCGAACTCGATCATAGGCTTTGGTCATGTCCAGTAAAATACCGATCGCGTATTTCTTTTTATTAAACAAATTTAATATTTCATTGACATATTTGTATACTGCTGTAGTTGTTGATCTGTTTTTAAGAAAGCCATATTGATTGTCATTTAATATATTAAACTTTTCGCAGTAACAGTATAGTCTATTAGCTATAATGGATTCAAATATTTTTGAAAACGTTGGAAGAATAGCAATAGGGCGATAGTTGTTACAGTCAGTTTTAGAGCCTTTTTTATAAAGTGGTTTAATTATTGAAATTTTTAGTTGGTCTGGAACTTTACTTTCTGTAAACGATTGATTTATCAGGAATGTCATAACTGGGGCTAGTTCTAGTTCTAGTTGTATACCTGCAGCGCCGAATTTAATTTTTAGGTAGCCCTAGGGTTTTATAGCAAATGGTGCCTGGTTTTATTATTTCAAGTAATATAGTTACAATTTTTAAGGAATAATTTAGTGGCGTTAATAATTTAGTATAGTTTAGTGGAGCCGTGGTAGCTCAGATGTTTAGCGCTCGCTGTAAATTTCACAGTGCGCGAGCAAACCTTGTTCGATCCCCGCCGGCACCAATTAAATTGTTAATTGCGATTTTAAGTGCTGATTTATCACGTGCTCAGCGGTGAAGGAAACATCGTGAGGAAACCTGCATGTCTGAGAAATAAGAAAAAAAATTTCGAAGACATGTGAAATTCCTTGTCCTAAAACTCTCTCAGAAATGAGCGAAGGCCTGTGCCCAGCGAAGGCCTGTGCCCAGACGTATATAGGCTGAAACTTGAACTAACTTTTAACTTTAATTTACTGGCTGAAATACTGTTTTCTTCACTTTTTAGTAGCGAAATTCCTGATAATATCGTTAAAATGATTTCAAATAAAATAATAAAAAATACAGAATTAATATTTATCAGGGCTCCGCTGAAAATTAGCGCTGTTACAGTACCTGCGGTAGCATATGCTGAGACGGAATCCCTCTTGGCATCACGTCACTTACTCCTGCTGAGATTTATTTTTAATTATGTTAACCAACTTGTACCTTGTTGTTGTGTGTTATGTTGTTATTTGCTTCTAAATGTATATTTTGTAAGTGTATTGATGCTAATAATTTTTATGCAAAGTATTTATAATGCATCCAATCTTTCATCATAGTACGAAAAGGATTTTTTGTGTCTTTAGTTGTAGTGTTATATGTCGCAAGTCCTGGTTAACCTTTTTTTTTATGGGAGAGGGTGACAAACGAGCACACAGTCCACCTGATGGTAAGTGGTTGCTATGGCCCATAGACATCTACATCTGTCCTCGAATACGAATCGCGACGATCAGATGCGTTGTCACCCGTGAGGACTAAGATAGAATGCCTCGTTTCCAGTAAAAAGGGTCTCCGGTTCTCTACACTCACCGTACGAAACACAGCAGCATTAAGCTACCATTTTACGCTGGTATTCTGTGAGAGCGTGGTCCTTCCCCGGTCGAGCCGACCCATTCCTGCTACAACTATACTACTAATATAGCTGTAGTATGGCTCTACCACGTCAATACACCACCTAAAACAACTAGGCCAAATTTCTTCATCACGATTCTTCGTGAACGTTTTACATTTCTGATCCCAACCAGACAATCGTCCGTGAACCAACTCTGACTCTTTACAAAATGCAAAGACACGAAATTACTGTTCACCTGATGGTAAGTGGCTACTGCCGCCCTTGGACACTTGCAACTAACTTCAAACAAATGCGTTAGCTATACAGATGCGTTGTTATCGCCCAGGAAGACCTAGATAAAATTCCTCACAGTTTGTGGTCATACTGGCTCACTATACACTTCAAACCGGACCACAGTAGAGCAAATACAACTACTTTTTTATAGTATAAGGGTGGCAAACGAGCACAAAGTCCACCTGATGGTAAGTGGTTACTGTGGCCCATCTAGACATCTATCCTCGATACCGAATCAAAATGCAGATGCGTTGTCACCCATAAGAACAAAGTTGTCACCAATGAAGACTAAAATGGAATGCCTCGTCTTAAAGTGTACTTGGCAACAATAAGGCAATATGAGGGTGGACCTAACCAAATAGACGCCTATGCAGAAAAGGTTTCTACGTCAAGTAGTCAAGCAGTAGTAGTCCTAAGTCATACCACCTGGCTTAATCATAGTCTAAATAATACGACCGAGTAATATTTTTGAGAAGTACCTACATTCGAAAACTGGTTTAATATTTAAACAAACAGCTACTTGACTGTACATTTTAGTACAGTCATAATAAAACAGAATAGTAGGATAACTTCAGCGCCGCGCCAGACTTAAATGCCTACTGTTGCAGGGTTGTGACTGTGTTTTTGTTTAACAGCTAAGTCTCATTTAGTTTTATAAGATGTCAGCTCAGATTTAATGTTTAAAATTAATTTGATGTGATGTGATACCATAATTAATGTACTTATGAGGTATGTATTTAAGTATAGATATAGTAATATAACCTATTTATAAAAACCGTACGCCGCTAATACACATATTAGCGGCGTACGGTACATTTCTTAGAAGAAAGCATACTATTCTCTTTTTACTATGGTACAGTATAGTTTACAGTATATCCCGAATAGTAGATTAATTCCGTAGGTACACGGAAGTCACCGAAGAGAAGCACATCATTTTTATCACAATCCCACCGGCCCCGTCACAGACCGACGATCAACAGTTTAAATTAACTGTACACAACCACTGTACCGTGAACGTGCTTTATTAACTTGTAATGTATGTACCTTCCGCTATATTAGGTGTTCTGTGGTATGTACCCAACGTGCTCTTTGTAAATGACTATCACAAGATTTACGCCGGGGTTTCTATATTTAAAATGAATATGCTTCGTTTCTTTTACGAGCTGTTTTGTAGTACATGAAATGTATGAAATACTTCTTTTTTTTTTCAAACAAAATACCAGTTAAACTATTTAAAGAAACGAACGCTGTACATTGATTAAAACTACTTTTACGGATTTTATCGCGTTTTATTTATTTTATTTTTAATACCCGAAGTTTCGGGTGCTTTCCAGCACCCATGGTCACGGGGGACTGAGGTGACTGACGTCACGATGTCAAAGTTAACCCGGAGTACCTTCAGCTTTCTGCGTAGATCGGACCAAAGACAATAATTAGGGTTAACTTTGATATCGGGTCGTCAGTCACCTCAGTCCCCCGTGACCATGGGTGCTGGAAAGCACCCGAAACGTCGGGTATTAAAAATAAAATAAATAAAACGCAATAAAATCCGTAAAAGTAGTTTTAATCAATATTTAAAGAAGCGTTTAAAGATTTTTCATTCCTAAGATCCTAAGTTGCTCAATTAATGGTTTGTAATACAAACTGTTTTACATAAATCTTGTATGTAGTAAAACCGATCGTTACGGAGAACGAAACGTATATAAAATATAGGAATTGGGCATTAGTGGTTAAATATCTAACTAGTCACAAGGTCTGGGTTTCAATGCGTTTCCTACTGTAGTCAATATTTGTACATAATGAAAACTATTGACTTTATATGCAAGTGTTTGTAGAGATCGTCCATTGCCAATATTCTTGCATCAGCTTTACATTTTTTCTCTTATTAAAAAACATTACTACTAGCATTTTTATTTCCATCCGATTATAAAGTGGGTGTCTTCATGGCAAGAGTAAGTAGGCTTTTGTTATATATACATACCATCAGGTGGGAAAGGATTCAAGCACCGGTCATAATAGTTACAAATAAAAACTAACGTTACTGTACTGTAAAGGCATTTTAGATACATAAATTATACATGGAGAAACATCCAGAGCCGGATCAAATATTTATGGGCTATACAGACATTTTTTTTCGGTGCGGGATTCGAGCCCGCGCCCCACAACGCTACAACCAATTCCGTAGCCACTGCGCTACCGAGCCTGTTTTCAACGTGTTGCATTGAAGAGACAGAAAAGGGAAATTGTAAGTACCCTACATTTCGGCGTACATTTACAATTTTCGCCGGCCAGTCTTAGCAAGTTAAACCGAGTGCAAGTGGGGATGACACTTGGCGATCAAGTTGACATATATGGTTAGGCCGAAATAGTACCAAGGCACTGTTATTACTAAAGTAACGAATGGAACCTCCAAAGACAAAAAATAGACTTTAATTAACAGCAGAGTTCAAGTTCAAGTAACTAAAAAGAATAATTTCCATATAATAGCTTTAGAACTAAAAGTCGGTGTTAAGACATAGTGTTTAGATAAAAATATGAATTGAAGCGACTTTAAAAACTAGTATACCGAAATTGTTTTTCTTTTTAAATTTAACTCTGTTTAGTTCTTTCAAGATCGCTTTCACTTTTTAATGAAAGTCTAATTTCTTTTACCATTACACTAAGAAATACATTTTGACAGCTGTTAGACTTATTGCACCAGGCATGCCAACCAAAAAATGGGAACGTACAAAAAATCGATATCGATTATTTAGAGTTGGTAATCATTTACAGTTTGGTTTGAATAATACCAGAATAAATTTAAAACAGGTAATTTAAAACCCAAGATTTATCAGTTTCTACGTATTTGTTGTTACTGCTTATTTCTAAAGGCACAGTTATAAAAATTTTAGATTGAAACTAGATTAAAAATAAATTTATTCAATCACTTTCATACAACTAGTTTAGCTGTCGTTGTTTAGATTAATTATTATTTGATTTTCAATAATGCAGTCAAAATTAATGTCTCTTAATGATTTCTTATATTTACGCGAACCTACCAAGGATGATACGTGAGGCTATTAAAATTAAAAACATCCTAATTTCAATAGAGAACGAGACTAGGGACTACCACTTGCTTGGGACCCTGGGAGTTCATTTTGCATAGATCGGACCATAAACAATAATTAAATAATAAACCTTTTTATACAGTTTTTGTTTAATTGAATATTTAAACTTGGTAATAGAGACCTTGTATATTTTCTGGGACTTTGTTGTAATAGCTTATACATTGCCCCAAGAATGAATTACTGACTCTGTGGAGTCGAGAAACTGGTAGCAACAGCTTGTGTTAGTTCCTAGTGCTAACAGAGTGTATGTCACTTTTTTTACTAAAACTACCTTTATTTTTGTGAACATACTTCGAATTTTCACAGATATACTGAGGCCAAAATTAATATATTTATATCTTTAAATTTTTCTTTAAGAGACTCTCTCGGTTTAAGATTGTAAATAGCTCTAATGGCCCTCTTCTGCAAAAAAAATCTGAATACATATAGAAGAAACAGTCTAAAAAGTTAAAGCGAAGTCACAAAATAAGAAGACATACACAAAATTACGCACAGTAAGCTTGCGTAATGGCGGGATATTGAGTTTTCAGCGCGGCTCTATATGAGTTTTTTTGCCTACACAAAGGGGGACGCCCATTTTCGGCCATGGAACGCCCAACAATGTGCATTTGTTAAAAAATTATATCTTTATTTATGGTTATTAATCGCGGTATTCATTTATCCTCAAACAATGGGAATATTTTTGCACAAATTAAAAGTACCGAAAAGATAATAATAAAAATTAGGTAGATCATTATGTCATTAGTTTGTGAATAAAAAAAAAGTGTTGCCAATCACAAAACACATTTAAAAAATCGATTCTCTTTTTCGATCGATTATTTACGGTGTCATCATTACAGTACTAATATAATTTTTAAATAATTATTATGTTATGATAAACAAGCGAATTACTAGTTGATTTCCAATGAATTCTTTAGAGAGTAACAAAACGCTACGGCACAATTTTACTGTTAATCTTAACCGATCTTCTTTGAAAACAGATAGGAACTGTTATTCTTATCTGTTTTCAAAGAAGATCTGTTAAGTTATTCTTATCTGTTTATAACAATACATTTAAAATAGAATCATGTTATGATAACGAAACAAGTTAGTTTTCAGCTGATTTACCATGAATCCTTTAACCTTTTGAGCGCCAAAGTCGCCTATACTTGACCAACACCTGCGGGCTCTGAGCGCCAAGGACGTCTATAGTTGACAAAAAACCCGGCCCTCAAAAAATGAAATATAGATAATGGAAAATTATTACAGGTATTCATCAAATAGGAATAACCCAGCAACATGTGAGTATAAAAAACAAGTCTTCTAGAGCCACAAGTACTAAGAAACATTGAACCAATAAAAATTGATTTTTATATAAGTCCAGCACGCCAAAGTCGTCTATGGTTGACCGCTAATGTCAAACGCGGGAAGCATAGATTTTTTGAAAACTATCCAAAATTCAGCTCAATGGTGTTTTTTTTTCTATTATTATTATTGATATTTGAATAAAATTAAAGGTTAGAAACATAAAACTATAATTAGCTACATAATAAAAAAATGTTATCAGATCATCTTCGCATAATAAATCTAATATCTCAACTCTCAACTTTAGCGCGTTATCGAAAATCAGTTCCCTGGGCACCGTGATCAAGGATAAACGACACCCTGATGATGTCATAAGTGATTACCGAGAAAAGTAGAGCAATGCAACATGAACGATTCCTCAGAACTCATTCGGATTTCGGAAAGCGTCGGTGATGATGAATTTTGATTTTTGATTGATGAATTGAATTTTTGATTGATTGGTGAACAATTATGTTTATTTATTCTATGACCAAGATTTTCATATTATAAGGCTGATTTACCTAGTGCGAATAATTATATACAGTTGTTGATAAATGAATAATTATGTACCTTTTTTAATAATAATACAAAATTACAATTAAAGTTTTTTTTACTTAAGGTGTGAAGAGCAATTTTTCATTTTGTGTTGTGCCATTTCTTTCTCAGTCTCAAAATAATCTAGCAGCATCAGCATCATATCAAATCCCCATTGTTATAAGAGTGTAAGACTTTTCTTCTGTGCTTCACTTGGTCTACGCCTTCCCCGACACATAAAATATTATGAATCGATGTCTGTATATTTCGGTTAGATCGATTTTGAAATCGATACACAACATTCTAAGAATGTTTAAAAAAGGAAGGTCAGCTACGCCGTTGTCGTCCAGTCGTGACAGTGTCGTCATTAGGATGGAGAGTAGTGCTGTGGTTTACTACTATTTTATTGTTATTGTTTGTTTTTTATTTATGTTTTTTTATATATGTACTTTGTACATATATAAAAAAAGTGGATGACAGCACAAGATTAAATAAAACATACAGTTTATAAAGGGTCATTTATAGCATAAAAAACCAACAAAAACAAGTTATTTTACGTTATCGATATATCAACTCTTGGCAACACTATTTTGTTTTGGCGCTTTGGCGTACAGGACACGGTAATGCGTAGACATGTGTAAATCACTCATTTCTAGCGACCGAATCATTCTAGTACATTTCGTCACGCGTACTGGTACATTCGGATCGATCATTCAAATGGATGTGAGATCTATTGCGAACCGAAAATTTAAGATTTGTAATAGCGCCATCTACTACATGATGTAGGTAATAAAGTCATTTTATCGAATTAAACTTATTAACTTTCAGGGTGGTAAGGACAATCGACGCTAGATGACATAAACACAAAAACCTCAAGTTGTCATATATTTTAAATATTTAATAAATATTCTTAATGTTAAATTTCACTCCTAAGACTCTGTGAGTCTGAACATACACAATTTCATCTTACTTTACATGTCTGAAAATAGGGATTGAAACATTTATTTGCTATGAAATTAAACTTTTACCTAACTTACACTTATATAAGACGGTTGAAAATTATCATTAAATAAGTCATTTATCATAAAATCTTTTGAAGTGTTATTTTTAGTAAACTCTACAAAACGATATTTTTAACTCATAGATTTAAATGTAAAATGATTTTTAATTTAGGTAACAATATTATAGTAAAAAAAAACCTAAAATAATAAATACTCCTGATACTCTGCAGTTTCTGTATAATATATTCTCCGCTAGGAGTAATGGTGTTCTGTGTATATATTACTCTACTCTATGCTCTGCAGTCTGCATTGGGTGCGTTTGGCAGAAAAAAGCGCTAGCAAGCGCTTGTAAGCAAAATGGCGATCGTAAGCGGTAAGCGCTGACAAATCGTAAGTAGCTATTTTCCTCCAGGACACGATGTTAGTTTTAACCGGGGAACCTAACCTAATTTAAATATATGTTTGTAAAGTATTGATATTAAAAACCTTACCAATCATGAATTTTTAATAGCATATATATGTCATTATATTACTAAAACTAATATTGCCCAAAACAAATTATAATTTCTACTTCAAAACAAACAAATTAAATAAGCAAAATGGCGGATTGTGTCAGCGCTACTGAAGTAGCAATCGTGTCCTGGCCGAAAACTATTTTAGCGCTTGTAAGCGCTTGCTAGCGATTTTTTCTGCCAAACGCACCCATTGTTAATTCGATTCGCCTGTTTATTCAGATCATTCGGGATTCGGTCGGTTTGCGGCTCATTCACAATTCAAACAAATCGCGGGTTAAAAAGGTACCGTCAATTGTTTGTGATTGGTTGTACTGGTACATTCAAAAACAAATGAATGAACCATCAATACTTTTAAGTGTACCAGCTCAAACGAACGAATCATGCATGATCGACACATGTCTAGTAATGCGTTTTTGGCGTGGCGCTCAAAAGGTTAAAGCTTAACAAAACGCTACTGCACAAATTAACTGTTCTTAAAAATACATTTCAAATAGCATTTAAATAAATAAAGGAAAATATATTTTAAAAAGTGTGCAGAACTTAAAGCACCTCAAAGATTGTTTTTTAACGATATTATTAATCGAATAAAAATCGATATCTTTTCATCGATTTTATGTCAGTTAAGTGGCAACATCGAGTCTGACAGCTAGACCCTGTCATGGAATGAAATCACAATTTAGTTCACATTTCACAACTATATCTATACCTATATAAATAGTCACATGTAGAATTCATTTGCGTGTTACTTTGTTTGTTTTTATTTTTGTGAATTTGTTATCGAAGTAACGAACTAGCCTTATAAATGGACTCTGACATTTTTTCCCATCATATAGCGAAAACACGAAGGCATTTGTTGGAAATTCCAGAACTGCGAAATCTTATACAAGAATAGGTTCGACCACAGCAGGTAAATAGTTACAATCATGTGTCATCTCTTCCTTTTCGGCATTCTACAATTGCAGCAATGATTATTAACTGAGTTGTCTTATAATTATATCAATTGATATAATAATTATGGCTTCTTTATTAGGTACAAGTTTCGAGTGATAGTGTAGTATGCCACGCATGTTGGACTGCAGCCTGGAATCAAATACGACATCCAACTAGCGAACAGGAAAATTCACCAATTAATAGTCATGGACATGTATGTATCAGCTGTGGCAAGTCACTTTTGAGAATAAGATCACACACATTGTTTGGGTCTGATTCTCCACGTGAGGAACTCATAAGGAATGAAATTGCCCATCAAATTGCACCACGTGAGGTATGTGTTTTTTAATTTATTAAGTGTGTGTGCTCATATCTGATAGTGATACATGTTTTTACTCCGATTACATCCACACAAACTATATCTGACAAACATACAAGCTTATTTATAACATGGCGATAAGATTAGCTTGTCACCACCAGATAGACTGCTACCGTTTTTACCAACTACCAAGTAATGAGACAATTGATTTTTCATTGTTTTTGGACTACTGGTAGTTTTTAAGTGCTTAATTATTAAATAATATAGGCCATTAAGTCTGCTTTTGTGCAGTAACAATTAACTTGATAAATATTTTATATGTATTTGAGTTTAAAGGAAACAAATCTATTTTATTTTTATTTAGTTCACTTTTTCACCTTTTTATTTAATATTATTTCAGTTGCCAAAGTCATTTCGTGTGTGTCATAATTGTTGGCGAAGGTTTGATAGAGCAGCATCACATTCAACTGCAGAACGGGAACCATCTGAATCATCTAGTTCATCCTCGTTGCAATCTGAAGTCGGTAATGTATTGCACCCAGATTCAAACATTCTAATTTCAATAGAGAATGAAGCTGGGTATTCCCACCTGCTTGGGACACTGTAATTAATAAAATTAAAACTAAACCCAAGCATACCACGCAAGACTTCAGGACAGTAAGTTCATTCTGCGTAGATCGGACCATAAATAGTTATTAAAAAGCTGAAGTTACTCCAAGTTAACACTGATTTCGGTACATCAGTCACCTCAATCCCCCATGACCATGTGTGCTGGAAAGCACCCGAAAGTCGGGAATTAAAAATCAAAGAAATTAAATGCGATAACATCTGTAAAATTAGTTGTTAAAAAACTGTATTTGTGAAAATAAAAACTTTTATATCTTAAAATTCCCGACTTTTTTTAAACCAATTTCTTAACCATTTCATTCCTTTAATTGTATATTATCATATCTATATGCTTTTATATGTGGGCACCCATGGCCGAAATGTCTATGAAGAGTGGGCATTCCTCTTTACGTTGACAAATAAAAAAAACTTGTTTTATTCATGATTCATGTAATTTAAGGAATTTTAAAGGAAAAAATTTAATTAAACAAATAATACATTAAAAAATTAATGACTCGATTATTTAAATATTTTTACCGATTATTTGAATATTTTTGCCGATTATTCGCATAAAAATGAATTTTAATCATTCAAACACTACGGTAATGTACATAGCGACATATCATTGAAATGACGTCAAGTAAAAAAAGTTGATACTGGTTATTTTTTAATATTTTGCTTTGTTTGAAAGATTCAAATTTAAATTAGTGATAAAAACCTATACACGTTGTAATGAAATATAGATAACTTCATAATTCTTCGGATTTGCGTAAAATGTTATTTTAAATAATGTGAGTACGCTTATGCAAAGTTATTGCGGAATGATTAATGTGAAACGTCAAAAGGTATTTCTTAGATTTGGTTGACTATAATAACTCGAATGTTGTCTAAATAGTTATATGTAAAACTCCACCCTCTATTATTACCACCCTTAGAGGTGGAATTTGTTCTTCAATTTTATATACCTCTGAAGTATTACATATATAGCAAAAAAAGAATTATCAAATTTGGTTCACAATGTACAGAAATAATAAATTAATATTATGAGAACATCAAAAGTTGTACATTTAGCGACGCATGAGAAGCTATCACCCCATTTCGTCAAGGTGTTCTAAAAGACGACTAGGTAACGCCAGAAACATCTTAAGGCTACTAAAAATGGCGGCATAACCGTCTTGTTTACACCAGACGTTAAATACAAAGACCAGAGATGGGTACCAGCGTCTAATACGTCCATAGTACTGCGACCACACGGTCCATTGTAGGGAGGACTTGTATGGCAAATCTTCCTGCAATAGTAGAGGTCTACGTCTATGTCCACGTTATTATATGTAATGAATGTTCTTCTAGCGGATTTGTACCGGGGTAACAATTTTCGAATGCAATCACCTTCGTTTCGCAGTAAACATTACAATCGAACAAGCGAACGCTACGTACGCCAATCCGCCTGTCAAATGAATGCCAAACAAAACGTCTTATTAAAAAAGGTTATTGAAATGTTCACAATTGACGAAGACATTGAATGACAAATATACAAAAACAAGGATATACACCCGAATTGACACAGCCCGGCCCTGAGACTAAGAAGCTGTAAAAGCCAAAAGGCTAAATGCAATAATATCAGAAACCAATCAGACTCGAATTGACGTCCTCCTCCATTTTTCGAAGTCCGTTAAAAAGATATTCCTATTCCTTAAACTGCAACATACATGTATTTTTAGATTTTATATTATGTAAATTTTTTTTTGTAATACGTTACTTAGTACGAAAGGAATGCTTCGGTTGTTTTGGTCATGTAGAAAGAATGAATGCGGAAAGACTGACAAAGCAAATATATGTTGCAGAAGTGAATGGAAGAGTCGGAAAGGGACGTCCTAGGCGGAAGTTTGTCGACCAAATTGGCGATATACTAAAAATGGGCCAAATTAAGAGTACCCTTAACCGACGAGCATGTATGCGTAGGTATATGGATGTGGAAGAGGCGAGAAAGGTATGTCAGGATCGTGCTAAATGGAAGTCTGTAGTCTCTGCCTACCCCTCTGGGTGACAGGCGTGAGTGTTTATGTTTTTTTTTATGTTTACTTAGTACCTAGTTTGGTCACTGAATTTAAGTGTGTGAATGGAGAAACAGATAAATGCTAAGTAAATACTTTATCTATCTATCTATTATGTTTGAAACGAACACCTTTACACGTTTTATACGTGGTTGGGACCAAAACGTTAATAAACAATTAACGCGTTAACAATACAAAAAAAAAAACTAATAATGCGACATCAAAAATCATTGTACCATCAACTTTTTTTGTTGACAGCATCGTTCAAGCCAGTTCGTTATTTAATTGACAAAATATTAAACATAATTTATAAGTGGTAAAGCCACGCTGCAGCTATATTATGGTTGTAGTAAGAATGGATCAGCTCGACCGGGGTAGGAACCCCGGTCGAGCTCACAGTACACCACCGTAAAATAACAACTCTGTTTCGTATGGTGAGTGTAGAGAACTGGAGACCCTTTTTACTGGAAATGACACATTCCATCTCAGTCCTCAAGGGTGACAACGCATTTGTATTTTGATTCTTAATCCAGGATGAATGTAGATGAATATTGGCCACAGCATCCACTTACCATCAGGTGGACTGTGTGCTCGTTTATCACCGTTATTCTATAAATAAAAATTCAAATTCTAACAAGTGTATCACTACAGTAAAAAAAACTCATATCTCCTTTGTCAACATGCCACGGGTTCAGACAGACTAACAAGGAAATCTGAGCCTTATTTCATAACAAAAACATATTATAATAATGAATGGTCCCTGGGAGTGTCGCATTCAATGCTAATTAACTGCCTTCGCGACGATAGACCGTCCGATGGTATGTTTAAGCCTCGATAAAAATATGTGTTAGATAGTGTTATGAGCTATGGCGTAGCCAATATTTGTAGTAAATGATTTATTATATTTACGCGATTACGACGTACTCATTGGGTATATATTTTTTTATTATTTAATTACAAAGACACAAGCAGATGTTAGCATCCAGACAATATCACTTTTTTATTTAAATCGGTGTCCCTTTTGCGAGCATTTTGTGGTCTAACACACATAACAAAATGACAGAGGAATTATCATAAAGTACAGACTTCCCGAAACATCAAGCATCTGTCTGCCTGGAACATAGAAATTAATAAAACGTATCACGTAGACTACTGTAAGGATTCGAAATGAGCTCTTTCCACGTGTATCGGACCAAAATTAAAAATCTAATTTGTTAAACGATGAACCTTAAGTGGTAGAAGAGCCGTGCTACAGGTATATTATGGTTTTAGCGTAAATGAGTCAGCTCGACCGGGGAAGGACCACGCTCTCACAGAATTCCAGGGTAAAATAGCAGCTGTTTCGTACGGTGAGTGTAGACAACCAAAAAGAAGTAAAATGTTCACTCTTTTACTGGAAATGAGGCATCCCATCTTAGTTATCAGGGGAGATAACGCATCTGCTTTTGATTCTTTACCGAGAATAGTTGTAGATGTCTATGGAATCACAAGATCTGCAAAATTTTATGTCCAATTGACTTGAACAAAGGTCCATTGGGTCAGTATTACAATTAATGCTTAAAAATTAAGTGTTAGTATTTTGAAAACAATTAAGTGAAATTATATTATTATATTTAGAATAAATTAAATTCAACTTAATTAAATTAAATCAGATGAACTTAGACCAAACTAAATTCTAATTTGTCATGTACCTAAGAGGCACTCCGTCCGGTCGACACCTAGAAGAATTATCACCCACTCTATGGGCCATCGTTCGCACTAAGTGCCTTACAATAGACACATGCGCGTATCATCTGCCACCGTTCTCAGGATGATGTTCACTTCTCCGTATCCTTCCCATCAGCGACGTCACTTTTTTCCGAACTGCGGCATGAAAACCGTCAGTTGGGGTCTGTGCAAACATGCCAGAGGCACTACAGAAGCGGGGGAGTGCCAACATCATTCTGAAAACGTTATTGTACCGGACTCGCAGGGTGTTTAGCGATTTTTTTGGCATATCCAATCCACAGACCGCCCGTGTACAGACCCTGACAATACACTTTGAATGAGGTTATTTTATTTAACCTGGTGCAAACAGCGGACCAAATCTGCGGGCCAGCATATTAATACTCTCCTCCGCTCTATAAATACTCCTTTCTCGACGTAGACACAAGAAAGGATTTTGGAAAATCCAACCCCTGAGAGGGTGAAATAGCGGGTTACATACACTTACACACACTACTACAATATTACACTTGTATGTATTATGCACTTGTATAAATTTTACTTTACGGGTCAAACGCTACAATATTAATAGGTACTATGAATCATCAAACAACACAATTAAATATTTCACAAATGATTCAAAACCAAAGGAATTTTAATACTGACTGAGTATTTAATAGTTATGGGTTCTTCTGAGAAAGGGTCCTTAAATTATTCTTAGCAAAAGCCTGATGAAAAAGCAGAAAGTTGAATAAACTGATTGTTCCTAATACTGACATATATCGCAACCCTGGCCATGCGTTTAGAGTACCTTACCTACACCTGGTTTAGAATCTCATTCAGTGCCACATTTGTGTAAGAACGAAGGGAATCAGGGTCTGTTTGTATTTCGATAGTCAATTCGCCTTCCAAGCGTAGGGAATACACCAAATCTCTATAAAATACTTTATCCAGGAGAGAGATGGCCCATTAGTGGGCAGCATTAGTTTTTACGGCCCGATGACTAGTAAGTTACGTACTCTAATCAGAAAGCCACGTCGTTTTCTTTTTTTTCTCACCCTACATGTTTCCTAGGGGCTTATCTTATACAAGTACGTTATTAGGTACGTATTATCTAGTAAAATGTGACGTTCGTTTTAAATCTATGTAATTCTCCAACGGCAGTGGCCATAGTAAGGTCGGAGACCCTATAAGCGGCTTAAAGACGTCCGAGTCCGAGCCTTTGGTATTCCTTACTGTTTTTACATTTCCTTTATTACTTTTGTTTTAACGGTTTGAAAAAGATTGCGTTTATAAAAATCATGTCTTTTTATAGAATAAGGGTGACAAAGTGGATGCTGTGGCCCATAGACATCTGCATTTATCCTCGATTAATAATCAAAATGCAGATGTGTTGTAACCCCTTTTTTTTTTTTTTTGCGGATGGAAAATCATCTAATGACCCCTTTCGCTCTGGGTGGAGCGTAAGGGAGTGTCAGACTTTTACTGACTAAAAACCATCCGTGTCCCTTCAGTGCCCTTACGTTCCGGAGCCGCGGTATCTCTTTCGAACAGCCCGCAGCCCCGGCAGGCGTTGGCCCTTACGGCCCCCCTTCACGCTGCTGACAGCTCTTTGAGGCGCGCGTGGAACAAAACGCGCCGTCGACACGGCCTGTCGTCGTTAGACTGGCGGACGGCGAGCTACCCATTGCTCGCCGTCCACAGGCCCGCGCCTACGGTGGCCGGGGGCCACGACGTAGCCCCCGACGCCCGGGGCGTCTCCCGCGGCGGCCGGGGAGGAAAGCTGCTTCTCTCTCCTTCTCCCGCTCGGCCACCTCCTTCGCTAGCATCACTGCTTCGCAGAAGGTGGTGACGGCATCCCATTCCGTCTCGCTCCGGACCATGGTTTCGACCAGGGCCGGACGCGAGAGGTCGCCGCCGCCTATCGCCGCTACGATGACACGGCGGTGCTCCGCCCAAGCAGGGCACACCTCCACGGTGTGTTCCACCGTGTCCTCCGGTCCATCCTCGCAGTGGGAGCACCCGGGCGTTTCCTCCTGCCCGATTCGGTGCAGGAACCTCCCGAACACACCGTGTCCGGTGAGGACCTGCGTCAGGCGGAAGGTGAGGATGCCGTGGCGTCTCTCAAGCCACTCCTCAAAGAGGGGTCTTATCGCCGCTATAGTGGCGTGCCCAGTGTTGTCACCCCTGAGGACTAAGATGGAATGCCTAGTTTTCAGTAAAAAAGGGCCTCCAGTTCTCTACACTCACCATTCGAAACACAGCAGTATTGAGCTGCTGCGTGGCTCTACCACGTATAAAATGCATGTGCGGGGTAAATGAGAAATTAAGCATATTATACCACGGGATGACCCCATATCATCCCGACAGAGGGAAACTAAACCAGGAGGAATACGCTCTCACAGAATAATAAATACCAGCGTAAAATAGCAGCTTGGTGCTGCTGTGTATCGTATGGTGAGTGTAGAGAACCAGAGACCCGTTTTACTAGAAGCGAGGCTTTCCATCTTAGTTCTCACGGGTGACAAGGCATCTGCATTTTGATTCGTAACCGAGTATAGATGTAGAATGTAGATGTCTATGGGCCGCAGCAACCACTTAACATTAGGTGGACTGTGTGCTCGTTTGACACGCTTATCCTATTAAAAAATAATTTTTTTTTAAAAACCTAGCGTATGTTAATATAAAAAATTTATGTATAAAAATGTGTTATTTTCTTAAATAACTTAGTAAGATAGATGAATAGCATAGGTTTAGTAATTAAGTTTGGTGTATGATAAAGTAAAAAGATCTCATAAATTGTTATGTTTGTACAAGACCCGTAATTTATATTGTGATTAGTAATAATATTTAACTATCTGTTTTTATTGTGTATTGTATTTCGTATGTTCAATATAGATATAAGTGATTTAGTCGTATATACTGTAAACTTATATTTGATCTAATATATAAAAATATTTTTTTGTTTGTATTTTATGCGCTTCCATACCATTCATCAGAATGCGGTAAATTTTTGTCAACATATTGCTTGCACTTCCGCCAAGGTTATAGTCATAGTTGTACCCGATAGATGGCGCTGTTGTATCCAGATATCACCCGTGCGAAACCGGGGTAGATCGCTAGTCAATAAATAAATAAGAATCTATAATGTGCACTTACCTTTCCTCTGTATAATGACCCTAAGCAACGGCCTCGCCGTAAGCAGCGCTCGCGCCAGGTTGTCGTCATTATTGATAGGTAGGAGATCTCCATCCCGGGGATCAGTGTAGGAGATGAGGAACGCAACGTCGTGTAGCCGATGCAGCTTCTCTATTAGTGCTTTGAAATCTTCATATTTGAGCTTCTCCGTGCGACTGAGGGAGAAGCGTCGGAATTCCGCGTCAAACTGAGGACAGACGAATCCTGTATTATAATTAACTCAGTGAAACGAACGCTGTAAGTTTGGAAGATAGTGAGATTTTGGCGTAATGGAAACCGTTGACTGCCCCGTTATTAACTGCGTCATCGTAAGCGTGATTGTTGATAATGTGGTCCAGGATTAGAATCCCGGATTGGGTCGAAGATCGGCTTTACTTGATGAAGTTGGAAACTTACTGTACCAACTTCGTTAGTGTCGACACCGAATGTCGATAATTTGCAGTTTCAAACCTACCCTGATGTCAAATTTCTAATTCCTAAGTCACCTAAACGTTTTTATGTGAAATCGAAACGGTGGACTCTTTGCGATTGGATTACGAAAATATATTAGACAAAATTAATAGTTTAGAATTACAAATCGACCCTAAGTATACAGTGAACTATCAACCACTTCTATCATTTGAAGATATGTTGTGTCGCGTAAAAAGAACGGCAAAGCTCTTACAGTCTCCAGCCCAAAGCACTTCTTAGATCTTAGTAACTGAAGAAATAATAAGCTATTCATGAAATTGGGAATGTATGTAATAAAAGGATCCTTCTTGAACATGCAAAATTAACAATGTCCTCCAGACCGAATTACGATTACGGCGGCCTGCCTCAACAGAGACTAGCCATTGGCGTAGGACAGGACAATAGTGCCCAAGTGTATGCGCAAGCACAGGTGCACTCTCTATTCCCTCACTCTCATAATTCGATGGGACGGTAAACCGACACGACCAGAGAGAGATCAAGCGTAGGACCAACGGCTTTACGTGCTTTCCGAGGCACGGAGGTAAGACACCGCCAACTTCCTGACTCCGGGCAGCTACTGAGAATTTCTTGAGAGAAAAACACAATAATTGATTTTTGTCCCGACCCGGGATTCGAACCCAGGGTCTCATGATCATCAGTCGCATTACTACAACCACTAGACCAACGAGGCAGTCATGCAAAATTACAGATGTGTTGGTTATAAAAGATTTTGAGTTATGGGGGGTTCCAGTGGCTTCCTTCTCTTTTCTTTTCTTTTATAAAACTTTAAAGACGAACGACCTTACAGTCCACCTGATGGTCAGTGGCTACTGCAGTCACCTTAACATAGACACCTGCAGCTAACTTTATAGAAAAAAGACTACAAAGGCGTTGTGACTCTTGAAGAATAAAATTAGCCAAAAAAAAGCCAGTATTATTACTGACTAATATATAATCATAGTCAGTAATAATACTCGCTCTCTTTACCCTTCAGACCGGAACAAAGTAGTGCAAGTACCGCCATCTAGCGGCGGAATTCGTTAGAGTATTTTTCTTTTTCAAACATGACTGAGACACTACCGCCTTCTCTATGACATAGTCTAGATGGTGATTAAATTTACACAATTGAAGGAACCAAATGTCTAACGTTAAAAAGAAGTCAACCAGGATTCCCAGGAGTTACATAAGAAACGACTCCGTTGATAATTTTCGATGGTTTAGGAATGTTTTTGTCTAGTTAAAAGTTTTTTTTATAGGATAAGGGTGACAAACGAGCACACAGTCCGCCTAATCCTAAGTGGATGCTGTGGCCCATAGAAATCTACATTTAACCTCGATTAAGAATCAAAATGCTGATGCGTTGTCACCCTTGAGGACTAAGATGGAATGCCTCGATTCCAGTAAACCGATTTTCGAAAATCACCATACGTAACAACAGCAGCATTAAGCTGCTATTCTGTGAGAGCGTGGTCATTCCCCGCTTGAGTTAATCCATTCATGCTACAACCTTAGTAGCTGCAGCGTGGCTCTACCACATATAAAATGTTTGTTTAAGAGTCAAAATTAAATTAACCTTCTAAATCAGTCCTAGTGTTTAATTATGCGACGAATTAGGCTTTATCTTTAGGTAGAATCCAACTCTTAAGCATTACAATAAGATAAATTTCGGCAAAGTATTAGAAAGATAACCCGTGCATGGCGGCATGGATGTTAATGGAACATTTTCTGTATAAATATTAATAAAGGTAGCGCTTGAAGATTCTACTCGTAATGCCACATAACAGTCTATATAGCAAACCAAATAATACTCAAAATTTTTGAGTGGAACAGAGTCCGCTAAAATATCTACCTACCAACTTTTGCATTTCCTTTAATATTACTTATTTATTACTTGAGACATCTATTCTTACAGGTCGAACACAATTCGATAGAGTTCTCTTTTTTTATTATAAACTAAATCTTACACTAATAATATTAAAATAAATGTAGCTCAACAAACCAAAAAGAAAAAAAAAACATTAATAAAATTAAACATACTTTAAACAGTAAAAAAATAGCTTAAAAAATATTATCATTTTTGAGAAAAATAAAAATACTCTAACAGTAACATACAATATACATATAATACCACCTTTGTTAATTCACTATAGTGGTGACTAAATACGTCAATTTTAATGTGCACAGAGTTGACACTCACAGGGGGTGCTAAGAATCTCTGGTGGAGGTTCGGTTGCCACCTACGACGACTCGACCTGGCAACATATAACGCACGCACCCTGAGGACTGACGAGAAGATACTGGAGCTGGAAGAAACCTCTTCACACAACAATATAGAATTGCCAGATAAGTTGCGCTGGCATATTATTGGATTATGCGAGGTCCGAAGAGAGGGGGAGGACACGGAAATCCTCGAGTCCGGCAACTTGTTCTACCACCGGGAGGGCGACCATCTGTCCCAAGGAGGTGTCGGATTTATCGTCCACAAGTCTCTCGTCAACAACGTTGTAAAGATTGGGAGTGTGTCGACGAGGGTCGCGTACCTGATACTCAGAATCACTAAACGGTATTCGCTGAAGGTCATACAGGTTTACGCACCAACCTCGGCACATCCCGATCAGGAGGTGGAGGAAATGTATGAGGATATTTCCAGAGCCATGCATTCCTCCAAAACCCACTACACGGTGTTGATAGGAGACTTCAACGCAAAACTAGGCACAAAAGAAAGCGGTGAGCTGAAGGTAGGGAAATTTGGAGTAGGGCAACGGAACTGAAGAGGCCAGCAGCTGGCCGACTTTATGGAGAAAGAGGGACTCTTTATGATGAACTCTTTCTCCCAGAAGCGGCCCCACAGGAAGTGGACCTGGTCGAGCCCCGATGGTTCGACAAAAAATGAGATTGACTTCATTATGACGACCAGACGCCAACTGTTCAGTGATGTCTCAGTGATCGCAAGGTGAAAACCGGCAGCGATCACCGAATGGTTAGAGGCACACTGAACCTAAACGTTAAGTTGGAGAGGTCTCGTCTGATGAAGTCAACGCTCCGTCCTCCTCGTGTTCTAATCCAGAATCCCGAAACCTTTCAGCTCGAGTTACAAAATCGCTTTCAGTGCCTAGAAGATTGCAATGCAGTGGACGATATGAATGACAATTTCGTAGAAACTGTCCATGCGGTCGGAGCTAAGTTCTGCAAGACCCGCCGCAGAAGAACACAAAAACTCTCCGATCACACTCTTAATCTCATGGCTGTTAGACGGGAGATGAGGCTGCAATCGTCAACAGATTTGACAGCATACAGACAACTGAACAGACAGATCTCCAAATGCATGCGGCGAGACTTACGCAACTTTAATACTGCTCGTATTAAAGAAGCGATCGAGCGGAACCAGGGCTCCAAAGTCTTTGCCAGAGATCTGTCTACCAGAAAGAGCCAACTGTCAAAGCTGAAGACTGAGTGTGGCAGCATCGTTTCCGAGACACCTGAGATTTTGAGTGAGATTGAGAGGTTCTATGGGCAGCTGTACACATCATCGTTGCACGCAATCATCACACGCATGTGTGAGTAACGATCCAAGAGCAAGTCTTACCCGACACTATTCCGATGATATCCCGGACGTCAGTCTGAGCGAGATCAGAATGGCTCTCCAGCACCTTAAAAACGGCAGGGCCCCAGGCGAGGATGGAATTACAGCGGAGCTTCTGAAAGCGGGTGGAACACCGGTACTTGAAGTCCTTCAGAAGCTCTTCAATTCCGTCCTCCATGGTGGCACTACTCCGGAGGCGTGGAGCAGAAGTGCGGTGGTCTTGTTCTTTAAGAAAGGCGACAACGCTCTCTTGAAGAACTACAGACCGATTTCCCTTCTGAGCCGCGTCTACGTGCTGTTTTCGAGAGTCATTACGAATCGTCTCGCACGCAGACTCGACGACTTCCAGCCTCCCGAACAAGCCGGTTTCCGAAAAGGCTTCAGTACCATAGACCACATACATACCCTGCGGCAGATTGTACAGAAGACCGAAGAGTACAATCTGCCACTTTGCCTGGCAAATGTGGACTATGAGAAAGCCTTTGATTCCGTCGAAATTTGGGCGGTGCTACAGTCCTTTCAGCGGTGCCAAGTTGACTGTCGGTATATCGAAGTGCTGAAGTGTTTCTACAGTAGGGCTACGATGGCTATCCGAGTACAGAACCAGAGTTCGAAACCTATCTAACTGCAGAGAGGTGTAAGACAGAGTGATGTTATATCCCCGAAACTCTTCACCGCTGCGTTGGAAGACCTTTTCAAGCTACTGGACTGGAAAGGATACGGTATTAACATCAATGGCGAGTACATCACTCACCTTCGATTTGCCGACGATATAGTCCTTATGGCAGAATCGCTGGAGGACCTTAGCACTATGCTCAATGACCTCAATGGTGTCTCCCAACGGATAGGTCTTAAGATGAACATGGACAAAACAAAGATCATGTTTAATGTCCATGTCACACCTATGCCGGTAGTTGTTGGGAGCACTATGCTCGAAGTTGTTGACGAGTATGTTTACCTGGGACAAATAGTCCGACTAGGTAAGTCCAACTTCGACCGAGAGGTCAATCGACGGATTCAACTCGGCTGGGCAGCGTTCGGGAAATTACGACACATCTTCTCGTCAGGTATACCTCAATCTCTGAAAACTAAAGTGTATAACCAGTGCGTGTTGCCAGTGATGACTTACGGATCTGAGACGTGGTCCTTCACTGCTGGCCGTATGAGGACGCTCAAGGTCGCTCAGCGAGCTATGGAGAGGGCTATGCTCGGAGTTTCACTGCGTGATAGACTCAGAAATGAGGATATCCGCAGTAAAACCAGAGTGACCGACATAGCCCAACGGATTAGTAAGCTGAAGTGGCAATGGGCCGGCCATATAGCTCGAAGAACCGATAACCGATGGGGAAGAAAGATTCTCGAGTGGCAGCCTCGTACCGGTAAGCGTAGTGTAGGGCGACCCCCCACTAGATGGAGTGACGACCTGGTGAGACATGCAGGAAGTCGATGGATGCAGGTGGCTCAGGACCGTGCTTTGTGGCATTACTTGGGGGAGGCCTATGTTCAGCAGTGGACTTGTGAAGGGCTGTAATGAATGAATGAATGAAAGAGTTGACCACATGAAGAGCTCGAGTTAAAAGGCGTTTTTGCCAGGAGATTAGTTCGTGCTGAAGGTACCGCGAGCAGTGGCGGAGGGCTCCGTCTCGTTACATAGCAATCCGGTACACAGAGAGTGCCTTATAACAAAAAGGGTTTATTTAACTATCAGAAGCAGATACTTGGCTACTATCCTACCTGATGATAAGTAGTGATGCAGCCGTAAATAGTAAAACATACTGACTTAGCTTAACAAAAGCCTATTCACTCTTGTTTTGAAGGCACATACATCAAAATATATCATGTAAAACACCGAAAAGCTCGCTACTTTGCAGCTGTGCCAGAGACTGGTAAGATTGGTTCTAACCATATAGGTGTCACCAATAAGCTTCTTAACACGCCTTTTCATTAAGCCCAAAGCCACTAGATGGCATTTTGCAGTAATAGCCCAAATGTGGCAGCAATACTTCATGCGCGACTGGACTTGCACAGATTCAAGGAAATCTTTACCCACGGCAACTAAAAGCCGCCTGTGAATTCCAACGATACACTTCAGAAAGAAGGAGCGAAGGTGAGTTGGTTATTTTTGCGATGAAGAGAGACATGCTTTTGATTTGAAAGTGTTGAATCTTATAAGATTGGCATCGCCCCATTAAGAGACCGTCTGCAGCGAAAGATTCACACTCTCAATCATGGCTTCTCTTTCGGATTTGATTTGATCATGACTGTCCGTGCAGCTGATATCTCTCCACAACTGTGCTGTCATCAGAGCTGTCGTAAGCAAAAAGAGAGTTGTTGAGTTAATGTGCCAACTGTGTTATTTGCCTAGAATATCGCATAGGCGAATAATGGGATATTGGGTTTTTAATTGTGTAGGTGATGGGCAAGCTAGCACAATTTTTTATCTGAACCCATTTTTTTGCTATACATGATCATATTAGCTCACTGCTCTATTTTCAACCCCATTGGAGATTTCTTATAGATTATTATAAATATTCCACACATTCAAAGTAAAACAGTTTGTTTTTCTTTTATAATGCTTTCAGAAAGTTCATCTCTGTATATCTTCTAACGCATAAACCACGAGAAGTGCTCAGAGGAATTGTTTCCAGCAGCTGAATTACACCACTGTGCATTTTACCAGGAATCTTCTGTTATGCACAACAACAATATAGAATTGCCAGCTGTTTTTCCAGACCTACCAGACATCATATTCTTCTAACTTAGGCCATGCGCATTTTCAAACAATAAGCACATTTTCTTTAAAATGTGAAACTATAACAGGTATTCGGCGGATTGTTTTTTTTAAAGAGTCAGGCAGAGTAATTGTAAACATCATTATAATTTTTAATTTTTTAAAAGCTTTATTGTGTCTCCTTAGAAAAAAAGGATACAAAGGGCGGACTTAATGCCTTGAGGCATTCTTTACCAGTCAACCCATGGAGTGGTGAGAATTTGTCGTAGGTGTAGCAATTAAAAGAAAAGAAAAAAAAGATAAACAAAAATTAATACACATTATATGTAACAAAACTGATTATGATACATACATTGTAAGTAAATATGTATATATACATATATATAAATATATATTCGTACATTTACATATATTAACACATATTCATAATAAAAATACATTTATATGCTAATAAGCTCATAGAAAAAATATAGTAGCTCATAGAAAATATACAATAATATTTATTATAGAAAAAAAGCTTTGGAGTTCTAATTTCAATAAAAACATAACATAATTATATTTGTAATTATGAAAATGTACCATATTATAGTAGTTGAATAAGTTTCAAATTATATACAATATATTAGTTAGACTAGGCAGTATATGACATTTTTTAAATTGACTGTTTACAATTATTGCATTATTAATTTTTTAAATCTTTTGTTAAAAAGTGGGGAAAATGTAAACCATGAAAACTGTATTATTAGCATAAATATGCCCATTTTATTATCGTTATATTATCGTATGATTATTTGTTATATTATTATATGTTGCTTTCAGATAGAAGTGTTATTCACAATAGGGTATCAATCTAAACAAAGTAAATTTCATTAAAATGTCAGGGGGAAATAGGTAAACAAAAATAGTATAATTATAATATACAATTATACTTTAATATTTTTTGAACTAATTTCTAATTTTTTTATTAATTTTGGTTTAAATAATTTTTTGTTCTCCTACGTCTCCTATTATTTTTCTGGCATCTTCGAGCATTTAAATTAGGTTTAGATTAATTTTCCTCTGCTTTCTTTAACCACCAAAGTTCTTAATTGCTAGTCAAAACCTCTCCAAAGGCACTAGGCTTTATTAGTCTCGGCTCTACCGCTTTTTTTAAATATCTGTGGACTTGTAAGTTTACCAAATATTTTTTTCCTTTACTTGAGAATTTCATTTTATTTTAACGATATATATGTATATATATGTTATATTAGTCATACTACTGCCAGATGAAATATTGCTTACAGCATTTAATATATTAGTCTTTACATGAGAGTTTTCATAGAGCTTTTGATTACTTGCACTAACACCTATTCTATCTAGGCTTACTTTTCTGCCTTTTATTCTAGGAAATATGGTAGCAGAGGGAATCCCGTAGTATTGGCTAGCTTCCTTCTATGTTCCCGTTTCTGTTCTCCATCTTCGACAGACCTTTGGATATCTGTTAAAGACTATGATGGTCTTTCTTCCTTTTTCTTATAATTTGTATGGATGATATATACCTAATAAAATTCTAATTACATATTACCAAGAATACACAATTATCTACATTATTTTCTATTAATTAGATATTTCCATATACCCCAAATTTGTTGACATTTACCTCAGTTAACCCTTAAAATACATGCACAATTATTACTCTTGTTCATTCCTATAAAACAATCAGTAATGCATACTTACTTTGTTTTTTCACACTAAAAGGTCAAATAACGTCTCCCTATGGAACTGTGTTCCTTCCAAAAAATATAATAAAATGTGGTTCCACATTATCAAGTTTTTCATTGTAATGACAGCTGTCATCAAAATGCACAAAATTTACGTTTTAATCTATGCAGTGATGAAACGTAATGGTCATCACAATCACTCTACCTCACTCCTATTGAATATGAATAAGCCGCCCATTAGATGGACAACCTCGTTATACATGAAGGAATGCAGGAAGTTGATGGATCAGGACTGTTTTTTGGCATTCCTTGGGGAAGGTCTTTATACAGAAGTGGATTTGTGGAGGATGATGATGAAATCCAACTACATTTTTTGCATTTGCATACTGTAGTTTTAATTAGTATAAGTGTTTCCAAACTTTTGAAAAATTGGGATATTCTATAAACTGCCCCAATAAAATAAGAGATAACATCAAAGGATATACAAAATGAGTATTTTACAGCTTTCCAGTTTGCTGAATAGAGTTGACAAGTCCATGTTTTGCTTTAGAGAACATAAACTCAGTATCAATGCAAAAAAAGTAGTGCAAACCTACTCATTAATAATTTCAGCCTTAAATCAGTCTGTGAATGTCTTCAATGTTATAAATTTAAAATAATGTAATGTTTATCTTAGTAAACTTAAAATCCATATTACCAATGTTGAATAGACCATCTAACTAAGAATGCTATAGTCAACTATTGTTTTCATCAATATGTATGCAAGCAATATGTTTATATGGGAACTAGCTGGTATCTAGGGATTTCATCGCAATAACATAACCATGTAGTGACAGTTTAAGAATATCCACTGTCCCATATCATCCCATGGGTGTTGTAAGAGGTGACAGAGGGAAACTGGAACAGGAGGTGGGCATTTTTCTGATAACAACCCTTATAATAATAAACTGCAGTTGCCAACTCGCTTGCCACGTGGGGCAACTATGGCAAAATCACTCTATGAAGCTATCTATGGGGAAGGCGTATGTTCAGCAGTGGACTTTTATATAGCAGTGGCTTTAATGGAAGGAATTGATCTGTTCTAAGCAATGTCAATATAATATCCAGTGTTGACTACCTATATTATTTCTTTTGACAGTTGATATCAGAACAGCATTGTTTACACAATTCAGGGTAATGTTTTTTGAGAGAATGTATGTATGTATGTTTACTTTTTGGCACACTGTAAAGGGCTTAATGGATTGTACATAATATGAGGTGTCATTAAATTCATCTTAATTTTGGGAGTGACATAGGCTTTAAAATATTTATATATTGCATCTGCAAATGCAAAAAAACGAGGGGAAAGTTTTTTTTAGTAAACTTTTTAATGTAGTCAGGTTTTTATAATGACTGTTTTAACCATTAAGTTTGTTTGTTGAATATGTCCTAATTTGTTTTTATAGAATAATTGTAAATATAGTAAAATGAGCGGACAGTCCACATGATGGCATGAGAATGCTGTGAAAAAAAAAAGTGTTATTATTCTTATATTTTTTTATTTGTTAGGGTAAAACACACTTGGTGGTCAAAATTTATCACTATATTTTAGACAAGTGAAATATGCAATTAATGAATATCAAACAGATTGCTTTTCTTAGAAGTTAATCTTCAAGTAACATTTTAATTTGTTAAATTTCTTCAGAAAATGAAAACTCTGACAAGGTGTTACATCCATCCTTCGACACTAAGATGCTACAAAGATCGCAGCCCTCTTTTGAGTCTCCATATCTAGTTTGGATCTCAAGAGAGCACCACAACACTCTTAGTGATGATACCGTCCCTCTCAATGTCCATTCCCTTTTATTTCAAGACTTAAAAAGTATTTTATTACTTTACCTTAGGTTTATTTTGCTCAAATATGAAACATATGGGTTAAAAAGGGTACAATTTGTAGATTGACTGTCATTACTCATAAATTTACCTAATTTATATGACCATTCGCTCAGAAGTGGGGTACAAGTTTTTATGAACATTTTATGTGTCACATCCTAAAATCTAAAATAACTTTCGCGTTAATAAGTGCTAAATGCTATAAAGCTTTATATTCCTATTTAAAAACTAAAACCTCGTCTTTTCTGTTCATTATTTAATCTTCTATAGTTAATGTTATACACAAAAAATAAGTTTTTACTGTAGTGTTTATAGGTTGTTTTAAAGGTTATTTTATTTTATTGTATACACACTAATATTTAGATTAGGCAACTTCTAAGTTAGGACAATAACTTTACAAAAAGTTTTATTCTAAGATCAAAGTAGAAAGTACATACTCAGCGACTATTTCCAAATGGATGCTAATTTAGCAGTAATTTTTTTCACTAATAAATTGTATTGCAGTTCGGTGTAAAATAGAAATTTGTTCTTACATACCTTGGTTTTAACTTCTACACTTTGACTGTCGATACGAGCTGCAATTTTGTTCTTCGACATCTCGAAAGCATTTAATACACTTACACTAGAATTATAAATCTATTTTCAAAACATTTAGGCACTTGATTTGTTAAAAAACATTGTAAAATATCAAAAGTTTTTAAATAATTGTAGTTGTTCCGTACACTCGTAACTCTCGCGTCGTAATTTTATTAGATACTGTTTCATTTACAAAAATTTTACAGTATTAGTAATAGTACACCAATCAAATCCACCTAATTTTCTCAACTTCTTTTTTTATTGGACTACTAATAACGACAAAGAAAACGGATGTTTTACGTTTCTACGTATGCAATATAATGCATATGCATTTAGTATGTAACATTATTTTCTTATATTTAAACTGTACTCTTATTAGTTAGTGAACTGTACACTGTACAGTGCTCTATGAGTAGTAACTAGTGACATTACAAAAAATTCTTATTTGCGGAAAAATGTTTTATGATATCTACTCTACCACTGAACACTATAAATAATACCAATAACTAGAGTTATTAAAATATTATTGTATTTCGTGATTAGTATTTTTAACAAGAGTAATGTAGTAATAGTAAATGATATTCCTTCAAACAGCTATTAAAAATTATACCCTAATGTTTTTTTAAAGAAATAACATAACTGTCACCCAGCGGATGGGTAGAGAGTACGGACATCCATTTGGCACGATCCTGACACACCTCTCTCGCTTCCTTTACATCCGATGAATTGAGCTCATAATATGGCCCATGTTCAATATATCGCCAATTTGGTCTATATAATTCCGGGGTGGGACGCTTTAGACATTTTCGAGTCTGCTGTTCACATCTGCAACATGCTTTGTCACTCTTTCCTATTTCATTGCTGCACGACCAAACTACTGAAGCAATCCTTTATTCATTGTGGTCACAACATCGTCTTATAAAACACACTTTTTCCTATTGCACAATTTCTCACCCTGTCATTCAGATTCAGCCTTAACATACTCCTCAATGACCGCATTTCTACTGCATTTATTCTACTTCTTCATTTATTCTACTTCTTACATTAAGGTAGGGAAGAAAAATTTGTCTTAATACTAAATTCCAAACTAAAATGTAAATATTCTAAATTTATTTTAATTGTCAAATTCACCTAAGGTATTAGTTATATATAAGTATTCTGTGAAAAGTATTTGACGGTATTATACATATAAAGTAAAGAATATATTGCTAAGTGGACACACCAAGGGACAGAATAACTTACTGTTGCGCGCCATAGTTGATGCCAGGCATCACGCCACTAGCGCCATATAGTATCGAGTAGCAGAAATAGGAGAGTCAAGATCTTTCTAGAAAATTCACTAGCTCCATCTAGTATGGAGTAGCAGAACTAGGAGAGCTTTCTAGAAAATACCTTGCTAGAACTTTTGACATTCTACTCGAACATTCTAGATTTCAGTGGAAAAGGCCTATATAAAGCCGTTCAACGCTGCGACCGGGGCAGTATTGAATTGGCGATACAAGCGAAGACTTCGGAGCGATATAAATTGAACTAAAAGGTTAAGTGTGATTAATTATTAGTGTGTTTTAAGTTTCAATTGGTGTTCGGTAATTAAAGTGTCAATTTTGGTAATTCAATCGGCAGTTTTAGTGTCACGCACCCTAAGCTCGTAACAATACGAATACAAATATTAATGAGTACTGAGTACTTATGTTTTCTACGTAATAAACACCATAAACAATTGTTTGTAAAAAATATAAAACGTATTGCGTTCGCAGTGTCAAGAGTTTTTGGAGACAGTTTAAGCGTACACCGGGAGATTGCTGCTCTTATCATTTCACTAAGACAATATTTACCATCTAAGGTTGTAAGGCAAAAAATCTCAAAGTTATCCACACAGAAATCCTAATAATAAGACAATAGAAGTACAACGCGTGATTTTTTCGCCGCTTACTTGGGTTGACGAACACAATTCACCATTTTGTCATTTGGTTGTGCGGGGAACGTCGTAGGTGAATTTTTGTTATTATAAATTTATAATGGTGCAATGCTGCATAATCAGTTGTAAAAACTCATCAAGGACGTGTATTTTTTTAACAGGACATGGTGACAAACGAGCACACCGTTCACTTGATGGTAAGTGGTTTCTGTAGCCCATAGACATCTACATCTATCCTGGATTACAAATCAAAATGCAGATGCGTTGTCACCCGTGAGGGCTAAGATGGAATGCCTCGTTTCCAGTAAAAAGGGTCGCCGGTTCTCTACACACACCATACGAAACACAGTAGCATTATGCTACTATTTCACGCTGGTATTCCGATAATATATATACATACACACACACACACACACATACATATACATATATATATATATATATATATATATATATATTTTTTTTATATATATATATAGTTTAATGCTGCTGTGTTACGTACGGTGAGCGTAGAGAACCAGAGACTCTTTTTACTGAAAACGAGGCATTCCATCTTAGTCCTCAAATATCAGTGCCATAGGCTTCTACTCCTTTCACATGTTACACACTAGCCTCTTTACTAAACAGCGCCGTTCAACTAGCGGCCTGAATGATATTCAGCCATTGGATCAAACCTCTAGGCAAACGACTTGGATCGATGACGTTTCATTACTTGCCTAGCCTGTGCATTCCAATTTAGTTCCACACTTTCTAGCAACGCTGAAACTCTCCAAACTTTACTACTTTTTTACGTCGTAGAGCCATGCTGCAGTTATATTTGTAGTATAGTTGTAGCACGAATGGGTCGGCTCGACCGGGAAGGGATCACGCTCTCACAGAATACCAGCGTCAAATAGTAGCTTAATGCTACTGTGTGTTTCGTATGGTGAGTGTAGAGAACCGAAGAACCTTTTTACTGGAAACATGGCATTCAATCTTAGTTCTCACAGGTGACAACGCATCTACATTTTGATTCATAATCGAGGATAGAATATATAGATATCTATGGGCCACAGGAACCACTTATCATCAGGTGGATTGTGTGCTCGTTTGTCACCCTATCCTATGAAAAATAAAATGCAGTCTTTACATCTCAGAACTACATGTTTGACTAGGCTGTATGGACATAGATTCCTTTGTATCTTATTACCAATGTCAGTGACAATGACATTGACATAAAAAATTTAGACAGAAAAAAAGTCTCAAAAGTTAACAAACAAACCCAAAAAATGACTAAATTAAACAACGCTGAAGCTGCGGCTCGAAGTAATCCATGCTTAAAGGTTTTAATGAATTATAACAAAATCAATCAAGTTGCAACTAAATTTTTTATACTTATATTATTTGTCCAAAAGAGTAATTTTATTCATGTTTATCACTTACCTACCTAAACTTACCCTACATTATATAATTTTAGGAGCAAACCCAATCTTATGAATGCTTAAGTAAGAATGGATACGATCAAGAGAAATGCGAAGCTTACTTCGATAACTATAACACATGTAAAAAGTTTTGGGTAAGGATTCGTATTGAATGTAATATATTGTAAGTTACACTAATGTTCGTGTTCGTGATTTAAATTTTATGCAATGATAAAGAGGAATCATTAATTTCAAATACAATTTGTACATAGTTTTAAGATTATGTAAATATTTAAGACTTATTAAAGTACAACATGAGCTGCTGTTTGCTTATGTGGAGCCACTGCATCATATTATACTACAGAATGAAAGGGTTGACTTGACCAAGAAAAGATCACTACTACTACTACACTACCTAGGTGATATATCAGCATAAGCTGCTGTGATGGTGTGTGATGAAAACCGGAGACCCATTTACACTGGTAAAGAGATTTTATTTGTGTTCCGGGGTGATAATGTAGATACATTTGGTTCTTAATCAAAGAAAAGATTGAGGTGTCTATGTATCATAGCACCCACTTACCATCAAGTGGACTGTGTCATCAGTTGTCTCTCATATTTTTCTATAGAACTAAAGTTTTAAACAAACTTACTGATATTAACTGAAGTATTAAATAAACTTAACAGTACCTGATGGCTAGTGCCTACAGGAGGCCATAGGCACTGCAGTCAACTTCGATAGATCTATATGTATAGTTTATTTAGTAGTAGTTTGTATATGTGCTGTGTAGTGGCGGTTGAGAATATCCACTACTCCATATCTTCCCGTGGGTGTCGTAAGAGGCGACAGAGGGACACAGAAAGGAGATGGGCAGCAGCATCTTCCTAATAACAACAATAACATAATAAAAAACTACGATTGCCAACCCGCTCGCCAAGCGTGGCAACTATCGCAAATATCCCCCCATGAGCAACGACGCAAATAAACGGCCCCCAGTCCCCGGCTGCCCCGCTATTCCTGGCTACGGTGGCGACCATGGTAACGGCGGGGCAGGGGTGCTAAGAATCTCTGGTGGAGGTTCGGTTGCCACATACGACGACTCGACCTAACAACATATAACGCACGCACCCTGAGGACTGACGAGAAGATACTGGAGCTGGAAGAAGAGGTAGACAAGTTGCGCTGGCATATTATTGGATTATCTGAGGTCCGAAGAGAGGGGGAGGACACGGTAATCCTCGAGTCCGGCAACTTGTTCTATCACCGGGAGGGTGACCATCTGTCCCAAGGAGTTGTCGGATTTATCGTCCACAAGCCTCTCGTCAGCAACGTACTCGTCAACAACCTGATACCTGATACTCAGAATCACCAAACGGTATTCGCTGAAGGTCATACAGGTTTACGCATTAACCTCGGCACATCCCGATGAGGAGGTGGAGGAAATGTACGAGGATGTTTCCAGAGCCATGCATTCCTCCAAAACCCACTACGCGGTGTTGATGGGAGACTTCAACGCAAAACTAGGCACAAGAGAAAGCAGTGAGCTGAAGTCAGGGAAATTTGGAGTAGGGCAACGGAACAGTAGGGGCCAGCAGCTGGTCGACTTAATGGAGAAAGAGGGACTCTTTAATGATGAACTCTTTCTTCCAGAAGTGGCCCCACAGAAAGTGGACCTCGTCGAGCCCCGACGGTTTGAGAAAAAATTAGATTGACTTCATTATGACGACCAGACGCTAACTGTTCAGTGATGTCTCAGTGATCGCAAGGTGAAAACCGGCAGTGATCACCGAATGGTTAGAGGCACACTGAACCTAAACGTTAAGCTGGAGAGGTCTCCTCTAATGAAGTCAACGCTCCATCCCCCTCGTGCTCTAATCCAGAATCCCGAGACTTTTCAGCTCGAGTTACGTAACCGCTTTTAGTGCCTAGAAGATTGCAATGCAGTGGACGATATGAATGACAAGCTTGTAGAAACTGTCCATGCGGTCGGAGCTAAGTTCTGCAAGACCCGCCGCAGAAGAACACAAAAACTCTCCGATCACACTATTAATCTCATGGCTGTTAGACAGGAGATGAGGCTGCAATCGTCAACAGATTTGACAGCATACAGGCAACTGAACAGACAGATCTCCAAATGCGTGCGGCGAGACTTACGCAACTTTAATACTGCTCGTATTAAAGAAGCGATCGAGCGGAACGAGGGCTCCAAAGTCTTTGCCAGAGATCAGTCTGCCAGAAAGAGCCAACTGTCAAAGCTGAAGACTGAGTGTGGCAGCATCGTTTCCGGGACACCTGAGATTTTGAGTGAGATTGAGAGGTTCTATGGGCAGCTGTACACATCATCGTTGGAGTCACACACAAGTGTGAGTAACGATCCAAGAGCAAGTCTTACCCGACACTATTCCGATGATATCCCGGCAGTCAGTCTGAGCGAGATTAGAATGGCCCTCCAGCACCTTAAAAACGGCAGGGCTCCAGGTGAGGATGGAATTACAGCGGACCTTCTGAAAGCGGGTGGAACACCGGTACTTGAAGTCCTTCAGAAGCTCTTTAATTCCGTCCTCCATGGGGCACTACTCCGGAGGCGCGGAGCAGAGGTGCGGTGGTCTTGTTCTTTAAGAAAGGTGACAACGCTCTCTTGAAGAACTACAGACCGATTTCCCTTCTGAGCCGCGTCTACGTGCTGTTTTCGAGAGTCATTATGAATCGTCTCGCACGCAGACTCGACGACTTCCAGCCTCCCGAACAAGCCGGTTTCCGAAAAGGCTTCAGTACCATAGACTACATACATACCCTGCGGCAGATTGTACAGAAGGCCGAAGAGTACAATCTACCACTTTGCCTGGCGTATGTGGACTATGAGAGGAATCATATCGACGTACAATCATTCGACGGAATCAAAGGTTTTCTCATAAGCCTTTGATTCCGTCGAAATTTTGGCGGTGCTACAGTCCCTTCAGCGGTGCCAAGTTGACTGTCGGTATATCGAAGTGCTGAAGTATTTGTACAGTAGGGCTACGATGGCTATCCGAGTACAGAACCAGAGTTCGAAACCTATCCAACTGCAGAGAGAAGACAGGGCGACGTTATATCCCCGAGACTCTTCACCGCTGCATTGGAAGACGTTTTCAAGCTACTGGACTGGAAAAGATACGGTATTAACATTAATGGCGAGTACATCACTCACCTTCGATTTGCCGTATGGTCCGTATGGCAGAATCGCTGGAGGACCTTAGCACTATGCTCAATGACGTCAATGGTGTCTCCCAACGGATAGGTCTTAAGATGAACATGGACAAAACAAAGATCATGTTTAATGTCCATGTTACACCTATGCCGGTAGTTGTTGGGAGCACTATGCTCGAAGTTGTTGACGAGTACGTTTACCTGGGACAAATAGTCCGACTAGGTAATACTTCGACCGAAAGGTCAATCGACGGATTCAACTCGGCTGGGCAGCGTTCGGGAAATTACGACATATCTTCTCGTCAGGTATACCTCAATCTCTGAAAACTAAAGTGTACAACCAGTGCGTGTTGCCAGTGATGACTTACGTATCAGAGACGTGGTCCTTCACTGCTGGCCGTATGAGGACGCTCAAGGTCGCTCAGCGAGCTATGTAAAGGCTATGCTCGGAGTTTCTCTGCGTGATGAACTTAGAAATGAGGATATCCGCAGTAAAACCAGAGTGACCGACATAGTCCAACGGATTAGTAAGCTGAAGTGGCAATGGGATGGCCATATAGCACGAAGAACCGATAACCGATGGCGAAGAAAGGTTCTCGAATGGCAGCCTCGTACTGGTAGGCGTAGTGTAGGGCGACCCCCCACTAGATGGAGTGACGACCTGGTAAGACATGCAGGAAGTCGATGGATGCAGGTGGCTCAGGACCGTGCTTTGTGGCATTACTTGGGAAGGCCTATGTTCAGCAGTGGACTTGTAAAGGGCTGTAATGATGATGATGATGATGATGAGTTTGTATATATTATGTAGTTAATTGTCATTTGTATTGTGTTCTCTTATTCTATATTGCCACACCTACGTAAAATTCTCACCACTCCATGAGTTGACTGGTAGAGAATGCCTCAAGGCATTAAGTCCGCCCTTTGTATTCTTTTGTTTAAGGATGCAATAAAGAATAAAATAAATAAATATATAAAAACTTCAAACAAAGAATGTAACAGATGCTGTCACAACTGAGGTTAGAAGATGTAATGCGTCACAGCCTGTAGTTATACTGGCTCTCTATACCCTTCAGATCGGTATACAACAATGCAAGCACTGCATACAGTAGGAAATATAAATAACAATACAGTGGACCCCCAGTAATCCGACAAACATTTTGCAGGACAGTGTCGTACTATCGGATTTGCCAGATTAAAGAGTACTGCCTAAGACTACAGTCCGGAATATTTTACAAAATAGTACCTTGTAATCCGACAAATTACAGATCCAATGATAAGATTTTATATGTTATATATATGTATTCTGAAGTATAAATCATCCTTCATTATGTCAAATTCAAACTAAGCAATCAGAATCAAAACAAAACCTTACATGTCGAGCACAATAGTGGTGGTGTTTACAAGTTAAAACTTATTAAATCATGTATTAGCGAAGGTTGTCAAAAATATTCAATAATAAATAATAGAAATAGATTACAAGGGGTGCCGGATTAAACAGGGGCCGGATTACCTAGAATTCACTGTACTACTAGCCAGTATTTTTTAATATTTTATTAGTATTAATTTGTCATTTGATAGTAACAATACTAGTCATTTGAGAATGGGGTGTAATGCTTTTTTTCAATTCTGCAAAACCATTTATCATGTTCAAAATTATGCCCTCTTAGGTGATTTTCAACCACAAAAAGTACTTACTAAACTATAATAAATTTAAATATACAGGATATGTTATAATTCCAAACTAGAATAGAATAGAATAGTTCTTTATTGCTCCCAAAGTATGTTACATATAGTCCCTGCGCCCCTACTGTGTGGGGCCGCAGTGGGTGAATCAGCTACTTACGCTATGTGTATCCCGCGAGGGAATTTTATAGTGTAGAGTAAACTATTTATTTATTTTATAGATTGGTGTGCAGTGTCCGCATGAGCGTGTGCACGCAGGCACACTGACTATATTATTAATCGAATAAATAACTTACCTACTATTTTACAAACTAGATTACAATCTACTTACTTACTTAGGGGAGGTGCGGTGGGAAGGTGGGTTAGTGTACAGGGAGTTTTGTGGCAGGATGGGATGGGGTGTTGAAGAGGTGGGGGTTACAGTAATTGTAAGTTAATTTCGCTCTCGTCTCTGTCTTGGGCTAAGGAGGAGCAACGGCCTCGGAGGGAGGTCGTTTCCGTGGCTGTCCTTGGCATATCTCCTAGGAGTGGGACGTGCTCTATAGTTGATTTCACCCAGTCTCGTACACTCGAGCGCCGGGTTGAATTGGCCATAAGCCGTGTGCGGTGCACCCGGCTGTTGAACATCTTGCACTTCCAGTGCCGCTATCTTCTTCAGCATACTCGCGTGGAGATCGTGGGCTCTAAGGTGCCACACCTCAAAGTCCAGCATCTCCCAGAGTAGGTCGGTGTCCAGGCAGCGGGGCATCTGTCCCGCGCACTTGAGCGCCATCCGATATTGCCTCTCGATGAGCTCAAGGTTCGAGATTGAGGTACTTGGGCAAGAGCTGCACCACCCCGTAATCCATTATCGGGAGGATGCAGGCTTGGATTATCGCTAGCTTGGTGTTGAGGGATACTTTGCTTCGGTAGCCGATGATCGGCCCGAGCGTGCCTCTGATCTTTTTCAATTTAGTGACCACAGTGTTGGTGTTAATGTTCATGGACAGTCGTTTGTCCATTTGCACCCCGAGGTATTTTATCGATGTTTTGTACGGAATTTTGGTACCTTTTATTCTCACGTACGGTCTATATTTTTTCTTCTTTGTGAACATCATACACTCCGTTTTGTCCACATTGCACTGTAGCCGCCAGCGCATATAGTAATCTATTATTGCCTCCACCGTCCATTCGACGAGCCGGGTGGCTACGTCAGAGGTTGCTCTATTCTGGTTTGTCGGTGGGTCCGAGATGTTTAGAATGCAGAGATCATCGGCATACTGCGATAATCTTTCTCCTCTCACTGTTCCATGGTCCTTGCCCAAGTCGCTCACGTACAGATTGAATATTACGGGTCCGAGAATCGAGCCCTGTGGCACTCCATGCGAAATGCGGTGTTCTTCCGTCTGGGTGGTCCTGAAGCGCCCAACCAGCCGACGATCTGCTAGATAGTTTTCTAGCATCTTTATGATGTTGTTGCGAACGTCGCCGTTCTGTAGGTTCTTCATCAGACCCTGATGGTTGATGGAATTGAAGGCCTTGGACAGATCCGTCGATACCATCACCACGCTCCTTCCTTCATTGATGGCGTCGGCAATGATTTTGCTGGTGCGCAGTATCTGAGTTGCAGTGCCACGGAGCTTGGTGAATCCGTGTTGATAATGAGGCTGGAGCTTCTCAACCGTGGGCTTCAGGCGGGCGAGAATCAGTCGCTCCATCAGCTTACCCATGATGTTGAGCAGCGTGATGGGACGATATGAATTCGCTTCTTTGTGGCTCTTACCCGGCTTGTGCATGAATATGCAGGTGCCGAGTTTCCATCTGGTTGGGAAGTAGCCAGTCCGCAGCACGTACTGCGCAACCAGCAGGTATGTCTCCCGAAATACCTTGCCACCAAGTTTCAGTGCGTCCGCTTTGATGTTGTCGGGGCCGGGCGCTTTTTATTCTTAAATTTTGCCAGAGCGGTCTTCATTTCTTCAAGGCAGGTTGGCTCTAGCGGCTGGAACGGAGTGTAGTGTTCCGTTCCCTCGTCTTCTTTGTCGATGTGCGCCGTTTTAACGATGGCAGCGTCCACCAGGCTGTTTACCGTCTCCCCCTCGGTGTTGCATCCTGCGATGTGGGGCAGTCTGGTTATCGGTTTCTTGAGATTTCGCTGGATTATCCACATCTGGGCTTGATTCTCATTGGGCTCATCTAGTTTGGAGATCCAGTCTTTCTCTTTATACTCGGCTAAAGCCTTAGCGGCATCGTATTTGGCCTTGTTGTATAATGTTCTGGCCGCCTCATAGACGATCAGTGGGCCCAGTCTCGCACGATGCTTCAGTTTTCTCATTGCTCTTCTTGCATCCAGTAGAGCATTAATGTTGTCTGGAAGCAGTTCTCTTCTGTTCGGTGTATGAACAATTACGCGTCCGGTGATAATATCCTCCAGTCGCTCGACGTATCTCTCGCACTCTTCGTCTGTGTTGATTTTAACTGGCAGCCGTTCCACAGCGTGTCTGCCCAGGGCCTCCTGGTACTGATTTCTCAGTTCCAGGTTGGCGGTTATCCTCTTGGTGTTCCTCATTTTAGACTCCTCTACATCGCACGGTAGCGCCACGTCGAGTAGCCACGGAAGATGATCCGATCCAACGTCTTCCAGTTGTCTCGTCCTACAGTCTAGTTGCTGGTGGGTGACAATCGCGGTGTCCAGGATCGACGCCCCTGCGCTGGTTGGTCTGGAGGGCAGGCCAGTGTTCACCAGATAGCACAGTCCTTGAGCAATTGCGTCCCTGACTGTGACTCCCAGACCTCTATCGCTGGAGTGTAGTAGTTCTCTCATACGCAGATTAAGATCGCCAACGATGATGGATGGCTCGTCTAGTAGGGTCTCCTCGAGCTCAACGGTCAGATCGCTCTGGTCAGGAATTCGGAGATATAGTCCCTTGATTTTGAGGTACTCCCCAGTTGAGTGATTGGTGTAGAGTTTGATGGCCACTCCCTCGATGTTGCGTCGCTCGTCTCCCCAGCCCGGGGTCACCTCCGTCTCAACCCAGCGGCAGCCTCGCCGGACGTACATGGCGGTGACCAGGTGTGGTTCAGTAGCGTGATAGATCTTGTCATAATCTGGGATATTGAATCTGTTCGTCTCGAAGTTTATCCTGCACTCATTGATCACGATCACCGAGGGTCGGTGCTTCTGCGCCAGATTTTTCATCTCATTAAACTTCTTTTGAATACTTTGCGCGTTTAGATGTAATATGCGCACACTTCTTATTTTCTTTGTCTCCGTAGGCTGTCTATTATCCATTAACAGTGGTTGCAGTTTTGGCTCTCTTGATTATGAGTAGTTCTGTCTTCAGGCTGTTCATTTCTGTTCTCATGTTGTTTACTTCAGCTACCACAGAGTCCATGCGCTGGAGGATGGCCAGCAGGATGTCCATGTTCGGCTGGTCGGTGGACGCAGTCAGTGCTGTCTGCCTTGGTGGTGAGGGAGGCGTAGGGCCGAGCTCTTCATCAGTGATGATCGAAGAGCTCGAGGCTCCCAACTGCGGGAACTCCTTGTTGCTTCTCAGAGCTTGCGTGAAAGTAGTCTCCTTCCTGACCCGCGCAGCTTGTGATCTTTCCTTGGCCTTGGCCTGGCGGCCCAGCAGGACTTGCTCTCTGATGGCCAGCTGTTTCTGGAACGCGGGGCAGTTAACCTGGTTGGCTCCGTGCCCCTCGTGTTTGCAGTTAGAGCATACCGTGATGGTAGCTCCCGTAGCTGTGACCGTTATCATGGTTGGATGCTTTTTGGTGCCGTAGCACGAGTGCTTCGTATGGTCGAAGGCATAACAATTCTTACACTGGTTAATATGAGCATAATTCCATGTATGGCTGAGCCTTGTTCTTCTTCGCGCAGAAGATAGTCCTCTGCGACGTGTCAAAGGTGTGGAGAATATGTATCACGGTTTATTTGTTTTCAAACAGCAGTAGGTGTAGTCTGCCTGATTTGCCGATTGGTTTGACTCTCAGCGGTGTAATCCCGACGTATTGGTCGATCTCCTCTGCAATCGCCTCCACCGTTTCTCCGAAAGTTTCATTCTTTATGACGATCTTGGTCGTCATGTTCCTCTCCCCCATGGGTTTAGGGGCTATCACTCTGGCTGGATTGAGTTCTTCAATTTTCTTGAGGATATCTCTCCTCGCCTCTATGGATGATGGTGCGATGTGTATCTGTTTCGCAGCCAATGTAATTTTTGAGTTAGTGGCTGATGTCACCTGTCTTACCTGGCTGTGAGTGCCTGGGTATTGGCACAGAGGTCTTCATCTCTTATCGTTATGACCGGGATGTGTGTCTTCTTAATTCTTTCCTTCTTTTGGACCACCCTGTTGTCCTCATTCGACGAACTAGGTCGCGGTCTTTTCCTTTTGTTCGTAGCACCTGATGCAGTATTATCCTCTGCGCTTGTTATTTAAATTAGTTGTTACGCTACATTGTTCTGCCGCTGGTGTATCGTTCTCGATACCGTCCAATAGACTGAATTTATTATGTAGCGCTCGGCGCCACGTTTGCTTGTAGTTTCCTTATGTGGGCAATCGCGCGATGCGTTTGTGTCATGTTGTCATTGTCTTTCACTATGTTTGACCGCGCGACGGTAGGGTGATGCGATGGGCGGAGCATCGTGGCTCCGCCTCGTTCACACTGTTGCGCGCTCGCTTCTCGCGCGTTCTGCTCTCCTAGTGGCGAGCAGGGCGGGGCCATGCCCTCGAACTCGAACATTCGTGGCGTACGTGACTGCGGCACAGCAACAGCGACGGCGCTCACGGGACGCGCGCCTCCGTCGGCACACGCAGGTGCGGTGGGGGAACTGCAGCGTTGGACTTTGCACCCACGCCGGGCGCGGCCGCGGCGCTGTGGAATATTCCACCGCTACCGCGTTTCCCGCGTTTCGTTTTCTTCACTTTATTTATACTTTTTAGTGCAGTTTTAGGATTGATTCTTGCACATTGGTCACTACCACAGTTTATGCATCTGTAGTGCTCTTCCGAGGTAAATTCTAATTGGCTTACGGTGACGTATTCACGTATACACTTGCATTGTCCGCACACTCTGTTCGATTTTATTCCAGTCCTCAGTGGGTATATGGTCATTTCACTAAATAGTTCTACGCTTTGTCCGTTAGTTCTTATTTTTGTGCTCACCGCAGCTTTAATTAGGAGGTCTAGCTTGCAGTGTTCACATTTAACTAGTTTGGTAATCCCAACCTATTGGCACGACTATGGTTCTTACAGTACCACAATTTCAAGACTGATTCGCACAGGTCTGGACAAGATGCCGAAAAGTAAGAAAAAATTCTATTTTATTTTTACTTTTATTTATATATATATTGAATATATAATTAATAATTCTCTATCTCAATAATCTAATTATTAATTATATATTCAATATGTCGCTTAGTTTCTGAGATATCAATACTCAATAGAGTATGCCAGATTAACGCGGGGAAGTGCCTCTTTTAAATCGAAGGCACCCATGCTCGCCTCCGCAGCCTTGGCTTATTGGTCTCCTTTGGTGACCAGCCTAAGCCACTACGGCTCGCACAGTTGCCTAATATTTGCTACAGCAGACGAGGGCTGTTCTTCCTCACATTTACGGCTTTACAAAAACACTCTAGGCTCTAGCGGCGGGCTCAGACAAGACTGTGTGGCGTCAAAGCATGCTGATTCGATTTTAGTATTCAATTTTTAAGAATCGATATCTCGGAAATTAAGCGAGATATCGAAAAATTTTGTTCTTACTTTTCGGCGTATCTCGTTGAGATCTATGTGAACCTGCCTTCAAATTGTGCCGCTGTAGGAACCATAGGTGCCCCAACCTACTTGTTGCCTGATATGTTACATGTTATTAGATTTTTTTTACTTATTTTAATCTAGGGCTTGACTTTAAACCCTTTTGGTGATAAGTGGTGATGAAGCCCTATATGGGCTCACTGTCTTCGCATAACAAAACATCATTAAAGGCCTTTACAAGTAGAGATGGGCCGAATATTCGTTTTATATTCAGTATGGAGTCGAATATCGTCGAATATTCATAACCGAATATTCGTTTTATAGTGTTAATGTATTGAAATGTACGAATTGATATGCGATGTATTTTGAAAGTGTATTTATTTATGGGTTAAATCTACAAACACTGAGTGTCTCAAATGCATAAATCTATACATTTATGTTGAGACGTAGATTTATTTACGATTATGGAAAATAGAAATTTGATAAAATGTTTTCTGACGTGTAAATCCAATACACTGTAACTCGAGTTTCAGTGTTTTGCCTTAATAGCGCTCATTTGATTATTTAGAGGAAGCTACATATCTCTATATTAATATTTTTTAATTTTTTAGTATGTAGAAGGAGATATGAGACAAAAGACTGTATTTTAGTTACATTTATGGTTTGTTATGGCATAACACTGTGACTGAAGTTACAGTGTTTTAGCCGAATAACAAGATTATTTGAAACTCTGAGATACAGTGTTTTGAATAAAAAGTAGGCGACATGTGTACGATACCCACAGGGCAGGAGAACTGGAGCTCAACGGTTAGTGGTCATGAGCTCTTGCTTGGAAGCGCGGACTGTGTTTTGATCGACAGCGTGCATACGCTGCTTTCTGTTTACGTTCGTTTTGGTAAGTTTGTGTAACTGTGTAAGAACAATAAAAATGAATGGATATCATAATAAACTATTAGTGAAATTGTCACAAAGCAATATGCAACATCACAACAACTCATCATGTACCACAATGGTTTCAGAACTTGACAGAGTGTTAAATGAAAAAGAGAATATCAACGGCAGTAATAAAGAGCGTGCTGGTCATCAATCAATCAAATTCAATGTTATCGCAATCATATGATTACTTTTTCTCAAGAAAACTCATACTTTTCAACGAATCTTTTGTGCCCCAGGAAAAAACAAACAAACAGTCTGTGCAGTTTGGCAAGAAGGAGAAAGTGGTAGAAAATATTGCTTCTACATACATTCATTTTCTCAGAAAATATTGCAGTGATCTAAATTCTGTAACGTTTTTCTGAGATAACTGTAATGCGCAAAACAAAAACAAGATACGTTTGTCTGCTTTGATAGGAGTAATTAATGATAGAATGACAAATTTAGACAAAATTACTCTCGAATATTTTGAGCCAGGACACACTTTTATGGCCGCAGATGGTGTGCATGCTACAATTACAAAGAAATTTAAATCTAAGGGCCAAGTCTACGATATAGATGATTTTGTATTAGATATCAAAAATTCACGAAAAAACATGCAAGTCGATTTATTAGGTCACAAACAAATGATCATATTCAGTAATGATTCCAAAGCAGAATTTCCCAAAGGGTATAAATATACATAACCTGAAAGTCATAGAATTCAGAAGAAATGAATTAACAATAATTGTCAAGAATTATTATAACGCAGATTTTAAGGAGATATCTTTATTGAAAAAGAAAATAAAACTTGAATTGCGGAAAAAGAATACAAAGGTTGTAATACAAACTAATCTTTTGGAAGAGATACCCAAAGAGACCGAACCTAGAGATATTAGCGAGACAATAAAAGAATACAAAGGGTGTAACTAATCTTTTGGAAGAGATACCTAAAGAGACCGAAACTAGAGATATTAGCGAGACAATAAAAGAATACAAAGGGTGTAACTTATCTTTTGGAAGAGATACCTAAAGAGACCGAACCTAGAGATATTAGCGAGACAATAAAAGAATACAAAGGGTGTAACTAATCTTTTGGAAGAGATACCTAAAGAGACCGAACCTAGAGATATTAGCGAGACAATAAAAGAATACAAAGGGTGTAACTAATCTTTTAGAAGAGATACCTAAAGAGACAGAAACTAGAGATATTAGCGAGACAATAAAAGAATACAAAGGGTGTAACTAATCTTTTGGAAGAGATACCTAAAGAGACCTAACCTAGAGATATTAGCGAGACAATAAAAGAATACAAAGGGTGTAACTTATCTTTTGGAAGAGATACCTAAAGAGACCGAACCTAGAGATATTAGCGAGACAATAAAAGAATACAAAGGTTGTAACTAATCTTTTGGAAGAGATACCTAAAGAGACCGAAACTAGAGATATTAGCGAGACAATAAAAGAATACAAAGGGTGTAACTAATCTTTTGGAAGAGATACCTAAAGAGAACGAACCTACAGATATTAGCGAGACAATAAAAGAATACAAAGGGTGTAACTAATCTTTTGGAAGAGATACCTAAAGAGACCGAACCTAGAGATATTAGCGAGACAATAAAAGAATACAAAGGGTGTAACTAATCTTTTGGAAGAGATACCTAAAGAGCCCTAACCTAGAGATATTAGCGAGACAATAAAAGAATACAAAGGGTGTAACTAATCTTTTGGAAGAGATACCTAAAGAGACCGAACCTAGAGATATTAGCGAGACAATAAAAGAATACAAAGGCTGTAACTAATCTTTTGGAAAAGATACCTAAAGAGACCGAACCTAGAGATATTAGCGAGACAATAAAAGAATACAAAGGGTGTAACTAATCTTTTGGAAGAGATACCTAAAGAGACCGAACCTAGAGATATTAGCGAGACAATAAAAGAATACAAAGGGTGTAACTAATCTTTTGGAAGAGATACCTAAAGAGACCGAACCTAGAGATATTAGCGAGACAATAAAAGAATACAAAGGCTGTAACTAATCTTTTGGAAGAGATACCTAAAGAGACCGAACCTAGAGATATTAGCGAGACAATAAAAGAATACAAAGGGTGTAACTAATCTTTTGGAAGAGATACCTAAAGAGACCTAACCTAGAGATATAAGCGAGATAATAAAAGAATACAAAGGGTGTAACTAATCTTTTGGAATAGATACCTAAAGAGACCGAACCTAGAGATATTAGCGAGACAATAAAAGAATACAAAGGGTGTAACTAATCTTTTGGAAGAGATACCTAAAGAGACCGAACCTAGAGATATTAGCGAGACAATAAAAGAATACAAAGGGTGTAACTAATCTTTTGGAAGAGATACCTAAAGAGACCGAACCTAGAGATATTAGCGAGACAATAAAAGAATACAAAGGCTGTAACTAATCTTTTGGAAGAGATACCTAAAGAGACCGAACCTAGAGATATTAGCGAGACAATAAAAGAATACAAAGGGTGTAACTAATCTTTTGGAAGAGATACCTAAAGAGACCGAACCTAGAGATATTAGCGAGACAATAAAAGAATACAAAGGCTGTAACTAATCTTTTGGAAGAGATACCTAAAGAGACCGAACCTAGAGATATAAGCGAGATAATAAAAGAATACAAAGGGTGTAACTAATCTTTTGGAAGAGATACCTAACGAGACCGAACCTAGAGATATTAGCGAGACAATAAAAGAGAGTTATTAGCACTGTGCAAATCAATGTCTCAAACAAGAATGATGTTTTATAAAAATCTTGTTTCTTATTCACCCGATCTTGATGAACACATTGACACTGATTTAATATAGTAGGTGCTCAAAGTAATTCATAGGCTGATTACTTATAAAACCTTGATTTTATTATTAAATTGTTCTATATTTTATTTGCGTTGTCAGTGTGCTAAGTTTGCTTCAGTTTTTTGACTAAGATTTGATTCGAAGAGATAATGATGATCTATTTGAAAATAATTCTTTCCTGAATTGAACTTTTGTTAATTTCGTATTTTCGTTCTTATGTCACAAAAGATTTGATTTATATTTTAATTGTTTCATTGATTCATTTCAATTATAATTATTTGATTTGAAAATATTACATTACTTACTTAAGCTTTTAGTATTTTTTATTTTTATTTTAATATTTTTTAATATACATTGAGTTTTATTGTCTTCGATCTAAAATTGAACGAGCAGAATACATGTTATTACAAACTGTGTTTACTGTTGCTAATGTTCTTTCAGACGCCTTATTAATGCCTATTATTGTTAAAGTAATACACTGAATTTAAAAATACAGTATTTTTGTATGATCCATTAGCTCTGTTTCATAAAACCAATACACTGTAACTAAACATCCAGTGTTTTGCTCGTACAATCGGGAACATTTGTTCAAATTTTGTAGATACAATACACGTTTACTTATTTAATTCTAATTGTATGGATAGAGTGGTTGTAAAATGTACATGGCTAGATAAGACGTAAACATACCTTTAATTTGGTACCTAGCATATATTATAATGTTATAATAATATTACTAAAACATACCAAAAATCAAAAAAGGGTTTAAAAGCCCTTTTCAGGAAATAGGCATTTCTAAGATACAGTGTTTTGGATTCACACGTCAGTTTTTGGAATCAAACAAAGAAACATTACATTACATTAGTAATTTTCTTTACTTTGGTCGTCAGTTTCACTAAAATAAGTCCAAATAGTAAATCTCCTGCCGCTCATTTCTATCATATAATTATCAATTTTCTCTAAGAATAAAACAACCACACTTTTTTATCACAAGAATAGTCAAAACATAAGCATGTGCCGGCAATTTGCTCAGTACTAGATGATGCAGTAACTGTCAGGTGTGGCGGGGAGCGAGAGGCAAGGTCCGGTGGTAAACCCGCGCGCTTTGCGGTAACAAGTTTCGACATAAATTGGTTGGGTCCCAAGGTTATCCTGCCGAATAATGTTCGGCCGAATATTCCGTTCGGTAAACATTTTACCGAATATTCGTATTCGGTGAAATCCATATTCGGCCCATCACTATTTACAAGTCCACTGCTGAATATAGGCCTCACTCTAAGAACCATGAAGCACTGTCCGGAGCCACACGTTGAAGAGACAGATGCTGGAAGATTATTCCAATCTCTTGTCATTGTGAAACTAAAATTAAATTATCAAATTATATGGTTTGAAGTGTAAAATATTGCAAACACCAAAAATTGTAGAAATTTTGTCTTGGGGACAATCGTTACAAGACAATCGTCAAAAGTTAAGTTATAAACTAGATCTGAAAACCAGCAATGTAATCATGTTATCATAATAGTCAGATGCCCTATGTGATTACAAAATGCCATGAGCTATATTTTGATTCTTTCAGGGTCAAGTATACAGAGACCGGAGAGCAAAAGGAATTCATCCGTATTTACCTGACCTAGAAGATAGGGAAAAGATTAAGAGTGAATATATGAAGATGTCTCAATGATTCTTTGAGGACTATGAACAATTAAATGTCAATTATAGCATTATATTTACAGTTCATTTTTAACTATAAGTATTTGTAAATAGTAAAGTTAAAATTTTTATGTTTGACTTGATTTTTTCTGATGACACACCTTATTTCTGTGATGGATATTGAGTAGGTAAGTACAACACCACGGCGTTAGACCACAGCCGTGTAGTGGAAACATTAAAGAATCTATCACCCCATTTCATTTAATTTTGTTTCCCTTTACTTGCTTTAAGGTCTCGTTGGTGTTTTAAGAGGCGATTATGGGAAAATGTCAGAAAAATATTATGAATTCTGATAGATGTAAGTACAACTAACTTGTTAGTACCAGACGTAAATTTTGAAGTCATATTAATTGAATACTGGCGTGTCGCCGCCATATTGTGCCGGATATCCGGCGCCATAATAAAACAATTTTTAATTGTGTGTGCGCTGAATGAGGCATGCCAGAATTTGTTTTTATTTATTCAAATACAAAAAATTATAGAATAATTGCTGGTATCTCCATTAGGATATAATGATTTTTGGAGCACAAAATGACAAAATAATTGCAACACTTTTCCAATATGGCGCAAATGTATGACGTCATATACTGTCCTATGTTTTGGAACGAATCATCATTATTGCGACGATTCATGACGTCATTTGCATTGGACAGTACACTGGGTTCTGTTTTGGAACATACCCCATATTATCTGGGCCCCTGTGACAGTGTGATTGAGGTATTAATAAACGTTGTAATCAAATAAACCTTTTTTAAGAATTATGGTGACAGACTAGCACACAGTTCACCTGATGGTAAGTGGATGCTGTGGCCCATAGACATCTGCATCTATCCTCGATTAGGAATCAAAATGCAGATGCGTTGCCACCCCTGAGGACTAAGATGGAATGCCTCGTTTCAAGTTAGGGTCTCCGGTTGTCTATACTCACCGTACGAAACACATCGGCATTGAGCTGCTATTTTACGCTGGTATTATGTGAGAGCGTGATCCTTCCCTGGTCGAGCCGAGCCATTAACGTTACAACCACATAGATGCGGCATGGCTCTACCCTACCAGATATGTCTGTCAGGCAAGCTGAGTTCATTATTAAAACTATTGTACTTTATGGTGGCATTATTTAGGCCTCCCTTGTCTATGTTCAATAGAGTCCTTATATATACAATGTACTCTGTGAATAGAGTTCTTCAATGAACCACATAACTCATTAATAAAATACACTAAATCCACTTTCAGACAAAACGCCTTTCCAAAAATGCGCCCACTGGTTGGAATTGAAAGTTGTTTTCTAAATTCCAATGAATTGATTCATTGAAAGATCTGCCTATACCTCAGCACGCTGGGCAGACGTGTTGGTGACATACCCTACTCGGCTACTCTCGAGATTTGTTTCTGAATACTGGCCTTTGATTAACCATAACTGGATTTAAACAATCATTTTATAATAGAAAATATTGTCTATGGTACTAGGACTTTTGGCGGGAAAAATGAAACTAACGAATAGATTTAATCTTTTTTAATTCGTGTTAAATTTGCGTGATATATAAAGCCAATAAGTGGTCAGCATGTAAAAGCTTATTACTTGTGAGCAATATTTGTTTTACACAATACAACAAAGACTAATCTAAAAGTATTTCTTTGTCTATCTACAATAGTAGTTGTATATGCTAATGTACTGGGTACTGATTATCTCATAGAGATGACAAGAACTACTAGATAAGCTCATGACAGTGATATCGGTCACTGCAATTTTCATCCATCAATAAAAAGAGGGCACCTGTACCCCACAGGTACAGGCCGACTTTCCATAATCGTTAACGCTAGTAGAAAACTATAAAAATTAATGGGAATGACACTCGTGACTTCATTAATTTTAGCCGACTCAAAAAAGGAGGTTTTCAATTCAAATGTATTTTTTGTCTCTTTAAACTTGAAGAATAAATTCCTGTCCTGGGTAGAAAAATAGGGGTGATTTTTTTAATGTAACTAATTAAGACGATATTCCAGTTACCTTGAAATTGTGACGCTGTTTAGTCAACTTAAAGGGTTATTTTATTCTTTTTAGTTCTTTGAAGTCGGTTTTCACTTTTTTAAAAGATTAATTTTTGTATTTTTTTTCCGTTAGTGTTAACGATTATAAAAAGTTAACTTGGCTAATCCCACTGTGAAGTTCCTTTCCCCCTTTTTTCCACGATCAGAGGAACTGTAGTAGATTCCGTTACCTTAAAAATTACGAATTAAGTGTAAGAAAGTGACTATCTGGCCTCTATATATATATATAAAAAATACATACACTGAATTTTTAGTTAAACATTGTTATACACTGATTATTTATTAAATTAGTTATACTAATTCCGGAAGAATGATGTGGTCACAGTACAAATCCACGAACGCAGAGACTTTAACGTGCTTGAAATAAAGTTCATTTTTCTTTATTTTTATTGAATGACAGAATTAGTAATAATACAATTAAAACTGCACTAAGTCTTATTGCCTTAGGTTACGGTCAATTTCATTTTATTTTGACTGTACAGATTTAGTGTGACTGTTATTTTTGGGATAAAAATTACCTATATTAAAAATGATTCTGAACAAACTACTTTCTCAAAGTGCGTTAATTATGTTATATATATATACGTATAGTTGATTTACAGCTGTTATAAAACACTGAACTTAGTACTTCGTGCAAAAGAGATAACACTACAAAGACAATAATAGCCGATAGTCTCTTTCTAAAATACGATATTTAATATTTACCGTTGAGTATTTCAATTTTTTTATGTAGATAATTGTATAATTATAAAATAAATTGACTTAAAATTATCTGGTTGAAATTTGTATAGGTAAGGACCAGTGTTAATTTCTTTTTCGGTGAAAAATTGTATATACCTAAAGTCGGAAATACATAGATTGCCTCTACCAATGATATTATATACCAAAAAGAAACAGATATGTTATTAGTCGTCGTAGTAGTCCTAAATAGGACATTTTATCTTTAGTCCGCGTCACGCAGAGCGACGAGAAAAACGCTATTTAGAAAATTTTAACAATAATAAAAATGCCATCGCGAGCATTTAAAAGGTGTGCCAATTATGATTTTAATATATTTCGATTTATTAGTATATTTCAATTATTTTCCCAATATTTTAATTTGTGGAGGTTAGAAAAAAAAGAAAGAGACGGCAAATAAATTTGAACATGTGGTGATATTGCTGGCATATGTAGGTAATGTTTGTTTACACTTACGTGGAAGTGACAAACACTAGCTGTCCTCTTTTTTTATTATTTTAATCCCACCATCCTTTTTACATCATTTAGCATTGTAGTGAAATTTAAGATGAGCGAAATGTGTGTCGTCAGTGTTTGAAACACTTTTTTCGGTGATTTTGTGAACTTTATAACATATCTATGTAACATACTATTTTTATAAGGTATTTTTGAAACGCTTCCGAAAACAAAGACAGACGATAGTACCAAAGATACCTTTGGACTTAGGACCAAAAGAAAATGGATCCCAATGAAAAAAATAAATCATCTTTTCACAACGTTTTATTAGCTTTATTCATCCTGTTAGTGCTGCATCATGTTAGTACAGCTAAACGAAACAATAATATCATAATTTTTATTTAATTAAAATACTAAAAAATAAAACCAGCAGTAAAAATTAAAATGGTACCAGCTGTTTATAGGGTCAATAAACGCGCGGGCGCTGAACTTTTTTATCTAGCTCCGTACGAAATAATGCATTAGGTATTACTGTACTTCGCTCATTCTACTATTTGAAATTGCACTGCTGGTTTTATGTTTTAAGTATTTTCATGATTTCTTTTATGAAATTATCGTTTCATTTAACTGTACTAACATGATAGAGCGTGAATAAAGCTAATTAAACGTTGTAAAAAAGATTGTTTTTCATCGGGATCGATTTCCTTCTGGTCCCATCATCAAAGGTATCGTTAGTACTATCATCTGTCTTCGTTTTCGGGAGCATACAATAATACACAATATACATTTGGATTAATAATCCTCCTTATTATGAAATGGCTTAAAAATAATATATTAAGTTGTTGATATAAAAAGTCACAAACATTGATCTACAGAGATATCACATTAAAATAAAATTCTTAAAGATAACGTGTAAGTAATAAAATATAAAATAGTAAAAATAATAATAATGTTTAAAACATTATTTTGCCTGTTTATTATAAGGCTGAAAAGTAAGCTGAGAGTTGATAAATATGTAAAAAAAATATGGAAATGCTAAATTTCTAAACTTTTTTAAAACCACTCAAATAAGCGTAAATATACAAATGTATATATACCTATGCCTGTAGTGGCGGCGTAAGAATCCACTACCCTTTAATATACAGTGTAAACTGCATGTAACGTCAGTCGATTTAACGACAAATTCCTTAAAGCGTCGATATCACTTGGCTTTGGTTGGTTTAGCTTGTTTTCTATACAAAGGTACACTTTTAACAGCATTACACTCACTCTAAATAACGACACCAATAAAATAATAAAAAGTACTTTTTAGTTGCAAATATTAGAAAAACTGCACAGCTTTTTACGTTCTTTCGTTCTTTTGTCGCTTTATGCTAGCCAGTAATAAACTCGACTGTCGGCATCGTACATACCAAACTCTAAGAAATCCGTTGTTTTGTTTACAAATTGGGATTGCTTCCACGTGTAGACTGTTAAAAGAAGTCATGGATTAAATATTTGTAATCATATTCTTAGTTGCTCACAGACTTTCATACTGTAAACATGGCAAGTAAGAGAAAATTACTGTCTAATTGACGAAAAAGTGTTTCTAATACAGATTTTTCTTCGTTCCATTTTAACGGTAACTCTCTATAACGTCAAATTATGCACAGTCCCTTGAGTGTCGTTATATAGAGTTTACACTGTATTATAATATATATGATGTTATCATCCCGTAGATGTCTTAAAAGTTGACATGAGGAAATTGAAATAGAAGGGCAGTAGCATTTTGCAGATGAAATCAAAATCATAAAATATTTCCGTTGCCGACCCAAGCAAGCAAACAACTTTTGCCTTATATGGGAGGACCCTACGGTTCTGATGGTTTTTAACATACGATTTGTCATTAGATTCATCGTAATGGTGGAAGTGACATAGGGTATATATCTAAATTTTACTCTTTTCAGAACACACTTACATATGTAAATACAGTCTTACGCCGTCGGGTTATCTTTAAATTACTGTTTTAACCATTTTGTTTGTTTCTCTATGTTACACTTTTGTCCGATTTTCATTCTAAAGCGATACTTGCTCCTCAGAAATGAGAGGTATATGTCTGTACAGGTTGTTAGTTTACTTTACTCTAAAGCGCAAACAAATATACTTAATGACTGCAGAATGTGAGGTGGGATTAAGGAATCCGGTTAAACACCAGAAACTATTTTTAATTCAGACCTAAATGTCTTACTGATATAAATTCATTTGGTATCTTAATCTACATATCATTAACAAACTACACAGCAGCCATATTGTATAAATATGGCTATATTTTACAAAAAGTAAACCAAAAACAAAATTATTATAGAACATTGATTTTTCGTGATATGAAAATAATTATAGATATGTTGCAGGTAAGATGTTTGGAGCCGTAATATAGTTATATCCCTTGGGATAATCCTAATGACTGGAACATTTCGTCTAGACGAGTAACACGAGTGTGCTCCTGTACATTCAGTTTACAATTGTAACTATTTCACTAGATTATACTAGATTGTGCTCGTATCGTAGTGATGTTCCTAGTAAGATAGTTAGGAACCACTGTCATATAAATAAGGTATATAGATATATCCCTAGTGATATAATTCTATCACGACTTCGACCATATTACTGCGACAAATACACAATACACATTTTTATAAGGGCGTGTGGTAAAACATTTAGATATATATATTTTTTATATTAAATAGATTATAATTAAAATAAAGTATGATAAAAAACAAAAACTGATTTACAGAGCCGGACTAAAAATGAATTACACTTAAAACTAAATAAAACAAGCAGTAAAATTAAAAAATTTGTACAACCGACTTCAAACTAAATAAAATGAGAATAATCAATTAATTCGAAGTCAATTAAATACGCATTGTTAAGGATAACTCCAAAACAACATGTCTTGATCTTGAAAGCATGTGCTTTCAAATAAAAAAAAGAATCGTCAAAATCGGTTCATCTAGAAAAAAGTTCTGAGATAACACACAAAAAACACAGTCGAATTGAGAACCTCTTCCTTATTTGAAGTCGGTTGAAAATAAATTACAGGGCCGGACTATAAATGATTTACATTTAAAACTAAATAAAAAAATCGTAACAATCAAGGCACACGCTTTCATAACTTTCATACATTCTTAGCTAATGTTTTCAATTGTAAAAATTGCTATTTCTTATATTAATACTAAGAATCACATGTCTTAGAACTTACACAAAAGCGTGCAATTTTAATAAATTTTTACCATTTCTGGCATGTAAATGTTAGAAATACTACTTAATAATTATTATTTATATATATTTATACATTTTATAAAGCACAACCATCGTCAAAGCGTGCACCTCGGTACAAATATGTAGTTTAGTAAATATTTATTTATTAAAACAACCCAAAATAAATAAATATGTAAGACAATGCGTGCTATAAATCCGTAAAAGAAATATCATGTACATATACATTTGTTCAATGAGTTTCATATAACAAAAATCCTAAAAACTAATTTAAAATTTCAAATACAGTACAGTATAGTTGCAATATGTCAAAATGAAAACTATCAATGACATCATTAGTTTGGTGAAATATAATTTTATATATAACTTAGCTTCTTAGAAATTACAAAGGTATATAGAAACTTGTTATGTACATGATCCGTAAGCATAACGTAACATTAGGAAAAGGAACAACTCTATAATCATGTATTGGCGCATAAGTAATGAAGAATAAGGTCTCTATACAGATGAATGGTAACAGAGAGGATTACACCAGAGGTAAAATAATATGTGTGTGTGTGTGTGTGTGGGGGGGGGGGGCTCTCCTTTTTATAAATTTTTCTTAGGCGGTCATGGCTAACAGTTTTATAGTTTAAATTATACAAAACAGACAAAAAACATATATTATTTTTTTCTTTAAGTAGGTAACACTTTTCAGAAAACAAAAATGGCATCACCTGTAATAATTAGTGCGCTTTTGTTTTCAAAAAAATTTAAAACCTCTTTACTAAAAAACTGTAATAATTTCATTTTAATCAGAATACCCTCCCATTTCCATTCACAGCTCAATAATTACCAAATACAATATGTAAGAAATAAGATATATTTTAGCGCATGCATGTTATATGTTGTTAACACCGTGAATTCAAGTTATTAGATAATAAATATATAGTTAATTGTGATGGTAGCTTTCAAATATAAACTGTAATAGCTGATTTTTGTTTTTTAATTAGTTTTTGATGTATCCATAAATAAATTAATGCTGTAATAATAGTATGTAAAACAAATACCATTGTAATTGTCAATTGGATGAAGTAATTCGAAAAAGATGCAATTACTACTCAGCTCAAAAATGAATGTTATATTATGCCACGAATATGTCTATACTTTTTTAGTAGACCATCACAATATTCAAATGTTTCTGTTAATTTACCACGGTGATATTTAAAATGTTATGTTATGTTATCTAGCACGCATTGTCGTCTAAGAGTCAATCTGAACGTTGTTTTATATGGAAACAGTTTATTCTGAAGTGATTGCACATTTGTCGTACCTGTAAAAGAATTTAAAACAAGTTTATGCATAATTTTTTTAATATGCCACATTTTTAAAAGTGACTAAAAGAGTATCATAGTCGTCTTTTCGAATATCTAGCTCATTGGAAAGTTGCAGAAAGAAGGAACAGACGGAAACGAAAGCCAGTTAAAAAAACGTGATAAAATAAGGTTTAAATTGTGTCATGTTTTCATATAAGACGAAAAGATTGAGATAGGCCTATCATGATAGGCCTATCTCAATCTTGTATCTGTGTTATGAGTGGAAGAGAAAGATAGTTATGACTTTTGAAAGATAACGGGGTAACTCTTTCAAACTCCTTTATCGTTTTTGGATCTCAACAGGGTAGGGAAAATATCGCCGTAGGTTGGCAATTTCAGAGTATCAATCAATCCGTTTCAGCTCGTAAATGTCGTAAGAGGCGACGTAAGTACATGCTCAGAATATCTTGTAGCCTTATATAAATAAAAATAATAATATACCCTAGACCGAATTTCGGTCACGACGGTAAGTCTCAAGGAAAACGAACCATCTGCGCTGGACAACATTAGGTGCACTCTCTATTCCGTCACTCTCATAGTCTGATGGGACGGTAAACCGACACGACCGAAGCAAGCGACCTGGCGCAAGACCAACGGCTTTACGTGCTTTCCGAAGCACGGGGGTGAGAAACCGCCAACTTCCTGACTCCAGACGACTAATCAGAATTTCTTGACAGAAAAATTCAATAAATGATTTTTTTAACCCGGGACTTTATAATCAGCACTCGCTTTTATTTCCCATGGCTATCGTAAGAATGAAAAATAATAAATAACTACATTTCCAACCTGCCTGTCAAGCGTGGCAACTATGGTAAATATAGTCTTATGAGGCTATGAATGTGTTGTGTGTGCGTGTGTGTGCGTGTGCGTGTGTGTGTGTGTGTGTGTTTCAGCAGTGGACTGATAAGCTGTAATGAATAAATGACAATAATAAAAAGATCCTTTTAGAATACTTACAACACAAGTACCATAATGCACATGGGCTGCAACACTGAAGACAGTGAGCGCGTAGAAAGCTGGCAGCTCGTAGCTGGGCGCGACCAGAGACAACAGTGCGGCCATGCACAACGGCCATGTCAACCAGTTGACCGCCTCACAGCGCTGGTTGCTCATTTGGCTCACAATCAGACGACACTGTCGGAATATTACTGGTAAAAAAGTACGCTATAATTGTTTCATTACTAAGAAATAGACAATTCAAAACGCTTATTTTTTTTATAAACCTGCCCCTAACCATCAAATAAACTTACAGTCTATCTGATGGTTAGTGGCTACCATAGAATACTATAATACACAATAGAATGGCTGTCAACCTTATTTCGTACGACGATAGGCGTCGCCGAGAGCACACATACAAGCAATAACGTCGTATTGTCACTACTACAAACCAATCGGGTATTTAGTAACGCTGTGTTGATAGACAGATTTTAATACATATTTATTTGTAAATAGCGTGCAATTTGACATTTTCTAAATAATTTGCATGCGAAATTCGGAAAAGATTGTAACGTCAAAACACATCTCGTGTTGACATTTATACGTGTGAATTGACATGTTAGTTACATTTTAGTGGCTACACGGGCTCCGCCCACTCCCCCGTTCTATTATGTATGTATTATAGTATTCTATGGTGACTACTGCTATCCAGCGATACCCCCCCCCCCCATGAATGGCCCACAGCCAGTAATTATGCTGGCTCTACATAAACACAAAAAAATTAATAAATGACTTACTGCTACATTACTGAACACTGTCCCGATAAGTAGAAAGACAGCTCGAACATCATAATCAGGCAGTCGTGTAGACTTGTGAACCCATAAGGTCGTTACTATGAACACTGTCAAGATGGACCAGAGAGGCCGTACCGCTTCACTGAACGAACGCATTTTACCGGTCCTCAGCTTGTACGATCTGCGAATGAGCGATAGGTCTGTTAGATTTAAAGTTTCGTCTGAATTATTATACAAATACATCAATAAACTTACTCAACATGTAGTGACGGTGTACGAATAAAAAAATCTAAAAAAGACCAAGATACAGTGCCTAGATTCCAGTAAAAATCCGAGGCATTCCATCTCAGTCCTCAGGGCTGGCAACGCATCTGCATTTTGATTCTTAATTGAAGATAAATGTAGATGTCTATGGGCCACAGCCTCCACTTAGCATCAGGTCGACTGTGTACTCGTTTATCACCCTCATTCTATAAAAAAGGTTCTCCAGTTCTCTGCAATCACAATGCGAAACACAGCAGCATTAAGCTGTTATTTTGTTACGCTGGTATTCTGTGCCCACGGGACAATATGGGTCTGTGGATATTCTTACACCGCCTATACATTGTTATATAGTCTTGAAAAATAACTCACAAGTAAATATTGTATAATGCCACTGGTAGATTGGTGAAAAAGCCCGTCGCGTAGATCGTCCATTCAAATCCGTTCGCGAGCGTGTAGCTATCAAATATATACCGCTTGAAATACCCCGTACCATGTACCCCTGTCCAAACGAACAGTAACGTTGAAGCCTGCAACAATTCAATAATACTATGGTTATGTAACATGCTAACCGAGTAGTGGCCGCGTAACAATATCCACTAACCCAAAGAAACAAGCTAGAAGATGGACGGCAGAATTTTCCTGATAACAAAGTGTAATCGGCGACAGAGGGAAATAAATCAGTAACCTAAATATAAGGTCTACTGTTTAAGAGGCGGGACTCTCCAATACTAAAAATTGATCTATGGAAACGGTACCCAAGCTATCCTACCATCATCAAAACGTGATTTTTAAATGTTGAATTATAATAGTGCTGTAATTATCCAATGTCTAATAAATTTATCGATATAATCTTTACAGATTTTTCCATATTAGTTCGGTCTCCTAATTTAAATGAAAATAAGTTTTAAGGATTTTATCGCGTATATTAACTTATTTAAAATTTCCAACGTTTCGAGTATTTTATATCACCACAGCTGTACTTTGTGAACTCATGTGAAATCGTGTAGTTCTCTTGCAATGCCGCGGCCACACACATCGCGATGTGGCTACCATATTATACACAGTTCGTGCGATGAAGCACATCGCTTCGTTGTCGGTAAACTCTCGCACATCAAAGCGTTTTATCGCGATGAACTTCGCTTGGGCGCAGGGTTGCCAACTCTACGTGTTTTTACGTAGATCTACGTATTTTTGGACTTGCCTACAAACCTACGAACTTCAGTCCCAGAATCTACATAATTTTATCAAATTTTACAAAATTAGCAAATAACATGACTCATTAGGCTGAAAGGGCATTATTTCTAGTATTCGAGAAAAAAATCGAAGAACATTCCGTTTCATGCTAACGCATAGTGGCTTCGCCAGCTCGCTACACAATAAGACAAAAAAAAATTAGTAATTATTTTATACATCGCTGACTAAAAATTGATAAAAAAATACAGAAAGAAAACGTACCATAAAAAAGGTGATCATCACAAACTAACCAATTATAGACCTATTACACTAATAACAATATTTTCGAAAATATTTGAAAAGGCGAAGCATAGTAGAATTTACGACAACTTGTCTAAATATAATATTCTCCGCAAAGAATAGAACGGATTCCAAAAAAACAAAATCTACAACACATGCCGCATCTGCTTTAATACGTAGACTAACTGATTATATAAGCAAAAAGGTACCAGTAGTTGCCATATTTTATGACATGTCAAAGGCATTTGACTGTGTTGATCATATTATTCTAATAGATAAGTGTGAAAGATATGGAATTCGTAGACCAGCATTAAATTGGCTAAAATCGTATTTAGAAAATCGACAATAATGTATTGAAGTGTCACGTACTGATGAAAAGCAAAGTCGCACGTCATTTAGATCTTTTTTACACACAATAAAAGTGGCGTGCCACTGGGCAGTGTATTGGGTCCACTGTTATTTCTATTATATATAAATGACTTACCGACTACGACACCTCAGTGGCGAAGCCTCTATACAAGCCCAGAAGCCCGGCTTGCCTCATTAAGATAAATCAATCAATTATATCAAGTAATAAAATAACTCGTAAACTGAATAAAACTAAATTTACGGATTCTATTATTATATCAGTTAAATAAACGCATATTTAAATCAGTTAAATAAACGCGATAGAATCCATAAATTTAGTTTCAATTCAATGTTTAGTGTTCGCGTAAATTTAAGAAATCATTATGTGAACTCGTAAACTGTTTCAAACTATTTCAAATTTCCCGCGCACTCTGTTCGACCCCGTAGCCTTACGAATACTGCTGTCATACATATAAGGAGAGTTGAATTGAGCGATTGGTTTTCTCCCTCGCACGCGTGGGATTTTTACCGGGCTTTCGAGAAGGCGATCGCTCCCTTTCTAACCTGTGGCAAAATGTTCTATAATGAAATATAACTACGAAATGTTTATATAGCAATTACTATTGAGCCACAAGCCTGGCTTTGCCATGAAGTTGTTTAGGAGTGCGTTAGCGACTAATGAATGGGGTACAGGCCATTCGTACGCAAGTTCACTTCACATTTCAATGTTTGTTCGTTTTTGTTGTGTTTGTTAAAAATTTATGCTTTTTCAAAGATTTTCAGTGAAAATGGGAGGACAATAGTGTTCATTGTGATGAATATAAGTGTGTTGAAGTGCTAATCGGCGAGGAAAAGGTATAATCTTTAAAATGAAATTTAATATTCAATAAACATTTCTTCATACTTTAAATATAGGTACAGGACTCTTTAGTATTAAAGTTTTATTAAGTTAGGCGTATTTAAAGGTTTGATAACTCAATATTTATATTACCATATGAATTAAAAATATCAATTTGAACGGCAGCATAAAATATGAGACACCTAGGCTTAATTTTATAGGAAATAAGTGTTACAATCTTTTTTTAACGTGAAGACCAAATTTTAATGTAATAAATCAAAAGAATACAGATGAATGTATTGAGGTTTTTAAAGAATACTCCCTTTAGTTATTTCCAGTATATAAAATTTTAATAGCGCCATCTACTTAATTCTATAGGTAAAGTCATTTTATCGAACGAAAATTGGTTGATTCTCACGATGGTACCTAAAGATTACGCTAGATGGCACAAATACGCTATCGGCTAATTTATATTACCATATGAGTTTAAAAATATCATTTTGTACGTTTTATTATGAATTGAAAATGAATAATTATATAATAAATAGTCATTATTTTATGGTAAAAAATTAGCAAAGCTTTATCTTCTCATTATAACTATCTAATTCCTGTCGTAATCTGTTTTTTATGAATATAAAATGTAAACCGGGGAAGAGAGCAGATTGTCCCCTGTATTTTTTTAAGATGATAGAGATTTTATAATATCTTAAACGAAATAATTTCGAGGTTTCACATCTGCCAGGCGTCCCTTTTTTAACTTTGTACATAGTTTGTTTGTACTTTGTTCATGCTTTTCTTTTGGTAATGTATTGTATTGTTTGTAAATATCTCAAGCAAACCCAAACGGCTTTTTTCAAAACCACCGAAGGTGTGCAATTGCATATGTCATATAATCTATCTAGCGGTAGTATGCTTTCTGTGTGTTTTGTTAAACACGTCCTTGTCAGCACTGAATATAAAACTAAAGAGTGGAGACAGCTCAAGATTGGTGTATTTTTATTAAACTGCTAAAAACAACAAAACCATATCTTGGGCTTGCCCTAGTTTGGAGCCCTAGCTTCGCCACTGCGACACCTCATCAGTCTATACTTTTTGCTGACGACATTTACATCGTCATATCAAAACTAAATAACCATCTTTCGTAAGTGACTTCGAAATGACGTTAAATTCTTCTATATTACCTATAGCATCTATAATTACCTGTCTAGAAACCAATAATCTGCGTGCGAATATCTCAAAAACAAAATTCACTTCGTTTTCCAATTACAATACACCAAATAAAAAACTAAACATTTCATATAATAATGAATATTTGAAAGAGGTTTCGGAAATAAACTTTTTAGGCCTACATGTTGATCACCATTGCAACTGTAAGTCGCATGTAAAAAATGTCTGCACCAAATTAAATAAATTTGTATATGCATTGCGTAGGATACAATGCGTTGCTGGGAAAGGAGCTGCGCTTTCTGCATATTACGGATACATCGAATCTGTGTTGAGGTATGGTCTGTCGGTACGGGGACTACACAAGTCCAAAATGTGGCTGTATGCCAAAAGGATGTGCCCATGTTAACATCACTGAGGTGACAGTAACAGTTGTCAATGGTCAAGTCTTTGCATTGTCTTTGACACTACATCAAGCTCTAAAGTCTACGTACTACAGTAATAACCTTGCTTCATATTTATTTATCTACGGCAACAATTTAACAACTTTACATTATAAAAATCACAAACACAAACTAATTCACTAATGTTTACAAGTAAAATTAATGTTTACCTCAATATTAAAAATCATACAATAAAATTAGTTAATAATCAACATAAATCTACTGGAATATGAATGGGAATACTAAAAACAATATATAGCAATTATTTACACAGAATTGGAATACGATCGATTTATACCTCACAGTAAATGCTGTTAATAGTTATGAAAGTTAAAGTTACAGCTTATATACGTCCCACTGCTGGGTACAGGCCGCCTCTCATTTATGAGAAGGTTATATGATGATGAGCTTCAGTACGCTTGTACAGTGCATAGGGTAATATGGAACAAAAAGCCTGAGTACCTATTTGAAAAACTCCTATGGATCAAAGACATTTCACATAGAAACCTTCGTACGAACTCTTTAAACATGTTAAGTATGCCAAAACATAAAACAACGCGGTACAGAGGATGTTTCAAATTTGTTGCAGCAAGGATATGGAACGATTTGCCCCCTCCTATGAGAAATAAAATGAGTACGGGTAGCTTCAAAGCTAAATATAAATCAGCATTGCTGAAGCGGCAAATTGCTGCAGAAAACTTGAAACATACCTACTGGAAATACATAAACTTAAGAGACTTTTTTTAACATTATGATATAACCCTTATAAAACATCCCCGTGTATTATAAACTGAACAATCATGCACACACGCACACACACACACACACACACGCACACACACACACACACACACACACACACACACACACACACACACACACAGACACACACACACACACACACACACACACACACACACACACACACACACACACAGACACACACACAGACACACACACACACACACACAGAGACACACAGACACACACACACACAGACACACACACACACAGACACACACACACACACACACACACACACACACACACACACAAACACACACACACACACACACAAACACACACGCACGCACGAATGCAAGAATTACTAATAAATAATTATGAAATGTCACAACCAGATAGATGAGTAAATGAAAGAGGTGATTGGGGAACTCAAAATTCTCATAACACCCGTGTAACATCTCAGGGAAGAAGGAGTGCCTGAAAACCAGCGCTTCATGGGATCTAGTTCCATGTAAGCAAAAGCTGAGTCACCTCCGTTTGCCTAAATTAAATTAAGATTAAATAATTAGTTCATATGTATACATGTTTTTTTAAAAGTGGCAATAAAATGATATTTATTATTTATTTATTTATTATTTTATTTATTTATATGGCAAGGACGTGGACGTGACAATGCGTGTTGGCGAACTTCACATGTCTTCGAAATATTTTTTTCTCAAACATGCAGGTTTCCTCACGATGTCTTCTTTCACCGCCGAGCACGTGGTAAATCAGCACTTAAAATAGCAATCAACAATTTTCGCATTGGTACCGGCGGGGATCGAACCTGAGTGAATTTATAGCGAGCGTTAACTATTTGAGCTACCACAACTCTTAAGTCCTAGTCAAATTGCTGACGGTTGATAAGACTAAAAATAGTTATTAAGTTACCCCATATAAAATAAACTGTAAGACAAAGAAAAAAATATGAAAGGAGACGAATATAACCAATAATATGATAATGAGAATAACAAGGATACCTATATTCTTTAGGATTATATATTCTTTGTAATCATCTTTATAGTATCACTGCCGTTAAGTTGACTGGTAGAGAATTCTTTTAGCGCCAAATACGCTTTTGATTTTATACAGTTTGTAAGGTTAATAAAAGTATACAAGGTACTCATAACAAAAAACAAATGTGTAAAATTTTTGTCTGTCTGTTTGTTCCGTCTAATATCAAAACGGCTGGACTGATTTTAATGGGACTGGCAGATGTTAAAAGGAGTAACTTAGGCTACTTTTATTTTAGAAAAATAATTAGGGTTTGCGCAAGAAAAAAAAAGCACGAAATTGTGAAAAAAATTCGATTCAGATAGGGAAGTATAAAAAAATTATTCAGTCACGGGTACACCTGGTAAATATATAGATACTTAGCCAAGCTGTAGTAAGAATGCAATGTAATTTATAAAGGTTTGTTATAAATTATGTAACACATGAGAATCTTCACTTACCCACATGCTAAAGTCGTAGCCCCAAGGCAGGAAGAGAACACCAGTGTTATACTTCTCCCAGTGGCTCAGATAGAAGTTGAAAAGTAAATTCCACATCACGTAATAAATCCTGAAAAATAAATTAATTCGGAAGTGTTAGTTTGGAGGCACCACTACCTTTTCTGAAGAAGTATTGTTTGAAGAAATTGCTGTTTAGCAATTAGATTAACTGTTCACCTAAATGACAAACAATAACATTGGTGTGCAAGAGCGGGAGGGGTGAAAGCAACAAGGAAGTGAACTGCGGCGATGAGTTACGAAGATAGGTGGACATTAACGAGCTTCAATTACATAGAAATTAATCATAGAACGTTAAGACACACAGTTATTACTTCATTTATGTATTGTTAAAAATATTTCTTCTTCGTGTTAAAGACATTTATTTCTCTTAAAGAACACATTGTTCACTTATATTTGCATTTTTTTTCTTTTTTTTTTTTTTTTTTTTTTTTTTTTTTGCCGGGGTCTTCCTTTCTTTCTTGTTTTTTTTTTATTTTTTTTTTCTCTTTTTTTCTTTCTATTTTTTTCTATTTTTTTATTTTATTTTCTTTTCTATGGATCATGAGAAACTGCCTTATATTCTGTAACAAGTAAAACGTGTGAAACCGAATTGATGTACGGTAGCACAAAATTACCTAGTGAATGTGATACTAGAGTGGGCTATATACAAACAGAACAATGGTTTAAGCTACATCAGAAAAATCATTGGTTATTTGTAACACCTGAAAAATTAATAGGCACATTAAATTATTGTAAAAATAAAGAACCTATTGATATAGAATTAATAAATAGTGGAATCATAAACATTTCAGACAATTGTAAATTATTTACAATTGTCTTGGAGGTGACTGACGTCCCGATGTCAGTGTTAACCCTGAGTATCCCCAGCTTTTTAATTATTTTTTATGATCCGATCTACGCAGAATGAATTAACTGTGTCTTGAAGTCTTTCAGTGGTATGCTTGGGTTTAGTTTGAATTTTATTAATTACAAGGTCCCAAGCAGGTGGTAGTACCCAGCCTCCTTCTCTATTGAAATTAGGATGTTTTTTTTTAATTTCAATAGCCTCATGTATCATCCTTGGTAGGAATCGGTGTTCTTTCGTGAGGATTTGTGGGTCTATCAAATCTGATGTAATGGCTGGGGCCGCCTATGATATGATCACAATCTGCTGATTTCTCGGAACGTTGACGACATCCTAGACGAATAAAATTCACCCTGCACCTCACCACATTCATCCTGCGCCTGATCTCTCTCCGGCCGTGTCGGATTACCGTACGATCGGACTACGAGAGAGGGAATAGAGAGTGCACCTGTGTTTTTTGCACACACACACGGGCGCTATAATCCTGTGTTGCGTTGATGGCTAGTCTCCATTGAGGCTGACCGCCGAAACCGAAATTCAGTCTGGAGGACTTTATTAAATAATAATTGCCTTATTAGTTTTACGAGAAATGATGCGAAAATTTAACGAATGTAATAAAAAAAAGTTTAAAGAAATTGATTTTCAAAAAGACAAACAATACCACTTACATGAAAATAATAATAACATTTTAGTAAACTTATTCTAATGGTCGCCGAACACTCAGTCAATAGCTTCATAGTCAAAATAGCTTCATAGTCTCAATTTAATGGGGAAATATAATGTGTAATTTTATTTGAAAACGATATTACATCAAATTATGTAATGCCAAGTGCTCTTTGAACTCTTTTTTTTGTTTATCAGTATTTTTTATTAATATTAAATCAACATGCATACGGCCATGACATATATTATTCTTGCTCTACAATTTCCGGGGTACGTTGGAGTGGGATGTGTTATAATAGAACTTTAAACCTAGAAAATTGATTATGTTCATATATGGACAGACTTTGTTCTTCGAGAAAAATACACGTGTGCAAATTATCGCCCTCCTTCTGTTTCTGCTTTCAAGCACCCGTGTTGGTCGCGTACTGTGAAATTATCGCGAGCGCCCTAAGGAACGACAGGAGCTACAACTTGAATCGTGAGAAAGCAAACAATAATTACAGGCTGTATTGCATTCTAATTCAGTTTTTTTTTTATAGAAGAGTGGGCAAACGAGCATGTGTATCACCTGATGGTAAGTGACCACCGCAACCCATGAACAATTTAACACCGGGAGAATTGCAAGTGCATGGCGGGCCTTTTAGAAATGAGTAAGCTCTTTTCTTGAAGGTCACTAAGTCGCATCAATCCACAAAGAGGTCGTACCAGAAACAAAAAAAGTTGTGTGTACCTATATAGTTGGTGTGAGTCCGACACATAACCCGTCCCGATCTTGGTGACAACGTACTCAAGCTCTCAACGTACGTACTGAACTCAAAATTGCTGACAAATGCAATTACTCCAATCGGGTGTCATTTATTATAATGTATTTCATGCGTTTGATACCTAATAGGCGATATGGAGAAATCCAAACGTCCGAAGATGGAGTAAAGACAGGCCGGTATGAAGAACACCGAATACGAGTCCAGTCCATGGTCGAAGAGTTCCCCCAGCGGACCGGAAGTCTGGGTCCTCCGCGCTTGTTTGCCATCGATACCATCTGAAACATATTAAAAGATGGTAAATGAAATGATATCTTACCCAGCAATATTGAATTAATTAATTAATCCATTTATCCTCTCTTCACAATAGGTAATCTTAGTGCTAAGTATTAAAGAAGTGCTAGACTGGTACCTAAATTGTGAGAGATTCGTGCCTGATGTAGGTACTTATAAAAAACCTGTAATTTATTATATTTTCGCACGGCTGATTCCTGTATCTAGACAAAAGCGCTACCTACCGGGTCCAATTGTAAATCTCAACAATTCTCGAATCAACTTAATTAATTACACACACAAAATTTCATCATTGTTGTTTGCCGGAGCCATACTGTTTTTTTTTATAGGATAGGATAACAAACGAGCACACAGTCCACCTGATGGTAAGCGGTTGCTGTGGCCCATAGACATCTACATCTATCCTCGCTTACAAATCAAAATGCAAATGCGTTGTCACCCGTGAGAACTAAGATTGAATGCCATGTTTCCAGTAAAAAGGTTCTTCGGTTCTCTACACTCACCATACGAAACACACAGCAGCATTAAGCTACTATTTTACGCTGGTATTCTGTGAGAGCGTGATCCCTCTCCGGTCGAGCCGACCCATTCGTTCTACAACTATAATACAAATATAACTGCAGCATGGCTCTACGACGTAAAAAAGTAGTAAAGTTTGGAGAGTTTCAGCGTTGCTAGAAAGTGTGGAACTAAATTGGAATGCACAGGCTAGGCAAGTAATGAAACGTCATCGATCCAAGTCGTTTGCCTAGCTGTTTGATCCAATGGCTGAATATCATTCAGGCCGCTAGTTGAACGGCGCTGTTTAGTAAAGAGGCTAGTGTGTAACATGTGAAAGGAGTAGAAGCCTATGGCACTGATATTTTACAAACAATAAATACAAACATTTTGAATTAAATAAATTAATTAAAATCTATCGAAATATATATCCACCCTACTTTACGAACGGCAAAAAAAAAACAATAAATTTAGTAGGCATCTTTGACCTTGTTACTTCGCAGGGTCACCAGCGTTTTCCAGATGGTAAAAAAGGTCATCCAGTATATATATGGCGTTTTTGTTGCTGAGATTCAATAAATTATTTATTATATACTAGTGCTTCGCCGTTATTTAAATTCAAATACAACTTATTGAATAAATTGTTCTATTTAAAAAAAAAGTATAATTTGGATGAAATATAGCGTCGATCCCCCTATGCATCGCTCTCTATGTGTTCGTTATGTTTAATCATAATTGGTCTAACCATTCCAAAGAATATAATAATAATATAATATTCCACAACTATCACACAACGCCATCTAGTCCCAAGCTAAGCAGAGCTTGTGTTATGGGTACTAGACAACTGATAAACATACTTATATATTTCTAAATACATAAATACTATAGATAAATTACACCCAGACACAGAACAAATGATCGTGCTCATCACACAAACATTTGGCCTGGGTAGGAATCGAACCCACGACCTCCGGCATAGCAGTCAGGGTTACTAACCACTAGACCAACAGGCCTGTCAATAGTCCGGACACGCAGACAGAACTAAAATTATCCAGTGTAGAGGCGGCGTATGAATATCCACTTCCCCATATCATCCTGTTGGTAAGAGGTAGTGGATATTAGCGATAATAGCGACAAAGAGAAATCGAAACAGAGATGGGCAGAAGCATCTTCCTGATAACAATCGAAAATTATTAAAAACTACGGTTGCCGGCCTGTCCAGCGATCTATGTTCAGTTCTGTGATGAATTAATGCAAAAACATCAGTTAATTGACTATAAAAGATGTGTTTTTTTATAGAACAAGGGTGACAATAGAGTACACAGTTCACCTGATGGTATGCGGATGCTGTTGCCTATAGACATTCACATTAAGCCTTGCTTAAGAATAAAAATGCAAATGCGTTGTCACCTCTGAGGACTAAGATGGAATGCCTCGCCTCCAGCGAAAAGGGTCTCCGCTTATCTACACTCACCACACGAAACACAGCAGTATTAAGGTGCTATTTCACGCTGGTATTCTGTGAGAACGTGGGCCTACCCTGGCCGACCCATACGTGCCACAACTAACAAAAATGTGAATAGTAATTTGTTATACAATGAAGTATCGATGAAGAAACACGCTAAAATACTAAATTTAGCATAATTTTGTAGACGTAGCAGTAAGCACATCTTCATCTCATCTCATCATAGTAGAGGTCTTCGTCACAGTAAACTGTTTAAAGATTAAACAAATAGAAGAGAGATCGCAACTCAGGCCAAATAATTTTTTTTAAATTTTTATTTTAAAAATGGATTTTGTTACACAATGACTAAGTCACTCTCGTGATATACACACAAAAATAATAACGTAAAACAAAGTAATGAATACTATAGTATATACATAGAAGAATATAATATAGAAACAGAATATAAAGTAATAACTAATAACATAGAAAGTAACAGAGAATTTAACAACAAAAAAATAGATATGTTGCATAAGAAAGTTAAAGTTACAGCCTATATAGTGCAAATGCGTGTTGACGAACTTCACATGTCTCAAGGTGATGCAGGTTTGATATCTTTTGATATGATTACCCTTAGACCATTCAAAACATTTGGGTTGAATGGGTTAAGTGATTACCCGTATAATTAAGAAAAGATTATATCTCTCTAAACTCACACATTATGTAAATAAAGTTTGATAAATAAAAATGTGATAGCGAGATCTGTCGGCCACAAATAAAAATGTGATAGCGAGATCTGTCGGCCACGAGGTTATTCTGAGACGACTTACGTCATCAACGAATGAAATTTACGTGTTGGTTTTTTTTTTTGCAAGCCACTACATTATTTATATACAAATATATTACCAGTTCATACTACGTAACCAAGTAAATGTTCTGACTTAAGACGGTTCCCCTAGCGAGAGACCTTGAGCGTTCGGTCCCATACAATCCACGCGCTCTCGCTACAATATATCGCGTAAAAATACGCCCGAATATAAGATAAGCGAACTTAAAAAATTAAATAAAACGTGTAGAATATAGATTTTTAAATTATCTGTCCATTAGTGTAATCCCCAAATGATTAGAGCATTTTCTTTAGCAACAGATGCATGTAATCAATAATTTTAGTCATTTTTTAAAAGTAGATTTTAAATGTATTCATAACACATAAAAACAAATTAGAACACGGAATGTGATGATAGGATATCGAACAATTAATAATGTGCTTTTAGATGTAGCTTATTTCTCGTAACTAATGAGATAATAGTCTCTGAAAAACGCACTTTTGCAGGGTTTTGGTCAGGGTACCGCCTTAAGGGAGCCTTGCTACTGCGGGTAGACCGACGTCATGAATATGCAAATAACTTTATAATAGAAGCTATAAGATTTACTAGAAACCCAACGAGCGAATTATTATTTAGTCACCATATAAGTAAATTAAATTAAGGTCTCTGTTTGTAATATTGAAGCTTCTATTAATCTTTTTTTTAGGATAAGGATGACAAACGAGCACACAGTCCACCTGATGGTAAGTGAATGCTGCGGCCCATAGACATCTACATTTAACCTCGATTAAGAATCAAAACGCAGATGCGTTCCCACCCTTGAGGACTAAGATGGAATGCCTCGTTTAGTTTAGTTTAGTAAAATGGGTCTCCGGTTCTCTACACTCACCATACGAAACACAGCAGAATTAAGCTGCTATTTTACGCTGGTATTCCCTGTGAGAGCGAGGTCCTTTCCCAGTCGAGCCGACCCATTCATGCTACAACTATAATAGCTGCAGCGTAGCTCTACCAAGTAAAAATCTCGGGGGTTATTTGTATGATACCAACACTAATATAACCATTTTAAAATTGTTGTCCATCTTTTTGTTTTAACGGGCCAATCTTCAGAATTGCTGCTCCAATTGTAATAAAACTTTACACACAGATAGAGAGCAATTCCGGAATCGATCTAGGCTATTGCTAATCCTAAAATGGCTAGGATTTTTATTTTATTTTATTTTATTTCAAACAAAATCCACAGCTCTTTGTTACATTGTACGTACATCTTATGATCTTAAATTATAGCCAAAAACGGATTTACATTATTTAAATGATATTTTCAACTTATAACGGACATGTTGAAGACAAAGTAGTTGGGACTAAAAATACATATTTTTAAATAGGATCTTATCCGAAAATATAAATTAAAAAAAAAAACGAAAAATTGATTAAATATGTGGTTTTTGACTATCTCAAATCTAAATAACGCCTTTAATAGATCTAGGCGAAGACGGAGAGAATAGCTAGTTTAAAAATCTATTTATCATTCCTATCTGTCCTTAACAAATTTTACGGCCTGGCCGGGAACAAAATATTTTAGTTGTTTTCGGCGCGAAAAATGCCGGGCCGACAAAATCAACTTAAAATATCAATTAAAATTCTATCAGCATTGACTTTTATCTCCAATTCTGGTTGAATATTAACAAGAATATAATCGCAGGTTTCGACACTCATTCTGGTATTTACTCGAAAATTTTTTCTAAATGCATTCTATTTGTTGTGGAATTCTCCATTCATAACCCGATTCCTATTCAGCTCATGTATTCCGCAATCTTTTAAAAATATTATGTCTTTAAACAAAAAAACAATTACTTTCTAAGCAATATCGAGATAACTTTGATAAAGACATTTCACTCTCGGCCTATCTGATCGCGGCGGCAAACGTGACTTCCCGTGGCCCTCAAATCGCGCTACGCGAATTTTCGCCCCGCCTGTCGCTTCGCTGTTCGCGCCGCCGTTCCCCGTGGCCAGGCCGTAAGACAAAAAAAACAGAAAACACTGGGATCACTTACGATAAACCTGCTCAGAAATTCAGAAGATACGAATCTTCTGAAGTGCTTTTCAAACTCTTATGTTGTCATCTATAATACAAAATGAAACCGACCAAGTTCGAGTCAGGCTCCGATGGATTAGGATCCGTCCATACGATATTACGCCCAATAAGCATATAACTTATTTATTTATTTAAGTACACTAACGATTGTTGCAACAATGCAGAAATAGTAAGCAAACATCAACTTAGATACTAATTGCATAATCAATTAAAGGTATACACCGCATGCTTCAAAAGTTATTAAAGGTTACATAGTAGTTAAAATAGAACAAAGTAATATTGTGTGTATAAAACAACGACTTTACACTTAGTTACTTAAATAATTTATCGTTCAATGTGACCTTAAACTTAGCCAGAGACATAACGTAAACATCTATTGACCCACCGCACTTAATATATAGTTGGGAAATCCTGGAGACCGGTGAAATGGCTTCCCAGTTCTGGGAGGTTCGATCAGCTTACGGGGCATTCGTGACAGAATGTTAAAATTGAATTTCATTAGGAGTGCAGGACAACGCAACTGATATTTTATTATCTTGAAAAAGAAGGATAGGTCAAGTAGATCCCTACGGTTGTCCTAGCTCTGCATCCTTAGGAACTCTAGTAGGTTCTTGTAGGGGCTCAATTTTATATGCCAGAAGTGTGATGACACCAAGTATTTAATTAAACGTTATTGAATGCGTTTCTTACGAAGTATGTGAGTGGCACAATATGGACACCAGACCACACTTACATAGTCAAGGATCGATCTGACCAAGCTATTGTATAGCGCAATTTTTGTGGAAGGGAAAAAAAATTTTCATTTTTTATTATAAGCTTACGAACTACATTATGAATCGATGTTTACAGTATATGTTGTTGTAATACAGTATAAATGGTACTTACATAATATCAGAAATTCAAAATTTCTAACTAGTTTGGTTTTGGGGATAGACGCCGTAACACAAACGGCCTAAAAATGAATATGACGGCCCTCATTTCTTTATTTACAAAGTTAAAAAAGATAAAAAAATGTGAATGTTCTTATTATTTAAAAATACAATATTCGGTTTTGGGTTAACATTCTACAACAATTAACCAATGGTCAAGTCTGTAATTAATTTCGACAGCAAATTGATATTAATAGGGCTCCGTTTTACCAAATGAGTACGAAACTTTAAAAGTCATTGCAAAACAACGTATAATTTTTAGGATTACAGTAACAACGTTCAGTGCAATTCTTATACGACTGAGTGTCTGTAAGTTTCATTTAAGATCAGTAAAAATTAAAAAAAAACAAAAATTTAAGTCGGGGTTTTTTTTTTTTTTTTAAAACGAGATCTCAGTCCCCCCCGTGACCATGGGTGCTGTAAAGCACCCGAAACGTCGGGATAATAACAAAAATAAATTAAAGTAATTAAACGCGATAAAATCCGTAAATAATAGTTTTATTCATTGTGCAGAATTATTTATGCGTATCAGCCTACCTTATCAAAATAAACATATCTGACTTCATGCATCAAGTTTATCAATGTATTTTTATCTGCGCCCACATTATGTAGGCTATCATCGAGGAAGCAAAAATAAACCTTGAGCGGCTCCGAATAATTAATCGCAAAACACAGTTAATTTTATAAGAAAGTAACATTTACGAGATTTTCTATGTTATATTATCTATACATATAAATTCAACAATCACTGGACTAACACTTTGCTGATTACGATGTCCTGGGTTCGAATCTCAGCTCGAGGTTCAATTAATTATTGGGTTTTGTGCCAACAAACTCTCAGTAGCAGCCCGAAGTCAGGAAGTGGGCGGTGTTTCACCCCCGTGCCTTGGAACGTTTCAATATGCAATAAATGATCATAACGTACTAATGAAACCATAGGTTTAGCATATTAAAAGTTACCACAGTCACCGCTGTCAGAGTCCACTGCAGGGTAAAGGCCTCCCCCATAGATTAACTCATACAACTATGGCATATATCCCCCATATATGCCATAGTTGCCGTGCTTGGCAAGCGAGTTGGCAACCATAATTTTATTTTAGTTGTTTAGAAGACGCTATTGCTCATCTCCTGGTCTGTTACCCTCTGTCGGTCTGTCGCCTCTTACGACACATCCGGGACGATATAGTTTACCACGATTCTCTGAAAAGTAATACATTGGTAATTGAACCAATACATACCTAAAGTATACGCGAGAAACAGGAACGCAGCCAGCAAGTACCACAGCCGTTGCGGTATGACCTCAGAGTGACCGTTCAGGGGTTGGTCGGCGATGGTCACGTTCCGCACTGCTGCACTCGCAGCCGTGTAGTCATAGTCGTAGTATGAGAGCAGCACGAAATCGAACACCGTAAGGAGGAAGCCAGCAAATGTGAGGACGTTTGGAGCAACCCAGCGCGGTACAAACTGCAACAAAAGTAATTTTTTTAAGAACTCAATATTAGGACCAAATACTTCTATTACCTTTGTGAAAAATCTATTTTTTTTTGTTACGTTAGACTATATTATAATTTTTTCTTCTATTTAGATTCTTTGCTTAAAAGTATGGATTAGAATATAAGAAAATAAAACAAATTCAATTGTTTTTCCATATGAAAAGAAATTCAATTCAAGCTTACGCCCATTCAGAAATCTGACTTAGTTAATTTTAACGGATTTAAAGTGTTTTTTCGAGGAAAGTTGTGATTGAAAAAATGCCAAGAGGATTATCAGAAGTTTTGCGAGCAAATATCTTTGAGAGAAGAAGGGTAATTCCACGAGAAATAGCACGCAGAGTTGCTGTATCCCAATCCTGGGTCGCGGCAACGATGCAGATGTATCACGGCATAGATAATTTAGCTGACCGACCCCGCAGTGGTCGCCCAACTGGTCTGACTACTGCTCAGAAGCATTATATCAAATTGCTGGCAGCCCGTGACCCAACCAACAACGACACCACAATAAAAGCAGAAGTGCGGGCCGCCTCAAGACTTGAAGTTAGCACTCAGGCCATTAGAAATTGCTTACACCGGGCTGGACTATGAGCACGGAACTCTTGGCGAGCACCTCTGAATCCACGGCATCGTCAGCGACGGAGATTGCAGTACGCTAGGCTCGACGAATTGCGAATCAGTATTCATCCATATAACCGACGTGTCCGTGTCTAGAGAAGACCTGATGACTCTGAAAGGCAAAGAACTGCCACTGGAACTTTTTAGCAGGGCGGGAAATTGATGTCCTTTTGGAGTGGAATTACCATTAGAGCTAGCCTTTAATTCCGTATCGAAGCTCCATGACGGCGATAGGTATAAAACAGCCGCTATTGATGGATTATTCAGAGTAAACCATGGACACAAATTCATGGGGGTCCCAATTAATTACCAAGTAACGCTGCAAAATTTATATAGGTACGTAACAGGTTCCCCGTTCGCGAAAGAGTAAGTGGTACATAATAGTAGAACTATTGAAATGTTCATATATGATTCATGGGATAGGGAAAGGGTTGATTTTATCAATACGTTTTGAAAGGGATAATTTTATCTCTACATATCAAATACGTTGATCGTCTGTGAGTTGCGGTCGATAGTTGTTCATATGAACTAGTTGTTATGCTCCTCGTCTCCGATCTAAGTGTAACGCTTGTTAGATTAAATCGGCGACACACTTAAATGTAACTCATATCATAAACATATTGAAATGGGTGCCAAGATTGGTACACTTATAATTAATTACAATAAGTATGTAAATCTACTAAGCTCCATAGCAGTTACTAAAATCATAGCTAAAGGATAAATAAAACAAATAAAATAATAAGGACAGTGTAAATTGGTACAGTTTTATAGTTGAGACCTACTTTTAAGAATGTAAATTACTTGTGCCAGAAGGCCAGCTCTTCCATAGCCTTATTTTATTATAAACTTAGTACCAATAATTTATTTCTACTTAAATAATTATAAAAAATTAATTTCATCATACAGTTTTATGTTTTGTGTGTGTGTGTGTGTGTATGTGTGTGTGTGTGTGTGTGTGTGTGTGGTTGTGTGTGTGTGTGTGCGTGCGGCGCGCGTGTGTGTGTGTGTCGCACGTACTGGCATTTCTGGCACGCACATACACAAAACATCGTAAGGAAACCTGCATGTCTGAGAAATAAGAAAAATAAATTATTCGTAGACACGTGAAGTTCACCAACACGCAATAAGACTGCGTGCCGGATATTTCTTTGCCCTAAAACCTGAGAGGAGACCTAAAGGTCTGAGAGGAGGTAAAACCGACAAAGAAAAAAAAAGAGTAAATTGAAAGTAGCAGCTTAACTCTACCACGTAAAAGTAAAAACCTAGACACGTAGAAGACAAAGAATTTGTCAGTATCTGTCTTTTCATTCGATGAAAATGGGTGTCTTCAAGGCTTGAGTGAAATAGGCTTTTGTTGAGCTATATAATTGCGTTACATCATCGTCGGCTGCATCACTACTTACCATCAGGTAATCAAAACAAATAAATCATTCCTATTCGTAGTTGGATACGTTGTCGCGCGGTTCCGGTTCAAATTCAAGACATTTTTTCTTTCAAAAATTAATTACATTCAATTACAATAAGTGACTTTGGGAGTCCCCTTTTTATGTTAATCTAACACTACCTAAAATATTCTGAAGAGTACAAAACAGGTAAAAATCTGAGGGTGCAAGGTCCAGGACTGTATGGTGAATGCATTAGCACTTCCCAACCAAGCTCTCTCCATTTTTGCTGATTGGCCAAAATGTGTGTGGTCTGGCCTAATCAAGATGAAAGACCACTACTTTTTTGTTGATCAATTTCAGTAGTTTTTTCTCAATTTCTAGCTTGAGTCTCTCTGAGTAGAGATCCGAATCGATGGTTTTGCCTGGCGGTAAAAGCTTATAGTAAACGATGTCCTTCTAATCTCACCATATACACAGCATCACCCTATTGCGTGTTAATGCGGGTTGCGCTACAGTCTGTGGAGCTTGACTACCTTTTGACCATGATCTTTTTCGCACGTTCTTGTCATAGGTGATCCACTTTTGATCACTAGTCCATGCTCAATCTTTTCAAAAATAGTTCGATTTCATTATGTTTCAACAGAGAATCGCAAATGAGTACACGATTCATTAGGTTCCTTTCAGTGAGCACGCGTGGTACCCAAATATCACGCTTTTTTGTATAGCTAGTCTTTTTCAAATGTTTCGAAACTGTTTTGTTGTCAACCCTCAATCCCTCGGTTATGTAGTAACTACTGATTCTTGCTCCATTTTACAAAAATGGCATCGACTTTATCCGTATGAGGGCGACCAGAGTGATTTGCATGTTAGACATCAAAATTCCTGGACTGAAAATGCTTCAACCAACTTTGTGCTAATCTTACTGATACTGTATTAGGTCCATAAACGTCACAAATGTTTTTCGCGGCTTGGGTCGCATTTTTCTTTTTTTTCTAATAAAACTTCAGAATGTATCGAATTTCTTCGTTAGATTCACTCATTTTGGCGGTCATAAAAACAATTGAAAATAGCGGGAGTGTTTTATACTTTTTCCTTTTCTTAATGTCATTTATAATATTATACTGATATTAAAACCAGCCAGATAAAAAGAGTACAACCAAAAAGATTTTTCTTTAATTTTATACAAACAAAATATGAAGAAGTTTCGTTCCCCGATCTATTATTAAGAATACAACGAATTTAGAAACCATCGGTCGTACTTATAACCGTTGAATACCACAAACTTTTTGTCGAAACTTTGTAAGAAACGATTAATTTACCTAATATATGTGCAGCAGTGGAGTTCTTATAGTCTGTAACAGTAATGGCAACATATACTTAAAATAAGTATTAATTATCTCCATACCCGTCTCTTTCTATTTTCATTTAGTGAAAAGGGAGAAAGCAAGTTTAAGCATTCCTTAAATTGTAATCGATTTTGTGAGTAAGGCCGTATGTTCCATATGTATTGATTAAAAATGTCAGTTATGGACCGCAAACTTAAAATTCGTGAGTTTAAATCAACCATTGGAAGTGTCGTGAAAACTAGCATTATAAGTTTATAAATTTACCTAAACATGTGTATTAGTTATTATACTATTGAGAGGGCATAAGCGATTCGCGTCAAAAACTTCATGTTTCAGGGTTTTTGAAGGGCGATATCGTAACGACGTGAGCAGATTATTTGCAGAAAATTACGGCTTTAGAAAGATGAATTCTTTATTTAGTGCATTACAAAGCAAAATCATAATTTTTAATGACGTTTTTTAGGGCGAAGACAAGCCCTCTATAGCATTTTATGAAAATTTGCGTCAGAATTATCTTTCAAGTTGAATAAAACCAATATTATAAGCAAAAATACTTTATTTTAAGCATTATTATAGTGGAATATATAGTCTTGAAGTGCAACACAAAGCCTACATTACGAATAAAATCACCAAAACTGTCCACTTTTTTTCACTCAATTGGGAGTGTGTCCATGAGGGTTGCGTACCTTATACTCAGAATCACTAAACGGTATCCGCTGAAGGTAATACAGGTTTATGCACCAACCTCGGCACATCCCGATGGGGAGGTGGAGGAAATCTGAGGTTATCTCTAGAGCCTTGCATTACTCCAAAACTCACTATACGGTGTTAAAGGGAGACTTCAACGCAAAACTAGGCACAAGACGGAACGGTGAGCTGAAAGTAGGGAAATTCGGAATAGGACAAAAGTCTCTTTATGGTGAACTTTCACTTTTCTTCCAAAAGAATCCTTCGAAAATTTTCCCCCACAGAAAGTGGACCTGGTCGCGCCCCGACGGTTCGACCAAAAATAAGATTGACTTCATTATGACGGATGATGAGTCGCTCGCGTCCGTAGGCTTCGACCACCTAACCTTAGGCCCACCCTACACGTGTCCCCCGGGTGGTGCTAAACGAGCGACAAAGCCGATAAAATAGACTCGGCTCCTCGCCGTATGGTAGCGGCGTAAAATGTACCACCAACCCTTGTTCGCACCATGACTCAAGAAATAAAAGAAATGGCCCCGAGTTCCCGGCGCCCTTTAAATGGGGCAGGGGTGCGAAGAATCTCCGGGAGAAAAAACCGGCGACGAGGTTCGCCACCCGTCACGTTCTGTCTCCCGGAGGGACGAAAAGTGGATTGCGGAAACCCGTCTGGCTACGCTGAATGTATGTGGAGGAATGAATGATAAGATGGATGAAGTATGCGAAATGATGAATGACAGAGGAATAGATGTGTTATGTGTGAATGAGACGAAACGAAAGGGAAAGGATGCCACTGCACATGGCACGTATACCGCGTATTGGTCTGGTGTAGGCGAGACCGAACGGGCATGCCAGGGAGTCGGTTTCATCCTTTCAGAAAGAATGGGTCAATGTGTGAAAGAGTATGAATGTGTAAGCCCAAGACTGCTATGGATACGAATGAAAGTGGGCTTAAAGAAACTGTTCCTGCTAGGGGTGTACGCCCCAGACATGTCTAAGCCCACTTACATCCGAGAGCAGTTTTGGGACATGGTAAGGATGGTGTTGACAAAATGTAAGGAAAATGAAAATATTATTATGTTAGGAGACTTTAATGGAAGGGTTGGGGTGAAGGGGTCTGGTTATGAAAGGATATTGGGAACGTTTGGTGATGAAAGTATAAATGAGAATGGTGAAGACCTCCTCACCGTATGTGCGGAAAAGAATCTTTTTGTGACGAATACTTTTTTTCGTCATAAGAAGATTCACATGTATACATGGGAAAGAGGTGATGATAGAAGCATGATAGATTTCGTAATTGTGGATGAAAGAATGAGGAGCGCAGTCGTAGATACAAGGGTTTACCGGGGGTCCAACGTAGGGACGGATCATTACTTGGTCTTATGTCGAATTAATGGTCTTTTCAAGCGTTGGCGGCATCGGACATCTGTATCTACCACTGCGTTACAGCGTATAAGAATAGAGAAGTTACAAGATGAAGATGTGATAGAGAAGTATAAATGTAGACTGAGAGAAAATATTAGATGTTTGAATGAGTTGTGTATGAATGATTTAGACTTGAATACTGTGTGGGATAATATTAAGAAAGGTTTGGTGGATACCGCCACCGAAGTATGCGGTGTAAGTAAGAGAACAAATGAAAGGAAAAGTAATACGTTTGGGATAATGAGGTACGGGTGGAAGTTGAATCAAAGAAGAAAGCATGGTTAGATTTACTAGCAACCAAAGCTGATAATTCTTCTGGTATGAATGATGAGATTGAAAGAAATAGGCAGAATTTAGACGTCTAAATAAGAGAGTAAAAGAAGTTGTTGTGTGTGTGTGCAAATGATGGTTACATTAATGAACAGGAAATTAAAAGAAAGGGGAATGAAAGTGAACGCAAGTAAGACGAAAGTGATGGTTTTTGAAAGAGAAGAAAGCAAAACGGTATGTGAAATAAGAATAGAAGGAGAGTTGATTGAGCAAGTGGATGAGTTTGTGTATTTGGGATGTGTATTTAGCAGGGATGGTAGATATGATAGGGATATAGAACGACGAGTAAATGCAGGGAATAGAGTGAATGGGGCACTACACTCTATTATGAAGAACCAGAATTTGTCAAAACAGGCACGTATGGTAATTCATAATGCTGTGTTAGTCCCTACTTTAATGTATGTTAGTGAAAGCTGGGTGTGGCAGAAGAAGCACGAAAGTAAAATAAATGCTGTAGAAATGCGGTCTTTAAGGAATATGCTAGGGTGTAATCTGAATGACAGGGTGAGAAATTGCGTGAAAAGATAAATGTGGTATGCAAGATGATGTTGTGACCAGGATTAAGAAAGGAATGCTTCGGTGGTTTGGTCACGTAGAAAGAATGAATGAGGAAAGAGTGACAAAGCAAATTTATATGGCAGATGTGAATGGCCGAGTCGGGAAGGGACGCCCAAGGAAAAAGTTTATCGACCAAATTGGCGATATTTTGAAAATGGGCCACGTTAGAAGTACCCTTAACCGACGAGCATGTATGCGTAGATATATGGATGTAAAGGAGGCGAAAGAGGTATGTCAGGATCGTGCCAAATGGAAGTCCGTAGTCTCTGCCTACCCCTCTGGGTGACAGGCGTGAGTGTTTTATGTTATGTTTTTATGTTCATTATGACGATCAGACGACAACTGTTCAGTAATGTCTGAGTGATCACAAGGGTGAAAACTGGCAGCGATCACCGAATGGTGAAAGGCACACTGAACCTAAACGTTAAGTTGGACAGGTCTCGTCTAATGAAGTCAACGTTCCGTCCCCCTAGTACTCTAATCCAAACCCCAAAATAAATTTCAGATCGAGTTACAAAATCGTTTGTAATGCCTAGAAGACTGCAATGAAGAGGATGATATGAATGACAAGCTTGTGGAAACTGTCTGTAGGACCCGTCGCAGAAGAACACAAAACCTCTCCGATCACACTCTTAATCTCATGGCTGTTAGACGGAAGATGAAGCCGCAGTCTTGTTTAAGACAACAAACAGATAACTGAACAGACAGATCTCCTAATGCATGCGACGGGACTTACGCAACTTCAATACAGCTCGTATTTACAGAATGAGCCAACTGTTGAAGCTAAAGACCGAATATGGCAGCATCGTTTCCGAAACACCAGTGATTTTGAGTAAGGTTGAGAGGTTCTATGGGCAAGTTTGAGTAACGATCCAAGTTTGAGTAACAACGAGCAAGTCTTATCCCACACTATTCCGATGATAGCCCGGACGTCACTATGAGCGTGATTAGAGGAGCTCTCCAGCACCGGGTCTAAAGTCCTTCAGAAGTTTTTCAATTCCATCCTCCATGGTGGCACTACTCCGGAGGCGTGGAGCAGAAGTGCGATGGTCTTGTTCTTCAAGAAAGGCGACAACGCTCCCTAGAAATACTACAGACCGATTTCTCTTCTGAGTTGCGTTTTCGCTGTTTTCTAGATGACTAACGACCTGGTAAGACATGCAGGAAGTCGATGGATGCAGGTGACTCAGGGCCGTGCTTTGTGGCATACCTTGGGGGAGGCCTATGTCCAGCGGTGGACTTGTGAAGGGCTGTAATGATGATGATGATGATAATTCAATTCGGTGTAAGAATGTCTACTACTCCATGTCATATCTGGGTTCGTAAGAGGCAACAGAGGGAAATTGAACTAGAACAGCAGCGTCTACCTAAAGATAACTCAAAATAATAAATAACTACGGTTACCAACCCGTTGCCAAGCATGGCAACTAAGACAAAATCCCCACTTTGAAACGATCTATGGGGGAGGCCTATGTTCAGCCGTGGACTTTTATAGGCTGGAATGAATGCTTAATTCTTCATTAATTCTAGCTGCTTCACAAAGGAGGCAATAAACATTCACTCTTGAAGATTAACATAGAATCACTCGACGCCTAACCTGTAAAGCAGCTTGAACATTAGGGCCGAAAAGAGCTATGAGTTGATTTATCCAGCTGCACTCCTACTTAGGAAAGCAGCCCTACTAACTAGTAAATGGTATCGACTATTTGGAAAAAAATGTAGCTTTGAGACACAAAACATTAATTTACAGAAGAGGGCCATTAGAGCAATATATAATTTAAAACCAAAAGAGTCACTGAGACAAAAATTTAAGGAAATTAATATATTAACTCTGGCCTCTCAATACATTTATGAAAATGTAATGTACGTACGCAAAAATAAAAGTAGTTTTGCGAAAATAAGTGATATTCATTCTGTAAATACTAGGAGCAGACACAAGCTGGTAGTACCAGTTACTGGACTCCACCGAGTCAGTAATTCATTCTTGGGGAGATGTATACGCTTTTACAACAAAATCCCAGAAAATATACAAAATTTGTCATACACAAAGTTCAAAAATGTTATTAAACTAAGTTTGTATAAAAAGGGTTATTATAATATTAAGGAATTTGTAGATGATAATAACCCCTGGGAAGGGTGATCGCTACCAAGCTATTTCTAATTTGTCTTGTGTTGTTGATTGTAAACATGATTGTAAGCTATTATTAAAAAAAAATAGTCCCGCTGGGTTTCTTGCTGGTTCTTCCCAGGACAGAGGTTTTTTTTGCGAACCAGTGGTAAATTCAAAAAGTGACTTTCAATAAGTATTTTTATAATCTACATTGAATAAAAAAAGTTCCTATTTCTATTTCTATTTCTAATATAAATCAACAAACAGTCAAGAATGATAAATAAACAATTAATAAATCCAAACAACGTAACCAGGAATTTTCCACTACGAATTTATGAAAATAATATACAATATCAAAGGTACAGTAACACGAATAATATAGGCATAACTATACGTAGTAGAGCCATGTTGCAGCTATATTAGGTACTAAGGTTGTAACACGAATGGTAATGAGGAAACAGCTCGACCGGGGAGGGGCCACGATCTCACAGAATACCACATGAATTACCAGCAGCATCATGGTGTGCGTCTGTGGTGCGCGCAGAGAATAAACACCTTTTTTACTGGAAACGTGATATTCTTATCTTAGTCTTAAGGGGTGACTACCCATCTGCATTTTGATTTTTAATCGGTATTAATGTAGATGTCTATGGGCCACAATACCAACTTACTTTCATGTAGATTGTGTGCGCGTTTGTCACCCTTATTTATATATTTTAAAAAATCATACATTCTAAAAAAAATTCATGCATACATACATGCAGGTCCCCTCCAAAACAGTAAGAGTTGATTAAGGTAGATGACAAGAAGTCATTTTGAGTTCCGATATATTACGGCCAGTTTTCCTGTATCCTGTGAGCGTTCTACAAACTAAATGGGCAAATAATGACTGGAATCATTAGCTGCAATTATAAAAATAAATATCTAAAGAAAGGAAACTGCACTTCCGTAGTAGAGGAAACAGTAGCCATAGTGTTCCTTAAGGTCATTACTCATTGACTACCTTCATAACAAAATTCATGGAAATATCAATAGATTTTTTAAAGAGTAAGGGTGTAACAAACGAGCACGCAGCCCATCTGATGGTACGCGAATGCTGTGGCCCATAGACATTTACATCTATCATCGATTAAGGACCCTTGAGGACTAAGATGGATTGTCAGGTTCCAGTAAAAAATGTTCTCAGATTTTCTACACTAACCATACGAAATACAGCAGCATTAAACTGCTATTTTACGCAGGTATTCTCTAAGAGTGTGGTCTTTCCCCGGCCAAGTCGACCTATGCGTGTTTCAACCATAATATAGCGCATGGCTCTACAACGAATAAAAGTATTTGCGTGAACTACAGGATCCTTAATAAGAACTCTGATCTTGTTTTTCCCAAAGAAAAATTATTACAGACACGACATGTGTTCAGATAATCATAGATAAGAAATAGCAGTGTAACATAACCAAAGGTTAGATAGCAAAACCAGAACCCTCAGCTGCATAAATGCAATCCATCAATTATTAATGTATTCACCATTGAATACGATAACGTAGCGTATCGTAATCGTTTTAATAATGAAATTATGAAGTAAATAAGCTTATAAACAACTAGAGGGGTTTAGTACCTAACCTTATCAGCCTAAGCCACTAGTGAATAAAGCCCTTTTTAAAAGTAGTAAGATTAAAAATAAAAGACAACACGTATCACTGAAAGATTTCAAACCGAAGTTAAATACCGAGACCGGTGACGGGGTCCAGCGTCGAAAGAGCGAGACGTTCTGCAGGTTTAACCAAGTTGACTTTCTGATACCGTTAACGCTTATGAAAAACTATAAATGGAATAGAAGTGACATAATATGTACATACATATTATCTCAACGTTAAGGCACTTGTCCAAACGCCAACGATGAACAAGAAGCGTGTAGAGCTAGAAACTAAATAAGAGTTGGCGAGCAGCGAAAAGCAAGTGTCTAGTTCCGATAGTTTAGCCGCTGGGCTATAAGCTAGTGCCTTTGAGTGAATACTCAAAGGCTAGTGCACTCCAGAGTAGTAGAGTAGAGTACACTGTAGAGTAAAATGATCGCTGGTGAGGCCAGCGTGAATTTTGACCGCCAAGCGAGCATTGCTGAGCGAGTTTAAGCTTTAATATCTCTAGTCGTTGCGACATTGTAGTGGAGTGAGAATTCTCGCCAGTAGTGTGAACAGCGAGCATTCAACTATTAATATATTATGTATCATACGTAGGGTTGCCACCCGTACTATAACATATAGTATCGTACTATGTTTCAGTCAATTGTACTATATATTATAGAATACAATATAGTACGAAAAGTACTATATTTTTATCCCTATTTCAACTGTCGCGATTTTTTATATTAACTGTGATTGAAAGTCTGCAACAAGTAAGTTTTACGGAAAGAATTTTTTCCGTCATGAAAATTCAGGTAGGGGTTGGGGGACGGGGGGGGGGGGGGGGGGTGGGGGGGGTGGGGAAGAACCGAAAGGGGGAGGGGGGGCGTGCGAGGGGGGGCTTTCTTTTGGTCTCGTGGTTTGGTTTAATATTGAAAGAAGAAAAAAAAAGAGCATGTAATAATTTAATTAAGAATGAATAGTTAATTTATTTTAATATGAATCTAAATTGCTCAGACTCCTATAATTATTTTAAAGGCAATGTAGAAGGTAAGGTGATTAGATCAATGACGGTCAAAGCAAAGAGCAGTAATAAATATATATGGAAAAATACATAGATTAAAAATTAACGTGTACTTTTTTCTTCTGAATTTCTCGAAAGTACTATATTTTTGCATCTTTTTTGGGAAAAATACTATATTTGTTAAAAAAAGTGGCAACCCTAATCACACTTGATCTATATCTTTTGTATTGTGTAGTAAATAGTCGATAGCGAATCGCTTCCTCGTCAGCGGTGGGACAAGTGCCTAAGACGAAATGGCGAGACAATTTTATAATAGGTTTTGATTTGATTGATAATGGTGAAATAACGGGTAAATTTTAGTAATTTTAGATGGTTCCTACTACCTAGCTCTTTTACAATTTATTTAGTAACGGGAGCAAGAATATTGCTAAGTCACTAAACATTAATTTCTTATACTTTTTGTAGTCATTTAAATTTGTTGTTACCATTTTCTAGAACATTGCAACTATATACAAACATATTATATATTTTTTATATTCACAAATAAAAACAAATTAAAATAATACCATTACACAAGTATTGATCCATTCAACTGCCGTCTAGAACATTATTTTATTGTATGTCCATAGACTGAAGTTAGTTATTAAGTATCACGTGTTTTTATTTTTAAGCTATTGCATAGCTTTTATCGCGGCGAACGAATCAAGAAATTTCGTAAGGAAAAAATCGTAAGAACCTAAAACCTAACATCGTCTAACGTCGTTTAAGTTCGACAAGTTATTTTAAGCTATTGCATAGCTTCTATCGCGGGCCTTGAGCGCGGGGACCGAATCCAGAAATTCCGTAACGAAAAAAACCTCACGCTCCCCACTCCGACGGGCACGGAGGTGTGGCTTGAAGGCCGTGCATTGTCTAACGTCGTTTCAGTTCGGCAGTCTCCGACACGGTGTTGATAAATATTCCTGAATAACCAACAGCTACTGTAAGATAATAAAACCCTCATGTATTGTAAAATAATAAAAATATTTTAAACAATATTAACTTTTTATTTATTTAATAAAAAAAAATTGTTTTCTTATCGGTCACCACGCTCAAAAAGTGTAACTTGAATTAATATCAAAGAAAAAGAAATACTGCATAAATAAAATAAATAAAAAATAATTATAATTGCATAAGTTGATACAAAATGCTATGCAATAGCTTTACCGCGGCAGTCCCCGAGTGCCACACGTCTTTTTTTTAATATTTTGCTTTGTTTGAAAGATTCGAATTAAAATTAGTGATAAACAACTATACATGTTGAAATGAAATATAGATAACTTCATAATTTTTCGGATTTACATAAAGGGTTATTTTAAATCGTGTGAGTACGCTTGTGCAAACTTATTGCATTGTATTTCTTAGATTTGGTTGACTATAATAAAAAACAGTCTTTATAGAAAATTGTCGTTTGTCGGAAGTACTCCTTAATTACCATAAACCTATAGTTTGAATGATAAAAATTCCTGACACATCTATTGTAAGATAATAAAAATATTTTAAACAATATTAACTTCTCATTTATTCAATAAAAGAAAAAAAATTGTTTTCTTATCGGTCACCACGCTCAAAAAGTGTAAAAAAACTTGAATTAATATTAAAGAAAAAAAAACTGCATAAATAAAATAAATAAATAATTATAATTGCATAAGTTGATAAAAATATATGCAATAGTTTTACCGCGGCAGTCCCCGAGTGCCACACGTATTTTTTAAATAATCGATTGGGAGAGGCATTGACAGGTTGATATAGGCGGTGCGGTATTCTCCAGCGTGCCGTAATGCGGCGGGTTGACCCAGGGGTCTAACAATTAATAATTAATTTATGGAAAAAAACATAGAAACATGGCGGTGGTAGAATTCGATATATAATAGAAAAATATTAGCTCTAATGTCAATCCACGGGGAAAATAAAGAAATACTTATATACGTATGGACTAAATGCCGCCTGCATTTGCACGAATGCTGACTTCTGTGAGTTAATGTTGATCTGATTATTTTTATTAATTTTCTATTGGCGTTAACGACTGTAGAAAGGCAGCATGGATAAGCCTGCTGTACAACGATCAATACTTCGCTTGTCAAACATAGCGATTATGGTAAATCTATGGTATGATATAGTAAATCTTCCCATATCCCATCTCCAGCAGTAGACTTTTTTAATTTATTCTAAGGCAATGCTTGGCTATTGCTCTATCTGATGGTAAGTGGTGATGAAGCTTAGACTTAACTTAACAAAAGCCTATTCACTCTTGACTTGAAGACCCAAAGACTCATTTTTTCAGGTAGACTTTTATAGGTGATGATATTATTGATGTAGGATAAGAATTATTCCAAAAATATATTATATATGGATATTTTTACGTGGTAGAGCCACGCTGAAGCTATATTATGGTTGTAGCATGAATGGGTCGGCTCGACCGAACTTATAGCTGCTGTGTTTCGTATGGTGAGTATAGAGAACCGGAGATCCTTTTTACTGGAAACGAGGCATTCCATCTTAGTCCTCACGGGTGACAATGCATCTGCATTTTGATTCTTAATGGAAGATAAATGTAGATGTCTATGGGCCACAGCATCCACTTACTATCAGGTGGACTGTTTGCTGGTTTGCCACACTTATTCTATAAAAAAAGGCCTGAGGAAAGCCTTGGTTTACACAAAAATCATTTTAGACAGGTAAGAAAAATTAATTTACAACTGGGTTCTTTATTACTTTGTTTTGATATCACAATGCAGTTATGGCGTTAAACGACACAAAAAAAACACCGCATTAACCCGTATTGATTGATCAATAACAAGTAATTATAGCTTGCTTGCCTCATTTACAAGCTCCAGTAAAAACTGACCCACATAGCTCGGACAGGTTTTACAATCGATCGGTTCCGTGACGCAGTGTTTTTAACACTGGCAAATTAATAAATGGTTCAAAGTCCGAGTCCAGTGGGAATTAATAGTAACAAATTACTATCGCCTTGACTTAGTTGGTTAAATTGAAATAATACTAATTTTTACGGAATTTATCGCGTATATTTAACTTTTGACGTTTCGAGAGCTTTACAGCACCCATGGTCACGGGAAGGACTGAGATGTTCAAGATGTTGAATGTGGTCTCTCCTACATAGGACAAAATAAAAGATCAATTAAAACCCGCGTCAAAGAACATATAGCTGATGTGAAGAATCGACGCTCCGGGAAGTCTGCAGTCTGTGAACATGTACAGGATCGCCCCCGTCACTACATCAGATTTGATAGACCACAAATCCTCGCTAAAGAACACCGATTCCTTCCAAGGATGATTCGCGAGGCTATTGAAATCAAAAAACATCCTAATTTCAATAGAGAAGATGGCTGGGTGCTACCATCTGCTTGGGATCCTATAATAAATAAAATTAAATCCCAACCCAAGCATACAACTGCAAGACTCCATGATACCATAAGTTCATACTGTGTAGATCGGAACAAAAGTTAAATTTTAATCTATGGTAACCGCGGTTAACTATGACAGCTGGACGTTGAACATCTCAGTCCTTCCCGTGACCATGGGTGCTGTAAAGCTCTCGAAACGTCAAAAGTTAAATATACGCGATAAATTCCGTAAAAATTAGTATTATTTCAATGTGTAGTGTTCGCGTAAATATAAGAAATCATTAGTTGGTTAAAGTATGGTAGGGAGGAAGTTCATTATTCGACTGTATGTTCTTTTTTATCACGTTTTATTAACTCGCTTTCACTTTCGTGTATGTTCGTTTCGGCTTCCATTCGAATTTAGTAATTGATTTTAAATAAACTTTCCGATGAGCTGGATACTTGAAATTTTGAACATAAGTCAGAATTAGATGACAATATAAGAGTATGAAAAAGAAAATACAAATACAATTTTGTACTTTTAAAAACGTCGTATAATAATAATTTTTATACATAAACTTGTTCGTATGTTGTATGTTATTTTTTTATAGCATTGGGTAACAAACGAGCACACAATCCTGATGGTAAGTGGATGCTGTGGCTCATAGACATCCATCTTGAATCAAAATGCAAATGCGTTGCCACCCCTGAGGACTAAGATGGAATGCCTCGATTGAAGTAAAAAGGGTCTCCGGTTCTCTACACTCACTATAGAAACACAGCAGCATTACACTGTTATTTTACGCTGGTATTCTGCGAGAGCGTAGTCCTGCCCAGGGCGAGCCGACCCATTCATGTTACAACTATAATACTCGTATAGCTGCAGCGTGGCTCTACCACGTAAATGCGATATCTTCGTCAATTGTAACAATTTTAATGATTTTTTTTTTAAATAAATTGGTTGTACTTAAGGTGCAGTCCCATATAAATTCGAGGACAAAATTCTACCCTTAAGGGTGACAAAATATGGAATGTGGGATTTTTTTATGAAACTCTAAACAACGTTAAAGTTTTGATAAATGATAATATTCAGTCTTAGATAGCCTTAGTCCACTCAAAAGGGAAAAAAAACTTTTAATAAAAAGCAACCAAAAATAATAAAATAATTTATCATATTAGGAATAGAAGTCGTGGCTTTATTTTTTTCTATACATTATCTCTTAACACCAACTGCAGATTTTTTATATAAGTATAAAAGTTTTAGCACGAATGGGTCGGCTCGACCGGGGAAGGACCACGCTCTCACAGAATACCAGCGTGAAATAGTAGCTTAATGCTGCTGTATTTCGTATGGTGAGTGTAGAGAACCGGAGAACCTTTTTACTAGAAACGAGGCATTCCATCTTAGTCCTCACGGGTGACAACGCATCTGCATTTTGATTCGTAATCGAGGATAGATGTAGATGTCTATGGGCCGCAGCAACCACTTACCATCAGGTGGACTGTGTGCTCGTTTGTCACCCTATCCTATAAAAAAAAAATAAGAGTGAAAAACGATAACGCCCACAGTCCACCTGATGGTAAGTGGATGCTGTGGCCCATAGACATCTAGCCTCGATTAAGGATCAAAATGCAGATGCGTTTGCACCCTTGAGGACTAAGATGAAATGCCTCGTTTCCAGTAAAAAAGGTTCTGGGTTCTCTATACTCGTCATACGAAAGACAGCAACGCTGATCTGCTATTTTACGCTGGTATTCTGTGAGAACGTGGTGCTACCCCGGTCGAGCCGATTTTTTTATGTATATATATATATATATATATATATATATATATATATATATATATATTATAATATAGCTGCAGCATAGCTCTTTTAATATTTTTAATTTTAGCATAGTTTAAAAAAAAGAAGCTATAAATTATATTTTAACCTAAAATTTCAATAAATCTCATGATGATCCTCGCAAACCGTAATAATGTCAGTTTCCAAGCAATTATAATCCAACCATTACAGCTTATGAAATTTCATCGCAATATAGGCCTCCGCAGATTTTTATGAATTTTGCCATAGTCGCGTACCGTTGGCAACCGCAGCTATTTACAATTTCGAGTTGTTATCAGGAATATGCTGTTGATACTGGCGACCTGTTTCAGTTTCCCGCTGTCTCTGCCTCTTACCACTCACATGGGACGAAATGGTGGACATATACGTGTAGAAAATGCAATTAAATTTTTACGTCTTTAAAAATCAATTCTTCAGTAGCACAGCAAATGCTGACTCTATTTTCATTCTCTCGTGTAAGATAAGCCCATATATTTAATTCCATTTCCAATTCCAAAAAAATCCAAAAAATTCCAAGCTCATTATTTGATTAGTGGTCATTTGTTAGTGTCAAATTGATATGATTACCATTAAATGTCTAAATACCAATTTAAAGACACATCTTACTTCAAAACCCGTTACGTTTGGGCTAAAGGAGGTCACAAAGGTAAAGACATGGATACACGCATACATTTGAAAAACAATAACTCCTTTTAAGGGTAAAGTTAAAAGTAAAGTTACAGCCTATATACGTACTGCTGGGCACAGGCCTCCCCTCATTTCTGAGAGGGAGAGGGTACCTTTTAAGGGTAGCCCAGTATTTTTATTTTATCGTTTATATGAACTATGATGATGCCTTGTTCTGCCCTTTCCGGTAGGGGAGGTCTTCGGACTTTTAAAAGTTAAATAATATTATCTCGACCATAACGCCCTATAATCCGGATCCTATTACATAGTTTAACTATTCTTTTGATAATAAAAATAATATTGAAATAATACTAGTTTTTACGGAATTTATCGCGTATATTTAACTTTTTAAATACCCGACGTTTCGAGAGCTTTACATCACCAATGGTCACGGGGAGGACTGAGATGTTCAACGTCCAGCTGTCATAGTTAACCGTGGTTACCATAGATTAAAATTTTACTTTTGTTCCGATCTACACAGTACGAACTTATGGTATCATGAAGTCTTGCAGCTGTATGCTTGGGTTGGGATTTAATTTTATTTATTATAGGATCCCAAGCAGATGGTAGCACCCAGCCATCTTCTCTATTGAAATTAGGATGTTTTTTGATTTCAATAGCCTCGCGAATCATCCTTGGAAGGAATCGGTGTTCTTTAGCGAGCATTTGTGGTCTATCAAATCTGATGTAGTGACGGGGGCGATCCTGTACGTGTTCACAGACAGCTATATGTTCTTTGACGCGGGTTTTAATTGATCTTTTAGTTTGTCCTATGTAGGAGAGACCATATTCACAATCAAGCTTTAATCTATGGTAACAGCGGTTAACTATGACATCTGAAGGTTGAACATCTCAGTACCCCCGTGACCATGGGTGCTGTAAAGCTCTCGAAACTTCGGGTATTTAACAAGTTACGTAAGTACGTTAGTAAGTTACGCGATAAATTCCGTAAAAACTAGTATTATTTCCATGTGTAGTGTTCGCGTAAATATAAGAAATCATTATAAAAATAATAATTTTACAATGTTTCAAGATCCTAATCGATGCACCAACGACTAAAGTTAATTTTTTAGTTTGCCAGCTCTAGCTGTACATGTTTTTAATAATAAAGATTTAAGTACTCACGCTACCAACGTTTATCTATATAGTATCGCGTGACTTTTTATACGACAACATACTGATAACAATACATTCATACCTATTATATTAAAATAAACACTAACACCTAAGAATAGGCATTAGGCTGGGTATTTACGTAAATTACAAAACAACTAGATCGTGTTGATGATTTGCACTATGTCAATATTTCCTTGTTTAAAAATTTTCATGTTTATCTGGGTCTTGTAAGTCCCATGTTTATGTAACACTTATGATTTTCCTTCCATAATGATATTTTTAAACGTGGTGCCAGCTCGTTGTTCTCATGACTACCTCAATTCCGACTGATGTTATCATCTCGTACCTACTACCAGCACGTAAGCGTCAGACCTAATTCGTTCAAGCGTCAGACGTAACTTTAAATGTATTAGACATTCGGTAGGGTGATTTCCGATCAGCGTGCTAAGCGTCTTATGGCAAAACCTAACCCTGCCTACATTGTCCCTCTAAGTGTAGGATGAATAAGGATGTGCCACGGCTAAATGCGGTAAACACCTAGGTATTGCCAGCTACAACTACATGCTGTCAATTGCAGTTGGTTCATCATTATCATAATCATTACAGCCCTTCACAAGACCACTGCTGAACATATGCCTTCACCAAGGAATCACACTAAGCTCGGTTCTGGGCCATCTGCATTCATCGACTTCGTGCACCTAATTAAATAGGGATATCCGCAGCATAACTAGGTAACCAACATATTCCGACGGGTCAATAATTCGATGTGGCAATGGGCTGGTCATACAGCTCGAAGAACCGACAACCGATGAGGAAGATAGGCTTTCAAGTGGCAGCCACGTACCGGTAAGCGAACTATATGGTCTCCTATTAGGTAAAATAACGACCTGCGGTTGGTTAAACACAGGTAAAAGTAAAGTAACAGCCTATATATAAGAGGAGAGGTCCAAAATTTCGCAGGTTGGCGAGGGTGAAGGAGGTGGGTGAGGGAGGGTGTTACGAATGGGGCGCGTCGCACCTGCAGACGGGCACGACGCGTTCCAGCTCACACCGCGTACACACCGTACACCCGCGTTCCTGGGCGGTTCTCACCGCCCAGACCATCGACCGACACGAGCTGAGCAGTCAGAGACGGGGGTCCGCACTCCCCCCCTCGGACTGCGGTTAGATAGCTCAAAAAAACGCCTAAAAAGGCGACATGATGATTGGTAACAATACCAAATCATAAACCATTCATCATCATCCTCACCTCATTGCCTTTCCCATTTTTAATTAGAGCCCTGAGTCAGATGAAGCTGTAAGAGTCGCATAGACTAACAGCGCTTACATCCAGAAACTAAAAAATCGGGTCATTAGCTTTCGAGTTATCAACGAGTAAACAATTCAATCGGGAAGTAACTAGCCACTATGAAGAAAGTTGAATATCGCGCGTTTCTCACCAAACAAGGAAAGTCACCTTATACCATTTTTTAAGAGATGTCAGCTGTTTATGGGGAATCCGCTTCTGCGAAAACCGTGATTTTTCCACGCCCTTTTCAAACAAGGGAGGGACTCCACTGAAGACGACCCTCGACCTTGAGGCTACTACGCCAGGAATAATCAAAAAACTTGTATCGGAAGATTACAGGCTAAAGAAAAAACAGCTTGCAGCATTCGATGGGAGTATCAGAAACAACCATTTTAAACATCCTTCATCAACACTTTGGCATGACTAAAGTCTGTGCAAGATGGGTTCCGAGAATGCTTTCTGCGCATCAAAAAAATTGAGCGCGTCGAAAGCTGTCGCGAGTTTTTGGACCGCTGTGGAGAAACGCGAATACTTCGAAGCGATGCAACTGCGAACAAAATTGATCAGTAGTGTACTGTGTTTTGTTATTGTGGTTTTAATCTGTTATAGTGTTCTGTAATTGAAGTGCCAATTTTGGTAATTCACTCGGCAGTTTTTATTGTCTCGAACCGCAAGCTCGTAACAATAATAATAAATCTTTTGGGTTGGCTATAGATATCCAGTACTTGATTTTAATTATGTTTTCAGTTTAGGAGGCTTGTCAGGTTAAGCTTGAACATTTTACACTGTTTTTGAATGTCGGAAACACGTTTTAAATTAATTACGATAAAAAGTAAAAACAAATTTCACTAAAACTTGCTTATAAAGAAACGCAAATACAGTAGGCGCTCGATAATCCGGCACCCGATTTTTTCCCTTTATGCCGGATTGTCGGAACTGCCGGATTATCGAATTTGTATAGGAAGTAAAATAGATCCACAGTAAAATACTATTTTAATATGGTTAGGTGAATTTATTATAAAAATAAAATTACGTACTTAACATAAACACAAATACGTACCTATTTGTGTTTATGAACTGCCGAGCGAGAGAAGAGAGAAACTACTCGAACAATTCAACCCCACCGCTCAGTAGTCCAGCGTTCAGCTGTGTAAAATGCCGGATTATAGAGCGGGCTACCTGAGTCCCAAACTGCCGAACTACTGAGCGTGCCGGATTGGCGAGCGCCGGATTATCGAGCGCCTACTGTGTATGTCAATTTCGCGTATTATGAAGTAGACGTCCGGTACTTGATTTTTTAATTTTGGTTTTAATTTATGAGGTTTGTCAGGGTTAAGCTCGAACCTTTTACATTGTTTTTGGATTTCGGAAATGCCCTTTTGAATTAATTACGATAAAAATAAATTTCACCTTAAATTGCATATAACGAAACGTAAATTTGTCAACTCGTTTTTTTTAAACAGATACACTGATAAAAAGTTAATCACTTCGATACAGATAATCCATTTGTGGCTGAAGACAGAACAATTTGGTGTGTCTAATACAGCGGTGTGTATTAGACACCCAAATTGAGTCGCAGTGGAGAGCAGTCAATAGAAAATTATAACAATTCACATTACATTATTTCATTTACCACTATCATAACAGAGTTTAGGTCAACCTGACTTTATAGATACAACGATTGGTCGAACCGGTTCTAAAACCAAATTAGCACGCCCGACTTTATGTATAGTCCTGTCTGCTCTATCCCTAGGGTGTTTTTGTAAAGCCGTAAGCGCGGACCCATGCTCGCCTGCGACCCTGGGGGCCTGCGAACTCAATTGCTACAGCGGGCGGGGGCTTCACTTCCCGCAGTGCCGAAGCCGTTGCAGAAGTAACTTTGTGTCAATATTCCTGCGTAAAACGTGACGTTATGATTTTACAAAAAAAAAATTACTCATATACTATACATTTCCGCAAATGGGGAAGGGTAGGGGGGGCTTCTCCTGACCCCCTCCCCCTCCCGATCCCACACCGTACGCGAGTACCGGATGTCTATAGTATAACCAATCTTTTTTTTTATGTGTAATACTATCCTTAAAATTTCTAATGGGCCCAAAAACGATTGTCTCCTTTGGAAAACAAACTTCACTATGTATTGATTGTTGAGTTGTTAACAATTATTCAAAGTACATTATTAATTCTCAACTTTCTATTTTTATTCGTTCTTTTTCATCGGAACTGGGCTGTGACATTGGGACTTCAAAAATCTCAGTGTCCCCCGTGACCATGGGTGCTGTAAAGCACCCGAAATGTCGGGAATTAAACATAAGTTAAAAATAAGTTATCTAAACATGATAAAATTCGTATAAGTGGTTTTGTTCAAAGGAGTAATGAACATGTGCGCCCGCTATTTGGAATAGATTCCCTCATAAGGATAACTGCCACAGTAGCCGCCATAACAGGCAGGTTGGCACAGTTTATCTATGTTCTAGTTGCCATTAGAAAGACTGCTGCTGCCCTAGTTTGTTTCTCTCCTTTGCCTTTTATGACACCCATGAGAGGATATGGGGTAGTGGAAATTTATTACATTGCCTTCATAATATATACCACTTATCGTTAGGGCCCAACATCTGCTAACTTTGATTTGTTAAATAATTCAGTCTTACTTGCCTAAAAACTGATGAACAGACTTTTAATGACAAGTAAATAAAATTCTTTATTCAAAAATCATTTATTTATTTGAAAATGAAACATACTTTTCACGTAAAATGAAAACATTTTTTTAAATGGTGTATAGGGTATGAAAAGATTCTTTAATAATGGTCAGTAATCAAGTGCAGTGGTTGCAATACAAAAATAAGAACAAAAACCTAAAAATACATGAAGTCTGTTAAATTTACAGGTATCAGAGTCCAACAAGTACTAATTTGCTTGACATCATTGAGTAGCAGTCATAAAATATTTACAATTAAAAACATCATGCAATAATAAATTTTTTTGTCCAATTTACTTTGACCGTACATAAAAAATAAGTGAGAATGGGTTACAACACAAAGAAGGGCTCTGACTAAAACTTGAAAATTTTTCTTTGACTATACAAGAACCAAACCTAAAAGTTGAACCTTTATCTTGAACCGAATTGAAGAACTGTAACGAAATTAAGAACTAGTTTTCAATTCCTGGTTTATATTAGTAAATGTAATATGAATAATTGTCTTTAATAACTTACCTCTACAACTTTGTTCCAAAAAGGGTGCATAACATAGACACTGAGGGGACTTGTGTCTTTTGCCATATACTGAAAAGAAAAAGTTTATATAAAAACATCTTATTCTTATAATATTAAAAATATTTTTGGATTTCATCAGTAACATATTTTAAATTATATTTAGTCAAGTCATAAGTTCTGTCAAAAACTTCATATACATTTTTTCATAATTAAGGTTATTCAATTTAGAATATAATTTTATTAACATTATTCAAAATGCCCTTCTCTTATTTTGAATACATGCCCTTAATTGACGCGGCCAATCATCAATAGCAGCATGCACCACACTCATATCTATTTCTGCTGCTGCTTTAGCCAAGAAGCTTGGAGAAATTCCAAATTCTGACGAGGTTTAGCGCATACTTTCTCTTCATTCTTCCAAATGTTGCCATGTGTTATAATCCAGTTGGCTTATTTCTTGACTTGAAGAGGGCCAGTCTTCATGTCCGATAAAGTCAATTCCATGGGCGGTCAACCAGTTTTGCATGCTTCATGCCCCATGAGCTGGTGCAGTTTTACAAACAGGTGCAATATGTTTGTAAGGACGGTATTTAAGTACACTTCAGCACTGGTTTTTACACCTTTTTCACAGAAAAGTTACCTCACCCTCAACCTCTACCTCAGATAAGCCTGAATATGAGACTCCAAGCCAAACCATGAGTGACGAAGGATAATGTGTTCGTTGAACTCTCGGAATACACATGCTGGCTTTTTCACTGCTGTGGGCTACCTTATCATTTTCTTTATAATAACTTTCTTCGATGGTAAAAATTTTTTCACCCGAAAACATAATATCGCGGTATTTTTTTCTCGCATACCGCCATAACAAAGCGCGGGATCTATCCAGCTTAATTTTTTTCAAACACTCGTTCCAAAAATGGCCGGTCTTCTTATGATAAGCTCGTAGTCCCAGGTCGTCATTGATCAATCTTTTGACCGTGGTTCTGCTTAGGCCCATCTGAAGAGCTAAAATTTTTTGTTTACGAACAGGATTTCATTGGATTCGCACCTTCACTGGTCTGATGATCGCGAGTGTCCTATCTGTGCGAAGTCGGCCGATCCTCTCACAAACTTTGAAGCTTGAATCTTCAGTGGATTGTTTGATAGTGCGATAAACAAATTGTAGGGTTATCTTTAACTTTTGTAGAATATTGAATATCTCTTTTGGTGCATAACCACAGTGATGCAACACAATAGCCTCTACTCTATCTTCTTTATTCGACCACTCCATATTTGAAAATAAATTAAAATTAATGTCTTACTTATTTTCGGCAAGCACAAACATTATATTTTTAAAATTGGTGATGTCCATCTAGCCAGTATTCAAAAATTTTGAATAAGGTTTTGACAGAACTTATGACCCGACTAAGTATAATAAAATTTTAAATGATATTGTGAATTTCACTATTTAAAACATTAGTGCTACCTATATGAATTGTTTACGCATTGTCACCAAGTATATGCCAATTTTTTATAAATGCTGGCTAAATACATATAAGTAATGCACTGTAAATTGTAAACAAAATTAATTTTGAATCAAAACTCGAAACTTTAAATCAGATACTTGATTTTAAGAACAATTGGGAAGCTAATTTAGTGTTGAGCAAAAGATAGATGTGTTTTAGGTTATATCACCGCATAATATGAAAATGTGAATAAAATTCTTCTTCGTAATAAGAATACACATGTAATTTAAATGGTTATATAAATTGATATAGTATAATAGTTACCTTGTAATTATCAAATCCCTCTAAATGCTCATTGCTGAGATATTTGTAATCAAACATTTTGTAAATATGTTAAAATATGTAAAAACTATAAAACTTTAAGCTATGGTACAAGCGACATTTATGTCATAATATAATACATTTTTGGTTTTGGTATTCCAAATCTATGATTAGCAATAAAATAATGTTTTCACTTTCAAATAAATTGTTAAATTACGCCACAAGAAAATCAAAACAACAGCAGAGCAATCAATCACCACCAAAGACTACAATATGCAATCACAGACTAATAGTAGGTTCTGCCGTTGCTAAAGTTGTTCAAAACGACTATAAATCAATAGCACGCTACAGACTATAAACTATAAATTTCTAGCGCGCTATTAAATACGCTATGTTATAGCGCGCTATTTATAAGAAAGGGTGTGGGAGGCCGGTAAGCGCGTTAAGTTTTACAGCACGTTATATCTCTTAGTACGTTACATTACATGTCGTTCATTGGATAGATCTCGTGCTATATAAGAACATATAAAAACATTTCGTAATAAGTCGCAAAATAAAATAAAGCGGTAAAGAAAAACCAATGCACGCGTTTTCATACTTTTCAGGCTTACTACTATCTATAATCCTAAAAATATTTTAAGTTATGTATTTAAAATAGAATTAATTATATTTTTAGAATCTAAATAAAATTAATTATTTTTATTATAAGTGATGTAAACGTTATTTAAACCTTAATATAAATTATAAATCAATACAACATAACACGCGCTATGTGTTATGAAGAGATAGCGCGCTATAATATGGCGCTATGTGTTATATTAACCACCATTAAACTCTGATTTTTCATTCCGTAGAATTCTGACATTTCGTAAGTGTTGCTACTAAAAAAGTTCTCCACCGAAAAAGAGACAAATTTGAACCATTTGAGGGCAATAAATAATAAAATGCTACGTATTTTTTATGTTTCACCTACAAAAAGGTAAATCTAAATATTTACTTATACAAGTCACCTAATACAAAAATAACAAATATTTCAATATCACGAACAATATATCTAATTAACTTTAATTACTTAATATTTTATTCTTTAGCTGGCATCACTGTCTACTAATTCCAGGTTTAAAAAACCTTTTAAAAAAATGTTAGCTGTCACGTCGCGTCTGTCACATTGATTGATTTTCATTCGACTTCTTTGAATGCTCGAATGCGCATGTGTTCTCGGTGTTTGCTGCTATTTGTTGTTATTATCTTGTTATATTTGTTAAGTTTCTGTTATTCTGTTAAGTTTTTTCTTGTTGACCTTTCGTTTTGTGATCGTTTGTTGATTTTTATAAACGTTATGGAGCCACAACCTGGCCCTTCCCGGGAAGCAGCCCCATCTGACAGAGCACAAGGCTTAGACTTTCTTTCTCCCAGAAAGAAGCGTCCTCGTGGTGCTTTTACGCCCAACGAAAAGACCATAATTCTAAATATTTACAAATATAATATAGAAAATTGGCCGCAAACAACTGATTGGAGTGCAACGGAATGTGCTAAAAAGACTTCTGAGATGACTGGCGTGGGTCTGTCAAGTGTCTATAAAATTACCAAAGAATATAAAGACACAAAAGAATTTCAAAAGCCGAAAAAGAGTGGACCTCAACTATCTTTCATACAAAAATTTGACGAATTCACTTTCGCCGCAACTCGACGAAAGGTTCACGCGTTTTTCTACAGGAACGAGATTCCGACTATTGAAAAGGTAAAGTTATTGCTAATTCTTTAACACCTCGTTGCTGACATCCCCCATTGTTTTAAAACTATACTTTAACCTGTGTTGCCTGTCTACATTTTAACTGTAATGTAAATGCTTATTTCAGATTCACCAAGAGATAACTGGTGATCCAGACATGCCTGTTATGTCGAAATCAACATTAAGAAAAGTATTGAAGCATTTAAATTTTAAATACACAAGTCGCAAACGTCGAAGTGCGCTAACAGATCGCAAGGAGATAGTACTATGGCGTCAAAAATACTTGCACCAAATTAAACAATATAGAAGAGAAGGCAGGCTTATATATTACCAGGATGAAACGTGGGTAAACGAAGGCAAGTATTGAATTATGTGGTAATTAACTTTTTATAACCTATCTTTTTCTTCAAAGTATTAGTCGGAAATCGAATTCTGTACTTATGTAATACTTAAATTAACTTTGTTAATAAATTTTTGTTACCAAAATGAATAAATAAATAAAGAAATCCATGTTTACAGGTAATATTTTTCAATTTATATGCATATATAACTGTCCTCATGTATAAGTGAAATATTAAATATATTTTTATTTTCAGGACATACCGTCAATAAAGTGTGGTGTGATACCAACATTCAATCTTCACGACAAGCTTTCCTCGATGGCTTGACAACAGGGCTTAAGGCACCAACAGGCAAAGGGGGGGCGACTTATAGTTAGCCATATAGGGAGCGAAGAAGGATTTTTGGAAGATGGTTTATTAGTTTTTGAGGCAAAAAAAGGCTTGGCAGATTACCACAAGGAGATGACTGGGGAAGTATTTGAGGAGTGGTTCACAAAAATACTTCCAAAATTAAAACCAAACTCGGTAGTAGTGTTGGATAATGCTCCCTATCATTCGAGGAAGGTCGAAAAAGTACCAACGAGTGCATGGAGAAAAGGCGATATCCAAGCGTGGTTGACTTCAAAAAATTTAAATTTTGAAGAAAAAATGCTAAAAGTTAATTTATTGGAAATTGTGGGTCAGGAGAAATACAAATATCAACAGTGTATTGTAGACGAGATGGCCACAGCACAAGGCATTACTGTGCTTAGACTGCCCCCATATCATTGTGAGCTCAACCCTATTGAATTGGTGTGGGCTCAAGTGAAGGGGCATGTCGCAAGACACAACAGAAGTTTTAAAATGGCGGAAGTTAAAAAACTATTACTGGAAAGTATAAGTAGTATTACTCCTGATAAATGGCAAGAATGTATCAGCCATACAATCAAAGAAGAAGATAAGATGTGCACTCTCGACGATTTCATTGACACAGTCGCAGACTCTTTAATAATTCATGTCAGCGATGATGACGATGATGAAGATAGTGATATAAGTATTAATGATGACTAAAGATTTTAATAAAAATATGTTATTTTTACTTGTGCATTTTTTACTGTTTGTAATGAAAAGGGACGTAATTATCACTCGCCGTAAAACCATGTAGAGTACCGCACTTAATAAAATGGATACATTTACTAACAAATAAAATGTATGTATAGACTCAGATGTTCAGACACGTATTGAAATTGAAAAATGTGCCCGGCCAAAAAGGTTTGTAATCTCTGACATGTCAAAAAATGATAGCTGTCAGAATTCTACGGAATGAAAAATCAGAGTTTAGTTCTGCCGAATAGAGCAATGCTAAGTAGGAATGGCGATCTGAGATCGATTAATCGATGAATCGATTTCTTGTGTCAAAAAATATTTTTAAATCGATATATAGTATTGAATCGATCCAGTGAATCGATATTTCACCTTAGAAAATCAAGATCGAATCTTTTTCTGTTTTATAAGACCTATCAAATTATTTACAATTAGTTGAATGTTTTTTTTTTATATAGGAGATGGGGTAAACGAGCATACGGCTCACCTGATGGAAGTGATTACCGCAGCCCATGAACAACTGCAACACCAGATTCTTTGAGAAATATTGGCACGGCCGGTGTATGAAACATCATCAGTGCTGTCGCTTGCATAGCAATGAATGCTACCGATTTGCAACATGTCATTGATATGCAGAAGAAACAGCATTGGTGGCACGCAGCCTTGTGGAACACCAGCGTTAACAGGCTTGTAATCGGAGCATGCACCGTCTAGTACAACCTCAATGCTCCGATCAGCAAAAAAACTGGTGATCAATTTGCACATTTTCTCGGGAAGCCCATAGGAATGAAGCTTCGTAAGAAGCGCTTTGTGCCAAACCTGATCAAAGACCTTCGCTATGTTCAAACCTTGCTACATATTTATTTATCTATGGTTCAAACTAACGGCCAATGCCTCCCCCTTGGACTCAACTGCCTCCGCCCATCTGCGAGTTAGGTAGACCAGAATATCACCAGCTGACCGACCGCGGCGAAAACCGTATTGGCGGTCACTAATCAGCTGGTGATCCTCAAGGTACCTCATGAGCTCTAAGGAATATTCCCCTCTGCGCAAGTATTGGATTTAGAAATCTTGTGCGTTTATAAAAACTGTTTACGGAATCGATTTCATCATTACAAGAATCGTTTCGTTCGTTGTAGGTGCTCTTTAAAAATGCCGATTTGTGCCGTTAACGTGTGCAAAAAGACGTCTAATACTTCAAATTTATAAAAAGATGGAGTTACATTCCATATGTAAGTAGTTTTATTGTGATATATGCTTTCTTTCTATTATAATCATTTAAATTAATATCATAAATAATAATCGAGAACTTTACCGATAAGATAATCGAGAACATATTATTTCATAAACATCGTAGAGATAATCGAAATGTGACAAGCACACTCCCCACGAGATTAGTTACATATTTATTTTTTTCAAGTCAACCCTTAGTTATTACTTAACTTACTTATTAATAAACTATTAAAGCTAGGATTTTTGAAGTAAATGTTAATCATTGAGTTATACAAAACTAGAGGAGCAAACCACATTACCGCGCGTCGAAAAAAGCGTAACCATTATTCAACTGCGAGACGTAGCTCTGAAGTTACTAAATATTTTAAGTAAACGTATATCTGTCTCACTTACACAAGTTGCGAAAACAATACCGTCGCTAAGATTAGATAAAGATAGACACACAAACATGCAATGGCGGGTTGGTGTGGCTTACTATATGAAATTTTACACAAAAGGAGTTTTATTTAAGCTGCAGTTAATTGTTTTTATTAAAAAAATATTTTCTTATCAGATGAATAGAAGTAAGCATAACTGATGAAATAAAACATATATTTTATAAGTATTTTTTACAGTACTAATAACGATATAAAATAGGGATTATAAAATATAATTTATACAGTTATAATTAATATACAATTATTAATATAAAATAGGTAATAAAATATATTTAAAAGATCATTCATGTAACAACTAAAATAAAACCAATTAATTATTTTGTATGAAAATTGAAACATAGATTTTATTATAATTTCCAAAATATTTAAAATCAGAGGTAACATATTATTTATGTAGTCTCCATTAATTATATAATCTCCCATTAATGTGGAATAATCACAAAGGCGGAAAAGTGGCAAAATTGAACCTAAATCGCAATATTAGATAATTTTATTTAATTATTGAGGTTTTTACGTTTATATGAAAACATGAATTAAAACTTATGTGTGAAAAGTAAATCCGCTTGATTTATTATGCTTTTTGACCTTGAATCGCATTCTTTCGCCACGCATTTACCCATTTTTTTTGTCGCGGATCATTCAGCTCGACTCTGTTGGCGTAACATTGAACACTGAATTGACGTCTGCTAGACATATGGCTGTGGCCATAAATAAGAGTGTATATACGGAAAGCTGTGGCCATATGTGCAGTGGTAACTTTCCGTATATATTAGTATACTCTTTGGTGGCAACGCTTTGACGCGGTAATCACTAATCTAGTGTAATATATAAATCAATGATGTGAATCTTATAGTCTTAATAGAATAGAAAAAGTAATACAAAGTAATTCAGTGTTCTTTTTTCACAATTTTCACAATAATCTTTTATAAACATTTTGTCATATGTTGCAAACGCATGCAAGTTACGTTTTAGTGACCTGTCACTGTCACCCGCACCATGATGCAATACGATCTTAGAGTAATTATATACATAATTAGGCATAAAGGTAACCTATAATTCTACATAAAATGAATCAATATACTTACTTGTTTCGCTTTTTATAATTTAATTTTCAAGTAATGTAAAAAGAGACAAATCTATTGAAAGATGTTGCGCGTAACTCATGCGTGTAAATAGAAATGTCAAGTGGTCATCTTTGGTCTCTTTATTCTACATTAAATACATAAAATATATACACTCACGCCTGTTACCGGGTAGGCAGAGACTACAGAGTTCCATTTGGCAGATCCTGACACACCTCTCCCGCCTCCTCCACATCCATAAACCGACGCATACCTGCTCGTCAGTTAAGGGTATTCCTAATTTGGCCCATTTTCAATATATGGCCAATTTTGTCTTTCCGACTTTGCGGTTCACTTCTGCAACATAAATTTGCTTTGTCACTCTTTCCTCATTCATTCTTTCTACATGGCCAAACCACCAAAGCATTTCTTTCTTAATTCTAGTCACAACATTATCTTGCTAACCACTTTTTTGGTTTTTGACCAAAAACATCTCCGTGATCATGCGCATGGAAAAGATTTGGTCCGTACAGGGTTCGGATTCCCATTCTAAATCCCGCTTGCACATCCCAAATTTTTCCATCAGTTTCTTTCATGACCCTTTCAATTAGTACCTTAGCATACAGTTTTCCCACAATGCTGAGAAGGCTGATACCACGGTAGTTTTTACAATCCTGCTGCGAATTTTCTAATTTATTAGAAAAATGACATCCATATTGTAGTAGTATTATGTGTGACGTTACTTTAAAGACATCCTTTTTAATCCATAGTTAGTAATAATTGACATAGATATGCTTATTTTTGAGTAGTAATTTATTTTTATTAATTTATTATATGGCTAAAAATATGAAGCAAATAGGACTAGACTTATTATTATTCGAAAGATCTAGCAAATTGCTTTCTGAATTAAGTGTTGATAATTATTATATTATTTTGAGCTTGAGGTTCGTAACAATAAAAACTGCCGATTGAAGTACCCAAGAACACCAATTAAAAGTTAAAACACTTACAATTAATCACACTGATTCACTTTATTTCGCTCCGAAGCTTCGCTTGTCTCGCCAAATTGCAGCCTCCCGTCTTGCAGCGCCTTTAAATATACCTTTTTCACTGAAACATCCAGAATATTCAAGTAAATACGCGCGCCAACCTACGAGGCGCAGAACGTTCGAGTGTGCTTCTAGAAAGCTTAATTCTTCTGTTCGATACTAGATGGCGCTGTTGGTCAAAAGTTAAGATCGACATTTTCTAGGAAGCCCTCCTCGCTCTGGTCCCCGACACTAGATGGCGCTAGTTCCAGGTCCTGACGTCAACCTAGGCGCGCAACACTGCCTCCTCCAAAGACATGCTCGTCCCGAGCATTATCGGCCCCATAATAACGCGCCAGGCGATCCACATGGACGATCTTAGGAGTCCCTCTTGTGCCTTTCTGTATCCGGTAGGTTAGATCGTTGATCCTGGTCACAATCAGGTACGGGCCGTCCCATTAAGCTTGAAGCTTAGGAGATTTCCCCTTGCTGCGGACTGGATTGTGCAACCACACTAGTGAACTTTCGTCGAACTCTTTGTTGTTCATTTTGCGGTCATACCAGGTTTTCATCTTTTCAGACATTTGCGGGCCCGATTGTCTGACGTGCTCATAAATATAATTCATTTTGTTCCGCAAGTCATTTGCATAATCGGTTATTCTGCGTGGGCATCAGGTGGTATCCCGGTGATCAGGTCTGCAGGCAGCCGTAATTCTCTTCCAAAGTTTGCGAAAGCTGGTGTCACTGATGTACTTTCGTGAACAGCGCTTCGATATGACAACAAAAACGGTTGTATGTGCTTGTCCCAATCTCGTTGCCGATTGTCTACAACTTTTGCTAGGTACCTCTCCAATGTCTGATTAAATCGTTCTACCATTCCATCAGATTGCGGGTGATAAGAAGTCGTTCTTGTTTTATGAGTACCCATAACTCGGCAAGTTTCCTGGAATATTTGAGACTCAAAATTCCAAAATTCCTTCCTTGATCGCTGTGAATCTCTAAAGGTACTCTAAAACGACAGAAGACTTCATGAACTAGTTTATCTGCAACTGTTGAAGCTTCTTGATTTGCAATGGCAAAGACTTCTGGCTACTTAGTGAAGTCCATCACAACCATGAAATACTTGTTACCGCTTTCACTCTCCGGAAACGGCCCCGCCACGTCATGGCTATTCTCCCCATGGTGCACCAATATTGTTCAACTTCAATGCATCTCTACTACGAGTCTGAGGTCGCTTTACAGCCGCACAACTTGTACATTTGCGACACCAGTCCTCGACATCGTTTCGACAGTGGACCCAGTAAAACCGTTCTCGGATCTTCAGTAGAGTTCGTTTAACTCCCAGATGGCCTCCTGAACAATAATTATGGCACAGCTGTAGAACATCCGGTACTTTAGCTTTAGGGACAATCATTTGCAAATGACAGCTGTCTCCCCGAACATGTTCCCATTTACGGCAAAAAACTCCATCCTGAAGCAGCAAGCTGTTCCATTAGGCCCAATAGCTTTTAGTGGTCGAACTCATCGCTGAGACGTCGCTCCACTTGGGCTTGGGAGCACTGGCCTTCATCCATTCCAGAATCGGCTTGTTGTCCGGATCTTCCTGCTGTGTATGTTGTAAGCTGTCCTTCCACTCGTTGCGAGGTGGTCTGTCCTGAGCATCCTCACGGATACCGCTTCCTTACTTTCTTGCTTAGTACAATGTTTGCAATCTTCAGGACAAGGTCTTCTTGACAATGTATCTGCGTTGCCATGAGATTTCCCGCTGCGATGTTCGATCTCAAAGTCGTATTCCTGCAGTAGTTCAATCCACCTCGCAATTTGTCCTTCTGGATTTTTAAACTGCAATATCCATATTAGTACAGCATGGTCGGTTCGTAAGTGAAATTTTCGCCCAGAAGATATTTGCTAAAATGCTGCAACGTGTCGTAAAGCGACAGTTAAAAAACTAAAGAACTTAACCTAACAACGAAACAACCAAAAAGAAAATAATTTATTTAAAATTTGTAAAGATATTTACAGTTTCTTTTATAAAATGTAAAGTCACAATTAAAAACTATAGAACCTAACCTAACAACGAAACAACCAAAAAGAAAATAATTTATTTAAAATTTCTAAAGATATTTACAGCTTTTTTTTATATAAAAAAAAGGTATGAGGGTGATGATGGGCTGTAGTGATGATAGTGAATTACAATTTTTAAAAAAAAAAAAAAGTTAATAAAGACAAATGAGTACGGAAACAATGTATCTACAGGCTATGCCTATGGTAGATGCACAGCGCCTAATCTAGGTACACGCAGCGCTTGAAGTAGGCACACACAGCGACCAGAATGAGCACACACAACACCCGGAGTAGACACACACAACGCCTGGAGTAGACACGCAGCGTCTGGAGTAGGTCCACGCAGCGTCTGGAGTAGGTACACACAGCGTATTGAGCAGGTACACGCAGCACTTAAAGTAGGCACACACACACCGCTCGGAGTAAGCACACACAACGCCCGGAGTAGACACAAACAGCGCCCGGAGCGCCGGAGACACGCAGCGTCTGGAGTAGGAACACGCAGCGCTTGAGACAAGCACGCACAGCGGCCGAAGATAGCGCGGGCACTAATAGGTGGAGGCGTAGGCGTGGCTAGGCGACGACTTCAGGAGAAGGCAGAGGCTTGCAAGATCCCGAGGCAGTGCGGATAAAGCCTTTAAGAGGTGCTTCTCGTATCTAAGCTGAAGTGAGAATCTCTATTGGCCGATTCCTCGGCTTTTATACTTTTTGACGGATCTGGGATAAGAACGAGAAATTATTTGAAATTATTTAAATTAAAAGCAAATTTTTGTAAATGGCCAAGAAGAAAAGAGTATTTTTGAAGTAAAAACATCAGGCCGGTAACGATATTTGAATAAAAATTGCCATGACAACCAGATAAACAACGATGTCAAAACATGTCAAATTTTGGTTTTAGGCTCGTAATAGAGAAACGGCAAGATTTAAGTGAAAAATGAGATATTATTGATATAGGAAAAAAAGGTAGCGCAACAGTGCGCACGAAGCCCGAAATTGCAGAGTTACGGAGAACTAAATAAAAGACCGAAAAAGGTAGACTCCATTGACATCGATTTAAAAAGTGCTGATAACGTGAAAATACGACGTGAAAATGATTTGTTATTGTGTTCTTATGGTTTAAAAATGTTACAGGTACCTATGGAAATAAAGGTAATGCAAAATATCCAGTTTTAAGATGAATGCAGAAAATCAAAAACAGAATGGAAAAATAAATTTAAAATAGTGTAAAATGGTATGTAAGTAGCATAACACTACAAACGACTTTACTACAGCTAGCAATTCGCGTCTTGTGACACAATAGTTCCTTTCCGGTTTTGACAAAGACTTGCTGAAGTACGCTATCATGACCTCTTGGTCACCATTCCGTTGAGACAACACACCGCCAAGTCCTATATCACTTGCGTCTGTGTCAACTATAAATTCTTTGCTTGCATCAGGGTATCCCAAAATAGGTGTTTTGCACAGACGGTCCTTGAGCTCCTGGAATGCGATATTGCAACTTTCATCCCAGCAGAAATGTCGCTTCTCCTCGGTTAGCTTATGCAGAGGTTTGGCTATATCTGCAAAGTTCTTCACAAATCGCCGGTAATAGGAGCACAAACCCAAAAATGCTCTATCCTGCGTCTTGTCTTTTGGAACCGGCCAATCCTTGACAGCGGCGATTTTCTCTGGATCCGTGCGGATACCTTCTTCCGATACTACATACCCCAAAAAGTTAACTTGTCCTTTGAATAGTGAATATTTCTTCGGACTCAACTTGAGGTTGGCATTCTGAATTTTCATGAGCACGCGTTCCAGGTTTTGAAGGTGTTCCTCAAACGTACGGCCTACGATGATGATGTCATCCAAGTAGACCAGACAGGCATCGCCAATTAGCGCGGTAAGTACAAGTTCCATCAGCCTTTCAAACGTTGCTGGAGTTCCATCAGCCTTTCAAACGTTGCTGGAGCATTGCACAATCCAAACGGCATTACTTTAAATTGCCACAGACCCTTTCCCGTCGAGAACGCAGTTTTCTCCTTGTCCTTAGGGTCAATTTCAACTTGCCAGTAGCCGCTTTTTGATCCAGCGTGCTAAACCACTTTACTCCTGTAAGCATGTCCAGCGTGTCATCAATTCTCGGCAAGGGATAGTTGTCCTTCTTTGTAACGTCGTTCAGACGGCGGTAGTCAACACAGAACCGCACGCTGCCGTCCTTCTTCTTTACCAGCACCACGGGTGAACACCATGGACTAGATGAAGGTTCAATAATACCATCCTTCACCATTCCCTCAATCATAGTTTCCACTTCCTTTTCACGTGCTACCGGCAATCTTCTTGGCCGCTGACGGATAGGCAATTCTTCTCCTGTGTTTATTTTGTGTTGAACTAAGCCAGTCTTTCCTATGTCAGCATCGTTTGATGAGAATACATCGACATACTTGAGTAACACCTTCTTTGCCTTGACCATTTCATTCGAGGAGAGAACGTTGCGACAGTCTTCCAAAAGTGTGGTCACTCTCGTTCGTGCATCCTTGCTGGGGGTCCCACTCGATAGATATTGGCACTGACGTAACCAATCCACTTCCTCACAAGTACCAACCAGTGTGCCTTTTTCTATAATCTGTTCCTGGTCACAAAGGTTCAGCACACGTACTCCTGAGATGTCAGTGGATCTGACCAAGGTTCGAGCTACTTTCCATGGAAAGTCATTGTTTACCCTTTCCACAAGTACATAACGGTGAGCTTCCCCAGCGTTTCGAGGAAGACTAACCAGCACAATCGTTTCCGATCTCGGCGGAAGAACAATCTTCTTAATGCTGTACACGTTTCCTGATAACGCACCTTCCATAAAAAGTTCCTCCTGTCCTTATTTCAAAACGCCTTGCTTAACGTCGATCTCACAACAATTATTCCTCATAAAGTCTAGGCCCAGGATGCAGTCGTCCATTATATCAGCCACGATGACATTATGCAGATAGATCATGTTGCCTAGCTTCAAATCCATCTCCTTCTCTCCACGGACGGGTATACGCGGAGTATGCGGAGTCCCCAAGGAACTGACTTATAAGTTGGGAACTAACAGCCGTACGAGATGCTCCAGTGTCTATGGTTAGTTTACACGGCATTCCGTTAACCTCGCCCTTGATGATTAGGCTGTTCCCATCATGGGTTTGTGAGATCGAGATCCTTGGGGCTCTTTTAACATCAGCCAGCATCCGCACCGCAGTTCTGGCTTTTACTCGTTTCCCAGCTTCTGCTGGGCGGTGCTATTGGCCGCACTACCCCCTGAGATCGTTCACCTTCCCTTTCTAGGGTTCGCTTAGGGTAGCTGGATCGAAGATCGAAGATCCATTTCCCCACAGCCGTAGCACCTAGGTATCCTTTATTGCAGTCGCGAGCTGTAGCTGCTGCAACCTCCCTGACGCGATGGGAACGATTATCCTGCCGCACGGCTTCCACCTCCTGTGCATGGACCAAGGCGTCCTTAAGCGTCTCGTGGTGTCCGAGCCTCACAGCAGCTCTGACTTCAAGGTCGCGGATGCCGTCGATGAATGTCTGCACCAGGTTCCCTTCAATGAGCGCAGGTACAGACCGGTATGCTTTTCGCACAAGCTTCTCCACATCTAGAGCCCACTGTTGCAGGTTTTCGTTGATGCGCTGCAGGCGATATTTAAGCTGCGCACGAAAGACGTTTTCCAGGTAAGCGTCGCCATATCTCGCCTCCAATGCCTCAAGGAGCTGCTCATAAGTCACTTCCTCACCGAGAGCTTCCAGAACCGTTATGGCCTGGTCGCGCAGGCGTGTTAGAGCATAATTCATTATTATTTATTTGCATAGAATGTAGGTAAATATTACAATAGTATTATTAAAACATGAAAGTTCCTATACTTACATTCTGCCTTGTCGAGGCGTGCAAATTTTGACTAATTAGATATAACAATTTTTTTTTTGATGAATTTAACTTATTTACTAAAAGACATTTTCTAAAAATAAATCCTAGGTAGATCGATTTATTGCCCCCCGAAACTCCCTGCACACAAAATTTTATGAAAATCTTTGGAGCCGTTTCCGAGATTCCGATTATATATATATATACAAGAATTGCTCGTTTAAAGGTATAGGATACTCTGTTATTAGATTTTTCTTTTAAACTTCTATCTCTTAAAAAGTTATTACTTGGGAAGTATTCAGGGAATTGTTTGACAAAAATACTATGTAAATATTTATATACATACATGCGAGTGGCAGCACTTTTATTTCTTTAAACAATGGTTTGCACGATGTCATGGAATGTGCTCCACAGATTGCTCTAATGCATTTTTTTTTTGGATTTTAAATACGCATTCTATTTCAGAACAGTTGCCCCATATTAGAAGTCCGTACTGCAATATCGATGAAACATAGCCATGATAGGCGTTTAACGCTGCTTTGGCAGATACTATTTCTCGAAGTCGACGAAGTGCAAATACAAATCTGTTTAATTTGTCACATATCGATTGAACATGCATTTTCCAATTACAATTATTGTCAATAGTGATACCAAGAAATTTATAATAATCAACTTCTTGCAGCACTTTTTCATTGTACATTATAGCAGTCATGGCCTGACTTTTATTCTAGCCGTTCGCCTTCATAACGGGACATGAAGTCCCGTCGAACGGCGGCACTTTGAACCCACGTAGTGAAGGGGTTATAGCTACTACGGGAGCTGTAATTCCATCCCCCACTTTGAGGTCGTCCAACATTTTCTTCACGTCAGCTATCACTTTGTCAACTCGATTGTTCACTTAGTCGATTCGGGTTTCTGCTTCCGACAGGCGGTTGTCATGTGGAGCAACCTTATCCTTCACCTCTCTTATCTATTTCCTGAAGGTAGCGCTCTTTCGAACGACGGGCCTGTTCCTCCTGTCGGCGGGCCAGTTCCTCCTGTCGGCAGGCCTGTTCCTCCTGTCGACGGGCCTGTTCCTCCTGTCGGCGGGCCAGTTCCTCCCGTAGGCAGGCCTGTTCCTCTTGTCGGCGGGCCTGTTCCTCCTGTCGGCAAGCCCGTTCCTCCTGTCGACGGACCTGTTCCTCCTGTCCGTGCTGCAGCTGCTCTTCCAAACGATGGGCCTGCTCCTCCTGCTGCTCTTTCAACAGACGGGCCTGTTCCTCTCGTCCGCGCTGCAGCTGCTCGGGCGACGGGCGTGCTCCTGCAGCATCACCATCAGAGCACCTAAGTCAGGTGCTGCAGATGCAGGAGTTACTGACGGAATGGCCGGCGGCTGGTCCTCCGACGTCTGCGGCATTGCACCACCAAATCGTCTCTGATCCTTCTCCTGCTGGCGTTGACTTCGGGTCCGGACACCCAATAATCCATTAATATAACCTAACCTAACATATAATCCATTTCGTCCTTAGGTAAAATCCGCATGATTTTATCCCACTTCTGATACCAATTGTTACGAGCTTGAGGTTCGTGACAATAAAAACTGCCGATTGAATTACCAAAATTTACACTTTTATTACCGAACACCAATTAAAAGTTAAAACACTAATAATTAATCACACTGATTCACTTTATTTCGCTCCGAAGCTTCGCTTGTCTCGCCAAATTCAATACTGCCCCGATCGCGGCTATCAACGGCTTTATATAAGGCTTTTCCACGAAACATCCAGAATATTCAAGTAAATACGCGCGCCAACCGACCAGGCGCAGAACGTTCGAGTGTAGGGCTTCTAGAAAGCTTAATTCTTCTGTTCGATACTAGATGGCGCTGTTGGTCAAAAGTTAAGATCGACATTTTCTAGGAAGCCCTCCTCGCTCTGGTCCCCGACACTAGATGGCACTAGTTCCAGGTACCTGATATCAACCTAGGTGCGCAACAGTATTTACATAGCAAATATTCTTTTCGCAAACTTTAAAAACGAATAGGAAGGCACGAATACTAATTCTTGACTGACAAACGGTACATAAGCGAGTTGGATCCTATTTGTAATCTCAATTTTATATGCTGACTATGTACATTTTACGTGGTAGAGCCATGCTGCAATTATATTAGTAGTATAGTTGTAGCACGAATTGGTCGGCTCGACCGGGGAAGGACCACGCTCTCACAGAATACCAGCGTCAAATAGTAGCTTAATGCTGCTGCCTTTCGTATGGTGAGTGTAGAGAATCGGAGACCCTTTTTACTGGAAACGAGGCATTCCATCTTAGTCCTCACGGATGACAACGCATCTGAATTTTGATTCGTAATCGAGGATAGATGTAGATGTCTATGGGCCACAGCAACCACTTATCATCAAGTGGACTGTGTGCTCGTTTGTCATCCTATCCTATAAAAAAAGACTAACGATCCGCTTTGGCTTCGCACGACTGTTTTTTAGATTTCGACAACAGCGCTACTTACTGGGTCCAATTGCGAGTGTTCATCATTTGTCCAGCCGTTCTTAAGGGGTATCTCTGACCAAAATGTTGCGAAAGTGCGTTTTTCAGACTCTATTATCTCATTAGTTATGAAAAATAAACTACATCTAAAAGTACATTATTAATATTCGATATCTTATCATCACATTCCACGTTCTAATTTATTTTTATGTGCTAAAAATACATTTAAAATCAACTTTTAAAAAATGACTAAAATTCTTGATTACATGCATCTGTTGCTAAACGCAACGCTCTAATCATTTGAGAATAACACTAAAGGATAGATAATTAAAAAATCTATATTCTCCACGTTTGATTTAAATTTTAAGTTCGTTTTTCTCTTTTAATTGAAATAATTCCGAAAATTGTGTGACTTCTATGATAAAGGGGCGTGCGCTGAGTGCGCGCGGCATTACGCTGTATGCGTCCGTAGGAGATGTCCGTGTCCCTCGTCGCCATCGTCGACGTTCCGTATTTCGCCGCAAACATAATATTATTTGAGTACCTACCAACCGATGCGCTTACGTCACGGTAATATTATTTATACAGTATTGTAACTCGGCCGTATCTTTGAAATAAATCCTACAGCCGTGCAGTACGTAAACATGCGATAGGGCTGCCTGCCTCCAGCATTTTTACATTTGCCCATTGATCTATGTGTTGTATAACTCAATGCATTTGCCTACTTTGTGTTTCCATTTAGTTTTATGGTTGTACTTAAGTATACTTTTTTAATTAAACAAATATATAATAGGTACTTTGTGAATTAAATAGGAAGTGTTCAATAAAAATGCGTGTCGTTTTTTGATTGGTAGATTTAAAACCATGTTTATGTTTGAATAACAAATCGGTCTTATAAATTTGCGGCCGTAAAATATTTGCGCCTCGGCTGAGACATACGAAATGCTTTAAGTATTATAAAAATTTTAAGTATAAAAAATCCGCATTATAATATAAAGCTTAATTAAAAATTGTTTTGGGAAACATGGACAAGTTGGAGTAAAGGAATATCTTTTACTTGGTTATAGATACCTGCAGCTACTTTACAATTTATATGTTTGGTTTTAAATGAAGTTTAGGTTTTTTTTTTTCTATTATATTTTCTGAAAGGGTCCTGGGAAAGTAATTGTCCGCCGCGCTACCCCAATGCGTGTTGGCGAACTTCGCATGTCGTTGAAATATTTTTTTTCTTATTTCTCAGACATGCAGGTTTCCTCACAATGTTTTCCTTCACCATTGAGCACGTGGTAAATCAACACTTAAAATTGCAATTACAATTTCATTGGTGCCGGCGGGGATCGAACCCGGTTTGCTCGCGCACTGTGAAAATTTCAGCAAGCGCTAACCATCTGAGCTACCACGGCTCCTCTCCTCTCGAGACTTTATTTTATTTATGGCACGATTTTTGTCGCATGCCAGCGCTTACTTTTGGTTCTGGCAAAAAGTTGTGAAACGTCTGTGAACGTCAGAATTGTGCAAATGTTGGTCGCAGATATTTTACCTGCACTTCAAAATTTTATTGTGTGAGTATTTTAAACTATTTTTACGGATTTTATGAACCATATTAAATAAAAAATAGTCTCCTATCTTTCTCTCTATGTTTTAATCTCCTAAAACGAGTTTGAGTTGGTAAAATCAAGGCAAACTTAGGTTAGGGTTGTCAATTATTATTTTGATATTAAAACTAGTGAAATTCCGCGGTTTTATATGTGCAAGCGTGAACGTAGTTAGAACATAATATAACCTTTATGTTTTACATAAATATCCTAAAAAAACTTATTATTTTAATATGTTACTACCTATAAAATTAACAAGTTTATTGCATTTTTATTTGAGTAATTTTTTATGCAATTTCTTTATCTACATCTATTTTTAGGAACCTTTATTTAGTCTGAATCATACATAACACTATATTACTGATTTACTTACTTATACGTAGTTTTCTTTTTTTTAGTTACAAATATCTTGTGAGGTTGAAAAAGGCAGTAATGAAAAAATAATAAGAAGAATAATAATTGACGTCAGCCACTTCTTTTCATAAAAATTTCAAATTATGGTCCATTAGGTTGCAGCTTCACCGAACCACAACTTATAATAATATATATATATATATATATATATATATATATATATATATATATATATATATATATCCTATACCTTTAAACGAGCAATTCTTGTATATTTATATATATATATATATATATATATATATATATATATATATATATATATATATATATATATATATATATATATATACAATCGGAATCTCGGAAACGGCTCCAACGATTTCAGCGACGAACGCTTGGATTTATTTTTAGAAAATGTCCTTTTGTCCGTGTTTTCAGGCAATAAAAAAAACTGCTACAATAGAAGAAGGTAAATTTCGGCAAATCACTAACGACCGTTACAGCTCAGGTGGTATGTCCGTCGGGCGTGATTTCAAGTTCCCTTCTTTTGTGAGAAAATATATTATTTCAAATCCTTTTTTTTAGTAATTTTTAAAAATACGAAAATTTTAATAAAACTAATTGCACTCATGATTTTTTATTCAAATAATTAGTTCAGTGAGCAAAGCTCGGTCATCCGGATACTATATATATATATATATATATATATATATATATATATATATATATATATAACCTCTTATATATATGGCCGTATGTATGCACATACCTATGTGTTCATTTAATAGTTGCAGCTGTTTGTTTATAATTTAAGGAAGTTAAAAGACTTGTAATCAATTTCTTACATTCAAGATAATAAAATTGACTTTATATTTTATTTTGTTCTATTTATTAATACCCATCCAGTATTACTAATCACAAATAATCACAATATCTCATTAGTTATTGTAATTGGGTAAAAAATATCTATTTAGTTACTAATACTATATTTATTATTTTAATAATTACCTACCCAGTAGGTAAATATTAAAATAATAAATGTAGCATTATAAACAGTAAATCTCCCTCAAACTCAATTTACTGATATTGTTCCTAAATAAGGAATAGCAGATAAAAGATTAGTAGGTAATAACTATTGCTCCTCAAAATTATATTTGACCTCAAGGTAAAACATATCCTAAAATTTAGTAGCTAAATAAAATAATAATACCTACTATTCAAGTATATTTTCAATATGTAAGTAAACGAAAATAACAAAAATGAAGCACCATTAGCATGTAAAGTTCGAATCCATAATTAACATTTTGACGAATATTATAATTTACTCTATAAAAAACGAATTCAATATTAGCAGTATAGTACCTATATAGTTAAAAATAATCAAAATAGTCATTTTTATTAATTAGATAATATATGAGAATACATAATTCTAATATAATGCAACTAATATACCGAATAAAGAAATTTAAAATACACATATCATTGTCTGCCGTGTCTATTTCCATAATAGTTCATTGACATTGATAAATTAATACTACGTACGTACCAGTAGGTGGCGTCTAGCAGATTTCTACGCGATATATTGTAGCGAGAGCGTCGGCAGGCCAAACGCTCAAGGTCGTTCGCCTTTCATACATGTGGCAAACTGGCAAATTATTTTTTATTTATATAGATTCACCGCTTGCTTAGCGGTATATTACAGACGTAAGATTTGCATGCCATTAATAATGGCTGATTAAGCGAATGTTTAATTACTACGACCATCTTCAGTGTACTTTAACCAAACGCAAATAATCGTATGGTGAGTGTAGAGATCCGGAGATCATTTTTACTGGAAACGAGGGATTTCATCTTAGTCCTCAGGGGTGATAACGCAACTGCGTTTTATTCTTAATCGAGGTTAAATGTACATAGATGTCTATGTGCCACAGCATCCACTTACCATCAGGTGGACTGCGACTGTGTACTCGTTTGTCACATTATTCGATAAAAAAAACATCTTCTATTGCGAGTCTAACATCAACGGCGATTGTAATTAGAACAGTCCAAATTCCAATATGTATAGTTCACGAGCTCTTGACGGCACGATAATGAAGACTGGTTGCTTTACATTTGGCGACGCCTTTGTACGTAACAGTGCCAGTAAGTCTAGTTAAATCCACCATAGAATAATTATTTTTCGGCTTATAAATCTTAAGCATTGTTTGGACTAATTTAAATCTAGAACCACGTTATCGTGTTGAAAAATAAGGATGTCGTCAAGACTATGATTCAATTAATTTTATTTTCCTTCTAGTTTAAAATAGCAATTTATTGCTGTTACGAGTCTGCTAAAAGTATGGTGCAAGTCATGTTTGAATTTTAATGCTTAGTGCATTAATAAAGTAAAAAAGAGACAAATCTATTGAAAGAGGTTGCGCGTAATTCGTGCGTGTAAACAGAAATGTCAAGTTTTGCATTTTTATACAATGCTAAATACATAAAATATAAACACTCACGCCTGTCACCGGGTAGGCAGAGAGTACAGAGTTCCATTTGGCAAGATCCTGACACACCTCTCTCGCCTCCTCCACATCCATATTTCCAACCTTCCTTCCATTGCGAGTCTAACATCCACGGCGATTGTAATTAGAACGGTCCAAATTCCAAAATGTATAGTTCACGAGCTCTTGACGGCACGATAATGAAGACTGGTTGCTTTGCATTTGGCGACGCCCTTGTACGTAACAGTGCCAGTAAGTCTAGTTAAATCCACCATAGAATAATTATTTTTCGGCTTATAAATCTTAAGCCTTGTTTGGACTAATTTAAATCTAGAACCACGTTATTGTGTTGAAAAATAAGGATGTCGTCAAGACTATCTTGACTATTCAACTATTTTTATTTTCCTTCTAGTTTAAAATAGCAATTAATTGCTGTTACGAGTCTGCTAAAAGTATGGTGCAAGGCATGTTTGAATTTTAATGCTTAGTGCACTAATAAAGTAAAAAGTAGCAGTAACTCTACCTCCTATTTTTTTTAATAGTACTGAGATTCAATTGTGTTCCACTGTGAAGGATCTAGTTTTATTAATTGATTCTACTTTGAGTTGGAAAGCCCAAACAATGACCGTTAGCCAGAAAGTCACTGGTACCCTGCGTTCTCTCTATCGCCTAAAAAATTTTCTACCATCTGAAATTAAGACAATGCTTGTGCAGAGTTTAATTTTTACCCTAATCGACTATGGTGATGTGTGTTATTTCGACCTGAATGCAGATCTTCTTGACAAATATGACCGTGTTCTGAATAACTGCATTCGATTAATTTTCAATCTTCGAAAGTATGACCATGTATCCACGTATCGATCTCAATTAAAATGGTTACCTATTCGTCAACGCCGTAGTTTGCGTGCACTCACCACCCTTTATTCTATCCTGATGTCTCCAACTTCCCCTTTCTACTTATCTCCTTACTTTCAGTTGCTTAGTGCTAGTCATGAGAGAAACCTCCGCTCTACGAACAACCTTCTTCTCCTATGTCCCTCCCATAGCTCTGGACTTGTTCATTCTTCTTTCCACATTCAATCTATTCTCCTTTGGAACGCACTCCCTCTCGAAATCAGGACGGCTAGCAATCGGTACGCGTTCAAGATGATGGTTCGGGAACACTTACTTAATAAATTGGCAGAATCATCATAGTAACAGTTTATTTTTATATATATATATATATATATATATATATATATATATATATATATATATATATATATATATATATATTATTGTTATTATGTATATTATATATTTTATATACATATATGTGTATGAATATTAATATATTTTTGTAAATTTATTTGATAACATGTATATTTGTATATCTTTATGAGTTTATATACATCTGACATCATAATATGTACTTACGTATTATACATTTTTATTATCTTAGTTATCTTATATTTAATTTTATTATAATTAATTTTATCTATTTTTTGCGATGTACCATTTATATCTTATGTATTTTATTTCCATGTATTACAATTTTTTTGTCATTTTATTTTAGCATTCGCATATTAACTTTTTATTACACCTACTTCATTCTATCTCTGCATCATCCCAAGGTAGACTGGGAGAGAATGCCTTAGGCATTAAGTCCGCCTATATACCACTTGTGTATATGAAGTTTTAAATAAATAAATAAATAAAAAAGAGACAAATCTATTGAAAGAGGTTGCGCGTAATTCGTGCGTGTAAATAGAAATGTCAAGTGGTCATCTTTGGCCTTTTTATACAATGCTAAATACGTAAAATATAAACACTCACGCCTGTCACCGGGTAGGCAGAGACTACAGAGTTCCATTTGGCAAGATCCTGACACACTGTCCACATCCATATACTTCTATTGCGAGTCTAACATCAACGGCGATTGTAATTAGAACAGTCCAAATTCCAATATGTATAGTTCACGAGCTCTTGACGGCACGATAATGAAGACTGGTTGCTTTGCATTTGGCGTCGCCCTTGTACGTAATAGGGCCAGTAAGTCTAGTTAAATCCACCATAGAATAATTATTTTTCGGCTTATAAATCTTAAGCCTTGTTTGGACTAATTTAAATCTAGAACCACGTTATTGTGTTGAAAAATAAGGATGTCGTCAAGACTATGATTCAATTATTTTTAATTTCCTTCTAGTTTAAAATAGCAATTTATTGCTGTTTCGAAAGCTAATTCTTTTTCTTCTTTTTCTTTCTGCTAAAAGTATGGCGCAAGGCATGTTTGAATTTTAATGCACAAAATTGACGTTTGGCTCTGATTTCAAAGAAACAGTTATTTTAGGGTTAAAAAAAATTAAATTCCCTTATGACTGGGACTAACATACAGCTTTTTGGTTTTTAAAAATCTAATATATAGAAATTAATAGGGATGGGCCGAATATGGATTTCACCGAATACGAATATTCGGCCGAAAGTTCGGTAAAATTTTTACCGAACCGAATATTCGGCCGAACATTATTCGGCAGGATTACCTCGGTACCCAACCAATTTATATCGAAACTTGTTCCCCCGCCCCTTGCTCTGCCGCCACACCTGTCATGTTATTGCATCATCTAAATCTAAAAATATAGTACTGAGCATTGATAAGTATATAATGAAAATGAGTGGCAGGATATCTAATATTTGGACTTACTCGTATTTTAGAGAAACTGACGACTGTAATGTAATATTTCTTTGTTTCATTCCAAACAAAATTTATTAAGCTTTCTATTTGCTATAATTGGAAATAAATCTACAGTGCCTCAAAAACATAACGCTATACATGTAAATTTAACCCATAAATAAAAATACTTTCAACGGCAAAATTATGACAACAAACAAATGTAGAAGAAACTCAATGGAAAGCACAAAATGTTCATCCTCCCGATAGTTCTCTCATCCACCGGTGTTATACCAAAGCTACTTACACAAAGCCTTAACACTCTACACATGCCTACTCATACACTTCACATGCTCCAAAAAGCCACCATCCTCAACACTTGTCGCATCACCCGAAAGTTCTGACTTCCTCTACTCTATCATCCAATTTTACAAATTAAATTTCCCTCACACACTTGGCTCCGGCCCCTGTATGTGGTGTTTTACACTCTCAAAAAAAATAGAGAAGGTACATACAGAATTTATATAATAATAATAATAATTAAAATAAGTTTTAAAGGACAAGTTTTAAACAAACAACAACAAGTTTTAAAGAATACATTTTATTATTATTATCGATATTAATAAATTATATAAAAATAATATAATTTATTAATATCGATAATAATAAAATGTAGGTGGATATTTTATTGGGTTTTATTTAAAGGTATTAACCCTCTCCCTGTCCCACCATAAATCATATATGAACATTTCGAACTCTTGTGTCTATTTCGCGGAGAGTGAAATAAAAGTAACTTTGATTGAAGATTTGGTAGCTCAGGGGCTAACTACTGTGGCACATTACTTTAAAAAAAATAAAGATACAGACTATATACGTCCTACTACTGGTCACAGTACGCCTAATGCAGCAATTAGTCCGACGACTCACGATCATGTTGACGGACTTCACAACATGTTTAAAAGATATTTTTATTCGTCAGACGGACTAACTTTAATCAGCAAACTTTAATTAGCAGCTTACACGTGGTAGAGCCATGCTGCCGTTATGTTAGTAGTATAGTTGTAGCACGAATGGGTCGGCTCGACCGGGGAAGGACCACGCTCTCACAGAATATCAGCGTCAAATAGTAGTTTATGCTGCTGTCTTTCGTATGGTGAGTGTAGAAAACCGGAGACTATTTTTACTGGAAACGAGGCATTCCATCTTAGTACTCACGGGTGATAACGCATCTGCGTTTTGATTCGTAATCGATGATACATGTAGATGTCTATGGGCCACAGCAACCATTTGCCATCAGGTGGACTGTGTGCTCGTTTGTCACCCTATCCTATAAAAAAGCAATATATAAAATAAGTAATCAGAATACTTAGTTTATATATTGCTGATTAAAGTTAAGAAAATATTTCGGAGAGTGTGCACAGAATTTGCATAACTTAATTCCTCCCTTTCTCTTCCACTATCGGACAATTAGACGCTCGGTCAGTCTTCACCAATTTTTTTGAAGAAGGGGTGAAGTCAATAGTATTGGCTTACCACGTATTATCACCTATGTGACTTACGTCATGTGTAAAGTAAAATAATGAATAAATAAATAAGCATTTAGCATAGACTGTCTTTCCATCTGATAACAATAAGGCAAGAGTGAAAAGGATTTTGTTAAGCTAAGTCAGTGTGCTTTAATACTTACCATCAGGTGAGATAGCAGTCAAGCACTGGCTTAGAATACTTAAGAAATATTCAGTTTATGCTTATTTATATCTATTATGAACCTACCATCGATTCCAAAAGAAAAACCTCTACGAGAAAAATTGCCAAAAAACGCTGGGGTCATTATTTTTTATGTTTTGTCTAGACGAGAGTTTAAATCCCATTCTATACAGATTTATTTAAAATGATATGCTATTATGTTATGCTATTAGACGATAGAAAACAGAACACAACACCCAAGGGTGTTTATAGTATTTAGGGTGTAGACTTAAAACTCGGAAATTCGTGAGATTCGAATCTGTCATTGAACAACAACCAACACAAGCGTTAAAAACTTGGAGTGATTAACGAACGTATCATTATTATTTGCAATATTGGTTATAAAAAAAATACCAATATATAAATTATATAACATTGTCTTTATCCTGTAGAGTGTTTGTCATGTAACTGAATTATCGAATTGATAAGATACGTATAGATCAAACGACGCTTGTAATAAATCGGCCAGTCTTCATATAATCGCGAGTGAAAAAGTGAGTCAGTGTTGTTTTTATACAAAAAAATGTATAGCCACGGCCAAGATGGATTCTTTGGGAATGGTATAGGTGAGGGATATGTGAAAAGAAAACGCAGAGGTAAAAGGAAAGGGAAAGGCCAAACGAATTTTAAAACAAATCAGTTAACTTCTGAAGAAGAATGTGATGCAAAAATGGAAGAACGTGATAATGAAGAAGAAATCCAATCAGCAGATGAGGAATTTAATAACGATACAATACAAGTTGTAAATGATACAGTAGAAAATGTTGAAATCTGTGAAATTGCAAGTGAAGATATAGCTGATCGCTTAGAAAGAACAGTGACTATGGACGGTATTATGAAAGCACCGCCTCAGATAAGCATAATGGATCCCGACCCTCATGAAAAAAAAGAATTGAACGAATATGAGCCAAGTGAACCACAGGAGGCAGAATTTTTACCTTATAATATTAGAGCTTTATCAAAGCATGCCACAACGTACGAATTAGAGAAGTTTGAAAAGAATTGTCTTGTTATATTCAATCAAGAAAATGTTGAAGGATTTAAACCTAGATTTGGTACAGAAAAAGATGTACAAGTTTTAAAGGATACATTTTCTAACTTCGGTTTTGAGGTGACTGAACACAAGGATTTTACAAAGGATGAAGTGTTCAGGGAATTAAAATCGTGTATGTATATTTGCATGCAGCCTTTTTATTAAAATTATATTATGTAAGTATTAATCTAAAGTTTAGTAAATAAAGTACTTCGAGATTTCTGAACTTGAATCTTAATTTGGGACCAATATTTAAGCAACATAAAGACTTGTATTATTTTCTTTGTATTTTAACCAAACTTTTGTTTTAAATGTCTAGTGTCATCCGTGTTATTGGCTTTTTATGTGAGTCCTTTTGTAACAAAAGTGGTTTATTTATACATATCATAAAAAAATAAAAAATCCATAAATATTTTTGTAAGCAAAAAGATTATGTCATTAACAATTTATTATGATTAAAAAATTAATTGGTTTACATTTTGTCGGCTTTTCCCCATATTTCAAATTAAACCAGACGCTGTGTAACCACCCGTTAGACAGAAAGGATCCAGCGACAAAATGGTAGGAGAAATATTAATAAATTTATGTTGGAACCAAGTTTCACAGACCGATGATTGTATGGAGGAAGCTTAGAGGTTGTTCTGTAATTTCCCAAAGTCGTGTTATACAATAAAATTTTCCAAGTGATGTTTGTAAGCTGACGTATTCTTGGGACTTGGGGGCTGATGATTTGTGATGGCGAAGTAAGCATATATATCAGCCTAATTCACACCGTGGTTGTTGTCTGAAGCGAAGGAAAATGCCCAGGAGAAGATCTGGAATATGTGATTAAGAATTATGCCCTTCGATAAATGGTGATATTATTATAGGTGTATCCATATCTATAGAATAATCAGAATGGTGAAAAGAATTATGTCAATAGTGCGACTCTGGTACAGCGATTGCCAATACGTTTGCTCTACAAGCAACACGTTTACAGCAAATTTTACTGCGATAGAGGTATATACTATTACTGCATAAGGTTTATTGGAGAGTAGTCTGTGTGAAGAAGTGCAGTCGCATCAACTACATACTTTTAATAATTTACTTTAAAAAAGGGAATTAAAGTTAGAGCCTATAGAAGTCTCATTATTTAGCACAGGAATTTTCTCATTTCTGAGAATAGTACAATTACGCTGGCGCCTGTCGGTGGACTCATAGACACATGTCCTTGAATTTTTTCATCTCTTAGACATATAGCTTTCCCACGATGTTTACCTTTATCGCCGAACATGTATAGTATATAAGCACTTAAAATTGCAATTATTTCATGGGTGCCGGCAGGGATTGAACTCGGGTTGTTCGCGTAATGTTATAACGAATGCTTAGCCATTGAGCTATTACTTTTAACTCTTAATAAGTTACATTTGGTTAAATTATTATTGCGACATCCACGACGACGAATGGCCCCTAAGAAATTTTCTTAAGGGCATTATTAATTGGACGACATGACATAGTACGGTTACGAAGGATACTTACACCACGGACGTTAACAAAAATTACGTTTTTTTACGTCTATATGATTAAAAGTGTGAAGCACCCAAGCTCCTACAATTTTGTTTCTTATACGCGGGTAGTTTTTCACATTTTCAGTGTAATATTACGTCGTATTTACGTCCTAAGTTAATAATAAGTAATAATAATTTAATAATAATTATAAACATATAAAGGATGGCGCCTTCGACATTTGTCGAGCTTCTGGCCATCCCGGTGAATCACTCAGGCATGTCATCTCCGGTAGTTCGGCTCTTTCTAACTCTGAGTACTTGCACATACACATCTACACCAGGAGCTCGCTCTCAAATACGAGCTCGTAGATCGGAACCTGCCTTATTAAAAGTACTTGCTGGTAGCCGTACTCGAAAATGATAGTGCCAGACTCTATTGGGACCATCAAAACACACAGGTACTATTCTTGCAAATAAGCCGGATATTGTGTTGATAGTTCTGGCACAATAAAGGATATTTTTGGAACCTTGTGAAAGTCAAAACGGATAAGGAAATAAAATATCTGGGCCTGGCGCACGAGGTGACCGACATGTAAGGTGGTTTGCCGGCCGAAATTATTCCTGTAGTCGTTTCTACGAACGGGCTAATGCCAGTCGGCCTCTCAGGTCATCTGAGGCAACTGAGGATTGGTGCTCCGTGACGGGCCGCTCCGGACTCAAATGCAGAAGGCGGTGCTCCTCAATACCGCCCGCATTGTCCGCCGATTTCTTTCCCTTTCTCCCTAACCCTCCGCCGTTTTTTCTCTCCTGCTGAGGTCTTCTTTGAGTTTATGTTTATCTATGTGTTTTTTATTTATACATTTTACTACACTAATATATATTTAAGTATTTTTATCGTTTTCGTTGATATATTTATACAACCCAACCAGATGAGAAATCTATATAAATACCCCAAAGAATAAAAGTATAAGTAAAAAATAAAAATATAAATTTCTTTGCAACTTTACGACTCTACGTGATGGAGGTGGGGTCTGGGGAGGGGGGGTCTTCTGGAGATTGGTGCAAAGAATTATTTTTATTTTTTATTATAATGGATCCAAAGTAATTTTAAGTAAGTACCATTCCGTATGACGAGAACCTTGCGAAAGTTGAAACAGATAAGCAAACAAAATATCTGGATCTGGCTCGAGAGGTGACCGACATGTGAGGTGGTTGATCTGTCGACCGAAATTATACCTGTGGTCGTTTCTGCGAACGGGCTACCCCCGGTCAACCTCTCGGGCCATCTGAGGCGACTGGGACTCCGTGACGAACCACACCGGACTCAAGTGTAGTTGGTGGTGCTCGATACCGCTGGCATCGTCCGTCGGTTTCTTTTTCTTTCCCTCTTACCCTCAGCCGGTTGGTCTTCACTGCCGAGGTTCTAGTTCATGGGCGACTACTCCATCATCGCCTGAACCTACTACAACTGGAAGATTCACGGCGGCATCCGTAAGTGAGCGTTGTACTGCAACTTGTGGTGCTGGATCTCTAGCTGTAGTATTTCCATCTAATGATGGAACAGGCTCACGTCGTAGCCGTTCGAATTCGGCGTCATCAAATATTTTTAAGCGCATGACGTACCCAACTCGATCTGCCAGGTTTTGCTCGGTGACGGTGATAGATAGCTTTAGTTCAACAAAAAAAGCGATGCATCCTAGCCCAATACGCGAAACCTCCAACTTATCTCCCTTTCTCCATAAAATACGCTCGTCCGTGTGGGCCCTGCCGACACCAACATAGCTGGCGGGGACAATAGATGCGAGGGGCTACCGGGTGTTCATGCAGCACCCCGCTTTTGGCTAGTGGTCCGCATGCTACCACATCGAGCGCCAGCTCCAGACGCGCCCTGGCGACTTCCATGTAGCAGCCTTACATGCATTTCCTTATTTTCCATCATCTATTAAAGTTGGCGTCAATTAACGAGAGACGCCCAGACCCAGCACCGTTTTATGGCACGGTCATTAGCACAAACGAGCCTTTGCACTCTCAACTTTGCCGTGGCACGACGCTCACACCTCTTGACAAGATGCTGACTGACTTCGCCGACATAACAGTTTTGTCATTTAACTGTTATCTCAATGGGCGATGGGCTCGTCACTTTCTTATGCCTTAAGTGTTAAGTGATGCATGTAAGTTGCAGTATTCTAAGGAGAGCACGTCTGATGATTTTGTTTCGTAAATATTCACTATATGTAATCGAAACCATCACTGCAACTCATCAGTGATTGCTGTCTGAGGCGACTGGAAATGGCCAGATAAAGGTCTGATTGTGATTGTGGACTCTGTCCTAGGTATTACCATTCCGTATTTATAGCAAACTATTGATCGCCTAGTATTCGTAACTCCTTCAAGAAAAGAGCTTACTCCTTTCTAAAGGGCTGGCAACGCACCTGTAATTCCCCTGGTGTTGCAGATGTTCACGAGCGGCGGTAGTCACTTAATACTAGCTGAGCCGTATGCTCGTTTGCTTCGTTTTCTTCTATAAAAAAAACTCATTACACTTTTAAGTTTGTATATTAAATAAGCTGTATTTTACATACAAATGCTCATTTTAACAAAGATATCTCAAAAAATATATTAATAAACGCGTGTTTTGCCTTGACATTCACCACACAGACTATAGAAGAACGAACATTTGAAATCCGTAACGGTTACAGCCTATTAGTCATGCGGAAGCTGAACACAGGCCTCCCCCATAGATTGCTTCATAGAGGGGATAATGATAATGATGCCAGCAAATAATTACTATTAAATTATGTATGAATTTAGTGCCGTGTAGTGGCACTGTAAAAATATGCACTACCCCATATCATCCCATGGATGTCGGAGAGGCGACAGAGGGTAACAAATTTAATAATAAGGAAGTATACGACATATTGCACAACATTGTAATGAAAATATAAATGATGTTGTCTATAGATAAGTAGATAAAAAATTGTTTTGACGTCAATTAAAACCCTTTTTTGGTTAACATTAAGCCTTAACTATATGAGCAATATATAATATTTTTTGTAATCGCGTTCTCGATAATGTCTCTAACGATTCCGATGAAGTATACATTATAAGGAATTAAGGGGGCGAGAAATCGATCTAAGTAGGTCAATTTATGGAAAAATTCGTTTTCACCGCGTTCATTTTTGTAACGCTATGTTACTACAAACTTGGGTCGGAAAGGTTCTATTACAGTATTCTTACAGAAAATCATCGTTTTATCTTTATAAATCAAAACTATTTTTACTTTTTGAATAAATAAAACAAAAAGTGAAAAATCTTAATATATATAAATTACGTGTCACGTTGTTTGTCCGCGATGGACTCCTAAACTACTTAACCGATTTTAATCCAATTTGCGCACCGTGTGCAGTTTGGTCCAACTTGAGAGATAGGATAGTTTTTTTGCCCACAATTTAATAGGACATGACAAATTGTCGTCGAAAAGGGCAGAACAACGTCTGCCTGGCAAGCTAGTATTATGTATATTTTTATAAGTAACTGGTCTCTCTGAAACGGTTTTGTATAAAATTTTACCATAGTTGCCACGCTATGCTCTCAGATTGGCAATTTTTTTATTATTTTGAGTTGTTATAAGGAAAATAATACCGATACTGCCCATTTACTAGTTTAGTTATCCTCTGTCGCCCCTTACGATAATCACGGGACGATTTGGGGTGAGCATTTTACACCGCCTTTACACGGTTTTTCTAGACAGGTATAATCTCTGAAAAAATATATTTACTACCGGATAAACTTCGGACGCCCAGGTATTATTATATTAGTTATAAAGCTTTCATAGGTTTTACTTTTAAAACTGGAATATAATGGAAGCTGTATTTGTGTTAAGATAGGTAAGACTGTGGAATATGACAGACTGCAATTCTAATTCATGAGCTGCTTAAAACTAAAATAGAGTTATGAATCGATTGATTCGTTGTTCATATGTGTATAACGAAGAAGTATAATATATATAATTTTCCCGCATTTTTTAAATTGAATAAGAGTGATTCACGAGCACACAGTTCATTTGATGGTAAATGGATGCTGTGGCCCATAGACACCTACTCGTATATCTATGTTCAATTAAGAAACAAAATGTTGTAGATGGAATGCAAAATTAGTAATATGGATATTCGGTTCTCTACACTCACCATAAGAAACGTAGCAGACTTCGAGCTCTTTACGCTGGTATTCTATGAGAGAGCAGTCCTTGCCCGGTCAAGCCGACTTATTTGTGCTACAATATACGTATAGCAGCAGCATGACTCTACCAAGTATCAAATCTCAGATCTGTCGTTCCATCTGTCTGTTACAGTGGTAAGAATCAACGGAAAATAGCCATCAGCGCAGACGGGATTATAATGCGAGAGTGTATGTACAAGCACAGGTGCATACTCTATTCCCTCACTATCATGGTCTTATGGGACGGCAATCAGAAACGACCGGAGAGAGATCAAGGGACCAATGGCCTTACTAGGCACGGGGTGAAAAACCGCGTGAAACACCACCTGACTCCAGGCTGTTACTGAAAAACTCAAAAACTGATTTTTGTCGCGACCTGGTCGATTCGAACCCGGGAACTCACCGCATTTATTTCCTACTTCAATAAGGCAGTCGTTTGTGAAATAACTGAAGTTATTATAGCGAAATGTAGGACAGCTCCCACTGAATGGAGTTGCAACCTGTTAAGAGATGTATAGGTGGCTCAGGACCGTGCTTTGTGACATTCCTTAGGGTAGGTTTGAATGATGATAAAATAGCAATGTATAGTCATTATTAGGTCTTTACCCATGAAAGTGGCATTTTTTATGAAATATGTTAACGTAATTTTCTTCTATATTTTTTATTTCTATTAATTAAAGTTGTCGCCCATGCAGTCGATGCATCTTGGCCAACGGAGTGGCAGTTTATTGATGGCCTTCTTGAAGAAATCAACTGGACGGGAGGTAACAAATGCTTAACCAAAAAGATGCCCGCCAAAAAGTTATCCAAATTGTGGAAAAAATAGAAATCTGTAGGCGCAAGATCTAAGAGCTTCCAACCTCAGTTCTTGTAACTTGGAGACCGTCTGTTGTCCAGTATGAGGTCGCGCATTGTCGTGTAGCAGCGGGGACGTGCGATTGATCAAAGCTGGTTGGAGACGTGCGAGCTTCTCCATCATTGAGTTCAGTTCTTCACCGTACACATCTCCATTAATGCTCATCACGTTTGGTAAGCAGCTGCGATGAATTACACCGGCCCTGGACCACCAAACAGTGACCATCACTTTTCTAGATCTAAGTTTTCGTCTAGGGTTTTTGTTTAGGTGCCGAACCAAGATCCAACCAACTTGCTGAGCACTTGCGATTGGCAAACAAAATCCAGTTTTCGTCACAGGTAACAATGCGGTTCAAAATCTTCACTCGAAAAGGTCCTTCGTTGAGCAGCACGAGGCACGTCTCGACACGGACTTCGAGATCATTAAGTTCGGTGGGCATTCATTTGTCGAGCTTTTTTACCTTGCCAATTTGATGCAATTGGGCCAATATTGTTTTGAAGCCAACATCGAAAGCTGCTGTTAATTCGCCTTTATTTCTTCATTGTCGACCAAAGTTTTCGTAGGGGTCTATAGATGAAATTTCAAGAAAGGGGGAATTTATTGAACGTCGTTGATGTTGAGTACCGCGTTGCTGCCAAGACAACTTCTTAAAATAAAATTAATTTGAAATTAGAATTCTTAAATTGAATAAAATTAAATTTACGGATTTTATCGCGTTTATTTCACTACTTTTACTTATTATTCAATGTTCGCGTAAATTTAAGAAATCATTAGAATTCTTAACTTTGGCTATAATTTTATTTGTAAAATTATTTTGATTTGAAATGGCCAGTACTGTAGAACGGCAATTTCATAGGTAAAGACCTATTATTATGAGAATAACGTTATATTTTCGATAAATTAGGCAATTTTTTGGCAACAGTGTGAAAGTTACAGTTAAGTTTTTATGGAATGTACGGCTGGTGTAATCGTGAATATGTCTCATATTGAGATTAAAAAGGATGACTTTGGTCCGAGTCGGTTAAAGTGTTTGCAATTTGTATATTTCTCATTATTGTTTAATATTTCAGTCAGTGAAAGAGACTTCACGGATTACGGGTGCGTTGCTGTGGCAGTGTTGACGCACGGCTCTAACCACGGTCTACTCCGGGCCAAGGATCAGCCCTACAGCGAGATCGAAATCATAAACCATTTCAAAGTTTACAACAAGCCAACTCTGGTCACGAAGCCAAAGATCTTGATTATTCAGGTAATAGGGATTGTTTTGATTATAAGTAAAATAAAAAAGACAATGATTTTTTTTTAAATAATGATGTTCATTCTTTATACACTGTAAATTAGTTAGGGGGGGGGGGGGGGGGGGGGGGGGGGGTGTTGGGGAGGGGGGGGGGGAGGGGGGAAAGGGGAAGGAATGTTGGGGGGGTTGGGGGGTTTGGGAGGGTTGGGGGGGTGTTGTACTCAACTCAAAATAAGGAGTAATTCAGAATATATGTTTACCTGATAAGGGTTTTGTACTACATACAAAAGAGTACATAATGGATAATGACCACGCTACCACGATGTTTTTTTGATGTTTTCGTATATAATGGTTGTCCAACATATTATATTGCAAAATAATGATTAAAAAAAGTCCCGCTGAGTTTCGTGCTGGTTCTGCCTAGGATAGACATATTTTCTAAAGAGGTGGTAAAAGCATAAATGGCTTTTAAAAAGTATTCTTGTAATTTATAACGAAAAAAATTATTTAAAACCGTGAATACAGAGTAATGTGTTTGGAATAAATAAATTGCAAACACATATTTCCGTTTTAACTTTTTTAGAGTCAACTCTCTACTGTCTTTAACGGTATTTTTGTTATAATAAAATAAAATAATATTTTTATACTGTGTCAATTAAGATTTTTTCATAGTACACGAGCAACCCGATAAAGATTCCCGTGAACCACAAATCAAAGTTATTATTTACAATTTTAAGTACAGATTTACCACGTTCTTGTCGGTCAAGGAAAACATATTATTTGTCTAAGAAACTAAAATACTTTAGGATATGGGAATTTCTTAACACGCACTGTAACAGTGTGATAGACTAATTGCCCTATAACCCTCTTATAAACGATATGAGGTTTTTAGATAACTGAGATTTAGACTGATTTTTACTTTAAGTTATAAGGTAGGTGGACCATGGAAGGCCATGCTCCTTCGAAGGCCAATTATTAAAATGTCGTAGTTATTGCCATGTGAAGACAAATTCCTTCTACTTACACAAACACCCATCAACCTAAAAATCACAGACACGCCGGCGAATCGCTCGCACTACGATTTTGGCAGTACGGTCCCTTAAAATAAGGTGGGTGTACCATGGAACGCCACTCTAACAAATAAGCAGTTATTTATTATCAGTTAGTTATTAAATTATTCGTTTATTTACTGGATAAATGAAACTAACAAATATTTAAGTAGTACTTTGTTTTATTACGTAACATATAAACCACTTCTTTTTATATATATATTCTTTTTATATATAGATTTAATCGCTATTTATTATTTTATTTATCTATATTTTTTTTTTTTTTTTATATATATATATATATATATATATATATATATATATATATATATATATATAAACGATATTGTAGCAGTTTTTCATTGCCTAAAAACACGGACAAAAAGACATTTTCTAAAAATAAATCCTAGCTAGATCGATTTATTGCCCCCCGAAACTCTCTGCACACATAAATTTTATGAAAATCGTTGGAGCCGTTTGCGAGATTCCGATTATATATATATATTTTTTTTTTTTCATATTAAGAGAGCATATTATGTATGATACACTCTAAATAAATTTCCTTCAACGGGAAATCGCATTTATGTGCACATAGTGAACATAGATTGTTGTAACCCCCTCATAGATTGTATAATAGGGGGGATACTTGTTGTAGTTTTCCATTGTCCTTTTGAGTTCTTATCAAGTAGATGCTGCCACCCATCTTTTGCTACATCTCCCTCAGTCAGATGAAGTGGAGAAGTGGGATTCTCTATAATAACTTCGCCAACTTCTCCAATACCAAAAGAATCGCAGGTGTGTCACCGGCTTTTAAGAAAGTTTTAAAAAACATCGCATCGGCCCGAAAACAAATCACTGGTGACAGCGGATTTCAAAAAGCAGTCGTGTAAGGCTTAAACTTCTGGCAAATTGCATGGTAGTGGACGACCACGCTTTCAGATATTGTCGATGTAATTGCGAATTTTTCCAATGTGCCATGCTGAAACATGGGTGTTAAATGAAGCGGTAAATTCCCCGGAACATCCCCCATGGTAAATACATTAACGTATATAGAAAAAAAAAGAAAACGAAATGCTACAACTTTCAACAGGGAGTTAGTTTCCGCCGTACTGATTTTTATAAAATGTGACCTTTAAATTTGTTAAGTTGTAACTGTTTGATAGAAGGAAGAAAGACAATCTACTTGTGACCTCTTGCTGTTTCTTCTCACAAGGTTAAAGTTTGGCGTATATTTCTTAATTCCCAAAAAGTGCTTTACGAAGGCCCATTTTAAATGAAAATAATTTAATTTTGACATTTAGTTTGAATTGAGACGGAAAGTATATGTACACGTTATACCCGTAAGAATGTAATCTTCGAAGAGATATTTCGAAAAAGATAAAACGTCTTAGGTGTAGTTTATCGATTTATTTAAGTACATTAGAAATCGGCCGAGTTGATGATTCACTCCGGAAATCTTTCGTTATTGATACTTACTGATATAACGTGATAAAGGTATTAACAGTAGGCATTTACAGTATTGGATTCCCCTACATTGCATATGATATCATCATCATCATCATCATCACCATTATCTTTACAGCCACATAAGTCTACTGTCTAATAAAGGTCTTCCCCAAGGAATGTCAAAAACACTTTCCACGACATCAAGACCATATGAAGCTTGATACGATGTTGGTGGGTGACAAAAACCGGACATCCTTTTTACTACTAACCAGGCATCCTATCTTAGTCAAGGACGTTAACGCATCTGCATTTTGAATCTTAATCGAGGATAGATGTAGGTGTTTATGGCCACAGTAAGGCCACAGCATCCACTAATTATCGTTACGTGTTCGCTACTCAGCCTTATTTATATAGTAAAACGTTTTATTATTCGTGTGATATCTCAATTGAGTTCCCATCTATAATCTTATTTTATCACCTTGATTCAAATCCACTAGAATGACATCATACATGACAAGTAACAAAAGAGTCGTTATCAGAGCCAAGATAAATAAAGTAACATCCTATAAACGTAAATCTACTAGGCCTACATATTTCTATCCTAAAAATCATCTGTTTTAAGCTGTATTCAGAATATTTTACTATTCAAGCTATGCAGGTTTACTCTCGACGTTTAACTTTACTATCGAGGACGTGGTAAATTAGCATTTAAAATTTCTGTTAACAATTTCATTGGGAGAAGCAAAACTTGGTTGCTTGCGTACTTCGTACTGATGACTTGGTCAGATTTTTACGACAAGCGCTTAGCGGCTGAGCCACAGTTTAAATAATAGTTACTATAATCTAAGCGACCACTATTAACTACTTCTACTAGGTAATACACAAAAAAGGTAAATATCTAGGGTCGGTCACTCTGAGTGCAATAGTTTTTTTTTATAGGAAAAGGGTGACAAGCGAGCACACAGTCCACCTGATGGTAAGTGGTTGCTGTGGCCCATAGACATCTACATCTATCCTCGTTTGCGAATCAAAATGCAGATGCGTTGTCAGCCTTGAGGACTAAGATGGAATGCCTCTTTTCCAGTAAAAAGGGTCTCCGGTTCTCTATACTCACCATACGAAACACAGCAGCATTAAGCTGCTATTTGACGCTGGTATTCTTGAGAGCGTGGTCCTTCCCCGGTCGAGCCGACAGATTCGTGCTACAACTATAGTTGCAGCATGGCTCTACCACGAAAAAGTTTTTTCAATGAGCGTGACTGTATCCGGTGGCAGTATCCCGTGGTGGTTATTTATGCTTAACAACGTCTACATACATGCGTATTGTCACCTCTGAGAACTAAGAATAGACTTCAGTTTAAAGTAATCATAATAGAAATCTGTCAGGAAAGGAAATGAAATGTTAATGATATTATTGAAATAAAATAAGACATACATACAGCACAGGCTGCCTTTCATTCCTGAAAGGGTTTAATGGGAAGGAATGTACAACGTGTTGCCGTAATGATTATTGAAGGACTTCATAGGCCTAAGAAATATATATTTTATTAATTTTTAAGACATGCAGATTTCACAAGTTGCAGTTGATACAAACAAAAGAGGTATCTGCTGTGACATATCTTACATGTAACCACATCTTACACACAATACATTTTGCCTTTACTTTAATTATTATAAACTTCATTACAAATTAGGCAGTACCAATCTTCAGAGTCCCTTTCTTAAAGTCCTTCTACTTCATCTTTATTTATCGCTGATTTTTACCTTTGTCTTTCCCCTTTACCTTTCCTATTCCCTTATCCTAAGTATTAGACGTTACCGAACGTGACAAAAAGGGGTCGCACTCAGCATTTGGCGTGGCGAACCACAGCCTCAGTGTGCCCTGTGTGATGTCTATTGTGAAATGTGATAACTATTTAATCAACTTAGTCATCTTAAAAACTACACAACGTCAAAAATAGACATATTTGAATGCAAAATAAAACACAGAAAAGCTAATATATTTATAAGCTCCAATTAGTCGATAATAATAAAGGATTTAAAATGTAAAACTCTTTAACGATATAGGAAAAAAAGAAATTGTGGGGCTAAAGTTTTTTTAAACACATTCAAAAATAGTTGACCCTTAAATGCATACAGTATCAAAAATGATACCTAAAGTTTAACTTAGGTTATGGCCACTTTTAGAGACTATTCGTTCGACTAAAATTCTTCGTCGTAAGTAATTCATATTATGCTTCGTATTTACTTTCTTTGTGGGTTTTCATAGTTCAATTTGCTATTATTGTGAGGTATCAAAATTGATATTTCAAAAAATTTCAAGAATTCTATGAATCTAAGAATGATAACGAACATCATCTTCCCATTAGTCATCCTAATCACGACAGTGATTTGACACGATTTATGAGTGCTCATTTTGATCATAGACTATCTGTAGATGAAAAAAATTATGCAACCAAGATTTTACACCTTATGAAACAATACCTACCAAACAAATCCCATAAGGGAGGTTTTAAAATTTTTGTCTTAGATACTTGATGGGATACGCATACAACTTTGAGAACTATTCAGTAGCACAAAATATTGAAAGATCACAAATGAACCTGATTTAGGTGCCGTGTCCGACACGGTCATCCGTTAGTTGCGATCTGTTCCTGGAAAGGTAAATCATATCGTGTACTTCGATAACTTTAAAAAAAATTTCCTCTAATCTTTTATCTTTGGGGAGAAGGAATCTACTGCTTGGATATTGTGCATTGTGCAAAGAAATTAATTCGAAAAAATCGCTAGTTGCCAGAAAAAAAAGATGTAATGAAAGCCAATATTTCCAGAGGGTCATACTGTTACTCATTATAATGGATTAGACCTGGCAGCTATAATTGAAAAGACAACAAGCAGGTTGTATTGTTTATGACGTATGTAGGAGCAGAACCAATATAATCTATCAAACGTTTTAACAGAAAGCAAAAAGCTAATATTGAAATTCCTTGTCCTAGAGTCGTGAAAGAGGACAATACTCATGTCTCGCAAATGAAGACAGGATTGTTTTATCATCTGCTGCACATGACGATCATCAACGCTTGGGTGCTCTAAAAAAAGTACTGGCCAAAAAAGAAGTGAATCAGAAACAGATAATGAATTTAGCTGACTTTAGAACAGAGTACCTGGATGACCGAGCTTTGCTCGGTTTGTTTTTTGAAATTACATTTAGACACAAATTACATACTGATAAAACATCAATAATATTTTTTGATCTTATTGACACAATAGAAAAAACTGAACCAGTTATTTGAATAAAAAATCGTGAGTGCAATTAGTTTAATTAAAATTTTCGTATTTTTAAAAAGTACTAAAAAAAGGGCTCGAAATAATAGATTTTCTCACAAAAGAAGGAAACTTGAAAAAAAAAGGAAAAAATTGGACCAAGGACGGGACGCGAACCAGGGCATTACGATTTCGCGACCGCTCGATATCGATATCCACTTGAGCTATTACGATCATTAACACAGTGTTAAAAATTTACCTTCTTATACATATAGCAGTTTTTCATTGCCTGAAAATACGGACAAAAAAACATTTTCTAAAAATAAATCCTAGCTGGGTCGATTTATTGCCCCCGAAACTCTCTGGACACAAAATTTCATGAATATATATACATTTATGTATACTTATATATATATGTATATATATCATGAAATATATATACATTACAGGGTAGGATTGTTACCGTTTAATAATAGCAAAATTTTTTTATTTTATTTATGGAAGGATTTTTGTATTACAATTGGTTTGGGAAGTACCGCGCGCCGAAACGTCATAAGCAATGGACATGATTACATCTCGATGCGGTAAAAGATTTTCTATATTATATATATATTATTTTTTTGAATGCTCGTTTAAAGGTATAGATATGGAAGAATTAGAAAAAAGAACAACTTGAGTGCATGAACAAGCAATACCAGCAAGAGACGTTTTGTTAATGTAGGGCACAAAAGAGAATATAGACATCTGGCATGTGTTCAAAATGCAAAGTGTCTTTGTGTGACAGCAGAAACTAATCGTTTCTATTCATTTCAAAAATATTTACTAGAAATAAATATATTAAAATTTGAAAAACATTTTTTTAATATTTTTCCTGAGTTTTGTACCTCTAATGTATATATATTTTTTAGAATATTTAAAAATTTCTTACTTTTAAGAGGATAGAGTAAGTCAGCTCAAATTCTAATTTCGCCCCCACTTCCCCGCGCGTCGTATGCTATGTACCGATATGTTTGTAATCACTAATACTGTAAGTAGAAAGGTCGTTAGACACTTATTTCATTAGGTTTATCATATTTATGCCTGTTTCTTAACGCCAAGCCAGCCGCTTCTTATTTTTATCACGGTTATTTCCCATTTTAATTTTACGTCGTACTGTTGCGTAATGTATATTCTGATCGTAAGCGACACAACCTCCCCGTTCAAAGGCCGAGGCGAAGTGACCGTGCTACAGGATACACACTTCAAAAGGCCGATAATTTAGGTAATTTCTTTGTACAGTGAAAATAATGGTATTTTAAAAAAAGTAAATAACATAAGCACTGCTTTATAGTTAGTTCAGTTAGTATGCAAAGTTTCATGATCTTATTTAAAGTATTTTATGAATAACAGCGGTTTATTGTTTATTTTGGAAGTAACTTTGGATTTTTTTTCTATCGAGAAAATTTTACGAAATCGTGTTTTCGTCTAACATAATCATTAACATTAATCCTCAACTTTACAATATATTTATTTCAAAATTAATGCTGCAATATTTTCGGCATAACGAAGGATCTTGCTAAGCCATTTGACATTATATTTCCCCTTAAGGGTTAAATGTTTGTCTTCCAACAGGCATGCCGGGGCAAGAGTGAAATGCAAGGCGTGGTGGTGTTCCGATCAGGGGTAATAAAGAAAGACTACGACGAATCGCGGGAACCGTACACGTTGCCTGCGGAGTCCGACATGTTGATATTGCACAGTTCATATGTCGGCCATCCATCACACAGGTATGTACCCAAAATTCATTCAAAATCATTATCCAATTGTTTCCTCGGCCTCGCTCCAGTTTAGAAGGCATTTTATATTTTATTCTTGTTTTTCCTTAGTCATTTTTCATCATCGTTACAATTCTGTGGCAAGTCTAAATTTGAACATAGGCCACTCCCATAGATTGCCTCGACCATGGTAACGGCGGGGCAGGGGGTGCTAAGAATCTCCGGTGGAGGTTCGGTTGCCACCTACGACGACTCGACCTGGCAACATTTAACGCACGCACCCTGAGGACTGACGAGAAGATCCTGGAGCTGGAAGAAGAGATAGACAAGTTGCGCTGAAGTATTATAGGATTATCCGAGGTCCGAAGAGAGGGGGAGGACACGGTGATTCTCGAATCCGGCAACTTGTTCTATCACCGGGAGGGCGACCATCTGTCCCAAGGAGGCGTCGGATTTATCGTCCACAAGTCTCTCGTCAACAACGTTGTAAAGATTGGGAGTGTGTCGACGAGGGTCGCGTACCTGATACTCAGAATCACCAAACGGTATTCGCTGAAGGCCATACAGGTTTACGCACCAACCTCGACACATTCCGATGAGGAGGTGGAGGAAATGTATGAGGATATTTCCAAAGCCATGCATTCCTCCAAAACCCACTACACGGTGTTGATGGGAGACTTCAACGCAAAACTAGGCACAAGAGAAAACGGTGAGCTGAGGTTAGGGAAATTTGGAGTAGGGCAACGGAACCGAAGGGGCCAGCAGCTGGCCGACTTTATGGAGAAAGAGGGACTCTTTATGATGAACTCTTTCTTCCAGAAGCGGCCCCACATGAAGTGGACCTGGTCGTGCCCCGACGGTTCGACAAAAAATGAGATTGACTTCATTATGACGACCAGACGCCAACTGTTCAGTGATGTCTCAGTGATCGCAAGGGTGAAAACTGGCAGCGATCACCGAATGGTTAGAGGCACATTGAACCTAAACGTTAAGTTGGAGAGGTCTCGTCTAATGAAGTCAACGCACCGTCCCACTCGTGCTCTAATCCAAAATCCCGAAAACTTTCAGCTCGAGTTACACAACCGCTTTCAGTGCCTACAAGATTGCAATGCAGTGGACGATGTGAATGACAAGCTAGTGGAAACTGTCCATGCGGTCGGAGCTAAGTTCTGCAAGACCCGCCGCAGAGGAACACAAAAACTCTCAGATCACACTCTTAATCTCATGGCTGTTAGACGGGAGATGAGGCTGCAATCGTCAACAGATTTGACAGCATACAGGCAACTGAACAAACAGATCTCCAAATGCATGCGGCGAGACTTACGCAACTTTAATACTGCTCGTATTAAAGAAGCGATCGAGCGGAACCAGGGCTCCAAAGTCTTTGCCAGAGATCTGTCTGCCAGAAAGAGTCAACTGTCAGGGCTGAAGACTGAGTGTGGCAGCATCGTTTCCGGGACACCTGAGATTTTGAGTGAGATTGAGAGGTTCTATGGGCAGCTGTACACATCATCGTTGGAGCCACACGCAAGTGTGAGTAACGATCCAAGAGCAAGTCTTATCCGACACTATTCCGATGATATCCCGGACGTCAGTCTAAGCGAGATTAGAATGGCTCTCCAGCACCTTAAAAACGGCAGGGCCCCAGGCGAGGATGGAATTACAGCGGAGCTTCTGAAAGCGGGTGGAACACCGGTACTTGAAGTCCTTCGGAAGCTCTTCAATTCCGTCCTCCATGGTGGCACTACTCCAGAGGCGTGGAGCAGAAGTGCGGTGGTCTTGTTCTTTAAGAAAGGCGACAACGCTCTCTTGAAGAACTACAGACCGATTTCCCTTCTGAGCGGCGTCTACGTGCTGTTTTCGAGAGTCATTACGAATCGTCTCGACGACTTCCAGCCTCCCGAACAAGCCGGTTTCCGAAAAGGCTTCAGTACCATAGACCACATACATACCCTGCGGCAGATTGTACAGAAGACTGAAGAGTACAATTTGCCACTTTGCCTGGCGTATGTGGACTATGAGAAAGCCTTTGATTCCGTCGAAATTTGGGCGGTGCTGCAGTCCCTTCAGCGGTGCCAAGTTGACTGTCGGTATATCGAAGTGCTGAAGTGTTTGTACAGTAGGGCTACGATGGCTATCCGAGTACAGAACCAGAGCTCGAAACCTATCCAACTGCAGAGAGGTGTAAGACAGGGTGACGTTATATCCCCGAAACTCTTCACCGCTGCTTTGGAAGACGTTTTCAAGCTACTGGACTGGAAAGGATACGGTATTAACATCAATGGCGAGTACATCACTCACCTTCGATTTGCCGACGATATAGTCCTTATAGCAGAATCGCTGGAGGACTTAAGCACTATGCTCAATGACCTCTATAGTGCCTCCCAACGGATAGGTCTTAAGATGAACATGGATAAAACAAAGATCATGTTTAATGTCCATGTCACACCTATGCCGGTAGTTGTTGGGAGCACTATGCTCGAAGTTGTTGACGAGTACGTTTACCTGGGACAAATAGTCCGACTAGGTAAGTCCAACTTCGACCGAGAGGTCAATCGACGGGTTCAACTCGCCTGGGCAGCGTTCGGGAAATTACGACACATCGTCTCGTCAGGTATACCTCAATCTCTGAAAACTAAAGTGTACAACCAGTGCGTGTTGCCAGTGATGACTTACGGATCAGAGACGTGGTCCTTCACTGCTGGCCGTATGAGGACGCTCAAGGTCGCTCAGCGAGCTATGGAGAGGGCTATGCTCGGAGTTTCTCTGCGTGATAGACTCACAAATGAGGATATCCGCAGTAGAACCAGAGTAACCGACATAGCACAACGGATTAGTAAGCTGAAGTGGCAATGGGCCGGCCATATAGCTCGAAGAACCGATAACCGATGGCGAAGAAGGGTTCTCGCGTGACAACCTCGTACCGGTAGGCGAAGTGTAGGGCCGCCCCCCACTAGATGGAGTGGCGACCTGGTAAGATATGCAGGAAGTCGATGGATGCAGGTGGCTCAGGACCGTGCTTTGTGGCATTACTTGGGGGAGGCCTATGTTCAGTAGTCGACTTGTGAAGGGTTGTGATGATGATGATGATGATGATAGATTGCATTATAGGGGAGACATTTGCCATAGTTGCCTCGCTTGGCAGACGGGTTGGTGAGTTACACTGTTTTTTAAAGCTCTTGCTTTAAATTTGCCTTCTTCTAGAAGATCCGCCGCCTAAAGCAAAGATTAGTCACCGTTCGCTTTAACAACAAAATCCCAGAAAATATACAAAATTTGACCTCCACAAAGTTTGTATAAAAAGAGTTATTATAATATTAAGGAACTTATGGATAGGGGAATGAGGCGAATGCTACCAAACTATTTCTAATTAGTTTTGTGTTGTTAATTGTGTAATATATATAATTGTAAGCTATAATATTTTTTTAAACGTCCCGCTCGATTACCTGCTGGTTCTTCCCAGGACAGAGGTTTGTCCAAACTAGTGGTAAATTAAACAAAAGTCTGACTTTCAATTAGTATTATTTATAATCTATATTGAAATAAATACGTGGTTGGGCCACGCTGCTGCTATATAATATGGTTGTAGCACTAATGGTTCGGCTTGACTGGGAAAGGACCACGTTCTCACAGAGTACCAGCGTAAAATAGTAGCTTAATACCACTGTGTTTCGTATGGTGAGTGTAGAGATACGGAGATCCTTTTTTACCGGAAACGAGGCATTCCATTTTAGTCCTCAGGGGTGACAACGCATCTGCGTTTTGATTTTTCATCGAGGATAAATGTAGATGTCTATGGACCACAGCATCCACTACCCATCAGATGGACTGTGTGCTCGTTTATTCTATAAAAAGAATAAAAAAGTTTGTGTTTCTGTTTCTGTTTTTCTTCTCCGTCAGCCCGTAATAGTCCACTCCTTGACATTCGCATCTGTTATAAAGATAATTGGTCTTATACGTGACGCTTGCAAGGCAGATGAAAGATCGCGGTGCCAGGTGCCTCCGACCTTTAGATAGGTAGATAGATAGATAGATAGATAGATAGATAGATAGATAGATAGATAGACCCTTAATGCTGATCACCGTTACCGGTCAGGGTATTTCACGCCTGGCGTAAGCGAGGTGGCTATTTATTTATTACAAAAACAGTTACTGCATCATAACAGTTCAGGTAGTGCTATTGTAGTGCGAATTTATTTTGAATCTTTTCCACCATGTAGATGAAGATAGACACACATCTTCTTGGGAATTTCAAATAATTGCACTCGCCAGTTGGCTGCTTACAAGTGCATTGTATAAACCTTGTAATAAGAAATAAGTTACAATGTAGATCACATTGTAACTTATTTCTTAATATCGGAAGCCATTAGATCTTTCTAGCATATACCATACTCGACTTGCGATAACCATATGGTTAAAATATTTAAAATCCTGGATTATGGATTTCCAACGAAGATAGTTAAATAAAATTAAAGACTAAGACGTGTATCAGTTTGTAATTTTACAAATGTTGTGATGGATAATGTGAAACGCCTTTAGTCTTTTATTTTACTTTTAACGTTATTTTATAGTACAATGCGGGCAAACAAACATACAATTCACTTGATGGTAAATGGATACTGTGGCCCATATACATCTACATCTATCCTCTATTAAGGAATCTGCAGATTTATATCTCAAAATACAGATGCGTTTTCACCGGTGAGGACTGAGATGGAAAGCTTCGTTTCCAGTTAAAGGGTTTACGAAATACTTTACAACACATTAATCACATAAAACTGAATTCCAGAGATGAACTTCACGGTTCGTGGTTCATTCAAACGCTTTGCAACAAGATCACCCAGCTGGCTCCAACGCACGACTTCGAATCAATTGTGGTTGAAGTGAAACGTGAAGTAGCTGTAGAAAAATATCACGAAGAATACAACAGGAGAACATTCTAGATGGATATTAATAAACAGATGCCCGTCACGACATCCACTTTAATAAGAAAATTATATCTAAAGAGATTTGGAGATGAATCCATGAAGCTGACGCCTACATACAATGACGCAAGTTCCCCAAGGAACGAAGTTCTCGACAATAGCGGTTCAAGTACGCCCATGTTGGTCCAGTTCGGTCCTTGTTCTTGCTTCTTGGATCATTTTACTTACTTGATAAAATGCTTAAGGTAACTATTTACAATTGCTTTGTTACGTGGTAGAGCCATGATGCAGTATTATGGTTGTAGCATGAATGGGTCGGCTCGACCGAGGAAGCACCCGTGTTGCGTATGCCGAGAGTAGAGAACCGGTAATCCGTTTTACCTCTGATCTATTTCTTAAGCCAAACCGCGATGCATCCATTTATTTTACTATCAATCTTAATCAAAATCTGTGAAGGGTGAGAGAGTCAGTATAATTACCGATGGTGAAGCAGTTATAGTCCTCAGAGGTGAAATAGCTTTCTCTGTTTGAAGTGGAGTTCCAGTCTCTATGCCATCAGATGAACAGGTATCTAATATGATAACGTTTTTATGTTACATAAAAAATAGTTTTTACCCGCAGCTATGTTCGCACTTAATTATAAGCCGACAATTTTTTTCAGTACTCAAATTATGATAACTAAAAGTTGCAACGCTCTACTGCAATACAGTTCTATAGATTACATTAAATTATTTGATTTTAAAATAATTTTGCTCAGAGAAACCGTGCAGATTATGAGCCCTAGGAACACGACAGCGAGCGAGATTTGTTTGTTATTGAACAGGTTACTTCTTTCCCTAAGGAATTCTGATCGTTTAAAATTAAACGGTAGGTTGTTTGTCACGAATAGGAATCCGTGTATGAGGATAGTCTCGCTCTTGGCTTCTCCTGATAAAATTGTAGAACTTGTGTGAGTCACCGGGCAATAACTTTTCAGTTCTACCCATGCAGTAAACGTCAAGATTATTTGTCATAGCGTTCGCCTCGGTACCGGTACAGCACCGCAAAAGCTGCTCTCATAATCTGATCTGATGAAATTCACGCTTCCGGTACGCTTACCGGACTTAATAGTAATTTGAATAATAATAATAATATAGCCTCTATATAACCCAAGTACATATTTAGGTACATTAAAACTGTTATGTGTGATTTATACTATACATAGCGCCATCAGTAACGAATTTCGTAAATCATGAATTGTCGCAATATTCTTGCGTAATTTTATTTATATTACTATTTTTAGTATTTGCCGTAACGAAATGTCTAATTTCAATAATTTAAAGATCAAACATTTACTAAATAAAATACTTGTGAAGATACAGAGATAGAATTGATATTCAAGAAATATCCGAAACACTCGCAAGTTTTTCTTAAATTTCTGCAAACAAAATAGAAGCCATTCATTAAAGACATCATTTTTTAAAGATTGGTATGAAGTCTGAGTCGAAATTTATGTAGCATACGTCAAAACATTTTATTGGTATTCTAACGGTAATTCGTAGTAGGCATTTTTTTAAATGTAGTCTATGTTCTATTCCGGCTTATAACCTATGTTATAGACTAGTTTTATCAAAATCCATTCGGAAACTATCGGTGAAGCGGTATTGGAAACAAGATAACAAAAACTACTACAGAAATTTAAATACATTTTACGGATTTAAAGTTTGTGTTAAGTTATAATTTAATTTCCCGTAGTTTTTTAAGCCCGTTGTGACCATGCTTTTAAGCACTCTGAACGAATTTAAAATATGATATGGTAGGTACGTAAATAGCAAGAACTATCATTGATTCAAATTCTAATTCTTTATTTGCAACTAAATAGGTATAAAATGTTTTGTTCTTCGTGTTATCATTGTTACTGTTTAAAGAAACCTGTTTTCCTGTTTTCAACAGCATGCAAATATCCAAAAGTTTTTATAATATAATTAGTTACTAAATTTATTCTATACAAATAAGTAAAACGTCCTTTTAAAATTTTTGTAAATAAAATGATTAATGCATTATTTTTAATTACCACAAAAAGTATATTATAATGTTCATTTACTGTATATAATGTTTCTCGACGAGCCATCATCGTTATGAAATTTTAAACTTATTATAATATGGTAATTGCTTACTATGTGAGGGTAAAAAGTAAAAGTAAAGTTACAGCCTATATACGTCCCACGGCTGAGCACAGACCTCCCCTCATTTCTGAGAGGGTTTTAGGGCAAAGAAGTGTCCGCCGCGCTGCCCCAATGCGTGTTGGCGAAATTCACATGTCTTCGAAATATTTTTTCCTTATTCCTCAGACATGCAGCTTTCCTCACGATGTTTTCCTTCACTGTCGAGCACGTGGTAAATAAGCACTTAAAGAGCCGTGGTAGCTCAGATGGTTAACACTCGCTGTAAATATAAAAGAACGCGAGTAATCCGGGTTCGATCCCCGCCGGCACCAATGTGAGGGTATTTTGTTATAAATAGTGTTGCACATTGCATAGCTACTTTTTTGTAAGTGCTTAGTTTTTGAAATTGTGTCAAGTACTAGTTTAAGTGGGTTCCACAAATTTCTTTTTGTTATATCTTTAGCTTGTAAGTTTTGCATTACAAATTTGCCAACCTCAAATATGTAGAGGCAGGGAAAAGGAAGTCCCCCCCGAACGGGTTCCCGCCTTGTCGTGGCGGGGGGGGCTTAGTAGCCGTGGCTTGGTCTCCGACGGTGAACAAAGAGGAACCCACGTGACTGGCCCGAGGTGAAGGGCCGGCCTGAGGTGGCCGCTCCGAGTGAGGGGCTTGGGGAGCCCACTTCGGATGTGTGCTGGTGGACTGCAGCGAGTGGGGACTCGCGCACCCTCTACCGCTGCAGCCGAGGTGGAGTCGCGGAGGAAGAGCAGTGTTGGTAAGGCGATGCGCCACTCGCCCTATCCTTCGCGACTCAAACGGGGCCGCACCGTTGATGCGGTGGTGGTGGGGCTGCGGGGGGAGAGGATTGTCGGTATTGCGAGGCGCCGCTCTCCCTACCCTCCGCAGCCGAATCTTGGTTGGCGGCGGAGCCATAGACCAGATCCGCCGCTGGGGTCGGGAAGGCTAGTACTTCTAAGTGCTCGTTTTTCCTGGCCCCATGGCCTTTGTGCATCGGACGCGGGGGCGTCTGTTGCACAGATGTAGTTGGAGGCCGTGGAGGAAGGCGCGCCATGTGTTCTGGTGCGCCTTACCTGGGAAGGAGAACGGGGAGGGAATTTTCCTCTCCCGAGGAGGTGCTGCCATGGGGCGGCAGGCGCTAGTAGGGCCGCGAATGTGTGCGAAAGCGTTCCCGTAGCCCTGCCAATATGCGACAAAGGTGGAACACCATGGGGTTTTAGTCGGTGCGAGTCCGACATAACCCGTCCTTGCCCCCGCGAGGCGGGTATGCGTAGGCATTTCCACATGCAAAAAAAAAAAAAAGGGAAAAGGAAGTATGTTTAAACTCTTAAAATAAGGCTTGCATGATGTGTCTGATGGAATGTTACTAATAGCTCTAATACAGCGCTTTTGAACTAAAAATACTTTTTGAGAGTCTGTGCTATTACCCCACATTAAGAGTCCATACCTGATTACAGATTAAACATATGCGAAATACGCTATAATCGCTGTATTTTTGTTTGCTATTTTTGCCAATTTATGTAACGCCTATATAAATTTGTTAATTTTGTTAGACACTTTATGTATATGTTCTTTCTAATTTAGATTTGAGTCTATAATTAAATCTAGAAATGTCGTATTAGTAGCGTTCCGCAGAAGTTGTCTGTCCATTATATTTAATATTAATGTCAGAATTTAAGTTATTATAATTAATGATATTTGTTTTACGTAAATTAATGTGTAGATTATTTTTATTAAGCCATTTATTTAGTGAATTAATTTTATTAATTATGTCCGTTTTATGTTGATCTAGTGTATTTTTTTACTAGTCGTAATTGACACCGAGATGTCATCTGCAAATAAAGTAGTTTTATAGTTCAAGATATCAGGTAAATCATTTATATATAAAATAAACAACAATGGTCCGAATACACTACTTTGGGGAACACCAAAGTTGTTATTTTTGAATTCAGATTTATACATCTGAGGTATTTTATTAGAATGAAATTGTGTTATTTCTACCTGTGACCTATTTTTTAAATAGCTTTCTAGCCAACTCAAAGCAGGTGCCCTTATAGCATTAGCCTCTAGTTTGGTCAGTAACAGATCATGTGAGACGTGATCGAAGAGAAGAAGAAAGTACGTTGTATTAACGTTGTGACAGTACTGTTGTATAGTTTCTTTGTTTACATTTTGTAATACTTCCTTTACTAATGTAAATGCAGCATGGGCTGTGGTTTTCTTTTTTTGGAAACCATTCTGATTTTGTTTTGTTACATTAAATTTATTACAAAAGGTAGTAAGCTGGTAATGCGTAACCTTTTCGAATATTTTGAAAGGACTGGGACTGGGTCCTATCATTTTCATGTGTGTGACTGGGTCATATCATTTTCATCTCGCTTTTTGTAAAACGAATTTACTATTGTAAGTTTTAATTTGTCAGGAAGAGCCCTTGACTCTAGCGAGAGATTAATCAGGAATGCTAATATTTCACTTATTTCATTCTTACAAGATTTAATTATTTTAGTACATATGGAAATATGGAATCATAGACTTCAGATTTCATGTTACTAAAAGACATTATTAATTTTTTTGATAAAATTTTTATTTACAGGAATCTGAAAAATAGATTGAGGTAATTTCGTGTCAGTTGTATTTTCTATTTATAATTTATCTGATTTGTTGCGTTAATGAAATAATTATTTATAATAGATATTATTTCAGCAGATTCCGTTACATTCTTTCGATTATATATTATTTCATTTATGTAGTTTACAGTCTATACACAAATTGTCTCATTTTTAATGATTGCCCAAGTAGCTTCACATATATTTTTACTATTTACTATAAATTTATTGTTTGTTATTCTTTTTGCAATGCTTATATTTTTAGTAGTTTATCGTGATTTATATAATTAATTCGATTAACAATTTTTCTAGTCAAGAACTTGTACCGAAGTTAACGTTTAGTTCTAATAACTTTTTTAAGCCTTTGGATATCCATGTTAGTTTGGTAAATGTTTTGGTATTTACTCTTATTTTAGGAAAACATCGTTTATAGAATAATGTGAAAAGGCTACAAAATTCTTCAAACGCTGTATTTTAATCAGCCTGAACAAAAAATTCACAAAAAGAAACGCATTTTAAACATTTTTTAAATCTTTCTATAGTTTCTTCGGAATAATGTCGAATATATGAGTATAATATTTTGGTGTGATGTTCTTGTTATGTTTTGCAGTAAACTTTAATACTTGTGCAGTATTTATATGTGCAGATTCAATTACTTCGTCAATTTTACTAATAATAAGATCAATATACGATTTGCCTATAATTGGTTGTTTTATATTAAAATGAAGGTTATATTTTTTACAACGTCCTTAAGACATTTGGTTTATTGACTGGATTCAAGTATATTAATATTCATGTCCCCAGTAATTATTATCTTCTTTTTTTGAATTTTTTAATATATATTTTTTAATTAGTGAGTCAAATTTATCAAAAAATATTCTAAATGACTTTTATTCGATGGATGCAAACAATAATTAAATTGTTATTTATAAGCTTTATTGCACAATACTCAAAGTGGTAAGTTTTAACAAGTGTATCGCAGTACTCTATTTTTTTAAATAATCACTCCCTCTTTTGGATGATCTTGAAAGTGATGTAGCTAACTAATAAGGCAACAGGTGCCTTATAATTTAGATTTCTGTGAGCTAACTCGTAATTATTTATGAGTATATTTTTTCTTCACCTGTTTTCACAAATATTTTGGTGAAAAATTGTAAAGTATTTGTAACCTAATTGTTTCGAAAAAACATGTTCTTGTTACTTTGAAAAGAATTCAGCATATTTTTAAGACTACTTACTATCTCGACTTGAGTATTTATTTTTTGGTTTTTGGTAATGTTACTAAAATATAAAGATATTGTGCCGTTTTTAGGCACATAGTTAGGAGTTAGGATATTATTACATTGTATCGAAATATTTTTTGTTTCTTTTTGGGACATAATATAAAAATAATAAGGTATATATAAGGTAACCGTGACCATGGGTGCGGTAAAGCACCCGAAACGTCGGGATAATAATAAAAATAAATTAAAGTAATTAAACGCGATAAAATCCGTAAATAATAGTTTTATTCAATGTGTAGTGTTCACGTAAATTTAAGAAATCATTATAGTGTATTTTTAAATAATTAGTTGTATTTATTTTCTTTTATTTCTGTTTCATTAATTATAATAGGTGACTTTTTTAAAAATTTCTTAGAATTTTCAACCGTTAAAAATTGTTTTTGTATTCTAAATTATAGACGCATAAATTCATTTAATTAAAAATATTTTTTGAGATTATTAAACGCATTAAATTTTTTTTTCATTTATATTGATCATTCTACAATTGTCAAAATGTTTTGTCCATAATTTTAGATTTCAGTTTAATGTATTTTTATCAAAATAGGGATTACAGCATATAGGTGTTAGAAACACATAACTTTACTTAATTTGCATTTACAGCTATACAAAAATTGGAACGTCATTATTCCTCTCAACTGTCCCGGCCCAAATGGTCGCTTTGCCGCATCTGTCAAACCCTAAACGAGTGATCTATTGCATACGTGGCGCGTGTCATTAAAATGGCAATATTTCAATAATTATGAATGGAAACTCTATAAAATAATATGTTGATAGAATTATTGTTAAGTAAGCTAATAGAATATGTGTAAATGTGTACATTCACCTTTTTTATATTTTCTAAATTCCGTGGTAAAAATGCTAAAATCGATTTTTTTCCAGTTTGGTGAATAAAAAATGTAAAAGAAAAAAAAAACAATTATTTCAATAAACATTTATTTTATTTACAATAAGATAAATACACTTTACAATAAATAATAAAAAAACACAACTCTGCGTACATTTTTTTACACCTCAAGCTCGACAATAATGTTGGCACATTTTGTACTTCAATAGCGACAATTCCATACCGAGATAAGTAGATTAATTATATTAAAATAATGTTGTACGAGTTAGAGGGAGATACAGATACATTTACTACGGCTGTTTCTTGTCTGAAGTTTATAAGTAAATTGCAACCTTCTAAAGGTTGTGGACAGAAGCGTACTCTTTTAACTCCTCTCAACTGTCCAGATAAATTTACTACGGCTACGGAGTTAAAAGAGTACGCTTCTGTCCACAACCTTTAGAAGGTTGCAATTTACTTATAAACTTCAGACACGAAACACCCGTAGTAAATGTATCTGTATCTCACAGTTGAGAGGATAAGTATATTTTTGTCATTATTACTTAAACTTGTTACTAGGAAATTATGATTAGGGATCAAAATGCTATTATGTAGTTACAACTGAGGACTCCGTTGTAACAACATAATGTCCCCTTAGCCGTCAGAAGGGTCTTCCTATTATAAATTGCGGCACGTAACTCTAGCGCTAAACGAAACGTGGTGAGGTTAGCTACAAAAGCTCGTACGAATGAAACGCACAGCCAACCACACGCAATACGGCCAATTATGTGCAATAACGGTCACCGCTAGACTTTCGTGCCGCGAGTTGTATGTGTGTTTACGCTAGATCTGTAAGAGCGTGGTTCTAAATTGTTACTCTAAACATATTCAAAGTTTTAAAGCAACGACGAGTACTATGCTATCTGAAGTGACGGCCTTTTTCTTTGGTCTAGTGGTTATAATGGGGTCCCGTGTTTGAATCCCGAGTCGGGCCAGAAAAATATTAGTTATTGACTTATCAAGAAATTCTTAGTATCTGCCCGGAGTCAGGAAGTTGGCCGTGTCTCATCCCCGTGCTTCGAAAAGCACGTAAAGCCGTTGGTCCTGCGTCTGATCCCTCTCCGGTCGTGTCGGTTTACCCTTCCATCGAAGTATAAGAGTGAGGGAATATTTAGTGCACCTGTTGCCTGCGAATACACTTGGGAACTATAATCCTATCCTGCTCCTATGGCTAGTCTCCGTTTAGGCTAGCCGCCGTGACCGAAATTCGGTCTTGACGACATTATCTGATGGTAAGATACAACCGAAGATAGCCTTCGCTTAACGAATTTAAAAAGCCTATTACTCCACTCCTTTACTGACGCATTACAATTGACGAAACAAACCGTTTGGTACGAATGCGTTTTATGTCGACAAGCTACAATAAAACAGTGTAGGCTATTCGAGCATCTGGTTATCGGATAATGAAAGAAAAAGGGAGGTATTAATAAATGCATTCATGTAATTGCTGCGCACACTCTTTGAAATTTGTCTTATAGAACACCGTGAACTGGCTGAAGAAGTAAATTGCCATAAAAACTATTTCCGTTTATATTATATTCCGTTTATCTCTGTGATAATACAAATCTAATCTAACCAAAAATAATCTGATAAAAATATATCTTCCTTTCAGTTATTACGTCGAAGAAAATCCACACGATGTAACTGCAAGGTCATATTTGGAAATTTCTCTATCGTTCGAAGACAGCATTGAATTCAACACTCCTAAAAGGAAAATGGCGAAGGCAATTTGTAATTATTTAGGTATATGTGCTAAGGACACACATTACTTTAAGTATTTATATTTTTATAGGCACGACTGATGTATAATTAAAAAAAGTTACGTTAAAAGTTGAGTTTTCTTTTCTTTAAGCAATTACGGTGACATGGACGACTTTAGGATAATTAGTCCTAATATTAAATTACTTTTTGAAGAAATCAGCTGCACGGGGGGCAATAAATTTATCAAATGCATTTTGGACTGCCTCTCGGGTATTGTAATTTATCCAAATTCTAAGGAAAAAGAAGAAATCTGTAGGCGCAAGGTCTGATGAGTACGGCAGATGACAGAGAACTTCCAACCTCAGGTGTTGTAACTTGGAAACCATCTGTTGTGCAGTATAAAGTCGCGCATAGTCGTGCAGGAGCAGCGGGGACAAACGATTGACCAAAACGTGTGATGTGCGAGCTTCTCCATTATTGTATTCAGTTCTTCACAGTACACATCTGCAGTAATGCCCGTCCCGTTTGGTGAGATGCTGTATTGAATCACACCGGTACTAGACCATCAGAAAGTGGCTATCAGGGGTAAGTTTTCATTTAGGGCATTGCTTACATGTTGAACCAGGAACCAACAACTTGCAAAAGTGCTTGAGATTGTCAAACAGAATTCATTTTTCGTCGCAGGTATCAAATGCGGTTCAAAATTATTTCGTTTTTGTGCTTGTTGAGCAATGCAAGGCACGTCTCGACGCGTACTTCGCATTGGCGATCATTGATTTTGATTGATCATTGATTGTTCGTGGGGCACCCACTTTTCAAGATTTTCTACTTTGCCAATTTGAAGCAAGTAGACCAATTTTGTTTTGATACTAACGTCGAAAGCTGCTGCTAATTCAGCTTGAGTAAGATCAGCTTCCACGATCGCCTTTAATTCGCTATTGTCAACCAAATTCTTCGGACAACCATGGGGTTCTTTTATCAAGTCAAAATCAAGTGTTTAAAATTAAGTGGATAAGATTCACTCACGATATTTAATTCTTTTATTTATTTATTCATCGTATGGTACAATTAACAGACGATAGGTATTAAATGCACATTATTAGTGTTCTGTGATCTAGCCTCACATCCAATTACTATAAAGGTGTACATAACATTGACACGAGTATTGAAAATACTCGTATATTGTTAAAATAGGACATATAACTGTGCTGAAAACGAGATGAAAAATTATTGTTAATTTCTAATAAAAACTCTAGTAAATATCGAATAACTATAAAAAATATCCCCCTAATAGGCAACTGAGGCGTGGCAACCAGAACAATTGTCCCTCAACCCTATGAAGTATATATAGGAGGCCACAATTTGAGTAGTGGACTCTTACTAGGTTACAACCTTCGTAAGTCCACTGTTGAACACAGCATCCTCTTACCATCAGGTGGACTGTGTGCTCGTTTGTTGCCCTAATTCTATTTTAAAAAAAAAAACTTACCTAAGTGGAATATTTCCTAAGATAACATACTCGTCGACAACTTCGAGCGTAGTGCTCCCAATGACTACCGGCACGGATGTAACATGGACGTTACAAACAACATTTGCAAATACGTGTGATATGTGTACTGTGCTGTAAACAAATTGGTAATACTATTTCTTCTTAGAAATTCTAAGATTTAGTCTACTGTATAGTGGTGAAAGTTTATTTACAAAAAAATTCATTCATTCACAAAGGCAAACATTGATTAAAACTACTTTTACGGATTTTATCGCGTTTAATTTTAATTAATTTGAATTAAAATTAAACGCGATAAAATCCGTAAAAGTAGTTTTAATCAATGTGTAGTGTTTGCATAAATATAAGAAATAATTATGTAAGACAAACATATTTTAAGCAACATCAGACCTGGAACAGTTATTTGTAGGTCAGATAAATACTTTGGTATTTGAATATGCGGACCTTAGCGTAGCAATTCATTGCTAGGAGCGCTCATGGTAGCCCTTATTTGGGCGATAAAACTTACGAGGTTAATTTTAGTCCCCAGATCTTATTTATTTGGTTAGGAACTCGATATACTCGAAAATATTTGTAAGACTTCATTACAATATTCTGATGCGTCACAATGCAACATTTTTGGGAGATTTTGACAACAGCTTAACCCTGCAAGCAGTTGATGACGACAGGTTCTCAAATTATTAAATCGCCTCGAGCCTAGGCGAACAAAATATCTTAAGGTTTATTATTAACACCAGCGCTCTGATTTCGTCGTTTTCACTAATAGTTCACATACCCAGACACTTAGTACACAATATCGCACCACTTTTACGTATTTCGACATGTAAAAACTTGTGCTAAAATTCAAACAATTGTTTAAGGAATAAAATAGGAGCAAGGTTCGCTAGTTGTCAATTTTCCGTCAAAACTCCGTCCTCAGATCACATACTCAGATCTTAGTAAAGAGTGTTTGTCATAGTACGTGACAGTCACGTATAACGCCTGTAGCACGAAGGTCGGCTTGACTGGGGGAAGGGCTATGCTAGCACATATTATGTGAGAGAAGAAAATCGGAGACCCTTTAAACTGGTAGTCCTTAAGGTTGGCAAAGCATCTGCAAATTGATTCTGTGGTGTCAACCTATGATAATAGATCAGCCCATATCGTCTCGTGGGTGTCGTAAGAGACGACTAAAGGAAATGCTAAAAAAATCATATGGGCACCAATAGATGGCGGTATAAGCATCTCGTTTACACTCAGACTTATAATACTTAAACAAATAACGGCCTGCAGCATTAAAGGTTCGAGACGACTGGACGCTTGCCAAGCGTTATGATTGAGGCATTTTATGGTCTCCCTTTAGGGTTGCCCTCCGGGAGAGATCCATGTCTACCAGTAGACGTTTATGTGTTAAGCACAAGAAGCTTAAAGCTAGAGCTTCTATGGAGAACGGGGGGCGAGGCTTATGGTGTAGCGGCACGCACTGTGCATTACAACAGTGTATTAATGTCACGCTGTACGCTTCGCCAAACGCTCTTTATTAAGGCCTTTACCCTAACATTAAAATAGATTTTTGTTAGGTGGACTAAGAGTTGTGTATTTCACACCTTTAGCTTTAGTATGTGTTGAGATGTCAGTCTGAATAAAAGAGATCATGCATTTTGTGCAAATTGCTACGCGTATTTTTATGAGTCCTTGCTTCGAGCGATATGACCACCATTTGCATTTCATTAGTTTTCCAATACTGTAACAACTTTCAGTTTAAATATATAAATGTATCGATTTTTAAATGCATGCGAGCATATATAAATCGACCGTAGGTTACTTTACGGAATTAAAGACTGCGGAAGGAAGCTATTTATTTGTCATATAATATTAGATCAAAATGCTGAATTGAAACGACTGCAGGTTAGTTCGGACTAATGAACAATATGTCACAATAATTCCAGGAATTTTAGCTGTTGTGTTCGTGAATATTATAAATAAACGTGTACTCATTCGTGATGGGCTTTATTCGCACCCGATTGAGAAAACAGTACGATAATGAAAATGACTCAGGGAATAATTAGGTCTTGTACCACTGACGTCTTTGACCTAGTTACAGGTCGATGTTAAATTTATCCTGTTAGGGATTCAGAAAACACGTTGGAAGGTTTGTAGAGATATTTAACAGCTGTTGTTTTCAAATATCATAATTGACGTCTGAAGGATTATTTCAGATTCTTTTTTATAAAAGTGAGGTACGTAACGGACTTACAGTCCACCTGATGGTAAGTTGCTACTGCAGTCCATTAACACCTGCAACTCTTTAAACAGATCTGGCTATTGATATGTTGTCACATCTGAGTATGAAGATGTACTACTTCATAATATGTAGTCCTACTGGCACTTTATAACCTTCATACCAAAACACATTCACTCACGCACTGTAACTTGGCGGCATAAATAAGCGGAAGAGGTTTTTATGCGGTAGAGCCATTCTGCAGTTAAATTAGTAGTATAGTTGTAGCACGAATGGGTCGCTCGACCGGTGATGGACCACGCTCTAACAGAATACCAGCGTCTAATAGTAACTTAATGCTGCTGTGTTTTGTATGGTGAGTGTAGAGAACCGGAGACCCTTTTTATGGCCCACAGCAACCACTTACCATCTGGTGGACTGTGTGCTCGTTTGTCACCCTATCCTATTAAAAAAACACCGAGTCCCAGTCACGTAAGAGAGTCCATCAACCCATTTCATTCCATAATTTTCGTAAGTGGACCGTGGCTTGAAGATAGCTATGTATATATTTCTATTTTCCTTTTTTTAAAAGACTCGTAAAAACTTTGTGAATTTTAAAATGGTTTTTATTTACTTCATGTTTTTCTTGAGATCGATATCCGCAGTAGTTGCACTGCTATATTATATAAGTGGAAGAAATAGGAAGCTGAGTTGAACTAATCCTAATGAACGTCCGTACAAAATGGCGTCCTTATACACAAGAAATTATTTAGTCTATTATTAACAACAACTTATTTTAAATCATAAGAATCTTTGATCTTTAAAACTGCATCATTTGTGTTGTTGTATTTGGCTCAAATTACAGTGTGATGAATTCCATGTACAAATCAACTTTAACGTCCATCGCAACGAAGATGCGAGACAGATGCACAAATAAATCTTTTTTGAAATCGATCTCTCATCGGAGGCGTGACTTGTGTTGTAAAGTGAATTTTAATTAATTTTAAAATAGATACGTAACATATTTTTAGAATCTGTCTCAAGTAATTTATGCTCCACGGTATCTGAATTTTACAACGACATTGGAATAATAACAAACGGTAGAGCTATGCTGCAACTATATTATGGTTGTAGGACGAATGGGTCGGCTTTACCCTAGTGGGACCATGCTCACACAGAATACCAGCGTAATAAAGCAGCCTAATTGTTACGTATTCGTATGAGGAGTATAGAGAACCTGTGATACTTTTTACTAGAAACGAAGCAATCGAACTTAGTTCTCAGGGGTGACAACGCATCTGCATTTTGATTCTTAATGGAGGAATGTAGAATGTAGTATTCTAAATGTAGGTGTCTATGCGTCCATTCACGGGACCATGTGCTCGTTTGTTACTCTTATTCTATAAAAAAAAAAACACTTTTCTATATTCATTCATACGAATTAGGATCTTAAAATCTATGGAATAGCTTGAGATTTATTATTTTAAATAGATGAAAATGCGCACCAGTAGGTCATACAAACAAAAGCAGGTGGGCAAAACAAGTTTATGAAGTGGCCGATGGACGTATCAACAAATGCGGGCGTTTATATTCAGCTGGCTTGCGTATTGCGAAATCAGTGCAACTTCCTTCTAAGTTGAAATTTAGAGGATTATTGCACTTTACAACATTATTTATTCTATATGCGTTAAAAGGGTGCATTGACATATCTTGTGAATAAATTGTAATATATTTTGTTGATCATTTGTTCCATGAGATGTCATTTTAGGCAGACGCCAAAACATTATCAATGTTAAACAAGATTTTTTTATAGAAGTAAGGTAACTAACCTCCACCTCCCACATGTATCCGCAACACCAGAAGAAATGTAGGTGCGTTCCTGGTCTCTTCGAAAGGTTAAGATTCTTTACTTGCCTCAAGATCTCAGGACTCAAGCGTTGAAAATTGCCAGGAAAAATGTAAGAGGAGAATCAAAGGTCGGGTAATTTTACCCCAATCCAATTATAATAATAAATAACAGAAATTTCTCTTACTATGCAATAAATTTACTCTAAAGTTTGTTATTGAAATTTAGTCAGCAATTATCATCGTCATCCATTTTAACCACATTGCAAGTATTTGTTTCTGATTTTGTATATACTATTTTTGTATATATAATACGAAATTAGTATTTGCCCTAAATGGCTAACTATCAGAGAAAGACGCACTTCCAGAATATTGTCTGTTCTCTACTTCATTTAAAATTATTTGTCCTCCAAAGGTCAGCTAATTTTACCCCAATCCAATTATAATAATAAACAACAGAAATTTACCTTACTATGCAATAGGTTTGCTATAAAGTCTGTTATTGGAATTTAGTCAGTAATTATCATCGTCATCCATTTTAAGCTAATGTATTTCCAAAAATGAGCAAAGTTGCAAGATATTACTGGTTTTTTTCTAATACATAAGTGACAGCGAACTGAAAATCCAAGCGATGCTAAGTGGTGACTGCAGTCCATGAGTTTCTGCAGTGAACTTCAAACAAAAATTAAGAATTGAATGCCTTACGGCAACTTTCCAGATCTACCCTTCAGACTGGTACACAATAGTGCACGCATTATTATTTTGTGGTAGAAAAAGGTAAGAAAACGATGCATTTTTAAATATAGATTATAGAAACCTGACTTATGACGAAAGTCTAACGGCAACTGTCTCTTCTTCAAATCGGGTCGTTGTACCAGTCCTACACAGAAATGGAGGCTTTACCCAGTAAATTAGTACACGAAATTCAGCTAGTATGTTATATACTTCCGCATTTTATGATTGCTTGAGACTTCAGTGACATCATTGTCCTTAATTCGCAAATAAGCAATTAAAGCTTGTAGAATAGACAAAATGAATTCCCAGAATCTTGCTAATTGCTCTAATCTTTGTATTCTGTTAATTATTTAGAATCTGATAAGGTTTTTGATTGTTTTTTTTAAATGTTGCAAGTGGTAATTAATACTAAATTTTACATCCCAAATAGACTTCCCTCGTATTTCTTAGCGTTATCATATATTTGTAGCGAAATGACAGAACACTATTTGAGCCAAGTTATTTTGTGGCTAATTTTAGTAAGACATAGCTAATGATATCGATTTTTTAATCCTGAGATGAAGTTCATTCAGATTGTAATTTATTTAGTTGATAAATTTTATTTGACGATTGAAAAACCAGCTTCAAATTGATGAGATTTCTACTAGGTTACCACTATAATTAACGCCTCGTATCGGTAGGCGAAGTGTAGGGCGACCCACACTAGATGGAGTGACGATCTGGTAAGACATGCATGAAGTCGATAGATACAGATGGCTCAGGACCGTGCTTTGTAGCATTATTGTTGGGCAGATCGATTAATCGAAGAATCTATTTCTTGTGCCAAAAAGACCGATTTTTCTAATCGATATATAGTATTCAAAAACTAGCATAACTACTGTGTGCTCAGTTACTTTCACCTCTTCTTAACGAATAATAAAAGTTATGTTTGTAATCTTTACTTTGTACGAATCTGAAAGCAAATCACAAAATTTCGATTTTTGAGAAATCGATCTTTTAGACCGCGATTGCTTGTAAATCAATTCATCAGATTTCGATTCGAAACGATTTAAAAATCGATCTTTTTCGGAAAGAATCGACATCCCTAATTCTTGGGGGAGGCCTATGTTTAGCAGTGTACTTGTAAAGGGCTGTAACGTACATACCATAATTTATTTGTCATTTATTTTATGCCGGTTGACACAAAATGATTTATTTTTGACTTGCTCTAATTTCGACTGGATGAGATCTATTAATGTGGCGTTATTTAGATTAAGATTACCGAAGAATTATTCCATAAAGCTTAAGTTTTAAAAAAATCGCCTATTTTTCGGATAAAATATAGCCTAGATACTTCCTGGCATTGCTATCTATCTGTTCGTAAAGTTTTATCACAACCGGACCACCCATTTTGAAGTTTAGTCCGGATGGACATCCAGCAGACTGTTTGCTAGTCTATTTGACACAACAACAAGCGGTTAAATTAAAAGTTTTGTACAACCGATTTCAATAATAAATAAAATGAGAACATCAATGTATTCAAAGTCAATTACATACGCATTGTTAAGGTTAAATCAAAAACTACAGGTCAGATTTTGATCAAATGTATACGGGTCTACACGAGAAGCATCAGCTTTCAAATAAAAAAGAATCATGATGATTCTTTTTTATTAGAAAACATAATCGAATTGAGTACCTCCTCCTATATGAAGTCGGTTGAAATATTAAAAACGGTTATTTATGACTTAATAACATAGAAATCACCCCGTAGCTTGTAGTTTGAGACAGTTATTTCAATATTACAAATATTTATACGTAGACAACTCTCAACACCACCACTAGGAAAGAAACACCGATAAAACTCTAAACGATATCCTCAGCTGAAATTTTCACAAAATTTTTGTGGTTTTGGTCTTAGTGGTGACTAGGATAGTGTACGCAACTAGGAAGAACGGGAATTGCTCTTCAAGGTAGGTAAGACACATCAAATTTTTTTTTATAAAATTATTATTTTTTTACATCTTTAGTACAATGGATATCCGCCACAAAGTATCGCCTGATTCTGATTTCAGATCTTAAAATCTTGTTTATTTTTCTACCAAACTTAAATTATTTAACCTCATATAGATGAACTTATAGCATTTTAGGTCCCGTTGGCGATAGGAGCCCAAATTATGGACAGTAAGTTTTTATCCTAGATACGGACTTTAAAAATACACGGACATAATGTAACGCTGAAACCTGTGTAGTACTCTGGATCACATAATTGTGTTTGTCATACGCGATATTTACGCATACACATTTATGAAGTGCGCGTCCTGTGTTGCACTATACAATGAAGCCGATTTTTTTTATAGAATGTTGGCAACAAACGAGCACACAGTCCACCTAAGTAAGTGGATGCTGTGGCCCGTAGACATTTACATTTTTCACCCCAGTGTTGTGTGTGTTCAGTGTTGTCACCCCTGAAGACTACAATGAAACGCCTAATTGCCAGTAAAAAAGGTCTCCGGATCTCTAAACTCATCGTACGAAACATTAGCACCAGACTGCAATATTACGCTGATATTCTGTGAGAGCGTCCCACCAGGGTAGAGCCGATCCATTCGTCCTACAACCATAATATAGCTGCAACGTGATTCTACTACGTCAGTCGATTATCGGTTCGAAGCTTGATGTATTTGTGTGTGTAATATTGTAGGACCTAGGATGTTTCACATGTTATGAGTGTAACAATACGTTCGTATTTTTTAAGGTCTGTGTTTCCAGATTTTATGCATGTTAATACATTAGGAGATACGTAGCCTCGGTATTCATGTCACCTTGACTCGTTTACGCGGGTGCAAATGACTGCATTGTTTTGCGTCAGCGCATTCAATCTACATGTGTCATTGTTTAGCGGATGAATATTGATGAAAAACTCGTGATTGAGATCAATTGTATCTATTTCTTCGAATTATTTCTTCTTTTTGCCTAATTTGAATTTTAGTAATATTTCTTAAAACCTATTGTCAAATATTATTTGTATTTGGTGAATTTTCTTACAACTATTGTCAATTATTATTTCGCAAACTTTCTTATAACTATTGTCAAATGTCAATTTTCAAACTGTTAAAACCTATTGTGGCCGTGAAAGGAAAAGGGGAGATCTCTCGCCGGGCAAGGTGTTCTGCCCGCGGAGCGGCCAACGCTCCGTGTGATACTTACAAGCTGTTCTATATAATGCTGTTTTTACTTCGGAACTTTGATAGCGCGATTTAGGCTTCGATGTGTTTCGCTTGTGGTGCGACTACAGCGCCAACACATCATTATATACCGTGTAGTGTCGATATTAGAGAATTTATCATCTAATTTCGTTTCAAACGAACACTAACCATTTACTTCAAACGTACCTACAATATCCGGCGACAGGAAGTAGCAACGAAGGTGCGAGACGTCTGGCACTACTATCGTCAATCCATGGCTGCCAAGCGTGACCGTTAGGGCAAATCCTCCCCACTCCTCTGAGGTCCGTTTCCTTTTTTCTGAAAGTGTATGCTGATGGCCCAGCGGCCTTTACAAATTCATTGAAATAGACTCGTAAGCGAGGACCTACAAGCTATCGTGGACTTCACCGCCCCTGCTTTCGGAGTGCGGCTCTTCTAGTTGAGGGGGGGGGCTCGATGTGATTCAAGGGCCCCTCAGAGGTACAAACCTCTCGACTCCCTTACGTGTGTCTAAACACTTAGTTGCTTCTCTGTGTGAGTTGTGTACTGCATATGACTTTTTATTTGACTACAGTATAAATGGGGGGTGTCTCACCCCCGTGCCTCGGAAAGCACTGATCCAGTGTCTGATCTGTCTCCGGTCGTGTCGGTTCACCATCCTATCGGACTATGAGAGTAAGGGAATAAAGAGTGCTGTTGTGCTTGCACATACACTGGGGCACTACAATTCTGTCCTGGGCCGATGACTCGTCTCCGTTGAGACTGGCCGCCGTGAACGAAATTCACGTGTTCACTTGCATATACACATATCACATATCAGTTTGCATATACACTTAATATTTCTGTTCAAAATTATTATATTTAATTTACTCCATATTTATTTATTGATTTTCATTAATTCTTCGGGCTTCCGAGACGGCCCACTACTTTTATTATTATATTACAGTGATAATGATAACATTTCAGCTATTAGTTACTACAGCCCAGTGTCACAGGCCGTAATCAAAATAAAAATACTGGATCTCTTACCATCCAAATTAGAACACGGCAGCACTCCACTACTGCTCAACAGTAGAAATAGCTTTGATGGTGCTTATAATCCATATTAACCCTTAGGCAGAGAAGTTCTATCAATTAGAAACGTTTGGTTCTAACTTCAAAGACAGGCGCCTTATCATGGCTGACTAGGTAAAAATCCAGGTCAGAACTTAGGCCTCTCCATAGGTTGCTTCTTAATGGGGATATTTTATATCATTTTCACGCATGGCAAATATCTTAGTGGGTTTGCAACCGCATTTTTTTATTTTCCAGCCCTTCAATCCCGGTAAAATTCTCATGCAGTCGCAAGCGTCCGTCAAACGCACCCACAGCCCTCAATTCAATAAAAAAACATTGTAAATTTCAATATAATACATGTTTCTGTTTATTTATTAAGATATATTACCTGTTTTAGTGGTTTTACTTAATTACAAAAAGATTTTATTTTATTTTGATAACAAAAAAAAAAGGTACATACCAAGCGCAGGTCAGCAGCGTGAAAATCATAATTATTTCTATATATTCGAATACTCGAAATTATTTACGTAAAAAGATAAATTATATTTACACAAAAACTCTCATTACAATTATATAATAAAACACGATACTAAAACATTAATAAATCACTAGAAAAATCCAACAATCAACACAATAATTTCCACATTAAAATGGCGTACGAAATGAACCGAGATTATAAATAAATATCTAAAGATTAACTGACTAAACTTTTACATACTGAAAATTTCACATAAAGCCTATAATGCCAAACTTCTTCTTAGAAAAGTAGTCTCTAAATATAAGTTTTAATGGTTTAAAGTGCTGTGGGTGTGCGCGGTCGAATCCAACCGCTTGGGTTTTTTTGGAATAGCGCTGTAGTCGAATTCGACTGCTTGGGAGTTGTAGGGCTAGTTCATTTCTTTTTTCTGGTTTGTTTTCCTCCGTCGTCACTTACGTCTCCCACAAATATAGATCATAATAAACATATAATACTGCTGAACTGTGGCTTCTTTTGTTGTTGGGAAGCGAATAGTACTTGTACAAATAAGTATCAATTCAAAGATGTTGCCCGTTGGAGATAACCTTAAATAACTCTTTTATATTCATTTCAAATGTAACAGTATGTATGTCGCATTGTTATGCCAACAGCCGCGTGTTATGTTAATGCGGACAAACAGTTTTATTGTTATGTTCAACTTAAACATAGCTTTTATGTGCGAGATCCTTGTATACAAAAATATTCATATATTTTAATTTTGAACAACGCTCAGAAGCAGGGCGCTTGTTTTAAATTTGGTTGAACGCGAGCGATCCGAATTCGATTGCCAGTGCCTTTTGACAAGCGATCCGCCCTGTCTTTTCCTGGATATGATCTATAAATGTGGCGCTATTTAGATTTGGGATGAAGAAAGACCATTTATTTTATTAATATTTTGTTAATGTTTTTAAAATAATCTCTAAGTTTTTGGACTAATATTTAGCCAGGCGGTGCTCTCTACGTAAATTAAAAAAAATCTGTATCACTATTCGTTAATTTTCATGACAATCAGCTTAGAACTTTCAAAGATTAGCTTCCGGACAGACAGATAAGTAGATGAGTGATTAAGATGATCATTCATGTCTTAATTGCATGAAAGCACAGCTAATATGGCAGTTTTTTGACATTAAGGATAGATACTTCAATTTTATTTGCACGTATATAGATTGCAATATGATGTAATATTGTGATTGATAATAAATGATTTAAGAATACTCGGTGATGACGACAATTGTCTAGAGGAATAAAGTGTATGATTTTCCATATTAGTCCTCAGAGGTGATAACGTATCCGAAGTCTTCTTTGTTTAATAAATAAAAGGATTTTTTTAGAATTTATCGTATTTTATTTTACTTATTTGCCTATTTTTTAATTACCGACGGACTGAGGTGTTTGACGTCCTGACGTCACAGTTAGCCTGGGCTACCTTCTTTTGGTCCGACTTACACAGAACGATCTTACAGTATCTTGAAGTTTTGCAGTGGTGTGCTTGAATTTAGATTTAATTTTATTAATTATAGGATCCCAAGTAGATGGTAGCACCAAGTCATCTTTTCTATTCAATCATACTACTTGGTAGGAATCGGTATTTTTTTTGCAAGGGTTTGTGGTCTATCAAATCTGATACATAATGGCTGAGTCGATCTTGAATATGTTCACGACCTGATCATAACATTTTTTTGATCAAAAATGAAGTAATGAATACTTCATTTTTTTATAAGAGAGGGGGCAAACGAGCATGCGGCTCACCTGATGGTAAGTGATTACCGCCGCCCATGATCAACTGCAACACCAGGGGAATTGCAGATAGAAGAGGTCATTATTGGGAGCGGGCTTGGGCTGATTTTTACATTTGCAGAGCATGACAAGGGCTAAATGACCGTCGTAAATTCCACAAATTGGACATTTAAACAATTTGTTAGTTAGCAGTGTTAATTTATGATTCGTGGTCCATAGACAACCATAATCATAGAATAATAATCAAGATGCAGATGTGTTGTCAGTCCTGAGGACAAAAATTTACATGGTAGAGCCACGAAAAATCGGCTCGATCAGGATAGGGCCACGCTATCACAGAATACCAGCGTGAAACAGTAGTATAATGCTCTTGTGTTTCATGTGGTAAATATGGAGAACCGGAGAATCTTTTTACTGTTAACAGGACATTCTATCTTATATGATATCTTAGTCCTCAGGGGACAACGCTTCTCCATTTTGATTCTTAATCGATGATAGATGTAGATGTCTATGAACCTCAGCATCAACTTACCAACGGGTGGAATATTTGCTTGTTTGTCACCCTTATTCTTTAAAAGAGATTCGATGCTCTACTCACCAAACGAAACGCAACAGTATTATGCTGCTATTTTTTTTTTGCTGGAATTTATTAAGTGCGTTCTCGTTTCCCGGTTGAGCCAACCCATTCTACGATTTTATTTCTTGAATCACTAAATATTGTTATGGAACATCCACTAGAACACACAACCGTTTAATGCAACCATGCCAACTTTTTGCTGCCATGCCAAGGCTCGTAAAATTCCCATCTGTATCGAATTGTTTCTTGTTTTGTTCAACTTCGTAGGCATTGCGGCATCACGTCCTAACGTGATTAAAAAGCAAATTCTTGAATCGTTAATTTACCTCCCAACTCTTCACACACCTATATCTGTACAAATAAGTATAATTGTATTCAATGTTTTTAATGTCAAAATAACAGCTTTTTACTAAATGCATATGAAAGTATGTAATGTACTTATATCAATACAATTTTTAGAAATTTCGTCTGTTTGTTCAGGCTAATCTTCGAAACCGCCGGACCGATTTTGACGAGATTCACTGGCAGATAGCTTATGTTAAAAGGAGTAACTTTGGCTACTTTAATTTTAGAAAAAGAATTAGGGTTCCGCGCAAAAAAATTAAAACCCATGAATGCAATCGTAATGAATCCATGTGGGCGAAGTCACTGAGGAACAGCTGGTATCTATATATATACATATACATATATATATATATATATATATATATATATATATCTTGTATATTTATATATATATTTGACCCGACCCGGGATTCGAAACCAGGACCTCATGTTCAGCAGTCGTACTACTACGACCACTAGACCAACGAGGCAGTCCAAAAATCAATTACCGCACGTATGAAAGATCATCACTTGTTAATGGCTGGACCGATTTTGATAAGTTTTTCGTCAGAATTGGAATTGGTAGGTGGTGCCGTTATCGAGATCCAAAAATCACCCGCACTCACCTGGCATCGCTAGCATTACATATTTCTGTATGTAAGCTGTGATAAATGGTGTTGGGGTCACAATAATAAAGATTTTTTTTTCATGTTATAATTATTAATCACATATTGTTTTAATCTTGTTTATTTCATCATCATCATTAATTCAACACAGATCAAAGTCCACTGCTAAACATAGGTCGGCTCCCCACATTGATGCCTCATAAGGGTGATATACGCCATAGTTATCACGCTTAGGACGTGGGTTGACAACCGAAATTCTATTAATTTTGACTTTTCTTTTCCTTTTGTCGTATGTTACGGCGCTCACATTACGACAATGAGGAGTGGATTCCATTACGCTGTCACTTAAAGGTTTTTTTATAGCACTGGGTGACAAACTAGCACACAGTTCACCTGATAGTAAGTGGATGATGTGATAGACATCCACATTTTTCTTCAATTAAGAATCACAATGCAAATGTGTTGTTACCCCTGAGGCCTAAGATGGAATGCATCGTTTCCAGTAAAAAGGGTCTCCTGTTCTTTACAATCACCGTACAAAACAAATCAGTCTTACGCTGTTATTTTACGCTAGTATTCTGTGAGAGCGTGGTCCTGCCTGAGTCGAGCCGACCCATTCGTGCAACAACTATAATATAATAGCTACAACGTGGCTCTACCATGTAAACTAGGTAGGTAAGGTAACGTTTTCTTACTCCTATAAATTAATAATAGTGTGCGCGCACACGAGGGACCTCAAAACCACAGATACACATTGGGTGCGTTTGGCAGAAAAAAGCGCTAGCAAGCGCTTGTAAGCAAAATGGCGATCGTAAGCGGTAAGCGCTGTCAAATCGTAAGTAGCTATTTTCCTCCAGGACACGATGTTAGTTTTAACCGCGGAACCTAACCTAATTTAAATATATATTTGTAAAGTATTCATATTAAAAACTTACTGATCATGAATTTTTAATAACATGTATATGTTTATTCATGTCAATATATTACTTAAAACTAATATTGCACAAAACAACTTAATAAACTCTACTTCAAAACAAACAAATTAAATAAGCAAAATGGCGGATTGTGTCAGCGCTACTGAAGTAGCAATCGTGTCCTGGCCGAAAACTATTTCAGCGCTTGTAAGCGCTTGCTAGCGCTTTTTTCTGCCAAACGCACCCATATAATGTAATTTAAACTTTCAAACCGGGACCACCGACTTAGCCTTAGACTTACCAACTAAGAACACTACTAGGCTCGACGTGATAGAGCCATGTTGCAGCTACATTACCGTTGTAGCACGAATAGGATGGCTCGGTTAAGGAAGACCACGCTCTCACAAAACCAGCGTAAATAGCAGCTTAATGCTGCCGTATTTCGTATGGGGATTGAAGAGAACCGAAGACTATTTTTGAACTCGAAATGAAGCATTCTATATTAACGCTTCTGCATTTTGATTCTTAATATTTATTGGAAAATTTAATTACATCACAATAGTTAATAGTTATTAGTTTTAGTTTTTTTTTAATTCTTAATCGAGCGTATATTTCGTTGAGCCTCTAAGTCTAAGTCTGCGTTGTCACCCTTATTCTACTCGTATAAAAAAATAAATATTCAAAAACGCTTTTCTTTTAACGACATGCAAATGACACTCTCAGCTCAATATAAGATGGTTCAATTTTATTTATATGTATAAAGAAAATGTAAGTATGTATAATGCTATATGTAGGTATATAACCGCACAGGAATTAAGAAAACTCAAGTAGATTTAGTGTTTTCCATTGATATATATATAACCACATTTTCCTTTAATCTCCCGAAGATTATAATTTCCACATGTAATCATCATTCGCGCAAGCGGCTTGATCTTTTCTTCTGATGTGGTATGAGATGAAATAAAACGATATATTTATATGTTCGACGTATGTTAAAATTTGGTCTAGCAAACGTTATTTTTATTTACATCGGAATACTTGATGTTTATTGGTGATAGCTGTTATGGATGTTCATTTGTCTGTCCGTCGTAAACGTTCTGCCCTAAAGGTGTTATTGTTAGCTTATTGCTCAGTCAAAGTCACTTCCATTAAAAAGTAAACACGAAAACACTCAATAAAAGAAAATAAAATGCTGTACTACTGCTGAACTAGTGCTGAATTGGGCGATTGGATGATGTATTTTTGACTAACAGTATTGTGTTGTGTATTTTATAGGATGTATGTAAGTAGTGGCGGGAAAGAATATCCCCTACCCTACATCTTTCCGTGGGTGCCGTAAGAGTAGACAGAAGGAGATTGAGGCAGAAGGTGGGCAGCAGCATCTTTCACTTTACTTCACGCACAATCCCTAACGGGGTAGCCAGAGAGAACAGATCGCCAAGTGTCACGATCCTTACATACCTCTTTCGCTTCTTTCAGGTTCATTAACTTCTTCATACATGCACGTCTAGGTATCCGAGTACTCTTGACCCTCCCCTCTTCGAGCAATTTGCTCACATGGTCTTCGAAAGTTAGTCTCGGTCTACCTCGACACCTTTTAATATTTACTTTCGCTCTATATATTTTCTTCACCATTCGGTCTTCACTCATTCGTTCAACGTGCCCAAACCATTGGAGTACGCCCCTATCAATTTTTGTGATAAGGTCATCTTTCAATCCTGCCATATTGCGAATCTCTTCGTTTCGCTTTCGGTCGGCTAAGGTAACGCCACACATTTTACGAAGAGATCGCATCTCCACTGCATTCAACTTGCTTTTATGCTTCTTCTGGCATACCCAGGTTTCGCTGCCATCTTTCAGATAACAACAAAATAACAATAAAAAAACTGCGGTTGCCAACTCGCTCGCCAAGCGTGGCAACTATCGCTATATACCCCCCATGATGAGAGTTACGAAGAGACGGTCTCCAGTCCCCGGTGGCTCCGCTATTCCTGGCTACGGTGGAGACATGGTAACGGCGGGCTTGAGATCAGAATAATCTCTGATAGAGGTTGCATTTGAACGAATTAACCACAACCACTGGACCCAACATAAAACACAAATGTATGAAAACTCGTTCAACCAAGTGGAGAATACCGCACACAATAATTTTATTACGCTAATATAAACACAGATACGAAATTCGTAGAAGTTTACTCTATTTCTAGTGCTTGAACGTAGTCGATAAAATATATCGATGAACGACTGAGAAAGAAAAGTCGTATCGTAAATAAGCTGTAAGGCAAAGGAAATAAAGGGATAATGAAAGTGATGTCAGCTTCCAGTATTTAAATTTTAATTAAAATAAAAGAAGCAGGACATTGTTATAGACTTTTTATTCAATTAGTTATGATAAACGTCAAATTTTTTGTAAAGTTTAAATTATTTAAGTGGTTTTACTGACTTTTATTATAATTCATCTTTCTTAAAATGTATTTCTTAGAATTTGTTTTGTTCGCTTGTTTTCATATATAAGCAATTCTAATATTATTATACGTTTCAGCAACGGTTTTCGTTAATTCTTCGACGTGATTCACGTCGTCGTTTTCAAATTTATGGAAATGAATGTCTTCGTACAACGGAAGTTGCAGCAATGTTTCTGTTACTTTCGGCAGGAGAAAGTTTGTTGTGTAATCTTTTTTAGTCTTTTATTCTGAACACCCTTCGTAAGTAGGTAGTACCAAATAGCTATGGTATCACTTGAGAGAAGTATCAGTTTTCCCTTGTCTTTATGGGCAATGAGACTGCCTTCATTGGTGTCATTTCGTGTTTCTTTGCTTTAGTATTAAAACAGGCAGTATCAAATGTACACTGCATATGTCGCTGTGTTTTTTCGGAATCCAGCTTTCATCTGTACGAACTGCTTCTACCCACTTTCTTTTCCGAGAAGGGTCACTAGGAAATCTGAAAACTCGTGTTATTTATGTGTTTAAATATTTTAAGTACAGATACTAATTATAATTTTTTCATTTATTATATTTTTATTTAATTATAAAAATTACTATTATAAATTTAATGACATCAGATTGTAGGATACGGTTATATAAGTATTTTTAAGTGTTATTGTATTGTACAAATAACATCATCATTCATTCGGTCATATCATCAAATATCGATATATTTTTCGACATGGTCAAGCACTAGTCAATGTCAAATTGACTCACTCCACAGTGTTAGTCATTCGTTCTGAATGGTATAATCTAGCCATTTTGTGACGGTTGTCAGATGTCAACAATACATAGAAATATCGACTATTTTTAACATAGTTGGATAATACAACATTTTATTTTACATTTGATTAAATTTTGTGATAAATAACAATAAATGTAATAAAATAATGTACTTACAAGTGAAAAGAAATAGTGCTGCTTCCGCCGCTATAGTTTTTACACCATTTAACTGAACATTTAGTCATTTTTGGGAGATGTTTTAATGACAAGTAAGTGCTTGAGACTGACGCAAAAACAAACGACCAAGGCTAGAATTTCCAGGTTACTGACAAGACCGGTATAGGTAAGTCCGCTTATATGTCGGGTCCAGTGGTTAATTCGTTCAAAAGGTTGCATTATCACCTAAAACGACTTGACCTGGCAACATACAACGCATGCACCCTGAGGACTGACGAGATGATGCTGGAGCTGGAAGAAGAGATAGATAAGTTGTGCTGGAATATTATAGGATTATTCGATGTTCGAAGAGGAGGACACGGTAATCCTCGAATCCGGCAATATGTTCTATTACCGGGAGGGCGACCATATGTCCCAAGAAGCTGTCGGATTTATCGTCCACAAGTCTCTCGTTAACAACGTTGTAAAAATTGGGAGTGTATCGACGAGGGTTGCGTAGCTTATACTCAGAATCAACAAGCAGTATTCGCTAAGGTTATACAGGTTTACACATCAACTTCGGCACATCCCGATGAAGAAGTGGAGGAAATGTATGGGGATATATCTAGAAACATGTATTCCTCTAAATCCCACTACACGGTTTTAATAGAAGACTTTAAGGCAAAACGGTGAGCTCAAGCTGGCATCTCTTTATGATAAACTTACACTGAATCTAAACGTTAAGTTGGAGAGGTCACGTCTAACGAAGTCAACGCTCCGACCCTCTCGTGCTCTAATTCGAAGTCCCAAAACTTTCTACTCGAGTTACAATATCGTAATCAGTGCCTAGAAGACTGCAATGTTGTGGACGATATGAATGAAAAGCTCGTAAAAACTGTCTATGCGGTCTGAGCTAAGTTCGTCAAGACTCGCCGTAGAAGAACCCTAAAACTCTCCGATTACACTCTTATTGTCATGATTGTTAGACGAGAAAATAAGTTGCAATCTTCAGTAGATTTGGCAACAACTCAACAGAAAGATCTCCACATGCATGCGACGGAACTTACGTAATCTTAATACAGCTCGTATTGAAGAAGAAATCGAGCGGAACCAGGGATCCAAAGTCTTCTCCAAGGATCTGTCTGCCAGAAAGAGCCAACTGTCAATACTGAAGACCAAATGTGGTAGCATCACTTCCGGTACACCAAAATTTTTGAGTGAGATTGAAAGGTTCTATGGGCAGCTGCACACATCATCGTTGGAGCCTAACGCAAGTGTGAGTAACAATCCGAGAGCAAGTCTTATTTGACAATATTTCAATGATATTCCGGACGTCAGCCTCAGCGAGATTAGAATGGCTCTCCAGTACCTTAAAAACAGCAAGTCAACGGGCGAGGATGGAATTACAGCGGAGCTCATGAAAGTGGGTGCAGCCGGTACTTAAAGTCCTTCATAAGCCCTTTAATTCCGTCCTCCATGGTGGCACTACTCCGGAGGTGTAGAGAAGAAGTATGGTGGTTTTGATCTTCAACAAAGGCGACTACGCTCTCTTAGAAACTACAGACCTAATTTTCTTCTGAGCCGCGTCTACGTGTTGTTTTCGAGAGTCATTACGAATCGTCTCGCACGTAGATTCGACGACTTCCAGCCTCCACAACAAGCCGGTTTCCAAAAAGGCATCAATACCGTACACCACATACGTACTATTTGGCAAATTGTACAGAAGACCAATGAGTACAATCTGCTGTTGTGCCTGGCGTTTGTGGACTATGAGAAAGCTTTTGATTCCGTAGAAATTTGGGTGGTGCTACAGTCCCTTCACCGGTGCCAAGTTGACTGTCGGTATATCGAAGTGCTGAAGTATTTGTACAGTAGAGTAACGATAGCTATCCAAGTACAGAACCAGAGTACGAAACCTATACAACTGCAGAGAGGTGTAAGACAGGGTGACGTTATATTCCTGAATCTTTTCACATCTGCATTGGTAGACGTTTTCAGGCTTCTGGACTGGAAAGTATACGGTATTAACATCAATGACGAGTACATCACTCTCCTTCGATTTGCCTACGGCACGCACGGCACTATGCTAAAAAATTTGCTTGTGGAACACACACCTGCACGCACGCACGCACGCACGCACGCACGCACGCACACGCACGCAGCACGCACGCACGCACGCTCGCACCGCACGCACGCACGCACGCACGCACGCACGCACGCACCGCACGCACGCACGTACGCACAAGATGTATGTAAAATATATACATAATATCATAGGAGATCCTAGGACGATGTTCAAATAAAGCCTGTAATTCAAACAAACTTATATATTCTTAGCTCTGATGGATACCTACAATAATTTTATTTCTTATCTACAAACTTTGGTCTGGGGTAATCAGAATTGTTAAGTTTTGAAAACAAATAAAGGTAAACAGGCGCAGTCGTGGGCGGGCCGTGGTGAGGAATGTTAAATGTAATTTAGATTTGCATAAACCGTAAAGTACGGTCTGCTACAAATCATAAAAAATTTGTTGACTTGTTTCTGTTTATGCAGTCCTAGTATGTTCATGGATACTCTTTTTTTAATTATATGTTTTATGATTTAAAGTGAAACAGTTTTATCTACGTGGTAGAGCTATGCTGCAGCTATATTATGGTTGTATCACGATGGGTCGGCTTGAAGGGGGAAGAACCACGCTCTCACAAAATAACCGCGTAAAAAATCGGCTCAATGCTGCTCTGTTTCGTATGGTAACAGTGGAGAACTTTTACTGGAAATGGGGTATTCCATATAAGTTCTCAGGGGTGGCAACGCATCTGCATTTTATTTCTTAATCGAGGATTGATGTAGATGTTGTTTGGCCACTACATACACTTACCATCACCTGTGTGATTTTATGTCTTCTATAAAAAAAGAGAAAGAGCTCCTTTTCTCAGCCAGCTTGTAAATAGTCCGTGACTGAATCTTAGCATGTCTAACAGCTGGAAGAATTTATGGTACGAACCTCATTGAGGATTTAACTTTTTTATTTATTTATAGTGGAATTGGCTACGAATTTTTCACCAAAAAGAATACATGTACATAAAATATACAAGATAATATGTTGACGTGTCACATTGCAATGATTTTGAGGGCAGGTTAAGCCAGCGGAACGTCGATGACGATGGTAGCCCAATTTCTCGAGTCGTCTGAGCTGGAAAAATTACTTGAGTTTTATATTACCCCTTTAGCTCTGGTTTCATCGTCAACTAATAGTTCGGATGCGCCGACATTTAATACACAAAACTGCACTACACTTACGTATGAAAATCCTCTTCAAACCTATAATTGAACAATGTTACAAAAGCAGTAATATTTTGCGCGCGTATTTGCTTTAACATACCACCACGTACACATGTAACATCGTTTTATAACGAAGCCAATATATTAAAAATGGACCTCCGGAGACGACTACACTTTGCCACTCTTTTGTTCGGTATTGTAAAAAACAAAGTACCATTATATCTGTACAATAAGCTTGATTGGCCCAAAGATTACATTATCTCAGATCAGTTGAACAAAAATTAGTAGATATTAGTGGAGGTAGTTTAAATTTAATGCAACAAAGTTTTGGAACAATCTGCCACCTCCCTTACGTAGCCTTACAACAATTAATAGTTTTAAAAACAAATATAAATTACTACTACTCAATGAACAAAAAAAATTATTAAATTAACGACGAATGGATTTACTAGTAATGTAACTGTATTTCATAGACACCGAGCGGTCTGGCACTTTAAATTATACTAAATCCTGTATTTAAAAAATGTAAATATAGCAACAATGAAACTCTGCATATAATGTGGGTAGCCTATTTGCTTTGCTTTTTTTTCTTTTCTTTCTTTTAAAATAATTTAAAAGTCCTTATACGAGTTGTGTATGTATTTACCTTAGTTATTATTTTATCTTTTTATCAATACAAAACTGTAGATATTGCTTCCATACGTATACTTTTTGAAAAAAACCGCAAATTCTACTGTCAGTCCAATTATATATAAATATGGTTATGTATATGTATATTATATATTATTAATTTTCCGACATCAAGAGCGAGCGTGCACTCAGCCGCCCGAACTGCCTCTGGGTAAGGGCTGGACTGAAAACCAGTGCTATCACTGAGTCCGGTCCGTTCTACGAGCACTAATTTCACGGTTTCATGCTGCAGCACAGGGTATTTTTAAAATGTTTTCTTAAACTTATAATGATGTTAAATTACTTTTAATTTAGTTATATTTATCTTTTGGCATTTAATTACTTTTTACTTGTTATGCTGCATGCTTAAACTGGAATAAAATGCATTTCTTTCTTTCTTTCTTTCTAATACGCTAGTAGTAAAATTTCCGCTAAAAACCTCACGTGTCAAAAATATGTAAATACGGCAACTAATTTATTTTAACATATTTATTTGTTACTAACCACTCGCGCCGGCTTGCCTGGTGACTCTGGATTTTTTTTATAGGATAGGGTGACAAACGAGCACACAGTCCATAGATGGTAAATGGTTGCTGTGGCCCATAGACATCTACATCTATCCTCGATTACGAATCAAAATGAAGATGCGTTGTCACCCGTGAGGACTTAGATGGAATGCCTCGTTTCCAGTAAAAAGGGTCTCCGGTTCTCTACACTCACCATACGAAACACAGCAGCATTAAGCTACTATTTTACGCTGGTATTCTGTAAGAGCGTGGGCCTCCCACGGTCGAGCCGACCCATTCATACTACAACTATACTACTAATATAACTGCAGCATTGCTCTACCACGTTTAAAAACAACATCAACAGCGCCACCTACCATGTCCAATTGTAAATCTAAACTATCCAGGAACTCACTAAAACGCACCGAAATAAATTCATCAAAATCGTTCGAGTTGTTTCGAGCGAGACTAACGCACACCAATTGATATTTATACGAGTGTATAGATATTGCAATACTTTAATATCACTCCTTGTCTCTTACTAAATCGCCTAGCCATTAACAATCAAAGGGAATGTTTATTGTGGCTATTAAAATACACGAATGGTTAACTGAATATAATCCGTGATAATGAAAACATATGGGAGCAAATTACTTTCACAAACGCAGCGTACCTTATAGCTACAATTTTTTTAACTATTTTCAATGCAGGTGATGATGGTAAAGGGCACAGAGCCCTTCTGTAGGCATATTATAGTTGTGGAAGGAATGGGTCAGCTCGACCGGGGAAGGACTTTTGATGATCCCGTTTAACGTATTTTTTTGGGACGGTTCTTGCAAAAGTTAGCTTAGATCGCGTAAACTGTTTCTACAAGCTTGTCATTTACATGTGTAGAGGGTGGCTACTATGTAGACATATATATATATATATATATATACATATATACATATATATATATATATATATATATATATATATATACTACTAATTAAATGATACTTCCAGTTTATTTAAGGAATGTTCGCGAACTTTTTTATTGAATGCATAACGATTGTTAGCCATTCTAATTTCAAAAGAAAGAGCGTTTCAGAGAAGAACAGATTGTAGACTGAAGGAATACTGCAGGAGGCCAGAGTTATGAGAAGGACACTTTAGTAAAAGGTTATTCGAAGAATTCTGGTTTCTGTCATGTGTCATGGTTAGAGCAAAGGTACTGAAGGTGAGAAGTTAAGTAAGAGCTCCCCCCTCTTACTCTGCCTCCCTATACTCTATTCTAATGTCCCTGGGAGACATTAGAATAGAGTATAGGGTTGTGAATGCGTGCATACTTTGTTGCTGATGAGTTGGCAGCTACTTAAGTTGGGAAAGATAAGTAGGCACATAGTCATACTTACGAATCTTGAAAAGAAATCGAAAGCAGTTATTAAAAAAATTATCACGTATGTTGAGAAGATCTGCATTCTGGTCAAAATAACACAATTAATGCTTTGGTCCTGGATGGAAGAAAAATTTTCCGCAGGGTACCGGTTACATTCTGGTTAACATTTATCACTTGGGCATGCCGGTGGAGTCAATACACATGCCAAGATGCTTAACAGACCAAGACACTTAATTCCATAATAGAGCCGTTGAAAATGACTGCGGGTTATGAGTTATGACTATTTCTACATCGTATGTTCTCATGAAGTATAGTAGTGAAAGTGGATCGTAGTCTAGCCAATGATAGGTCTTCTGACCTCGAGGTCAGCTGCATGACGTATGATTAAGCACACGTTCGGTTCCCGGTACAGGTAAGCTTTATCAGTAAAGGTTAAGACAAAAGCGATTGTCCGTCCCTACAAACTTATAAGCTATTTTAATCATAAAGATATGTACATGCTAATTCAGAATTAGTTAATAAAGTTGTTTCAAACTATCGGAATCGGAGATGATGTCATCAACATATATGTACTTGATAGCATTGTTTGTGGGGCAAGATAGTTAGAATAATTATGGTAATAACGTCCTCATGACCGAATTTCGGTCATTGCGGCCACTGTCAACGGAGACTGGTGGTCTGCGTAGGGCAGGATTGAGTACGAGTATGTGTTCTTGCTTATTTCAGACTAGCTTTTACCTGCGACTTCGTCCGCGTGAAACACTTGAAGGCTATAATGGTTTTTGGGCGGGTGGTCTTTGGGCGGGTAGAGCTATGCTGCAGCTATATTATGGTTGTTCCTCGAATGAGTCGGCTCGACTGGGAAAAGACCACGCTCTCACAGAATACCAGCATAAAATAGCAGCTTAATGATGCTGTGTTTCGTGTGGTAAGTGTAGAGAACCGGAGACCCAGTTTACTGGATATGAGGTTAGTTTCGTTGTAAAGTGGTAAAATATGTTGAAAATCGATTTTGTATCAAACTTTACGAGAAACAAGATGAAAGTGTAAGGATCTTTTTTGTATCCATAAATCTAAAATATTTTAAATGTTGGCTTAAAATATTTTTATGTCTTTTTGTTTATAAGATAATTGGTCTTTTTTTTTTTTAAATCTTTTTTTCTACCTCTTTTTTTCTCTCTTCTTTTTTTTTTCCCGCCTTTTTTTTTGGGGGTTCTTTTTTTTTGGGTGGTTTGCGCAATTTAAAATCAAATTTTTTATCAATATTTTAAGATTTCATAAAAATATCTATTATGTTTTCGGATAAAGTATACCCTAGAGACTACTGGTACTACTACTCGTTAGCATAGATAATAATGGCTCTGGCTCTCTATCTGTTCATGAAGTGTCATCATAATCAGTTGAACCATCCCTGAGATAAGTCCAAACAGACAGGCAGACACAAAAATAGTAAAAATGGTTTTCATGTTATCTTAGAATGCAAATAACCCTCTGAGCTAAATAAAAGCTGCGATTAGTTATACGTGGTAGAGCCATGCTGCAGCTATATAAGTACGAGTAGTATGGTTGTGGCACGAATGGGTCGGCTCGACAGGGGAAGGACCACGCTCTCACAGAATACCAGCGTCAATAGTAGCTTAATACTGCTGTGTTTCGTATGGTGAGTGTAAAGAACCGGAGACCCTTTTTACTGGAAACGAGGCATTCCATCTTGGTACTCATGGGTGACAACGCATCTGCATTTTTATCCGTAATCGAGGATAGATGTAGATGTCTAAGGGCCACGGCAACCATTTACCATCAGGTGGACTGCGTGCTCGTTTGTCACCATATACTTACTATTTTAAAAAAAACGAGGCGGGAGAGATGTGTCAGTATCGTGCCAAATGTCTCTGCCTACCCCTCTAGGTGACAGGCGTGAGTGTTTATGTTTATGTATACAGTAGATTCCCAGTAATCTGGTCCCTGGCCAATTCGCACCCTCTTATAATCCGACATGCCTTTAACATGTAGGTACAATCCAGTCCCGTTATGAATTCCCGTCGGGGAAGGTGTCCTTCGCGAATACGTGGACAAACAGGTTGCAATTAGATCGCGTATTGTCTCAGTTTAAATGTGACTGTGGTAGCGGCTTAGCGAGCATAATTTACTGTTTAGGTATTCATTGTACATCACATGACTTTTTTATTTTTTATTATTTTATATTTGATATGTAATTTGTCGGATTATAAGATACTTATTTTCAAAAAGTTCCGGATTACTGGAGGTTGTGGAAATACTCTCTAGTCCGACTTTGATAATCCGACACCGCCTTGCAAAACTTTTGTTGGATTACCGCGGGGCGTCCGTAGTTATTTCGACATGACAGACATATAAAAGAATATGTGTATCTTTACCGGTAACACGCACAACATAGTTTGTGCGTGTTACCGGTTAAAGATTTGATTGTTGTATTTGTAACAATTAATGCAAATTGCAATGGTGGCGGCGTACAATATTCCATCACCCCATTAAGTCCTTCGGCTCTCGTAAGAGGCGACTATGAAAAATACAGAAAGATCTTATGGCTTCTGATTCATGATGTTATAACTATGCTGTATACGTATGACATAAATGTAAAATATCCAGACCGGGGACTGGCAGTGAAGGTGTTTTTTTGTTCGAGACCAGCGTACTATATATATAAGATCAGCGACATGAATACCAGAGTAAAATAGCAGCTTAATGCTACTGTGTTTCGTACGGTGAGTGCAGAGAATCGGATACCCATTTTACTGAAATCGAGACATTTCATCTTAGTCCTTACGGGTGACAGCGGATCTGCATTTTGATTCTTAATTGAGGATATATGTAGATGTCTATGGACCACAGCATACACTTACCATCAGGTGGACTGCGTGCTCGATTGTCACCGTTATTCTATATTAAAAAACTGCCGCAAGGCAAATCCTCCATAGAATGCAAGAGAGCCATGTCCAATAATTGTGTCGTGTCGCAAGCTACGAGTAACTGCTAGAAAACTCTCTTTGAAATTCGAGAAGGCATGGTTCTAGTAGTGGGACGCGTAATAGCTGCAACTGAACTTTAATACAAGTGCTATCTTTGTTTGTCGACTCTGCTGCGTGGAACTCGCTCTACCAACATCATTAGTGTTACGATTCATTTAAGATTTTTTATGTTTTATATGTCCCATTATTGTCAATTTATTTGTCCCAAAAAGAATGTGCCAACTCATATATAACATACAACAATGTCGTAAAAACTTCGACTAATGGGATATTGGTTTTGTAGTTGTGTAGGCGATGGGCTGCCCACTTATCACTTCTTTCACAATGTTCCATTTAACCAATGTTTTTGGTTAAATGTATTCAGAGTAGCTCGCTGCTAATTTACTTTGGACTCTGCTTATCTCCTCGGGGATTATAGGCGTGAAGGTATGTATGTATTTATCTTTTATTAATAGTATCCTAATCATACTCTAAGCACGGTTAAGCTAATACCAACCGTCATTAAAAATAAGAAACAGAACAAAAACTTTATTATTCAATATCTTTTTATATTTTAATAAAAATATTAATTACTTTGCAACCTTCCGCTAACTAAATACAATGATGTGTCTTACCTGGATTGAAGAACACTATGATGAATCATTGGCTTAATGAGGAGTGTCGTCGTTGGTTTTCCAATAGAGATAACTTAAAAACCCACCTTAAAGTATTATATTCTGAACGTTCATTGTGCTCATCAATCCAGGTAAGACACATCATTGTATTTAGTTAGCGGAAGGTTGCAAAATAATTAATATTTTTATTATAATGGATTTCCGCAGAGTAACGCCTGATTGTATCAATTATCTTTTTATATTTATAAAAATTAGATGTGACACATTGTTTGTCCGCGATAACTTCTAATATACCTAACTGATTTTAATGAAATTTTGTATATCTGTATCTCTTGCTCCAACTTGAGAGATAGGAGAGTTTTTATCCCGATAAGTGACTCTCAATATTTTTACTGCATATGTAAGGATTTTTAAAGGACCAATGGTCGACGGAAAGGGCAGAACAAAGCCTCCCTGGCCAGCTAGTAGGTTATAAATAATACTTCTTGAAAGGTCACTCTTTTGTTTAATGCACTACCGGTTCGGAAAAAAAGACCTCTGTCCAAGTGGAACTTTAAAAGAACATCTTACAAACATGTATGTTATACAATTAACAACAACAAACAAATAAGCAAAAGACTTTAAGGAATTCTTCATCGATAACTTGCACTATATCAAAAGCACTTGGTATTTCTAAATCCATTTGCAATTCATACCTCGTGTGCAATTCCTCAATCGAATATCAATGGCGTGTATTTCGGGAGCCCACGTCCGCGGCAATCGATCCATCATGCTCCAAAACCTCAACTATTTCGAGTGCTGAGAACTGTTCTGTTGTTTTTTGACGTGAGTTTATTTTTAGTCTGTGCGAAAACAATATTTATAGTCTGTTACAACATTTCATAAATACCATTTGAGTCTGAGTGTTACTTTTGTTACCCGTGAGCTCAGGGGCTAAGCGCCCGCCGTATATATCATAGTAGGCGAGCAACCCAGGTTCGATACCCGGTGGCACCAATGAAACCGTTAAATGCTATTTCAAGTGCTGATTTATCACGTGTTCGGTGATGAATTAAAACATCGTGAGAAAGAAAAACATCGCATCTAACTAATTGCTCTTAAAGAAAAACACTCTCATAAATAAGAAGAGATCTCCCAAGGAGCATGCAAGCTGTATACGAGCTGTATTGAAGTTCGTTTATATACTGTATTTTTTGTCTGTATAAGCGCTTATACAGTTTTTATAAGCAAAACTTTGGCATAAATTATGCAGCTATATGCCTTAGTAGTGCTGTACAAAGAAACTATTACACTACAGACATCGTCTTATTAATAAATTTAAAAACAAGCGTACTAAATTGGGTTTTGAACGGTATTACAAATGAAAATAAAACAAAAAGAAATTTAATGCCGACATTTAATGTCAGAGTAAAAAAAATTAATACCTATATTAATATTATACTCAAATTGAAGTTGACTATTGACGGTGATACCTACTTCGTGAATTGATAGTGCAAAATTAAATTTACTGTCAACTTGTATATGTTTTCTATCAAAAAAAATGCCGCACCAGCAAAATACCCAATAATATCTGGATAAATTACTAAATATTCTAACTGAATATCGGTTGTCTATACAAAATTAATTAGTTAGAATAAAAAAAATTAAGTAAATTATGGAGGCACAATGGGCACAGTGATCAAAAGAAAAACTGAAAATAATGGTATAGGTTAAAAATAATGTCTAATATTGCTAAAATGAGTTCTAAAATGGCGACAATTTGCTAAGCAACCTAAACGGTATTTCGAGAGTCTTATAGTCTAAGTAGCATGTTATGGATTCTATCATACAGCCATCGATTTTTAATCGGTTGTATAAGAGAATATTTAAAAAAAAGATAAATTATATAGATATCCAGTCAATACTGTAAGGCACAGGTACAGGTTAACAATGCTGTATTTTGTTCGGTGTGTGAAGAGAACCGCATACCATTTTTAATGGAAACGAGGCATTCCACCTGAGTCCTCAGGGATGACAACGCATCTGCATTTTGAATCTTTATTGTGAATAGATTTAGATGTCTAGGAGCCACAGCATGCAATCACCATCAAGTGGATGTGTGCTCGTTTGTCACCGTTATTCATTAAAAAACGGGACTGAGACAGCCCAAGCAGAAAACAAGCGTTATGGAAATCAATATACTAGCCCATATAGAACTTAGAGTTCTTTTAGAAGCGTATAAGAGTGTAGAAAAAAGATTCTATCCTTGTAAGAGTAGTTTATAAGTTATTTTACAGCTTAAGCTGTATAAAGTTTGTATTATGCACTTAACTTATGCACTAAGTAACCTTAGGGTTCTTAATCAGAATATGAAAACTCTAGTTGTATACTAGTTTAAGTATTTTGTAACACTTGAATCTCATCATTAAATCTGTATAGGTACAACGTGTTTTCTAAGTGTTATTACAGTATCACACAAATCTTATTTCTGAGCAATAGTGTATGCAAACCGCCTTCTTACATTTATTTTTATGGCGTTATTGTGCACTCTTATAAATACATTCGTTTTATTACTTCGGTCTATCAGAGTGATATAAAACTAAAAAAAAAACAAATAACAGTCATAGTACAATTTAAAGCCGTATAAGTGATAGAATATTGCCATTTTGCATACGTTGCGTGCTTTTATTGTGCTAAGGCTGGTTATAATTTATGTGATGTATGACTGGTGATTGAAAAATCGTTAATGTACTACATTTATTTGAATAACAAACCTATTTTGTGTACGGTAGGAGATCGTGTAGAGAAAACCACTTATTAAGAAAGAAAGAACAAAAGTACATAATTAAATGACAAGTTGTCCACAAATAAAAGTTAAAGTTTGTATTTAAAATTTTCTTCGATCCCTTATCCGATGACTTCATGGCATCTGTTGACACCAATACCCTTTGAGCGAGTCGTAAGTGATTTTAATTATTTGCCTGGAGAGTAATTGGTTCATGAACGTGAATTCCCCGTCACAAATAATTTATTAGGTACAAAAACACATTGTATCGATTCCAAGGCTACAATTTCGCTGCGAGAAAATATTGCGAAATATTATATTTGCAAATATACTTTTGATCACTGCTCTGCATTGAAATGATTATGTTGTCTTCAGAATTTTGTGGTGCTAACAAGTTGTTTGTACATTTTATAGGTACTAATCCGTCCGAACTAACCAATGTCCAAGCGCTTATGAAACCTATTCATATTTCCAAGTTTTGTAATATCCCCGCCCTCTGCTTACCCCGGTTGTTCCGGGCTTTGTATGACTTTGTCTGTTTAATTCACGAAGTTTTTATACGCACGAACGATATGTATTCATAGCAGCAACGCAATTTCCTTGTAGCATCGTCCCTCATCTTTTTCCATCTTTTACTTTATCTCTACTTTAAAATTAAGTTTCGATATCTAGTTTAATTTGACCATATATATTTATATTGACTGTTAAATTATATTTAACATTTTCTACTAAAATTACGCTTTGCATCTTTATCAAAAATAAACTATTAATGAAAGAAATGTTTTCGAAGTTTGGATAAACCAGAATAAATAAAGTATATATATATATATATATATATATATATATATATATATATATATATATAGGAATTATATACATATATAAATCTACTTAAATACATACAATATATACATAATATTATGTATATCTACGCAATGATAAATAGGAAAATATGTGACGATATGGTCATTCTTTAGGAGAATCTCCTAGCTCCTAGGTACTGAAATTTAAATTTCAAGTACTCGGGAGCACAAGGATCGTTCAGAATAATGCTGGGCAAAATCCTCATCTAGTTGTTGGACTTGGAGACGACACTTCATCCAAGCAATGTAGAAGTCAAGTAAGTTTGCAGCCTTTTCGATAGAACTCTACATGGTTGAAGGATGTTTAAATATTTTATCGAAGGAATCCCAAATAGTTTCAGGTTCGAAATTTAAGTTAGCAGTGCAAAAATCTTTTCTTCCTAGCATAGTTGTGGTTCGCCCATCGAATAGGCGCATCAATGACTACATTTTGCAGTTTGAGTTGTTTTAAACGCATTGTTATAGTTGGCATACGTGAGCTACGTACAATTTATCGGCAATGGCCAAGAAATTCTTGGCAGGCATCCTTGACGACCAACTGCAAGCAGTTTGCGGCGCATCGTATGCTTGTCACGGTTCGAAACACTTCACGCGCAATATCTGTGCTGGTAACTAGCTCTAAAATATGTTCTATAAAAGATGAATCTTCCCCTTGAGTGATTTATAACTGATAATTTCGATGTTAGATTAATCAAACGTCTCACTTACTGACTGAATTAATAAGTCGACGGATTCTTCTCGGCTGGGCAGCTTTCGGGAAATTACGACACATCTTCTCGTCAGGTATACCTCAAAACCTGAAAACTATGTTGTACAACCAGTGCGTGTTGCCAGTGATGTCCTACGGAACCGAGACATGGTCCTTCACTGCTTTCCGTATGAGGACGCTCAAAGTCGCTCAACGAGCTATGGAGAGGGCTATGCTCGGAGTTTCTCTGCGTGATAAACTTAGAAATGAGGATATCCGCAGTAGAACCGAGTGACCGACATAGCCCAACGGATTAGTAAGCTGAAGTGGCAATGGGCCGACTATATAGCTCGAAGAACCGACAACCGTTGGGGAAAAAAGGCGACCCCTCACTAGATGGAGTGACGACTTAGACATGCAGGAAGTCGTTGCATGCAGGTGGCTCAGGACCGTGCTTTGTGGCATACCTTGGGGGAGGCCTATGTTCAGCATTGGACTTGTAAAGGGCTGTAGTGATGATGACGATGATTTCAATTGTAACATTTTTCTATAAATTAAATTTATAAAGTAATATTGTTTCTTTTTTGGGTCCTCCGGCGGCAACATCCATAATTCACTTCTTTAAAGGCGTCGTAATTTTAATTGTCTTTTTTAAACGATGGCAATCAGTAATCTAAAGTACTTGGTAGAGGTTAGTGACATTTTTATAAACACTGGCCGTTGACTTAATATGGTCGATGATAATTTTAAACGTTTGTTTGTCATAAGTCTGTCAATTACATCTTTCAATAATATATCAATAAATTTTAAAAGCACTCGTATGAATCTGAATATCTTTGGTATGAATTATGTAAGGTAGTTAGTACTTTACATTACATTATTTGAGAAGTAATTTACGATTTAATGTATACCTTCAAAAGTTTTTTGATAAGTGCCGAGTTTTTTGAAACTACATTGTACTATCAATAATATATATTTCAAAATTGTTGTGATGATCAATATGATTAAGTTATTTTCGGCAATGATATTATAAGAAAAGAGGCCTTTTTACTTATAATATCATTAGTTTTCGGATAGAATTATTTTAATTAGATTTTTTAAATAGGCAATACCTCAAGTAGGGTTATATTTAAAGAAAAAAATTGCAACCCTAAAGGTAGAAAATAAGGAATGAAAATGTTAATACGAGTACTCGTAATAGGTCTTTACATATCAAATTGGCGTTTTGTCAAAGAGATTTAAATATACAATATGTAACAAAAACCCTGTGGTTTCCGTTAAGTGTGTTATCAGAATCGGTATCCGAGAGTATAGAAATATTTTTTTTTCAAAAAAAAAAGAATTAAAAAAAATAATTTTAGTGAAAAAAAAATTAATTTTCAAATTTTATGCGGTTTTATTTCCTCTAACTCACACGAGTATCGGTAAAGCGGGGTCTTTGACAATCTTCTTACTCCTCGGCCAATGCAGAGATAATAAAACCACATACAATTTTTTTTAAATGTGTTTTTTTTGAAAAAAAAAATATTTCTATATGCTTGATTCTGATAACCCAGTTAACGGGAACCACAGGGTTTTTGTTACATGTTGTATATATACTATAGAGCGGACATTGGGAACATTTGCATACAAAACTATAAACTCGCGCGTATGTCACGCCCTCTAGCGAAACATAGCTATACTACGCTAAATATTTAATATACAGAAAAATATTTTAGCTATATTCCATTAGGTGACGCTACTAAATGTAAGGTAAAAATCCGTTTTAGGCACGTCGTCAATCACTAACATATTGGTAAATAAATAGTGATGTTACTGGATAACACAGGGCACTTATTATAACATTTTTTCTTTCTTCTAGAACAATCTACTAGAAATAATAAAATTTAAAGATTATTTGGTGAATATACATTATTCGTACGATAATAAACCGTAATCACGCAAATTTTTTACTTTATATCGTGACTTACAATACCTTAATTCACAAACGGGCATAACTTCTTTAAAAATATTCTTTAAATTTATAAAACGAATGCGTGTTGACCTTTTGACGATGTCACTAAGACTAAATGACAATAATCGGAGATATATCCTACAGGAAAAAAGTTACAGATGACAATTTTGTTGCTGATGTCCGGTCTACTATTACTATTAGTTCTTAAATGTCTTTGCGTTTTGTATGGGAGGAATATAAAGACATTTTTCTTGTAAAATATTTTTAATTAATCAAAGTATGTACCGTTGTTATCTAATCTATGCATTTTGGCATCTCATAAGTAGTTCATTGATCTCTTTACTAAAAAATTCATGGGGGCGCGAATCAATAAACTCTTTGAAGGCGGTTTGGACTGCCGCATCGGAGTAAAATTTTTTTCTTTGTAAGAAGTTGTCTAAATTCCGGAAAAAATGGTAATCTGTTGGAGCAAGGCCCAAGGAGTACGGTGGATGTCGCAGACATTCAAATTGTAGCTCATCTTATTTAGTGGTTGTTAGTTGTGCAGTGTATGGTCTTGCGTTGTCGTGAGCAGCAGTGGCCTAGAGAGATTGACCAATCTCGGTTGTTTAGCAGCTAGTTCTTCCTTCATGGTTTGGAGTTGCTGACAATAGATATCTGCTGTAATCGTCTGGCCAGATTTTAGGAAGCTGTAGAGAACAACACTGGCGCTAGTCCACCAAACACTCACAAGTAACTTTTTCTGAGTCAATTTTCGTTTAGAGCCGGATTTGGCTGAGTCTCCAGGGTTCAGCTATTGCGACGAGCGCTTCCGGTTATCGTACAGTATCCACTTTTCATCACAAGTAATGATTCGATTTAAAATCCCTTCATTCTTGTGTCTGTTGAGCAAAGTAACTCAGCAGTGTGCGTGTTTGCAAGTTCGACTCACTCAATTCAAGAGGTACCTATAGTTGAAGTTTTTTACTTTCCCGATTTGCCTCAAGTGGATTAATACAGTTTTATCGCTTACCACGAAGCCTGCAGCTATCTTTGAAGTGCTTTGTGATGGATCCGCTTCCACGATAGCCTTCAATTCTTCATTTTCCACTTTGGTCTCCGGCCGTCGACGGGGTTGGTTCTGATGGTCGAAATTTCCAGAACGAAAACGTTGAAACCAAAAACGTACCGTGCTTTCTTTTGCAACACCAGCGCCGTACACATCATTAATCCTTTGAGCTGTTTCTGCAGCACTGATGCCACGGTAGAACTCGTACTCGTAATTATACCGATATTTCATGTTTGCCATTGTGCGGTAATAAGCTCCGCCAATGAAAAAAATAATGCTAGCATATCATACTGCATTAACCGTTTTTTGTCCCTCAAGAGGAATAGTCGTAACATGGCCGGTTTTGGAGACAAACGTGGCCACCATTTTTTTGCAACACTCCGTGAACGAACAATTTTTGTTGGCTTTAACTCATTTTCGAACACCCAAACTCGTGACTGGTTTTTTGTTTCGGTTTCGTACGCATATATCCAGAATTCGTCACCTGACACGATGTTGTATACAGTATTTGAGGATCCTGCGTGGAATCTTTCGAGAGTTCTGACGCACCAAGTAACGCGAGCCGCTTTTTGCTCTTTACAGAGCGAATGCGGTATCCATCGGGAAAACAACTTTTTTACACCTAATTGTTAATGCAAGATTATTTGTATTTGACTCATGCCAATGTCTAAAATTGCCTAAATTTCGCGGTATGTCACATGTCGATCTTCCTCAATCAGCTTACGCACAGCATCAACGTTTTCTTGGGTGACTGCAGTTTTTGGACGACCTTGACGGGGATCATCACTGAGCTTGACACGTCCACGATGAAATTCAGCAAAACAGCGATAAATTGTGGTTTTGGATAGGGCTTCATCACCAAATGCAGAAATCATCCGGTCAATACACTGTTTTTGTGTTAAACCACTTCGAAAGTCATCAAAAAAGTCATAAAAAAACACCAGCGCCGTACACATCATTAATCCTTTGAGCTGTTTCTGCAGCACTGATGCCACGGTAGAACTCGTACTCGTAATTATACCGATATTTCATGTTTGCCATTGTGCGGTAATAAGCTCCGCCAAAGAAAAAAATAGTGAGGAAAAAAACAAATGAATGACTTTTTCAAAATTGAAACGTACCAGCTAAATGAGTATATAAATTTGAATTTGGAATTCTTAACCAAAGAGGAGATATTTCAGACCAAAGTAGTCGGTACCACAAAACGCTAATTTCATATGTAGTATTTATTACTACCTATTTTAACGACATTCTTGTTTTTACCTTGTGATATACTAAGGTACACTGAAAATTTCGGGAATCAAGGAAGTGACACAACATTACTATTTAAAAATGTATTTATTGCTTTTCGAAGTATTCTCCACAAAATTTGACACATTTTTACATACGATGGAACCAATTATTGAAGCAACCATACCATTCGGAAGTTGGGTTCTCCAAAATCGCCGTTTTGTAGGCGTCCACAGCTTCTTCAGGTGATGAAAATCTCTGTCCACGCAATTTATTCTTTATTTTAGGGAAACTATAGAAATCATTAGGGCTTAGGTCGGGGCTGTACGGCGGATGGTCTAATAATTCTATGTTTTCTTGCTCTAAAAACTCTTTTGTTCTGTGTGCGGTGTGAGAACTCGCAATGTCGTGATGGAGGATGATGCGGCGGTTGCAGTTCTCTTTACGGAGTTCAGACCTGTGGCAAACTAATGCTAGCATACCACACTGCATTAACAGTTCTTTGTCCCTCAAGAGGAATAGTCGTAACATGGCCGGTTTTGGAGACAAACGTGGCCACCATTTTTTTTGCAACACTCCGTGAACGAACAATTTTTGTTGGCTTTAACTCATTTTCGAACACCCAAACTCGTGACTGGTTTTTTGTTTCGGTTTCGTACGCATATATCCAGAATTCGTCACCTGACACGATGTTGTATACAGTATTTGAGGGTCCTGCGTGGAATCTTTCGAGAGTTCTGACGTACCAAGTAACGCGAGCCGCTTTTTGCTCTTTACAGAGCGAATGCGGTATCCATCGGGAAAACAACTTTTTTACACCTAATTGTTAATGCAAGATTATTTGTATTTGACTCATGCCAATGTCTAAAATTGCCTGAATTTCGCGGTATGTCACATGTCGATCTTCCTCAATCAGCTTACGCACAGCATCAACGTTTTCTTGGGTGACTGCAGTTTTTGGACGACCTTGACGGGGATCATCACTGAGCTTGACACGTCCACGTTGAAATTCAGCAAAACAGCGATAAATTGTGGTTTTGGATAGGGCTTCATCACCAAATGCAGAAATCATCCGGTCAACACTTTTGTGTTAAACCACTTCGAAAGTCATCAAAAAAGTCATAAAAAAACCGACAGCGCGAACACAGAGTAGCGCACATGTTTTGTTTGAAATAGCTGTTCTAGTACGAAGTACATATTACTTCAGTGCAGAAAAATAAAAAATAAATCTTTGTTATGTATATAGTCAACCAAATCTAACAAATACATTTTGACAGTTGTCAGAATTATTGCACCAAGCATGCCAACCAAAATATGGGAACGTACAATATTCCATTCTTAAAAAAATCGATATCGATTATTTAGAGTTAGTACATTTACAGTTTGGTGCGAAAAATACCCGAATAAATTAAAAACCGATAATTTAAGACACAAGATTTATCACTTTCTTCGTATTTGTTGTTACTGCTTATTTCTAGAGGCACAGTTATAAAAATTTAAGATTGAAACTCGATTAAAAATAAATTTATTCAATCACTTTCAGTACAACTAGTAGGGATGTCGTTGTTTATACTAAATATTATTTAATTTTAAATAATGCAGTCAAAATTAATGTCTCTTTCAAAGTCATCCATAATCAATTTTCTTGTTTTTTCTACCACTTTTGCCCAATCATCCTTTGTGACAAGTGCTTCAGCTTCAACGAATATTTTTTATAGCATTGGGTGACAAACGAGCACACACTCCATCTGATGGTAAGTGGATGCTATGGCCCATAGAGATACACATTTATCCTCACTTAAGAATCAAAATGCAAATGCGTTGTCACGCCTGAGGACTAAGATGGAATGCCTCGATTCCAGTAAAAAGGGTCTCCGGTTCTCTACACTCACCACACGAAGCAGATCAGCATTATGCTGCTATTTTACGCCGGTATTCTGTGAGAGCGTGGACCTGCCCTGGTTGAGTCGACCCATTCGTGCTACAACTATAATATAAATTGTAGCGTGGCTCTACCACGTAAAAAAATTTATTATAAAAGAAACAGTCTAAAAAGTTAATGCCAAGTCACAAAATGAAGAAATCACAAAATTACGCACAGTAAGCTATCGAAACAGAAACAGAAACTTTTTTATTCAATATGAATAATACTTATTGAAAGTCACTTTTTTCATTTACCACTGTTTCGAAAAAAACCCTCTGTCCTGGGAAGAACCAGCAAGAAACACAACGGGACTAGTTTTTTTATTAAGAGCTTACAATCATGCGTGTTACAATTAACAACACAAAACAAATTAGAAATAGCTTGGTAGCGATCACCCTTCCCGGGGGTTATTATCATCCAGAAATTCCTTATTATTAAAATAACCATTTTTATACAAACTTAGTTTAATAAAGTTTTTGAAATTAGTGTACTGACGTTAAATTTTGTATACGTAAATGCGTATACATCGCCTCAAGAATGGATTACTGATTCTGTGGAGTCAGCAACTGGTACCAAGATGGCGGGATGTTGAAATTATGTAGTGGTTATTTTAGTAGTAGCCTTGTATAATATGAGTTTTTTGCCTACACAAATTTACTTTGACAAAGTGAAAAAATTAAACTTTTTTATTCATGATTCATGTAATTTAAGGAATTTTGAAAATAATAATTAAATTAAACAAATAATACATTAAAGAAATTTATGATTCAATTATTAGAATATTTTTACCGATTATTTGAATATTTTGTCGATTATTCGCTTAACAATGAATTTTAATCATCCAAACACTACGGTAATATACATAGCGACATATCATTGAAACGACGTCAAGTAAAAAAAGTTAATACTGGTTATTTTTTAATATTTTGCTTTGTTAGAAAAATTCAAATTTAAATTAGTGATAAAAAAACTATTCACGTTGTAATGAAATATAGATAACTTCATAATTCTTCGGATTTACGTAAAAGGTTATTTCAAATGGTGTGAGTACGCTTGTGAAAAGTTATTGCGGAGTGATTAATGTGAAATGTCAAAAGGTATGATTTGGTTGACTATAGTATGCTGTATAAAAATTACAGGCATTTATACAAAAATCGAGTAAATCTACATTCTGTGACGGTCTTTTAACTCCTGTTGCTAATAAATTTTAACTTTTTTTTTAAATTGTCTTTTGATTATGTAATCCTGAATTATGCTTCTGAAAGCTGTTGCTTAAAAGGGGGACGCCCATTTTCGGCCATGGAACGCCCAACAATGTGCATTTGTTAAAAAATTATATCTTTATTTATGGTTATTAATCGCGGTATTCATTTATCCTCAAACAATGGGAATATTTTTGCACAAATTAAAAGTACCGAAAAGATAATGATAAAAATTAGGTAGATCATTATGTCATTAGTTTGTGAATAAAAAAAAGTGTTGCCAATCACAAAACACATTTAAAAAATCGATTCTCTTTTTCGATCGATTATTTATGGTGTCATCATTACAGTACTAGTATAATTTTTAAATAATTATTATGTTATGATAATTAAACAATCGAATTACTAGTTGATTTCCAATGAATTCTTTAGAGAGTAACAAAACGCTACGGCACAATTTTACTGTTAATCTTAACCGATCTTCTTTGAAAACAGATAAGAACTGTTATTCTTATCTGTTTTCAAAGAAGATCTGTTAAGTTATTCTTATCTGTTTATAACAATACATTTAAAATAGAATCATGTTATGATAACGAAACAAGTTAGTTTCCGGCTGATTTACCATGAATCCTTTAACCTTTTGAGCGCCAAAGTCGCCTATACTTGACCAACACCTGCGGGCCCTGAGCGCCAGCGACGTCTATAGTTGACAAAAAACCCGGCTCTCAAAAAACGAAATATAGATATTGGAAAATTATTACAGGTATTTTAATTCTACACTCCTCAAAATAGGAATAACCCAGCAACATGTGAGTATAAAAAACAAGTCTTCTAGAGCCACAAGTACTAAGAAACATTGAACTAATAAAAATTGATTTTTATCTAAGTCCAGCACGCCAAAGTCGTCTATGGTTGACCGCTAATGTCAAACGCGGGAAGCATAGATTTCTTGAAAACTATCCAAAATTCAGCTCAATGGTGTTTTTTTTTCTATTATTATTATTGATATTTGAATAAAATTAAAGGTTAGAAACATAAAACTATAATTAGCTACATGAATAAAAAAATGTTATCAGATCATCTTCGCATAATAAATCTAATATCTCAACTCTAGCGTATCTTTAGCGCGTTATCGAAAATCAGTTCACTGGGCACCGTGATCAAGGATAAACGACACCCTGATGATGTCATAAGTGATTACCGAGAAAAGTAGAGCAATGCAACATGAACGATTCCTCAGAACTCATTCGGATTTTGGAAAGCGTCGATGATAATGAATTTTGATTTTTGATTGATGAATTGAATTTTTGATTGATTGGTGAACAATTATGTTTATTTATTCCATGACCAAGATTTTAATATTATAAGGCTGATTTACCTAGTGCGAATAATTATATACAATTGTTGATTAATGAATAATCATGTACCTTTTTTAATAATAATACAAAATTACAATTAAAGTTTTTTTTACTTAAGGTGTGAAGAGCAATTTTTCATTTTGTGTTGTGCCATTTTCTTTCTCAGTCTCAAAATCATCTAGCAGCATCAGCATCATATCAAATCCCCATTGTCATAAGAGTGTAAGACTTTTCTTCTGTGCTTCACTTGGTCTACGCCTTCCCCGACACATAAAATATTATGAATCGATGTCTGTATATTTCGGTTAGATCGATTTTGAAATCGATACACAACATTCTAAGAATGTTCAAAAAAAGGAAGGTCAGCTACGCCGTTGTCGTCCAGTCGTGACAGTGTCGTCATTAGGATGGAGAGTAGTGCTGTGGTTTACTACTATTTTATTGTTATTGTTTGTTTTTTATTTATGTTTATATGTACAAAGTACATATATAAAAAGAGTGGATGACAGCACAAGATTAAATAAAACATACAGTTTATAAAGAGTCATTTATAGAATAAAAAAACAACAAAAACAAGTTATTTTACGTTATCGATATATCAACTCTTGGCAACACTATTTTGTTTTGGCGCTTTGGCGTACAGGACACGGTAATGCGTTTTTGGCGTGGCGCTCAAAAGGTTAAAGCTTAACAAAACGCTACTGCACAATTTAACTGTTCTTAAAAATACATTTCAAATAGCATTTAAATAAATAAAGGAAAATATATTTTAAAAAGTGTGCAGAACTTAAAGCACCTCAAAGATTGTTTTTTTAACGATATTATTAATCGAATAAAAATCGATATCTTTTCATCGATTTTATGTCAGTTAAGTGGCAACATCGAGTCTGACAGCTAGGCCCTGTCATGGAATGAAATCACAATTCAGTTCACATTTCACAACTATATCTATGCCTATATAAATAGTCACATGTAGAATTCATTTGCGTGTTACTTTGTTTGTTTTTATTTTTGTGAATTTGTTATCGAAGTAACGAACTAGCCTTATAAATGGACTCTGACATTTTTTCCCATCATATAGCGAAAACACGAAGGCATTTGTTGGAAATTCCAGAACTGCGAAATCTTATACAAGAATAGGTTCGACCACAGCAGGTAAATAGTTACAATCTTGTGTCATGTCTTCATTTTCGTCATTCTACAATTGCAGCAATGCTTATTAACTGAGTTGTCTTATAATTATATCAATTGATATAATAATTATGGCTTCTTTATTAGGTACAAGTTTCGAGTGATAGTGTAGTATGCCACGCATGTTAAGACTGCAGCCTGGAATCAAATACGACATCCAACTAGCGAACAGGAAAATTCACCAATTAATAGTCATGGACATGTATGTATCAGCTGTGGCAATCACTTTTGAGAATAAGATCACACACAGTGTTTGGGTCTGATTCTCCACGTGAGGAACTCATAAGGAATGAAATTGCCCATCAAATTGCACCACGTGAGGTACGTGTTCAACATTTTTAATTTATTAAATGTGTGTGCTCATATATGATAGTGATACATGTTTTTACTCTGATTACATCCATACAAACTATATCTGACAAACATACAAGCTTATTTATAACATGGCGATAAGATTAGCTTGTCACCACCAGGTAGAGTGCTACCGTTTTTACCAACTACCAAGTAATGAGACAATTGATTTTTCATTGTTTTTGGACTACTGGTAGTTTTTAAGTGCTTAATTATTAAATAATATAGGCCATTAAATCTGCTTTTGTGCAGTAACAATTAACTTGATAAATATTTTATATGTATTTGAGTTTAAAGGAAACAAATCTATTTTATTTTTATTTAGTTCACTTTTTCACTTTTGTATTTAATATTATTTCAGTTGCCATCGTCATCTCGTGTGTGTCATAATTGTTGGCGAAGGTTTGATAGAGCAGCATCACATTCAACTGCAGAACGGGAACCATCTGAATCATCTAGTTCATCCTCGTTGCAATCTGAAGTCGGTAATGTATTGCACCCAGATTCAAACATTCTAATTTCAATAGAGAATGAAGCTGGGTATTCCCACCTGCTTGGGACACTGTAATTAATAAAATTAAAACTAAACCCAAGCATACCACGCAAGACTTCAGGACAGTAAGTTCATTCTGCGTAGATCGGACCATAAATAGTTATTAAAAAGCTGAATTTACTCCAAGTTAACACTGATTTCGGTACGCCAGTCACCTCAATCCCCCATGACCATGTGTGCTGGAAAGCACCCGAAAGTCGGGAATTAAAAATCAAAGAAATTAAATGCGATAACATTGGTAAAATTAGTTGTTAAAAAACTGTATTTGTGAAAATAAAAACTTTTATATCTTAAAATTCTCGACTTTTTTTAAACCAATTTCTTAACCATTTCATTCCTTTAATTGTATATTATCATATCTATATGCTTTTGCACCCATGGCCGAAATGTCTATGAAGAGTGGGCAATGCCCTTTACAGTCAACTACTAAAGTTCAGAAGGTAATGTAATTATTTTACAACCAAGTATTTAAAATTAGTACAATGTAGTAAATGACTACTGAAAAAAAGTGTATTACACGAGTTTGGCAAGTAACTTTAAAAGTTGTCACATTTAATAAGAATTTCAGAAAGGTATGACACTTGTAAGATTATTTGTTAAATTATGAAAAATTTTTTAGAGAACCCAGTTGTAAATTTTTTCCTTACCTGTTAATAATTATTTTTGAATTTTACGAACACACTGTTCACTTGATGGTAAGCGGATGTTGTGACCTATATACATCTACATTTATTATCAATTAAGTATAAAAATGCTGATTTTGAGGAGATGGAATGTTTTTTCAGTAAAAGGTTCTGCATTTTCTAACATACGAAACACAGCAGCATTAAGCTGCTATTTTACGATGGTACTCTGTGGGAGCATGGTCCTACCCCGGTCGAGCTGACCCATATGCTAAAACCACAACATAGCTGCAGTGTAGCTCTACCACGTATATACCCTGTTACTTAAGATTTTAGCTTGAGTAAAACTGTGGGAACCAGTAGACGAAGTGTGAGCGAGACAGTAATTCTCTTTTCAGGTAGTCCAAAATCATCGTGAGACATAGTAATGTCCACTCAGTGTATTTGCTTTAAAATTAGGATTATCATTCTTTTCTAGAAAAGGTTTAAATTGATAAATGTTATTTGAATGCTAACATTTATTCCACTCATGAAATATATTAAATTAAACAAATAAAATGCATTAATTAAAAGTTAAGGATGGAAAATTTATAGTAAATGCTCAAATCTCCTTCTTCCGCTCGCAATGCACGCTCGGCATCTTCTTAAAAAGGACCGGGTTATCCGAAGAGCGAATCTACCATTGTAGTGTTTTAGCCTCACCTGACAAGCTTTTAGGACGAGTCGTGATGTGGAGGGCACGTTTGCAGCCGAAAAACAGAAAAGAATCAGGGAGGGGAAAGGAAAAAGTTATAGACGTTATAAGCTTAGTTAGGCAGCATGGAGGAGGTACAGAAGGCTGATAGTAGTTGAGATAGGAGCCGAAGAGGTCTCTCTCTCTCTCTGTCAGAAGCCCTGGGACAAAATGCCTATTGCCGTCGGAACCGGGGGCCAAACCTCCCCAGGTTCCGACGGCAAAAAACGCAGGCAGTCTGAGGAGGATTCCCCCAAAGACCAGCCCCATCTGTGAAGCTGGTAATGGGGGAGAAGAAGCTCAGCTTCAGTGCCTTCGCTGGCTCCGCGCGTGTGGAAATCCGCAATTCGAATCCTATAAGCGTGGAGCTGATGAGGCTTCTCTACCGGGCACTAACTAATACGGGCTATCGCTAAAACGGCCTGTGGGATGCAGCCGGGAATGGGGCCAAAATTTTCGGATTTTATTCACGAGCCAGGTTGGATTTTGGTAACGTGCCTGAATAAGGCAAGTCAGGACAGGATTGTGGGTGAAGTCGGAAAACTGAAACCCTGACTGGAGGCAGAGCTCTCGATAATACCCGAGGGAGAATTGCCTAAACCTCGGTCGGGCATCACCTATTTGCCTCGCATCGAAGCTGACTCTCCAGAGGAGGTGGCTGTGCTGTTGATGGCACAAAACGAAGGGCTCCATACAGAGCTCTGAAAAATCCTCCACCGTAGGGACGAGGAGAATGGGTTCCTAGTAACCTTTTCTCTGAACAACCCATCGGCGGAGGCACGCCACATAACACTGTCACTAGGCGACAGGTGACAGCGACAACTCTGGTACAGACTCCGATCAGTCGCTCGACGAATCCGCATATTGTATGAGGGCGAGCGGCTGTGTTGGTAAACAAATCCGAAACAACATGACCATTAAAATTGTAATTTTTAAGTTGAAAAGGAAAGTAAATAGCAATAATATGATTTATAATTACTTATATATGAAAGGTAACGCCATCTTTGAGTAAATTTGACATGGCAGATCTCTTGGTGCAGTGAAAAAGTGAACTATTTGTAGGACATTGAATTAGCCGCGCAACTAAATTTAGTCTAATGAGCATTGCTGCTGCAAACTCTACGCACAATACTGCATGGACTTGTACTTAAATTGTGCTTGTACCTTGACAGAGCAGAACGCCTGGGGGCCATGTTGTTCTATGGTAGTAGCCTACCAATACTATATTTGAAATAAAAAAAAATTTATTCTCTGATTTTTTATCTTATACTCAAAACAACATACATAATCTAAGTAATGGATATACACAAATACAAATGTATACAGACTTATACCAAACATATGTTTCAAATATATCGTATCGTTTCGCTCTTTTTATTAACCTCAATTATTTCTTGAATTTCTCTCATTGAAAAGCCGTGACGGCATATAAATTTAAATGTATTATCAATTATACTGGTAACGATTCCATCTCAATTCCCAAGGGTGAGAACACGTCTGAATTTTGATCCTTAATAGTAGATGGATGTGTCTATAGGCAACGGTGTCAGCTTACCATGAAGCGGACGACGTTTATTAAATTAAACTGCACTGATCAAAAAGGTTAATATTATGCCGGCACCAATACAATTCTTGATTGCAATTTTAAGTGCTGATATGCCACGTGTTCATGTAATCAGAGGCGGCGATAAGTCGTGCATATAATTCGTTATAAATTTCTATGTGCGTGGCCTCCTAGGAATAATCAATCATTCATTTACATAAAACATAAACACTCACGCCTGTCACCCAGAGGGGTAGGCAGAGACTACAGACTTCCATTTGGCACGATCCTGACACACCTCTCTTGCCTCCTTCACATCCATACACCTACGCATACATGCTCGTCGGTTAAGGGTACTCCTAATTTGGCCCGTTTTCAATAAATCGCCAATTTGGTCGATAAATTTTCGCCTAGGACGTCCCTTTCTGACTCTGCCATTCACTTCTGCAACATAAATTTTCTTTGTCACTCTTTCCTCATTCATTCTTACCACATGATCTAACCGCCGAAGCATTCCTTTCTTAATCCTGGTCACAACATCATCTTGCAAATCACACTCTTCTCTTATTACACAATTTATTACCCTGTCATTCAGATTCAGCCCTAACATACTCCTTAATGACCGCATTTCTACTGCGTTTATACTACTCTCGTGCTTCTTCTGCCATACCCAACTTTCACTATCATACGTCAAAGTAGGGACCAACACAGCATTGTGAATTGCCATACGTGCCTTTTTCGACACATTTTGACTCTTCACAATAGAGTGCAAGGCCCATTTACTCTATTTTCTGCATTTATTCGCTGCATTATTTAGTCGCTACAATAATTCTATTACTCTCTCTATATCTCCCACTTTCTCTCATATTAAGGCGCTACTCCAAGCGAACGACTTTGAGCATTCGGTCCTATACATTCCACGCGCTCTCGCTACAATATATCGCGTAAGAAATACGCCAGAATTTTAAAATATTTTCTTTATAAAATCGAATTTTAATCCTTTGAAAAAATTTGATAGATCAAAATGTTCATTAATCAATTGCAAAAATAGAATAATGCTTACTTTATGAGGAGATGCATGTTATCAATAATTATTACGCATTTCTGTGGGTTAGTTGCTTTGAGTATTCGACAAAGGTTAGTTGTAGGAAGATTCATCAAGTATTTACTCTTTAAAAAAAACGAAGTCGCTATTATGGAATCGAGATTACAAAGAAAATTAATAGATTTTTTATTAGATGATATATTTTTAATAGCAAGTAGATAGCTCCTAAAAACCTCACAAATAACGACTAGCGCAGCATTTTGCTCAAACACGCACATGAACTCCTTTTACATAGCTCAGATAAAGTAAAAAAAGGTTCATCTAAGTTACATAGTTTAACAGCTTCTGAAACTGGAAGGATACCTCTGAAATAATTCTAATGACTTTTTATATTAAGTTCTAAGAATACTAATTTTAATTTTAGCTTTTTAGCTTTCCGAGAAAAAGGGCTTTGATTGGCAGACAAATGGTTGAATGGAAAACAAAGTGATTTTTTATAGAATAAGGATGACGAACGAGTACACCGTCCACCTGGATAGTAGGTGGATGCTGTGGCATACTGTCATCCACATCTATCCTTAATAAATAATCAAAATGCAAAACCGTTGTCATCCTTGAGGACTAAGATAGAATGCTTCGTTTCCAATAAAAGAGGTCTCGTGTTTGTCTCACTCATTCGAAACATAGCAGCATTAAGCTGCTATTTTACGCTGGTATTTTTTGAGAGTGTGGTTCTTCCCCGGCGGAGCCGACCCACTATATATATATATATATATATATATATATATATATATATATATATATATATATAGTTGCAGCATAGCTCTACGACGTTAGCGTTACATTTTTTTCTATAGAGGAACGAAACCCAAAAAGAAAGAAATCTGAATAAAATTAGAGATTTTAAAACATCATCTGTAAAAGTTAATTGACCTTTTATATTTATTAAGCACAGATAGAAAAGCAAATCACTCATCATCGGTATATGTATGGCCACGCAATAAACACTTCAATATAGATGAGAAAAAATACATCCTGGAACACATTACGTGTTGCATGCAATCGACACTGTCAATCTATTGAAATGCACATGCCACTTAACGATTAATCTAAAAGCCATTTAGACAATCACGGAGCCCATCATTTAAAAAATATGTAATCAGAGTCTGATGATATTGCCAAGGAGCTCGCGATGAAATGTAGTAGGAACCAAGAACTCTTGTATGAGAAATATTTAAAAAAAGTAAGTAACACACTTCATTTTGTTTTGTTATACGGATCTTAGTAAATTCATTTCAGCAAAGTAATATCTGATTCTATTCTTTACTATATTTTCAGCATAACATTAAAAATAAACACTTACAATTGTTGCGTTTTCAATAATGTTTTCTAACCTATAATGATATTGGTCCAACTTGCCCAGTGGAGTGAGTGGGCCTTTTTTATAGCATTGGGTGACAAACGAGCACACAGTCCACGTGATGGTAAGTGGATGCTGTGGCCCATAGACATCCACATTTATCCTCAATAAAGAATCAAAATGCAAATGCGGTGTCACCCTTGAGGACTAAGATGGAATGCCTCGATTCGAGGAGAAAAGGTCCCCTGTTCTCCTCACTCACCATACGAATCACAGCAGCATTACGATGCTATTTTACGCTGGTATTCTGTGAGAGCGTGGTCCTGCCCTGGTCGAACCGACCCATTCGTGGTACAACTATAATATAACTGCAGCGTAGCTCTACCGCGTATAAAAATAGAAAATTTTATGTACAACAGTGAATTTTAAAAGGCTTTGAACTACTGGTAAGATAGAATTATTAAAAAATATATATTCATAGTAACCATTATTGCCTTTGTCATTATAAAAGTCGATTGCTGAACATGGGTCTCGTCCATATATTGTCTCATGTGGAGGGATATTGGCTATAGTTGCCAACTGAAAAATAACTTCGGTCTCCAACACACCTAGTGTTAGACACCGCAGTTATTTTTATCATTTTGAGGTGTTATAAAGAAGATCCTGCTGTTCGTCTCATGTGTCAGTTTATCTCTGTCAATACTTCCGACACCAAAGGTACGAAATGGGGTAATGGACTCTCTTAAGACCCATTATACTCCAAAAATAATGGGTCTTAAGAGAGTTACTACTACTACCTAACTACTACCTTACTTGTACTACCAAAAGTACAAACAAACTACACAAAAAATTACCTTTGAAGGAGCACAGATTTATAATAAATTGCCTTGGAATATAAAAAATGTAAGCTCATTTAGTAGTTTTAAGTCCCAGCTATCACAATACGTAATTGAACATTTTTACCATTAAATTGAGGCTATGAAGTTACTGACTGAGTGTTCGGCGACCTTTAGAATAAGTATATTAAATGTAATTATTATTTTCATGTAAGTGGGATTGTTTGTCTTTTTTGAAAATAAAAATTTCTTTAAACTAATATCCATCCAGGAGAGCCAAAGTTTTTTTATAGGATAGAGTGACAAACGAGCACACAGTCCGCCTGATGGTAAGTGTTAGCTACGGCCCATAGACATCTACATCTATCCTCGATTACGAATCAATGTATGATGCGTTGTCACCCGTGAGGACTAAGATAGAATGCCTCGTTTCCAGTAAAAAGGGTCTTCTATTCTCTACACTCACCGTACGAAACACAGCAGCGTTAAGCTACTGTTTACGCTGGTATTCTATGAGAGCGTGGTCCTTCCCCGGTCGAGTCGACCCGTTCGTGCTACAACTATACTACACATTATATAACTGCAGCATCGCTCTACCACGTATAAAAGTAAAAAGTAAACATATAAAGGTCTCTTAAATATAACGATCTGGGGTGTTACGTGGTAGAACCACGTTGCAGTTGTATTTTGATTGCGGCACAAATAAGTTGGCTCAACTGGGGATGGACCACTCTCCTACAGAATACTATAACATATCTTAATATATATCTTAATATATATACAGGTATACCTCAATCTCTGAAAACTAAAGTGTACAACCAGTGCGTGTTGCCAGTGATGACTTACGGATCTGAGACGTGGTCCTTCACTGCTGGCCGTATGAGGACGCTCAAGGTCGCTCAGCGAGCTATGGAGAGGGCTATGCTCGGAGTTTCTCTACGTGATAGACTCAGAAATTAGGATATCCGCAGTAAAACCAGAGTGACCGACATAGCCCAACGGATTAGTAAGCTGAAGTGGCAATGGGCCGGCCATATAGCTCGAAGAACCGATAACCGATGGGGAAGAAAGGTTCTTGAGTGGCAGCCTCGTACCGGTAGGCGTAGTGTAGGGCGAGCCCCCACTGGATGGAGTGACGACCTGGTAAGACATGCAGGAAGTCAATGGATGCAGGTGGCTCAGGACCGTGCTTTGTGGCATTACTTGGGGGAGGCCTATGTTCAGCAGTGGACTTGTGAAGGGCTGTAATGATGATGATATATATATTACGTGTCACGTTGTGTGTGATGGATTTTTTTATTGGCCATTAGTGACCTACAATTTTTTTTGCGAATTTAATGATTTTTCATAGGACATTACAAAAGATCGTCGAAAAGGGTAGAACAACGTCCGCCTGGCAAGCTAGTATTAAAGTAAATTAAAATCACCTATGAAAAAGAGAGCTCGTCTATCCACGATGGATAAATTAGATGAATTAAACAAATGTGCAATAAGGAGAAAAGCCTAAAATTCTTTTGTGATTAATACAAACGTTGATTCTAGACTAGACCCATTCGTGCTACAATCATAATATAGCTGTACAGTAATCAAGTACTGGCTTATTGTAAATAAAAAACTATCTGACAACTGAGCCACTGATCCTAGTTAATTGTATTGTAGCTTCCCTTACACTGTGGATGAATTTATAATATATGATATACATTGCATAATATGTAAAATATGCGTACATTAGCAGTAGTCATTGAAAATTTAATTCACCCGAACACACGTGACGCAATTATTATCACTTAAACAGATATAATAAACAAAGTTGAAAGTGTTTAACAATTTACATAATGCACGCATGAACCGAAAATATGGCTGACCTCGTTCGACCAACAAACAGACGTGAGTGTGACTGTGTATTTATTTTTAAAAAGGACCTCGATGATGCCAGATATTTAGGACATGAGAATTGCAACAACAAATTTAAAAAACGCCGCGGAATTAATAGCCGGCGGTCTGTATGGATCTTCAATTTTAATAGCAATATGTTTCTTTAAAGGAGCGATGAAACTAATTTAGATTCTCATAAATAATAATTCGACGCATAAATTCAAATTACGAATGGACGCCAATCGGCTGAACGGCTCATGCCTTTGTCGTTATTGCCCTTCTAAACTTTTGGAGGTATGTGCACATCATTTTTGAATTTGGAATAAGAGTAAGCGCGGTCGAATTCCATCAGCGTCTATAAATAAAGATAGCTTTGGCAACTGAGTGGCAGTCGTAAACCGGCTTCAGGTGAAACGACATCTTTAAGTGCCATTGTTTGGGTATTAAATCATTTTCAGAACATGTTTGCTCTGCTTACGATTTATAGTCTTTCAGCGGCTGTTTCTACATAGTATCAGCCAGTTATGTGTCTATGGGCTATACCAACCTCTTAACATCAGGTAGACTGTGTTTTCGCTGGTCAACAAAAAAAACGTCAAAAAACATACGAAATTAGCTTCGACTTTACTCTGGTGTTATGAAAACATGAACTTTCCTTGATCCTCATTTCATGATTCATTATTGCTGCAATGTACTAACATTAATACCTACCTATAATCCGACTGCACGGTCGGTCTAGTGGTGATCATAAACCGGGCCAAAAAACAGTGTTTGGATTTTTCTGTCAAAAAAGTCTCAGTACTAGCCCAAAGTCAGGAAGTTGGCGGTATTTCACCTCAGTACCTCCTATATCATACAAGGGCGTTGGTCCTGCGCCCGATCTCTAAAGATCGCGTAAAATAGAACGTGCACCTGTACTTGGTCACTCCTGTGCATTATAATCCAGTCCTACGATTACTAGTCACCGTTGAGACTGCCCACCATGACTAAAAGGATACCGGAGGTCTACAGCTGAACAAAGACCCCCCCCCCTTATAGTATTGTACTATTGCCTTGTATGGGGATATTTGCCATAGTTGCCACGCTTCGCAAGCGGGACGCAAACGCAGTATTTCTATTTTAGTCTTTATAAGGAAAACGCTGCTGCCTATCTCCTGATTTGTATCGTCGCCTCTTACGACACCCACGGGAGGGTATGGGGTAGTGGATATTCTTACAGCGACACTACTCTGTAACCGCCAGTTGCTTATGGAGGACATTAATATCATTATTACGTGGTAGAGCCTCGCTGCTGTTGTATTATTATGACCTCGACCGGGGAAGAACTACGCTCTCACAGAATACCAGCATAAATTGGGAGCTTAAGAGGAAATTGCGAGTGGTCTTTTCTCCATACAAACGCTCTCGCCTGTTTTCTGTCTGAAAAAGAAAAACATAAGGACACAGTGTATATCCTTGTAATTTAGTTTACGAAATATCGTTTAAATTCGCCTAATATTGGAGGAGGAAATGGTGGAGAGCCAAACCTCGAATTATGCCTTTTTATTTTTCTTTATTCAGTCGCATCTGCAGTTACCTGCAGTGTACTCGCGCTCGCAGAGCCACAGCGATAGTATCTTTATATAACTAATTTTCAAAAGTCTCTCGACCCGCATTTCCCCTTGAAGTTATGTTTCGTAAAGTGAGCGTAGAGAACCGTTTTTACTAGAAATAGAGCAGTCCATCTTAGTCCTCAGGAGTGACGACATCTGCATATTGATTCTTAAACGAAGATGGGTGTAGATGTCGGAGCAACAGCATTCACTTATCTATAGCTGCTGATATTCAAGAGCCGAATACGTTTTTTATAGAATAAGACTGACAAACGACCACACAATTCACCTGATGGTAAGTGGATGTTGTGGACCATAGACACCTACATTTATACTCGATTAAGAATCCAAATGCAGATGTGTTGTCACTCCTGAGGCCTAAGATGGAATGCCTCGTTTCCAGTAAAAAGGGTATCCGGATCTCTATACGAACGATACGAAACACAGCAGTATTGAGTTGTTATTTTGCGCTGGTAATCTGTGAGAGCGCGGTCCATCATCGATCGAGCCGACCTATTCGTATAAATGCTGCTACCTTGCACAAGTATACGTGATGTGAAATTGGCGCAATGGGAATGATTTTCATGGGAAAGTATACTGACCGACTATTGATATTGATTATTGATTTATTTGTTGACAAATTAGAAATAGATATAGGGTACTGAATATACTCTGCCATTCCACAGTTTGTTGGTGACGAGGTAAAATCTATCACTACATTTCGGCTGGTAGGTATCATTGAAGGTGATTAAAGGAAATTTCATAAGGATATATGCACGTAGTAGAGCCGAGCTGCTGTTACATTATAGTTGTAGCATGAATAGGTCGGCTCGACCGGGGGAGGACCACGCTTATGGAATACCAGCGTAATAGCAGCTTGATGCTGCTGTGTTTCTTATGGTGAGTATAGAAAACTGGAGGCCCTTTTTACTGGAAAAGAGGTATTCCATCTCAGTCCTCATGAATGACAACACGTCTTTTATTATATATAATAAGAAAGATGTCTCTCGACATATGCTGAACATGGTACGCTGACGAAGTCGGGAGCAGGGACAAAGGTGGAAGATGGAAGACTGCGACTGCTAAATCGTCAGTCAAGAGTGACGGTTACGACAAGTCCCCTCTGGAGACGGATCTCTGAAGACCGGAAGACATCTATATCTGTCCACATAGCTACAATATCTCGTTGACCTTTTAGTGGTAAAAACCGCTCGAAATTAAAAATAAATATAGAAATAAATACAAAATTAAATTAATTAATCATATTTTCACCGTGCATCTTGTTCTTGACTAAGCTTTTAATAAATTGCAAATTAATGACATAATCGAATTCGTAATGTAATACGATTGAAATTTAAATGTCACTGACGCCACAAGGATTCAAACACTGTAAAAGGTCATTTTTATTAATCGGTTTTATGCGGTCGCCATTTTCCACGAATGATAAATTAAAAACATAAATAAATAAAGAATTATTTATAGATGGAATGTGATGATAAAGATACATTTAATAAAATTAAGAAGAAAAAATGAACGAACGATTGGCAACAGAGACTTGAAGGGATATCTAGTTTTATTTCTCCGGTTCTCAAAATGTGATCGAAACCCTTTCAGTATACACGAATGCACGGTGCTGTTATTCTTTTTCTTCTAGAAAAAATCGAATGTACCTCACATTAGGATTTTGTTATGTATCGCATTACCTGCGCGTTTACATATATAAATAGCACAAGAACAAACAATTTTCTACCTGGTAGAGCCACGCTGCAGCTATATTATAGTTGTAGCACAAATGGGTCCGCTCGACCGGGGCAAGAGCAGGACCACGCCCTCACAAAATACGCGTACAGCGTAAAATAGCAGCTTACGAGGGCGGCACTGAAAATTTCGGGAATCAAGGAAGTGACACAACATTACTATTTAAAAATGTATTTATTGCTTTTCGAAGTATTCTCCGCGAAATTTGACACATTTTTCCATACTATGGAACCAATCATTGAAGCAACTATTCCATTCGGAAGTTGGGGTCTCCAAAATTGCCGTTTTGTAGACATCCACAGCTTCTTCAGGTGATGAAAATCTCTGTCCACGCAATTTATTCTTTATTTTAGGGAAAGTATAGAAATCATTAGGGCTTAGGTCGCGGCTGTACTGCGGATGGTCTAAAAATTCTATGTTTTCTTGCTCTAAAAACTCTTTTGTTCTGTGTGCGGTGTGAGAACTCGCATTGTCGTGATGGAGGATGATGCGGCGGTTGCAGTTCTCTTTACGGAGTTCAGAAACGACCTGTGGCAAACAAATGCTAGCATACCATTCTGCATTAACAGTTCTTTGTCCCTCAAGAGGAATAGTCGTAACATGGCCGGTTTTGGAGACAAACGTGGCCACCATTTCTTTTGCAACACTCCGTGAACGAACAATTTTTGTTGGCTTAATCATTTTCGAACACCCAATCTCGTGACTGGTTTTTTGTTTCGGGTTCGTATGAGTATATCCAGGATTCGTCACCTGATACGATGTTGTATACAGCATTTGAGGATCCTGCGTGGAATCTTTCGAGAGTTCTGACGCACCAAGTAACGCGAGCCGCTTTTTGCTCTTCACAGAGGGAATGCGGTATCCGTCGGGAAAACAACTTCTTTACACCTAATTGTTCATGCAAGATTATTTATATTTGAGCGATAAATTGTGGTTTTGGATGGGGCTTTATCACCAAATGCAGAAATCATCCGGTTAACACACTGTTTTTGTGTTAAACCGCTTCGAAAGTCATACGAGGGTGGATTGAAAAGTATTCGGCCTAACACAGATCCATTCAATTCTAAAAATCAAATCTACCCACATTATTTAGTTCAGTTCAGACTAGTTCATTGTGTGAAGTTCGAAACGTGTGCGATAATTAGTTGTGATTTTATAAATTTATTAACAAAGTAATCGGACATAATTTCCGCGAATGGAGCAAATCGAGCAGCGTGCCGTCATTAAGTACCTCCATATGGAGGGGCTATCATCAAAAGCCATCCGTGATGACATGGTCAGTACATTAAGCTATTGTGCTTTGTCATATTCATCCGTCAAAAAATGGATAGCAGAATTTAAGCGTGGTAGAGAGAGTGTGAAAGATGAACCCCGCTCTGGAAGGCCCTCGACGTCAACTACTGACGAAAATATTAAAAAAGTACTTGATTTAATAATGGGAGACCGCAGATTAAATATTAGAGAGATAGCCGAGATTATAGGCATCTCTTATGAACGAACTCAAAAGATCATTGTCAACGAGTTGGGTTTCCACAAGGTGTCTGCGAGGTGGGTTCCGCGACTGCTTTCAGTTGAACAAAAAAGGACGCGATTGACTATTTCACGCGACTGTTTGGAGTTATTTGAAGCCGATGCAGATGATTTTTTGAATCGTTTTGTTACTATGGACGAAACATGGGTTCATTACTGTACACCAGAAACAAAACAACAATCAAAACAGTGGAGAAGACCTGGTTCACCACCCCCTAAAAAGGCTAAGTCGATTTTGTCGGCAAATAAGGTGATGGCTTCAGTATTCTGGGACTCGAAAGGTGTGATTATGATTGATTATCTTGAAAGGGGTCAGACTATAAACTCTGATTACTACTGCACCTTACTACGTCGTTTACGAGAGGAAATAAAAGAAAAACGTCGAGGAATGCTCAGAAGAAAAGTCCTGTTTCATCAAGATAACGCCCGTGTTCACACGTCAGTACAGTCAATGACTGAAATTCACAACTGTGGCTTTGAACTGTTACCGCATCCGCCGTATTCACCTGATCTGGCACCATCAGACTTCTTTCTGTTCCCTAACCTAAAAGAGCACTTGGGAGGTCAAAGATTTTCGACAAACGACGAGGTCAAAGCAGCTGTAGACGCAATTTTGACTCTAAGGAAGAATCATTTTTTTTCAACGGTCTAAATGCTTGGAAGGGGAGGTGGCAAAAGTGTATTGAACTTGATGGTGATTATGTAGAAAAATAAAAATATAACTGATTTAGTATGTGTTTATTTTCTTGGTTAGGCCGAGTACTTTTCAATCTACCCTCGTAATAAATCATCGCTCTTGAATTTTCTCGAGTCAATTTCATTTTCTCAACGACTAAACAAGTTTGACAAAATCTTGTGACAAGACCGAGAATCTGTTTTTAAATAAATAAATGGTATTCGATTTTTAAAACCAAGGAGTTTTCAATTAAAAAGATTTTAATATGACAGGAACAGTGGAAATATTCCATTCCCGATACTTTTAGTGCAGCCTAGGTAAAGCTGCTGTGTTTCGAATGGTTAGTGTACAGAACCGGATATCCTTTTTACTGGAAACGAGGCATTTCATCTTAGTTCTCAGGGGTGCCAAGGCATGCGCATTTTGGTTTTTAATTGAGGCTAAATGTAAATGTTTAAAGGCCACAGCATCCATTTGTCATCAGGTGGACTGTGTGCTCGTTTGGTCGCCCTCATCTGTACAAATAAATAAAATTGATGTATCTATTTATAATATCAAAATAACAGTTTTTTTTTACTAAATGCATATGTGAAGGTATATATGGTATTATATAAATTTTTAATTTTTTAGTCTGTTTCTCTGTCTATTTGTCTGTCTGTTTGTTCCATCTAATCTCTGAAATGATTAAACTAATTTTGACGGGACTTTCAGTGGTAGATAGCTGAGATTATAAAAAGTAACTCAGGCTACTTTCATTTCAGTAAAAATGAGGATTAATCAAGACGAAAATAATTAAAACCCTCGAATTCCAATCCGTATAAATTAAAAGCGGGCGAAGTCGCGGTGAACAGCTAGATCAATTTTTAAAAAAACATCTAGTCCCGGAAAAATTATATGTAGACCATACGAATACTTATTCCGAGTGGGATCCGAGCCTGTGACCCTCAGCGTTATAATTCATTGCTAAGTTACTGAGACACGAAGAAATCGTTTATATTAAAAATATGATACAGGCCAAAGATCCATAGTAGCTAAGGATTTAAGCGATAAGCGTCCGTCCATTGCAAATTTCATTAGTACGTGACATTTCGCTGACGGGAACCACCTACAATCTAGTACATACTTTATCGTACCTCGTTGGTCTAGTGGTTGTAGGAGTGCGACTACTCAACATAAAGTCCCGGGTTCGAATCCCGGGTTGGGCCAAATAAAAATCAGTTATTGAGTTTTTCTATCAAGAAATTCTCAGTAGCTGCCCGGAGTTAGGTAGTTGGCGGTGTCTCATCCCGTGCCTGGTAAAGTAAGTAAAGCCGTTGGTCCTGCGCCTGATCTCTCCCCGGTTGTGTCGGTTTGCGGTCCCATCGGACTATGAGAGTTATGGAATAGAGAGTGCACTTATACTTGCGCATACACTTGGGCACTATACTCCTGTCCTACGCCGATGGCTAGTCACCTTTTAAGCTGGCCGCCGTGAACGAAATTCGATCTGGAGGACATTATTATCATACCGTCAGTGGTAGCGGCATAAGAAAATCCGCAGAAAGTGGGTGTCATAAAAGGGAAGACTATGGAAATGGCTGAAAAACCTTTCAGTTTACGTAATATGGCAGTACATTATCCTCATTGAAGAAGAAACAGTAACTGGTGCACTTGGGCTTCTACTATTGTAATTGGTATCGGCGGGGATCGAACCCGCGTTGCTCTCGTATTGTGTATTTTACGGCGAGCGCTCAGCCTCTGGGCTACACCCTACTACCACTTTGGATAAACAAAACAAAACAGTTTAAATTCTTACCAAGCCAAGGGATTCCCTGCTGCGTCAATCAGATAAACCCTGTCTAAGAATCGATGCTAAAAGGATCAGAGAAACTGCAACGAAAGGCGAAATTTCTTACGGGTTTATTTTTAGATGTGGCTTAACTTTATTTTATTAACAAATAGCGGCCCGCCCCGGTTGTGCCTGGGTTGAACGATTATTTATATTGTCTCTCTCGCGCCGAAATCCCCGCCGCATAATTTAAAATGGTTACTGTGAATTATCCTTGGAAGATAGACATATGCCGCGGCGGCCCTTTTTTTAGAACTTTTCAAGAAGAACAATTCAGCCATACATTATCTTCTATTAACTATTACGACTCTATTCTTTTTTATAGGATTTGGGTGACAAACGAGCACACAGTCCACCTGTTGGGAAGTGGTTGTTTAGACTTTTTTTTTTGCGCCCGAAGCAATTAAAGGGCTACCCTATACGTAGGGAGGCGGAAAATGCATTACGTATACCACGATAGCCGGTCTATCGTGGTTATGAGGGACTCACATCCTACCAGGGAACCTAAGTGATACCCTCTAAAAACCGCCTTTAGGGACTGGCAACTGGCTGATTAAGCTTTATTGTGCCGTATCGGGAGCGACCCTCTTTTGGGAAAAGAGGGCGCAGGGTTGTTTTGACCCATTGACATCCACATTTATACTCGATTACGAATCAAAATGCAGATGCGTTGTCACCCGTGAGGACTAAGACGGAATGTCTAGTTTCCAGTAAAATGGGTCTCCGATATTCTACACTCACCACGGCAGCGTTAAGCTGCTATTTTACGGTGGTATTCTGTGAGAGCGTGGTCCTTCTCCGGTCGAGCGACCCATTCGTGTTACAACTGTACTACTAATACAACTGTACTACTAATACAACTGTACTACTAATACAGCTGCAGTATGGCTCCACCACTTAAAACTCGATTAAAGATCAAAGTTTAGACACGTTGTCACCCTCGAGGACTGAGATGGAATTCCTCGTTTCTAGTATAAAGCGGTTTCCGGTTCTCTACAATCACAATACGAAACACAGTTCATGTTACAACTATAATATTTCTTTTTATAGAATAGGATGATAAACGAGCACACAGTCCACCTGATGTTAAGTGGTTGCTGTGGCCCGAAATCAGATGCGTTGTCACCCGTGAGGATTAAGATGGAATACCTCATTTTCAGTAAAAAGGGTCCCCGGTTCTCTACACTCACCATACGAAACACTTAAGCTACTATTTTACGCTAGTATTCTGTGAGAGGGTGGCCCTTCCCCGGTCAAGCCTACCCAATGGGTAGGCTTAGTATAGTTGTAGCATGAATGGGTAGTACCCATTCAAGCTACAACTATACTACTAATATTCCTGCAGCGTGGCTATAATGTGTCAACATGGCTCTACCATGTTTTGACATGCAAAAGAGGCATTCTATCTTAGTCTTCAGGAATGACAACGCATGCACGTTTTGATTCTTAATCGAGAACACATACTATGTCTATGAGTCACTTACCATCAGTAGAACTATGTGCTCGTTGGTTACACATATTCTATAAAAAAGGTTTTATCGCAATCACCCGCACTGCAGTTCAAGGGCATGCGGATTGCAGTTCGCAGTTCGTGCTGGCTTATTTTACATCGGGAATTTTCATATAGGTACTACGTAGGGAAAATGGTGTCTCGCAATATTTCGTGGGCCATGAGATCTTTCTAGTCTTTTCTTTCTTCAATTCACGTGATAACCACGGTTTAATTTATAGTGATATAAATTAACCAGTGGCTATCACGTAAATTGAAGAAAGAAAACGTTTATATTTTGCGAAAACAAACTTTGACTATATTTTTTTTTGATTAAAACTACTTTTACGGATTTTATCGCGTTTATTTTCACTTTTTTTAAAAAAATTTAAAAAAAAAAGTAAAAATAAACGCGATAAAATCCGTAAAAGTAGTTTTAATCATGTATAGTGTTCGCGTAAATATAAGAAATCATTATATATATTTTTTTTGACAGACTGAGCTTGTGTTCATTTATTAATTATAATATTGGTATTGGTTTGTATTTATACAATCATTTCCGCGGCATAAGGTAATAAATAATATTCAATCATCACTTATTCGAATTATTATGTGTAATGTATTTATTTAAATTGGTAGTCAACTTTAGGTTATGACTAAGTACTTCAGTCTTTAAATAAAAAATTGTTTTTTTTTTCCATTCATCCACACATTACATCCTACTGAACATAGACCATAGATTGCTTTATAGTATTTTTTTTATTTAATTAAGTAGTTGTAAAAAAAGTTCCGACTTCAGGTCCTTCAAAAAAGTCATTGCCAAGGCGAAGTCAGAGCACATAGGTAGTTAGCGAGAAACTAGTTAGACTTCCTTCTGGAACCTGTGCATTCTGGTCTCACACCAAGGCTGTCCAAGGGAATTTCTGTCAGTCATCTCTTCCATCTCTGCACAGGGAGGACGATTCACTGCCCCATGCCGCAAAGGAGAAAGCCGATCTGCTATTGCATCCAACCCGACTCTCTATGACGTAGGGAGCACATCGCTGACCATCCCGCGGTAAGAGTATTCCATGCCGGATGTGTGATTCACACAGCGCTCGGTTCGCAAAGCACTCCTCTCCGTGGACATCCACAAGTCGAGTAGGCCTGACGGCATGTGCCAGTTGTGCTGATGACGTGTGGTCTAGAGTTGGCACCGGTTTTAACGCGTCTTTTCCGGTACTCCTACTCCCTAGGTGTAGTCCCGAAATCATGAAAGACGGCTTTCGTCCACCCGATCCTGATCCTTCATTAGACAATGGTATATAATATATATATATATATGTATACTTATAAGCTGCCAGCTCATGCGGTACCTTGAGGATCACCAGCTGATTAGTGACCGCCAATAAGGTTTTCGTCGGGTTCGATCAGCTGGTGATCTTCTGGTCTACCTGACTCATAGAAAATCGGAAGTAGTAGAGTCCAAGGGGAAGGCATTGGACGTTGGCTTGTACATTGCGAAGACCTTCGATCGGGTTTGGCACAAAGCGCTTCTTTCAAAACTTTGTATGTGTAACTGAAACAAGACATGAGCTGCAGCAACTTTTTTCTTTTTTTTTCATAGGATAGGGGGCAAACGACCATACGGCTCACCTGATGGTAAGTAACTACCGCCGCCCTTGAATTACCGCAACACCAGGGGAATTGCAGTTGCGTTGCCGGCATTTTAGAAGGGAGTAAGCTCTTTTCTTAAATGTCCCTAAGTCGTATCGGTCCGGAAAAATCGCCGGTGGTAAATAATTCCACAGATAAGTTGTACGAGGAACAAAACCCTTGTTAAACGCACAGTGGCGGACCACCAATCATCCAGATGATGAGGATGGTATCCTGAGGTTTGGCTGGCTTTCAAAATATACGTGTATAGTGCCATGAACCTCGACTGCGATTCTTCTGAATTATTATGCTTAGGATTTATATACGTGGAAGAATCTCACTGCAGCTATTATGGTTGTAGCATGAATGGGTCAGCTCGACCGGGGAAGGACCACGCTCTCACATAATACCAGAGTAAAATAGCAGCTTAATGCTGCTGTGTTTCATATGGTGAGTGTAGAAAACCGGAGACCCGTTTTACTGGAATCGAGGCATTTCATCTTAGTCCTCACAAGGGTGACAACGCATGTGCATTTCGATTCTTAATCGAGGTTAAATGTGTTTGTCTATGGGTCACAGCATCCACTTACTATTAGGTGGACTGTATGCTCGTTTGCTACCTTTATTCTATAAAAATAAAACCTGTCATCTAGATTTTGAGATTTTCTTTTTCGGCTCTATACCAATATATATTGTTAACATAAATCATGAAATAGAATTTGTTAATAAATTTTCTACAGCGCCACCTATGGGAGCCTAGTATAGCTATGCACCGTAGTCTTGATAACAAATAATACACGGTTTTACTTATGTCCAACGACGAATTTAAGAGTCTAAAAATACCACAATCTTACCTATTTGCAGTTATGTATTTTAAATTACAATACAATAAAAACAAAGTTCATACGTAACCAAATTAACTTGAAAGAAACAAAAAAGAAACTAAGCAAAACAGTGGATTAACAATTATAAATATTTAAAATATTAATGAATAAAATTGTTCAAAACGAAATAAAACTACGAAAAATAACTGGCTATGAGAGAAAGATAGAAAGAAAATGTACGCGCGCACTGCTCTCTCTTGCTTATATCCCCTACTCAACTCCCGTTCGCCTCACCCGATCATATTTTTCGTAACGATTTCGTCACGCGTTCGCCAGATTACTCCCAAAGTCAAGCGTGCGTAAAGAAGTTTTACTTCAAAAAGTCTTTAGGCGAGAAAATAACCAGCTCTCTTGTCAGTTGTCAGTCGGCCAGTTTCGGATACAACTCCCCTGGTGTGGACCACAAGCACCAGTAGTCTAGTCGTCTAGTACTGCGACCGTTAATCCTTCTGCTAAGCGTTTCCCTACACGAGAGGCCCATGTTCATCAGAGCCTTTACGGGCTGGTAAAGCAGAAGAAAACAAGATGGATTCAATAAGCCGTTGTAGGTCAGTGGCTGTGCGTGTGTGAGAGCCGCTACAATAATTATTGTTAATAAGGGATAATAACTTTACGCTCAACAGATGTCGTTAGTTGTTAGTGATTAGAACTTATTTGTTGCATAATGTCATTATAGTTAAGAAGTTGCGTTTTAAATAAAATGTCATCCGTTTCTAGAGTGAGTAAATATAAGAAAACTAGCTGTTACCCGCGGCTTCGCCCGCATGGTCACTGGGAAATGAACTATCCATTGCTTTTTGAATTGAAAGAAAACTGAGTTTTATAGATTTGTCAGAGATGCAGCCATTAAAAGGAATTGATTCATCAGCCTATTTAAATGTTTTGAAACGCAGCGTATAGGAAAGCATGAAAATAGCCTGTTTATTTCAAATGGAAATGGGATATTTTTTTAATTAAAGGAAACTGAGCGTAATTATCCGTCAGGGATGCAGACTTTTGAAAAGAAACTGAGCTAAATTGATTCGTCAGAGATGCAGTTTTCTGAATTGAAAGGAAACTGAGCAAAACCGCAACAACCTTTTGAGTTAAAAAACTAATTAATATGTCCGTCAGAGGTGCAGCATTTGGAATTGAAAAGAAACTGAGCTAAATAGGAAATTTTGAATTGAAAGGGAAGATCTGTGGGAATTCTGATTAATTCATTGTGGGATTGAGAAATTAATTTTGGGAAAAAAACTAACTGAACACTATTTTAAGACGCTACTGTACACAATGTTATATGTTTTTCCATTCGGGGAAAGAATGTGGAGATTCTGGGCATTTGACACACGCGAACATGCTACATACAGCTGACCATGAGAGAAGCACTGTTTTTCTAAGTTGACCCCCGCTACCTGTAACGTTTGCCCTTGCGCTTCATTAATTGTCATTGCAAAACTGTGCTTAATAGGGAACTGCAACCTTTTGAATTGAAAAGGATGGTCTGTGGGAATTATAGGGATCCGTGGTATAATAACATTTTCACCTTTTCCTACGCCTGTCAAAATTGTAGCACCGATTATGTTCCATCCAAGATGTGTCACACGCAGCCTTGTCCCGTTACATAACCGAGGAGCATCTAAATTTCGCATTAGCATGACTGGGACGCCTAATTTTAATTGTAGCTTATGTGAGGGCACACCTGACAACTCTAGAGAATTTAGAAACTCTACGGGTTATGAAGTGCTCTGTTCTGTGTCCATAACTGTGTCTACTGACAAATACTCTATTATTTCTCCTGCTACTTCGCTTAATATATCTGAATTTATTTTGTTAACGCTGCTCTAATTTTTTTGGTGCAAGAATCGCCCCTTCACATAACCATTTGTCTTCATGCATGTTGTTCGTTAAATCTGAATAAACGCTCGCAATTAATTCGGAATGACTTATACTAAATTACAAAAATCTCTCGTCAATTTAACGCAGCCCTCAGCATCCGTTTCCAACCGCCCATCGCCAATTTTTAATAGTGTGTCAGCATAGTTTCCAGCATTGATATCATTATACAAATGCACTCTCATATTCGTAGTTAAACTGAATTTTGTCACCTTGTTCCATAAATTAGACGACTTGAGACATACTTTAATTTCATCTGCAGGTGTTCCTTTTGAATGACAGGTAAAGTTTGGTGAAAGTCACCAGCCAGTAAAACCACCATTCCTCCCTTTCCATCGGTATTGCTGCGCAAATCCTGGAGCGTTCTATTTAGTGCTTCTACTGCTTTTTTATGCGACATTGTACTTTCTTCCCACACTAAAAGTTTGCATTGTCGTAGCATTATACCTCGTGCACTATTTTTGCTAAAGTTGCAGATCGGCGATTCTTCCTGGGCTAGATTTAGAGGGAGTTTTAAAACAGAATGTGCAGTGCGGCCCCCGCTTAGCAGCGTGGCCGCTATACCGGAGGAAGCTACGGCCACAGCAATGTTTTATCTTTCCGTACTTGCGCTAATAATAAATTTAACAAAAATGTCTTCCCAGTTCCTCCAGGGGCATCTAAAAAGAAAAGTGCGCCATTTCCGGATTCAATTTGTCCTAATACTTTTTTTGTTCGGGAAGCAAGCGGGGTACAAAAATTCGGCTACTTGCTGCTGCAAAGCTGGTATATCGTAGTTTGTTTCACGTATAATTTCATCACTTAGTTCATTTTCGGTTGTTCGCTGAGGGCTTATCATTCCAAAGTCGCTTAATTTTTTTGCCTACCATTGCCATTACTTTATCTTCAATTTTTCCAAGTGCTTCATTATAAATGTTTTCATTGTGTCATGTTCGCGTGTGTCTGCTGTAACCTTTGCAAAATGTCTTCCGACATGTACTCTTTATATTTGTCCCACAATTCATGTGCATTAGAAAGCCTGCAAGATGATATGAGAGTTGCAAAAAGATCCCTAATTTTGGCTGGTGACTGGCACTGCACAGCTTCCTCCATGGTTTCATCCCAGTAATTATCGTTTTCTAAAAGATGCGGAGCTTCACATGCTTCTCTATAAGTTGCGCATTCCTGACCGTTGACAGTTTTAAGGTCTTTATATCCTGTAGGACCCCGAACATGGTGCAGCAGCAATCGTAAACAGAAACATTCAAAATCAGTTACATGGACGGTATACACACGACCAAGGGCATCTGATGACTTTACACCGGGCCAATTTGCAACAGGCGCGCCTTGAATACGGCGTTTCCACTCCTTCGCAGATGTGTTCCAAGTATAATAGCGGGGGACTACAGAATATAACAACGTTTTTGCAAAGTGGTCGGTTTGACAAAGTTGAAAGAAGGCTGTTAGTGTAGTTTTTGGCGGTGATGCAATTCTTTCTTGGAAATTTCTTTCGGTGAAATATACACGCTCTCCATTTTCTAAGTGCACAGCAAGGTGAGTAACTGTTGGGTGCCTTTCGTGTTAATGGGAAGCCAAGGAGACGTCAAGCTGCCTCGTTACTGCTGACATAACGCCTTGCTTGAAAGGTCTGTACTTCATTAACGGGATTTGCCTCACATTCACACCTGAGATTAAATATTGCTTGGTCGCTTCCTTTATTTATGTACTCACAGATATACTTGATTGCGCGGACAGAGTTACATGCTTCTACATTAATGTGGGCATTAAACATTTTACATAGAAATTTTGGGCGAATACGGGACAATTCAGCTGTTATCTAAGGTTTCGAACGCTCCAGAGCGAGATAAGATTGTAACTTTCCTGCCACCATCTTCGGAAGCTCTGCGTCTGTATAAAGGGTAGCCGTTGTCATTGTGCACTGTTTCTTTTAATAGCTGTTTAGGGAATTTCTTTGTACATTTTCCTTCTTTTATACATGGCGATATTGAATTTCGTGCTCCACATGGACCGTGAATCATATTTCGGACGTTGGTATCATACAATTCTTTATCATGCTCAGGATCCGGAATCTCGGCGCTTATTACGTCGTCTATTTGGCTGGGCCGCAACTTCTCTTTAAGCCATATTAAAATGTGGGCATGCGGTAATCCTCTTTTTTTATCATTCAATTGAATGCATGAAGCACTGAACCTCTCCGAAAATTTTCCCTTTATTAATTACATACATTAATTTTTGTACTTTTAATCTAAATACTCTAGCAACTAAATCGTGTCTGTCAGTACTTTTTTGGCCCGGCATTAGCTCCTCGGTTATTTCTTTCCATGTGGGATTGGAAGTAAAAGTAACAAAAAGATCAGGTCTTCCGTAAGTTCGTACAAAGGCGAATGCGTCTTGTGTGTACTCATGTAGGTAGCGGGAACTGTTAACGAATGATGGGGGCAGAATTACCATTTTACCTAAATCTCTGGGGTTTACATTGGCGTCGCTAAAAACTGCATCTTGTAAATGTATATAATTCTCAACGCGTAGCTTTTTTGATTTAAAGATATATAACGGAGACGTTCACTTTCTACCTTCACATACATGTCTACCAAAAATTGATGAAATAATTGTCTACACCGGGCTAAGGGGTTAAAATCATTTTCTCGCAACATCATATGATACGCATAAAAATCCATACATGATACTTTTTTGTTCGGAGTAGGCTCCTTTGTGACCGGGTTAATGAGTGGAATTTGAAAATAATAACCCTCTTGTCCTTTGCAATAAATCAATGGGTATTGCAGAGCGTCATAAAACTTGTGTGTATCGGCTACCCGTTGCAACGTATCATCACGTGCTCGTAAGACAATGTCTCGTGAAGAAAATTGATAACCACTAATTACGGCTGCTATTTCGTTTATCAAAGGTGCATTGTAGCGCCTTTCATGCTCTCCTCGAGGGGTCCGATCTGCGTGAATGACGACTTTATAATCCTCTTCAGGTAGTTTTTCTAAAGCAGTTTTAAATGTTTTGACTAAAATGTTACGTTCATGCAAGAATCTTTGAATTTTGAACACTGTGTCTCTCTCAACTCCCTGGATAAATTGGCAGCGACGGTCTACCTCAATTTCTTTGTCACCCATAAAATATACTTGTAAAAATTAGTGCTGTTCGTTTTCAACTGGAAAAAGTGAACCTATTCTATGTTATATTTGCCCTTGCATATTTGCCCTTGCACCGTAAATGTAGGCGAAAATTCCGGCATTGTTATTTCCCGGTCAACTCCGAAGAACGTCATTTGAAAGCATGAGTTATATTTCCGGATTATGTTTAAAAAGCGCCATGACTCATTAGCATCATATAAAAAGAGAGTTTTCAAAGGTTCTTCTGGTTCCCCAAGTAACGGAAGAGATATTTTGCCATTGGAACAGCACATGCCTGCGGTCTCATCTTTCCATTTCAAAGCGCTGCAAAATCGACACGCCTTGTCCATCAGTCCGATAACAACAAACCTGTGATTTTTATAATCAATCAACGGATCATAACTGAATGCGTCAATAAAAACCGACCAATTGTTTCTTTGAAAATTTTCTCAACGTTCAGCTTGGAGCTGTGCATTTGCATCTCTTCGCGCCTGTGTCTGTTCTGGTGTTTCAGATGCCCTTATAGTAGATTGACGTTCAGCTTGCTCAATGAGTCTGTGTTGAGTTTCATCAGGTGTTTCCGCGGCTCTTAAGGCGGCCTGACGTTCCGCTTGTTCGAATAGCCTTTGCTGACTTTGAGCAGGTGTTTCAGTAGCTCTTAAAGTAGCGTGACGCTCTGCCTGTTCAAGACGCCTTTGCTGACTTTGATCAGGTGTTTCAGTAGCTCTTAAAGTAGCGTGACGCTCTACCTGTTCAAAACGCCTTTGCTGACTTTGAGCAGGTGTTTCAGTAGCTCTTAAAGTAACTTGACGCTCTGCCTGTTCAAGACGCCTTTCACTATTTTGAGAAGGTGTTTCAAAAGCTCTTAAAGTAGCCTGACGCTCTGTCTGTTCAAGACGCCTTTGCTGACTTTGAGCAGTTGTTTCAGTAGCTCTTAAAGTGGCTTGACGCTCTGCCTGTTCAAGACGCCTTTCCCGACTTTCAGAAGGTGTTTCGGATGCTCTAAAAGCAGCCTGACGCTCTGCTTGTTCTTGCATTCTCAGTTCAGCATCTCCTAAAGATTCTAGCGATCGAGCTAATCTTTTCGCTTGTCTTTGAGAAGATACTCTTGAAAGGCTGGACTTACATTTGCGAGGCATTATGAAGTAACAAAAAACCTATTTAAAAAAACATTAAAATACCTAAAAGGAATTAAATTTCCTTTTAAATATTTTTTTTAAAAATCAAATCCAAAATATCTAAAAGGATTAAATATTCCTTTTAAATATTTTTTTAAAATCAAAACAACAAAACCAATTCAAAACACAACACGAATCCGATAACGATAGCCAAAAAAAATGAATTAACTTAAACCAAATCACAAAACAAATCGCAGAAAACCGAAATCGAAAGCAGTAGTCAATATAACTATAACCTACGAAAATAGAAGTAAGTGTATGGGTACCGTATATACTATCTATACTATTAATATTCCTTTTAAATATTGTTAAACAACCTAAAACAACGAAAACCAATTCACGATTCTAAATAAACAAAATCCAAAATCAAAGCCAGAGTCTAAATATGTATAAAGGAATACCAATCAAATCAACAAAACCGATCCAAGAAATACACAAATCCGATAATGAAAGCCAAATTAAATCAATACAACCTTAACCAAATCACAAAGCAAATAACAAACAACCGAAATCGAAATCATGCTATGTCGACGCTCTGTTGCGACGTGAAAGAAGGACAAACAAACAAACACAGTTTCGCATTTATAATATTAATATTAGTATGGACAATGCCTCTGCCTGAAACCGCAGTGGAGACTTCACCCAGGCAAACGTTGTGCGGGACGCCCCCTGACTAGACGGAGCGACGATCTGCGCTGCGGGGCTGGTAGGAACAGGATTGTTAGAACAACTATGTCCAGAAGTGGACTGGGAGGGCTGATGATAGTGATTTTAGAGAACTTAATAGGTTTATGTATCATACACTGATACATAAACCTATTAAGTTCTCTATACATATTGAAAAAAGGCAGTCTTTAGACATCTAAATAAGAGAGTAAAAGAAGTAGTTGAAAGGAAAAAGCAAGAAAGAACGGATAAGAATGATAATGAAGAATATCGGATAACTTCCAGACAAATATTAAAATGTTCTGGAAACTCGTAAGAACTGCCAGGGGACATTCAAAACAGCCTATAATGAATGCTATAAGAGACGAGAATGGTTATATTCTGAATGATGAAGTGTTGAGGTTAAAGAGATGGAAGGAATACGAGTATTTTGAAAGCGTGTTTATGAGTGAGGAGACAACGTATAAACTAAATGAAGTAGAAACTCCGAAAGAAAAGGAAAGAGCGAAATAAGTATAGATGAAATAATGAAAGTAATGAAATGCATGAAAGCAGGTAAGGCTGCCGGATATGATAGAGTTTCACTCGAAATGCTAAGGGCTGGAGAGGAAGTGGTGGCAGGCCTGCTGCGCACCTTATTTAATTTACTACCTTATTTAATGCTGGGAACTGAAGCGGGTACCGGTAGACTGGTGCAAAGCCGTGATAGTCCCAGTATATAAGGGAAAAGGGTCGCAGCAGGACCGTAAAAACTACCGTGGCATCAGCCTTCTTAGCATTGTGGGAAAACTGTATGCTAAGGTACTGATTGAAAGGGTCATGAAAGAAACTGAAGAAAAAATTTGGGATATGCAAGCAGGGTTTAGAAAGGGAATGGGGTGTACAGATCAAGTCTTTTCCATGCGCATGATCGCGGAGAATTTTTTGGCGAAAAACCAAAAAGTTTTTTGTGCGTTCATGGACTTGGAAAAGGCTTATGGCAGAGTGGACAGGGATGTGTTATGGCAAACGCTGAACTCATTTAGGTTGAGCGCTGGTTTAATACAGGCATTAAAGTTTCTGTATAGGGACTCGAGTGCTTGTGTTAGGATCAACGGGGCCTACTCGGACTGGTTTGGCATCCATAAAGTGTCAGACAGGGCTGTGTGGCTTCTCCGTGGCTGTTCAAGCTATTTATGGACAGTTGTTTGCAAAATTTGAAAGTTGAAGAATGCGGATAAAGAATGCCGATGATCAAGTTATTCTTGCGTTGTCGGTGGCCGAGCTGCAAATGATGGTTACATTAATGAACAGATCATTAAAAGAATAAAAATAAAAAATAAAATAAAATCAATGAAAGTGAACACAAGTAAGACGAAAGTTATGGTTTTTGAAAGAGAAGAAAGTAAGACGATATGTGAAATAGGAATAGAAGGGGAGTTGATCGAGCAAGTAGATGAGTTTGTATATCTGGGTTGTGATAAGGATATAGACGAGTGAATGCAGGAAATAGAGTAAATGGGGCCCTACACTCTATCGTGAAGAGTCAAAATGTGTCGAAAAAGGCACGTATGGCAATTCACAATGCTGTGTTGGTCCCTACTTTAACGTATGGTAGTAAAAGTTGGGTGTGGCAGAAGAAGCACGAAAGTAGAATAAACTCAGTAGAAATGTGGTCGTTAAGGAGTATGTTAGGGCTGAATCTAAATGACAGGGTAAAAAATTGTGTGATAAGAGAAGAGTGTGGTTTGCAAGATGATGTTGTGATTTAGAACTACAGGATTAAGAAACGAATGCTTCGGTGGTTTGGTCATGTGGAAAGAATGAATGAGGTAAGGGTGACAAAGAAAATGTATGTTGCAGAAGTGAATGGCAGAGTCGGAAAGGAACGCCCTAGGCGAAAATTTATCGAACAAATTGGCGATTTATTGAAAACGGGCCAAATTAGGAGTACCCTTAACCGACGAGCGTGTCCGTAGTAATGTGAAGGAGGCGAAAGAGGTATGTCAGGATCGTGCCAAATGGAATTCTGTAGTCTCTGCCGACCCCTCTGGGAGACAGGCGTGAGTGTTTATATATATATCTATATATATATATATATATATATATATATATATATATATATATATATATATATAACACTCACATACGGTGTACATAATTATAAACAGAACTGCTTTAAAATAATGTATGCAGTTCGAACAGAATTAATTGAAATATTACAAATACGGTATATTTTATTATTTTATGAACGTGGAACGAATTGTAAAATATTTCGAATAGTTGACGGCGCAGCGCCTAATCAAAACGATTGCGACACGGAAAAATACCTAATGCGTTACGCACAAGTACGTAAGCAGTAAGCACACACATAAATAGCCGTCACGTCATGATTATTCGTAGGGTACAATAAGGATACTGACGATATGATGACGATGTTGTAATGATTTGACATGTAAGACAATTCACTTTATTTAGGACATTAAGTGGAAGCCATGGTAAGGAGCCGTCGTAGCTCAGATGGTTAGCGCTTGCTGTAAATTTCACAGTACACGAGCAGCCCAGGTTCGATCCCCGCCGGCACCAATGAAATTGTTAGTGTGAAGGAAAACATCGTGAGGACACTTAGATGTCTGAGATATATGACTACAAAATATATTTTGAAGACATGTGAAGTTTGCCAAGATGCATTGGGGCAGCACGGCGGACACTTCCTTGCCCTAAAACCCTCTTAGAAATGACAGGACACCTGTGCTCAGCCGTAGGACGATATAGGCTGTAACTTTAAGGATAATTGTAGTTTTCTTGTATAAAACATTGAAGTAATATATACTGTACGTAGTACATAATAGCTCAATGTATAAAAACAGCTTATTTCTTAAATGAAAATTTCTTATAGCGTTACCAGCTGTGTTATCCATGAGCAAGTTGATACATACCGGGTGTTTTTACTGTTAGGAGAAATAGAGTTTAATAGATGAACGAAGTAAAAGTCATTGGCATAGATATTATTCAAAGTTATTTATTGTTTTAATTGACATTTTATAAAATAAATACTATTAAAAAGTAAAATTAATACCCAGCGGCCAGTTCTAGGTGAGCAGGAGTATTTTTAAAAATTCATTTTGCATAATTTGGATTCCTTTATTATTAATCGGTTTTATACATTTAAAAAAATATTAAGTTTAATGTAAAAAATAGACCTCTACTTCGTCCAAACTATTTAGGTATCTTTTCGATAAATTATGTCATTCGGTACGTAGTACTATTATTTATTCTGTGATTCGGTATTGTTACGCGATGATGACTAATGATAAAAGATTTATATTACAAGTTTTGTTTTGAGTGCATTTTTATTAAGAATTTTACCTCTAATATGTAATAGTATATTATATTATATATACACAAATACACGAGGATAACATAAAATACCTGGCGCTTGAACAAACAAAGCTGATGGTTTTCCTACACGGGAACAAGCAATATACAATTGGCCATGCAAAAACTTACATGTAACACCGTAAGCTAAAGGGTACATAGGGCGGACTTAATGCCATGTGGCATTCTCTGCCAGTCAACCCTGGGTGCCAAGGACAATTGTTGGCAGGTGCGAACATTATACATACATAAAGTGTACATATATTAAAACATAATATGTACATATAATATATATTCTATGTATATAAACTTCATAAATAAATATCCGTACGAATGATATTTATAATATAATGAATGAATAATATATAATGAAATAAATATTTGAAGCAAAAAAGAAAAAGAAAAAATAATGTCAGTTAGTAGTTGCCCCCAGGTAATGTTGTTGTAAAAGAACTTTGAAGACTTTTTTTATTGGATATAATATACATTCTTAATATGATTGCTTATGTATGGGAAAATGTTGGTTATTGTGTCTGGACGTGGATGCCTTGCCTACAGGGATACCAGTTGATTTTTACGGATTGCTAATGAAAAAAAAAATAGGCTGTATGTGTTGTGATCGGTACCTACTATGTTTTTAAAACTGCATGATCTTTCGCGCAGCTATAACTTTGTATTCTGGAAGGTTAGTTTTAACGAGTATTCCTATAATTCCGGTTCGTCCTTGGGACTCTATAGTATATGTCAGAAGGCGATCTTATTATTATTAATTGTCATGTAGCACACATACACACAAAAATATAACAAATACACAGTGCATACATTAACGCGTAATACATTAATAGGACTGAAATAGATTATACTCAGAATAACACTCATTCATCGAGAACTTTATTCAATGGAGTTAGTAAACAATTCCAACAATTTATTGTGCGTGGATTTTATCGTTGTTTTTGGTATGCGGTGTTTATTTGCGGCTTAAGGTATTTACACACTAATGTAGAGCAAGAGACGTTTCTTAATTGGGTGACAAAATTTTTATTAAAGAGCAACAAAGATAGAAATACTTAATAGCACTTCATAGTCTAGCATTACGCGGTTTTTTGACGCTTTACCATGTAGTGACGTTGATTACTTGTGTAATGTGCTATCACATGACAAAGTCGCGTAAGTAATACAGAGAAGCACAAATAATGTATTAACTTACTTATTCTCGATGCAACGCCAGGATCGAAGTTTGGAATACGTCTTATAAGTTTGTGGAGTGTAGATACATTCCAAGCTTTGGGAGTGTCTTAAAGTAACTTGGAAAATAGTGATGTAAATAGAAATGGGATAAAAGTGGTGTAAGTAGAAATAAAGCCGTAGTAAATCTGGGGCTAGGCGGACGCTGTAAATGTCACATTATTTAAACAATCCTGCTTTGGGCCTGGTCCTTCGATCATTGTTGATCGATCGGCCAATGAAATTGTTAATTGCAATTTACGAGTAAGTTTTGATTTAGCACGTGCTCGGTGGTAGCGGAAAACCAAGTAAGAAGCCGACATGTCTAAGGAATAAAATATTTTTATGGCTTAAGGAATCTTCAAACAGGTGTCGAAGAAGCACATTACGTTAACCGGTACAGTGCCACCAACTTATCTGTACATGGACGAAATTGGTACTCAAAATAGGAGTCCGCCATTTTTATAAATGACATTCCGCTATAAGCCATTATTTATTCCGTGCTGTGAGGAGAGTGCTTTGTTATATATATTGGGGTCCTTACATATGAAATTAGCGTTTAGTCGTATTAATCACTTTGATCTGAAATATCTCCTCTTTGGTTAAGAATTTCAAATTCAAATTTATAAATTCATTTCGCTGGTACATTTTAGTTTTGAAAACAGTCATTTATTTGTTTTACAGCAGAATGGAAAACATGAAATACCTATAGTATATTTACAAGTACGAGTTCTACCGTGGCCACACGTTTTACCAGTGCTGCAGAAACAGCTCGAAGGATTAAAGATGTGTACGGCGCTTGGTGTCGCAAAAGAAAGCACGGTACGTTTTTGGTTTCAACGTTTTCGTTCGGGAAATTTCGACCTTCAGAACCTTTTTCTTTACGTGGTAGAGCCATGCTGCAATTATATTAGTAGTATAGTTGTAGCACGAATGGGTCGGCTCGACCGGTGAAGGACCACGCTCTCACATAATACCAGCGACAAATAGTAGCTTAATGCTGCTGTGTTTCGTATGGTGAGTGTAGAGAACAGGAGACCCTTTTTACTGGAAACGAGGCATTCCACCTAAGTCCTCACGGATGATAACACATCTGCATTTTGATTCGTAATTGAGGACAGATGTAGATGTCTGTGGGCCACAGCAACCACTTAACATCAGGAGAACTGTGTGCTCGTTTGTCATCCTATCCTATAAAAAAAACAACCCCGTGGACGGCCGGAGACCAAAGTGGAAAATGAAGAATTAAAGGCTATTGTGGAAGCGGATCCATCACAAAACACTTCAGAGATTATTAATTCACTTGAATCAAATAGGAAAGTACAAAAACTTGAACGATGGGTACCTTATGAATTGAGTGAATCGAACTTGCAAACACGTGTCGACTGCTGTGTTACTTTGCTCAACCGACACAAAAATGAAGGGATTTCAAATCGTATCATTACTTGTGAAGAAAAGTGAATAGTGTACGATAACCGGAAGCGCTCGTCGCAATAGCTGAACCCTGGAGACTCAGCCAAATCCGGCCCTAAACGAAAATTGACTCAGAAAAAGTTACTTGAGTGTTTGGTGGACTAGCGCCAGTGTTGTTCACTACAGCTTTCTAAAATCTGGCCAAACGATTACGGCAGATATCTATTGTCAGCAACTGCAAACCATGAAGGAAGAACTAGCTGATAAACAACCGAGATTGGTCAATCTCTCTAGGCCACTGCTGCTCACGACAACGCAAGACCTGACCAGATACACTGCACAATAAACAACCACTAAGTTAGATGAGCTACAATTGAAATGTCTGCGACATCCACCGTACTCCACGAACCTTGCTCCAATAGATTAACATTTTTTCCTGAATTTGGACAACTTCTTACAAGGAAAAAAAATCAACTCCGATGCGGCAGTCCAAACCGCCTTCAAAGAGTTTATTGATTTTCGCCCCCATGGTTTTTTTAGTAAAGGGATCAATGAACTACCTATGAGATGGCAAAAGTGCATAGATAACAACGGTGCATACTTTGATTAATTAAATATATTTTACAAAAAAAAAATTGACTTTATATTCCTCCCGTACAAAACGCCAATTTCATATGTAAGGACCGATTATATTATGTAGTCACCTATTTCCTTGTTAAATTTCTTAAGTGGCAGTAGTACGCTCTCCACTAGCGACTGTCTCAACTGAACAGTAAAGTTGGTGGCACTATGCGAGATTGTAACTCGTGAATATTTTTTTTCACCGAAAGCGATCTTAGTCTTTCTTATACGGCCAGCATTTTAAAACCATACTGTTACAGTCCTATCTTTTTTTTTCGTCAACTGATACACCACCATTGAGGGGAAATCATCAATCAATCAATTGCTTTTTACAGTTCACTGCTGCGATTTGATACAGATTGAAGTATCCCTCTTAATTTATGGTTAACATAGATTTAATATATATATATATATATATATATATATATATATATATATATATATATATATATATATATAACTAATAAATAACTAATATTTAAATTAAAGCTTATAATTATCATCTTTTACTGTCATTACGTGTTTTTGATAAATTTATTAAATGATTCCGAACTTGCTTCCTTTTCCATCAATTCTAATAATTTATAGGGTGACACACTGAGGTTGCTGGTAGTTATCTTGTAATTAAATATGTTCTTGGAGAAAGCAGGACATTGTTCTAAGAGATGGGCCAGCAATTAAGACGAAGTGTCATCGCATGGTCACTTGTCGTCTGTGGTTTTAAATCTATATAAAGAAGATTTACGAAATCCGTGATTCGTAAGGAACAGAGTCAAATTAAAACTTGTTACAGTCTATCAAAAGTCAACAGATTAACATAGCCCTCTCCTTAGTCTCGTAGGTGGGATACGTATTGTTACGAGCTTGGGGTTCGTGACAGTAAAAACTGCCAACTGAATTAATAAAAACTAATTACAACTTAAAACACACTAATATTTATTATTGCACTATTGATCACTTTAGTTCGCAGTTATCGAAGTATTCACTTGAATTGCCAGTTCAATACTGCCTCGGGTCGCGGTCGAAACCGGCCTTATATAGGCCTCTTCTACTAAAACATCTAGAATGTTCGAGTACGTACCGGTCCCGATTGATTAGGTGTAGAAAGTTCTGGCATGGAAATATCTAGAAGGATCTCGATTCTCCTAGTTCTTCTACTAGAGGGCGCTAGTTGTAACTAATGACTCCATGTACTAGGCATTAATTATGGCGCGGAACAGTATCGGAGTTGCTTCGCTTGGTAGGGGTATTGGCAACCTCAGTTTATTTTGGTCCTTAATAGGGAGATAAGAGGGACTGCTGCTTGTCACCTGGTTTGTTTCGTTAAAGAAATTGTAAGAAAAAATAAATTGTGAAAACTTTATACGTGATGAGCCACGCTGCAGCTATATTATGGTTGTAGCATGGATGATTCGACCGAGGTAGGACCACGCTCTCATAAAATACCAGTGTATAATAGCAGATTGATGCTGCTCTGTTTTTTATGGTGAGAATTTTTATAGCACCGGGTGACATACAAGCACACACTCCACCTGAAAGTGGATGCTGTAGCCCGTAGGCAACCACATTTATCCTCAATTAAAAATTAAAATGTAAACGCGTTGTCACCCCTGAGGGCTAAGGTCAGCCTCGATTCCAGCAAAAACGGTCTCCAGTTCTCTACACTCACCATACGAAACGCCGCTACTTTACGCTGGTATTCTGTGAGAACGTGGTGCTGCCTCGTTCGAGCCGACCCATTCATGCTACAATTATAATGTAGCTGCAGCGAGGCTCCACCACAAAAATATCATATAGGTGAGTATAGTGAACCAGAGACCCTTTTTACTGGAAACGAGGGCATTCAGATAATAAATCTACGTGTCTTTGGAATACAGTATAAAAAAACGTGCGTGCAGCTCACACGCGACAGAAGTGAAACCTTCAAATGAAATGAAATATAAATACAAATACTATACGGCAAATGATTTATTTAATTTTATAATTAAAACTACAAGTTCGGCATAAAATATAAGAACTTTTAATTTTATAATAGTAAATAAATGTAACAATCCTTTTAGTATATATATTAGACACATAGAATTATATATTTTCCTTCGAGTAAAATTATAATAGTGCCACCTACTTCATGCTATAGGTAGTCACTTTATAGAACAACTGATCGACATCCATGAAATTATTAATGATTATTAATTAAAATAATATTAATGAATGTTTTTTTTTCAATATGGTTAATTGTATTCGTTAATTTTTTTACTGATTACTACCGCTGCCACGTGGCTGCCATTTCTATATGAAAATCATAGTTTATAAAAAGTGAACCATACAGATGATGGTTCTTTTTTAATTCAAATTAGTATTACTTGGACTCGTTTATTTTATAACTTATTTTATTTAAACGACATATTTAATCCGACCATGTTTAAAATATCTAAAGAAGTTTTCGACATTGTTAATGTACTTTTAAAAGTATAATAATAATAATAATAATTCATTTATTGCATTACTGTGTACAAGTTGAAGATGTCATATTATTAAAGGTATCAACAGTTGCCTCATCAGGCGTGCAATAGATTTACAATTTTCATAAACATAATATATATACTATTTACATTTAACAGATTACATTTAACAGGTTACATTTTGCAATTTACATTTAACAGATGATAGATTTACAATTAAATTCTAAGATAAAATATTTAAAAAAAATGCTTATGTATGTAAGTATAATAAAGAACACGATATTAACTCTTAAAATTATAGAATTCATTTAGCGTATAAAACGTATGTTCCACCAACCAGTTTTTTAGATTATGTTTGAATTTGGGTCCTTTTATTGTTTTAATACTATTGGGTAAGTGATTAAATACTTTAATTGCTGTTATGTATGCACTTTTGTCAAACAATTTATTTTTAATTTGAGGTAGATATAAATTGTTTTCGTAGCAAGGGCGTAGATTTTGCCGTTTTGAAAGTTTCGTTTCGAATAAATCGCAATTATTTGTAATAAATAGGCACAACTCTAAGATATATATTCCAGTTAAAGTAAAAAAAAGTACGGGACAGCCACTAATTTTTACAAGTAGATTAATGTCCCTTCGAATGTTTATACTCTTTTCGATATACCTTATATAGTACTCACTAATTACAAAAATATTTATATCAATTATACCTAATATGAAGTTGAGGTTTGGCCTTCGATCAATAATATACTTGATCGTATATAATTGATCGAAGGGTTTGGCCGTTCTTCACTGCTTGTTTATTCCATAGGCACACGACACCTTCGTACCTTGTTGAACAAAACGCGGAAGTGAGGCCGTTTTGGTGGCGTTTATGACTTTTTCTCGCGAGCATTGAGCTATAATGCTTCCTATCTCATTTTCTCCCACGTTAATGAATTTATGTGTCTGTCTCTTTTTACTGTCGCTTTTTAGTTTCATAAACTTTCAAATCGCAAGGATGCTAAAGAAGTTTTCACTTCAAAACTAGACCTATTCTTTTATATGCGGCCCTACCACATACGCTAATGGATCAGAAAGCTGAATTGGTGATGGGCTGGCCATATAGTTCAAATAACCGACAAGCGGCATCGTATCGAATAGCAATGTAAAAGGCTACTAAGAGAAGTAACGATCTGGAAAACATCCAGGAAGCTGGTGGACCCAGGTGGCTCAGGAAAGTTTTTTGTGGCATTACTTGGAAGCGGCCTCAGTTCAGCAGTAAAATTTGATAGTGAACTTTAATGTTAATATTTTTAACTGTAGAATTTAAAAAAAAAACATATTTTTATAACGAATAACCAGAAGTACATATTTCACATTTTAACAACTTTTAAATTTTCTTTTTTATTTTAATATTATTTAAATTAACTACTTTTAGAAATTAGGATTACAACGGTCCTTAAATTAAATATGTCACTTGTAGAGAGGCCATACATATTAAAATGTAAATTTGTTTCATTCTAAAAAGGCATTCGATGTTATAACTGTCATACAGTAATATCCATGCTAATCGGGAGTCATGACCAGTTTTCTTCATTTGAATTCCTTACTCGGAGTTACTCTCAGTCAAGTTTAGAAAATCTCTGCCTTATGCAATTACATCATTTAAGTCTGCGAAACGAAATGCACAAACTGTAAACTCTGTTATTTAAGCTGGCAGGAAATTAAAAAAAAATCACGGCATGAGTTATGATTTAACAGTGGTAGAACCACGCGGCAGCTTTGCTGTTGCACGTATGGGCCGGCTCAAACCGGGGTGGTACATGGTAGCGAAATTAAATAATGATAGACTACCCCAGGAGGGTACCAGCACCCCTGGAGAATCCCTCGCTGAGCATCCACGACCATGTTTCTCTACTTCTGAGCGTGGGTGCTCAGGCTGCCTCGCGTATTCTGGGGGGGGGGGGGGGCAAAATTCCACTCAAAACTACAACTGCTCGGGGCAAACGGAGCAACAAGACCAAGACGACCCCTGCCACGCTGTCCGTGAATTTCTGCAATATCAGGGGACTTCACTCTAACCTAAACGCCGTCCACTACCATCTCGAGACGGCGAGGCCGGCTCTGCTCATCCTGACCGAGACGCAGGCGTCCTCTCCGGCTGATGTTTCGTATCTCTCCTACCCGGGGTACAAACTGGAACACTCCTTTGTGCCTCGGGCTGGAGTTTGCGTTTACGTCAGAGAGGACATCTGTTCTCGACGTATCGGCAGACTTGAAGGTTCGGACCTGTCCATCCTTTGGCTACGCGTAGACAGCGACGACCATCCGCGCGTCTACGGGTGCCTCTATAGGTCCCATAGCAGTAATGCCGAAACTGACCGACTCTTCGACCACGTCCAAATGGCTACAGATTCGTTGCCACAGCAGATCCCCTCCGTAGAGATCGTGATCCTCGGCGACTTTAAGGCCCATCACGCCGAATGGCATGGTTCACGTTTAACCGATCATGCGGGGGAGATCTGTTCACGATTTTGCCTTGGCATACGGTCTGACACAACTGGTTACTTCGCCTACGCGGATTCCAGATGTGGAGGATCATGCACCTTCCCTGTTGGACCTTCTGCTGACCTCTCATCCGGACGGATATCAGATTTCCGTCGAAACCCCGTTAGGCTCCTCGGACCATTGTCTTGTCCGGAGTGTGGTGCCACTCACGCTGAAATCGCAGTTGCATTCTGCAGGCTGCCGCCGTGTTTGGCACTATAGGTCAGCCGATTGGGATGTGATGCGGTCTTTCTTTGCATCCTACCCTTGGGGGCGGGTTTGCTTCTCGCCGGACGATCCCAACGTTGTTGCGGATTCTGTCGTTGATGTGGTACTTCAGGGTATGGAACTTTTTATTCCTTCCTCTGTGGTGCGCATTGGAGGCAAATCTCAGCCATGGTTTGGTCACTCCTGTAAAATAGGTGTCATGCTATAAGCAGGAGTGCTACCGAGCCTGGGCTGACACATCAGCGTCCTGGGATGTAAACACCAGCGCAATAAAAAAGAAGTATAATTCCGCATCTAGGTCCTTCAAAAGAGTCACTGCCTAGGCAAAGTCAGAGCACATAGGCAGAATTGGCGAGAAACTAGTTCGCCTTCCTTCTGGAACCCGTGCATTCTGGTCTCTCGCCAAGGCTGTCCAGGGGAATTTCTGTCAGCCATCTCTTCCATCTCTGCACAGGGAGGACGACTCACTGGCCCATACCGCAAAGGAGAAACCCGATCTTCTAGGCACTTTCTTTGCATCCAACTCGACTCTCGATGACGGGGGGAGTACGCCGCCGACCATCCCGCGGTGTGAGTGCTCCACTGCTGCCGGAAGTGCAGTTCACACAGCGCTCGGTTCGCATAGCACTCCTCTCCCTGGACATCCACAAGTCGAGTGGGCCTGACGGAATCTCCCCAATTGTGCTGACGACGTGTGCTCCAGAGTTGGCACCGGTTTTAACGCGTCTTTTCCGGTACTCTTACTCCCTAGGCGTAGTCCCAAAATCATGGAAGACGGCTTTCGTCCACCCGATCCCTAAAAAAGGCGACCGCTCAGACCCGTCCAACTACCGGCCTATCGCCATCACCTCCTTTTTCTCCAAAACAATGGAGTCTATTGTAAACTGCCAGCTCATGAGGTACTTTGAGGATCACCAGCTGATAAGTGACCGCCAATACGGTTTTCGCCGTGGTCGGTCAGCTGGTGATCTTCTGGTCTACCTAACTCATAGATGGGCGGAGGCAGTAGAGTCCAAGGGGGAGGCATTGGCTGTTAGTTTGGACATTGCGAAGGCCTTCGATCGGGTTTGGCACAAAGCGCTTCTTTCGAAGCTCCCTTCCTATGGGCTTCCCGAGAAATTGTGCGATTGGATCACCAGCTTTCTTGCAGATCGGAGCATCAAGGTCGTTGTAGGCGGTGCAAGCTCCGATTGCAAGCCTATTAATGCTGGTGTTCCACAAGGCTGCGTGCTATCGCCAACGCTGTTTCTTCTGCATATCAATGATATGTTGCAAACCCGTAACATTCATTGCTATACAGATGACAGCACTGGTGATGCTCTTTACACCGGCCGAGCCAATATTTCTCGGAAAAACGTCTCCGAGTGCCGGGACAAACTTGTGTCTGAAGTCGAGTCTTTGTTGAACAGTCTCGGATTGAGGGCGACTAAATCTAGTCCAGTTTAACCCCCAGAAGACACAAGTTTGCGCGTTAACCGCTAAAAAGAACCCCTTTGTCGTATCTCCTCAGTTTCAAGGCACTCCCCTTGTTGCCTCAGCCAGTATCGGAATCCTCGGCGTTGACATATCGAGTGACGTGCAGTTTCGTGGTCACTTGGAAGAGAAGGCCAAATTGGCCTCTCAAAAGCTTGGCATGCTCAGCAGAGCGGGACAGTATTTTATGCCGGCTCACCGCCTGCAACTTTACAAGGCGCGGGTTCGGCCGCACATGGAATACTGTTCCCATCTCTGGGCTGGGGCTCCCCAGTACCAGCTCCTTCCACTTGACCGCATCCAGCGCAGAGCGGCTCGAATCGTCGACGACCGAGTGCTTTCCGATAGGCTCGATTCACTGGCACTGCGAAGAGATGTTGCATCTCTTTGCATTTTATTTCGCATATACCATGGAGAGTGCTCTGGGGAATTGTTCGGATTAATCCCAGCCGCCAAATTTCGTGAACGTACTACGCGGCAAACGTCCCGATACCATCCACACCATCTGGATGCTTGGCGTTCCACCACAGTACGTTTCAAAAGGAGTTTTCTTCCGCGTACAACCTCTCTGTGGAATAGTTTACCACCGGCGATTTTTCCGGACCGATACGACCTGGGGACCTTCAAGAAAAGAGCTTACTCCTTTCTAAAGGGCCGGCAACGCACCTGCAATTCCCCTCGTGTTGCGGTTGATCATGGGCGGCGGTAGTCACTTAACATCAGGTGAGCCGCATGCTCGTTTGCCCCCTCTTCTATAAAAAAAATGATAGACTAAGTATAGATTTCTTATAGTCTTAACGTATTTATTTGTATAATACTCTTTGTTACAGTCGTATGATGTTTTCATATATCATCAATCATGTTTTAATCATCACATATTTTTATCTGATAGTGCGAAGCTGCAGCTGTATTATAGCTGCGATGTCGGCGAGTGAGTGACATATGCAGGAGCCGATTGTATTGCTGATATAGGGCCAATTTGTACTGTTTATTTTGAATACGTGAACAACTAAGTTTCATTTCCGGAGAATGGTAAACAGGACCTTCTTTGTTTTTTTAATATTTGAGAACGTTTTTTCTTTTGTTCTTTTGAAAAAGTTTTCTAAGCTCGTAAATCATTTGATTCTAAGCTCACGGACCTCAAGATACAGGTTTATCCTAGCTTGGGGTCCAATAGAAAATATTTATATATAAAATATTAACGTGATGGCTAGCTGTTTTCCGCTGTTTTCAATCAAATTCATTTTCTTCAATATTTAACGCATAAAGAAAACTATGAATGATATAGACTTGACAGTCACATAACTTAAGGTTGTCTTTTATTGTCATCGATTATAGAAAGTCAGCTTGGCTAACTGCGCAGTTTCATTTACTATCACTTGGATATTTGAATCATATTTTGTTAAATCCTGCTGCTGATTTAATATCACAGTATATATTTTTAGTATTTTAATATTTTTGTAATATGTTTGTTGATATATAAGTAATATTTTAATATGTTTGTTGTTTTGTTTTTATTTATTTATTGGGTCGGCACGACCGGGGAAGGACCACGCTCCCACAGAATACTAGCGTAAAATAGCAGCTCAACGCTGCTGTGTTTTATATTGGTAAGTGTAGAGAACCGGAGACCCTTTTGAATGGAAAGGAGGCATTCCATCTTATTCTTTACGGGTGACAACGTATCTGCCCTTTGTATTCATAATCGAAGATATATGTAGATGTCTATGGGCCACAGCAACCACTTACCATCAGGTGGACTGTGTGCTCGTTTGTCACCCTTATCCTATATGAAAATATATATAATATGCATGTTATACTGACTTCGATTATATAAAATAAAAAAGGAAAGAAAAGCTCTACCTATTTAACGTACCAAACATCACAAAAGTGTTTGATTTTTTAAAATTAACTTTACCTACTTGTCAATAAAAAAGCATTATTTTTAAAGATGTAGTAATGCATTCTTAGCTGCCAGTAATATCGAATATTATTCGTCGTGCTTTGGCTACAAATGACATTCAGTACGTTTTATCTCATGAATTTGCTGCTATGAGTAAACTTTTGTGACGTATAGTAGATTCATCATTCATGAATCATGTTTTAAAATCGAGACGTTACCTCCAACTCTGACATATCCACAAGACACCTAAGTAACTTTGTTTATGTCAAATCAATTTTAGAAAACAGGCCAAGGTTCTATTTTCATGGAAATAATTAATTGTAAATCTGTCACTATGGAAATTAACAGTTAAGGGAAAACTTTAATTCTATTCTTCGTTGGCTGTTACTCGGCTACATCGTTGGGCGTAAATTAAACTTTAGTTGTATTTGTTTTAAGGTGTCCTATGTCCTGACGTAATCGACTTCTATGTCAATTGTCATCAGAATTCGTCCATGATCAATCTGTTCAGTTGTGACTGAAAGACAAACTTTTAATTTTTATATTTACAATATAACAAGATGATCGTTATATTGTAAATGTAAAAATTATACTGAGTTGATACATAACTACTACATGTATTTACATAAAGCGTTATAATCTCTCTATATATATTATTTTGCGAATTGTCTCGCTAAAACTAAAAATGGCTCGTTAGATTTTGATGAAATTTTGTGTGGGTTTGAATGGGTACCGAGATGGCATAGATTCACGTTTGGACCCGGTAGGTGGCGCTGTTATCATGATCCAGACATCACTTGTGCGACACGGATGCGGATCGCTGGTACTTCAATAAAAAAAGAGGAGCTAATTTTTCAGGTGAAAATTATAACCAACGCATGAATGTTAATTTTATTTCTATTTATGCACTTCATAGAGCTTTCACAATTGCAATGTTTGTCAAACGTATTTACAACTCATTATGACATCAGACTATTCTGTCTCTGCTCTATTTTTTTTAAACTGAAGTCAAAAGCAAACTTACAGTCGACCTGAAGCACGGTAATTTTTATAGATAATATTACCGTGCCTGAATTTAAGTGGTTGCTGCAGTCTTTGGACACCTCCAGCGAATTTCAAACTAGAAACACCACGGATGCGTTGACAACTCTGAGCACTAAAATGGAATGCCACACTGTCTCTGATAATGGTGTCTCTCTACAACTTGTAAACCGAAACACAGCAGTGTAAGCAATGCTTTATACGATTTTGATCTACGAGTGAGAGTACGTTAGTAATAGTTAGGAACTAAACTCGACAGTCCAGCAAGGAAAGAAAGGTAAGAATTAGAAATTCGTCATGTGTGTAAGCGTATTCTTGAAAAGGCCCTATCTATCCAGCAGTGTATCGAAAGATACTAGATATAGATATAGACAGATTTTACGCGGTAGAACCACTTTGCAGATATATTATGGTTGAAGCATGAATTGGTCGGACCGGGGAAGAATAACGCTCTCACAGAATACTAGCGTAAAATAGCAGCTTAATACTGATGTGTTTCGTGTGGTGAGTGTGGAGAACCGGAGACCCGTTTTACTGGGATCGAGGCATTCTATCTTAGTCCTCACGGGTGACAATGCATCTGCATTTTGATCCTTAAATATAAATGTCTATTTATGGGGCTAAGCATCCACTTACCATCAGGTGGACTGTGTGCTCGTCTGTCACCTTTATTCTATAAAAACAGTTGATAATAGAAGAAGAAAATAAAAAATACTAGAGTTTTTTGGTTCGATTTATGTGATCCATTTAGGTTTTTAAGTAAAACCTTTAAGGTATGGTTTGCAAGTTAAAATATTTATTAAGTGTGATTAAAGTATTATATATGAAAAAACCTTTTATTACTTATTTTTAAAACGTCATCTCTTTGCACTAGTAATTTCTCTTGTATAAAGAAGGCGTTTTACAATTTACAAATTTTATATTTTATAAATTGCTCATGGAAAAAAGAGTAAAAACAGAGACCTGGAACATTTATTTATAGGTCAAATGCTTTTGATTTCTTAAATTAGTTAAGAAGTCAAGTTTAAGCCAAGCACTACTGGGTCCACTCCTCTTTTGTGTTCGGTTTAAAGAGTAAGAGCCAGTATTAAAATGAGCCACGAGATTATTACATGTCCACAAGCATACAAAGCGTCTCCAGCGTTATTTTTTGAGATCGGTTGCAGGCATTTATAGGCGGCAGTAGCCACTTATTGTCCTTTGGACTATTAGTTCGTTTATAAGTCTAATATTATAAAATCACGACGGTCTAGTGGTCGAGCGCGACTACGGATGGTCCTGAGATTCCCGGATCGGGCTAAAATCAGTTATAGGGTTTTTCTCTCAAGAAATTCTCAATAGCAGCCCGAATTCAGGAAGTTTGCACTGTTTCACCCCAATGCCTGTGAAAGCTCGTAAAGACCTAGATCCTGCGTCTGTTCTCTTACAGATCGCGAGAGATTACCGTCCAATCGGACTATGAGAGTGAGAATAAAGAGAGTGATGTGTACTATAATTCTGTCCTGTTCCAATCCAATTTTACTAATGTAGCCAGTGCGTCAATAAAATAAGTATTTTATTTATTATACATAGGATAATTCATATAAATAAAATATAATTTATTATAGTCGAAAGCTGTTATACTTCCTAGAACCTATTATATTCCCTTTGGTTTATTCATTTTTACCCTGTCGAAAATAATTTTCTATGGAACAGAAATTATGGGTTGGATGGCTGCTACCATAATTCGGTCCGTCGTTAAGATATTCCAATTGGTAAATAGATAAAAAAGCATGTAGACTGACTTAAAACATACATCCCGGTTAGTAAACATAACAATTCAGTAAGTTGTGCCGCATAAATGGAATATCTCAGACAGACATTTGGATCTATTTGTCTGTAGTGAAACGGATTCGATATTAAGCATATGTGTATATTATATTTTCGCGGTGTATTAAATCAGGTGGTGGATGGCGCGAAACACAGTTTGATTGCGGCGTTCATACTGAATAGACGATATAACGCTCTCGCGCTTGAAGGAGTTTGCCGCGCGCGCTTATTCGAAATTCAAAAGTGACAGTCCAATTTTTTCCATAAATTCCATTTTAACTGCCAGTGTTTCTTTTTTGAACTTCGTGACAATGGACAGATTATAAATACATACGAAATTTATGTTAGACGACACTTTTTTAAGAATTATTTGAACTAAACAAAATTTACGTTTGTATAGTTCTTATTAGCATTTTCTGACATTTTTGATCCCTTTAGCTGTGCTTAGTTAGTGTGAGCAAAAGCCGTCATGGCGAACACGTAAGTAAAGCAATATTTACATAATTTTGAAAGTACTGATTCAAGTTAAATAATTATTTTATAGTCCAGTTGGGCCACCATTTGCAACAAATTTCCTCCCACTTAAAGTTGCGCTTTTAGGTGGATTAATGTTTAGGAAAAGTTGTTTAGATTTTAAGGCCTAAAATACACTTTACCATAATAAGTTTTGTGATAACATTCAACAATAGGAAAAATAAACATCTAAAATTTCAAACTCATTTTTTAAAATCTTTATTTAGTCATAAAAAATATTTTTTTACTTAATTGACTTCAAAAGTAAAGTAAAGTTACAGCATATATACGTCCTACTGCTGGGCACGGGCCTCCCCTCATTTCTGAGAGGGTTTTAGGGCAAGGAAGTGTCCGCCACGCTGCCCCAATGGGTGTTGGCGTACTTCACATGTCTTCGAAATAATTTTTTTCTTATTCCTCAGAGATGCAGGTTTCCTCACGATGTTTCCCTTCACCGCCGAGCACGTGGTAAATCAGCACTTAAAATTGCAATTAACAATTTCATTGGTGCCGGCGGGGATCGAACCCGGGTTACTCGGGGTTCTGTTATATTTACAGCAAACGTTAACCATCTGAGCTACCACGGCTCTTAATCTCTTAATTATCTTTACCATCTTCGAATGCATAACTTATAGACTGTACTTACCATCAGGTGGAATAGTAGAAGTCAAATACTGGTTTAGAATTGTAAAAACAATCTAAATGATCTTAAAATAAAGAACATATCATGTCCAATGTGTTGAAATAGTTAATTCACATGAAAATAATTCTTAAATATTTTAAAAGTCTGAAGTGTGAAAGATTTGATAACATTGTTTTGATGAGATAACTTGATCTCTTCACTAGGCTTCATTTTAAAATACTGAGAAAGTATAGCCGCGTCTAAAAATAAAATGCAAGAAGTTTCTCCTTTCGTCGCAAAAAGATTTTGTGATCTTTTTATATCGGTTCTTAGACAGGTTTTGTCTGACTGACGCAGCAGGGTATCTCTTGCTAAGAATTTAAGCTGTGTTTTTGTTTTATTTGTAGTTTAAGTCGCGGTAGCTCAAGAGCTAAGCGTACGCCTCGGGTTTGATTCCCGCCGTCACGAATAAAATTATCAATCGCCATTTAAAGTGTAAATTTACCACGTGCTGGACAGTAAGGTAAACATCGTGAGGAAACAAGGACTTCGAGGACATGTGAAATCCACCAGTCGGGCGGCGGACAAATTATTTTATAACCCTCTCAAAAGTGAGAGGTTGTCTGTGCCCAGCTATGGGATATATATATATATATATATATATATATATATATATATATATATATATATATATATATATGGCTGTTACTTAAATCTTAATGAAAACCGAAGATGCTATGATAATAGGAAAAAATTAGTTTCAAAATATTAAAGGTGAACCTAGTCTGATAGAGAGCATCCGCATTTTGTGTGACTGTCACTCGAGACATAAGAAGCCCCGCTTCAAGCTTGTCACTTACATATGCCACTTATGCCTGCCTGAGTACAGAGTGCTGTGCAATCGCGTGGTAAATAATTTGAGTGGCCGGAGAACTGTACTCAACTTACTCAGAAAAGTATGTTATTCCCGTGATTACAACTCAGTTGAGCTAAGTTTGCACTTCACTGAAATGAGACGCCTTTGTCGCTTTCCAGTGGTATGTAGATAATTTAAAGTACCTAACAGAGTAGAAATATATTTAAATAGACTACCTACTATAATGTGAGAAAAATACATTTGTTTCAAAATGATGTTTTTTTTTTGCAAACCGTACGTGTTTGTTGTGTATGCAGAATGTTCTACATCGATGCATGCTCAAACATTCATCCATGTTCCAAAAAAGGCTCTTTAAAAAATATAAAGCACACAGCTGGCTTGAAAAAATTACGACACAAGTTTGACTTGTATTATAATCCTAATGTCTAATAATTCCTCCAACGCTGCTAGTCAAGTTGACTTTCTACATTCGCGAACTTAAAATAGAAAACTATAAAAATGAATGGGAATGACAAATATTCTCAATGTTAAGTCACTTGACTTAAATATAGAAAAAATATTTACGACCTATAAGTCTTAAAAAAAGATGGAGATAAAGTGTTTTATTTGTTTTAATAAATGACGTTAACGATTGCAGAAATTTAATTTTGCTAATCGCGCAGATATCCCGAAAGCTGTTTATTTTTTCTCGGTTCTTTTTTTTCCCTTGACGTCTGTCTGGGTTGCGGTACCCTTTTGGGTGGTACCCTTTTACCTTTTTTATATGTAAGAGGAGGCAAAAGTGCATACGGCTCACCTACATATGCCCCTGAAATCCAGTTTAACCACTGAAGTATCAGGTTTCAATTGGTAAAAAAGTCTCACTGAAATTTATGCACCTCTAGAAATGTAAGTTCTGTCTGTGATTCCAATAAAATAGTAGTAGTAGTAAACAATAGTTGCTCCAATTAATTAAGTGAATATCCACCTTTTTTCCTCTTAATTGAGGCAGACGGCCCTTTGACCATTGTGCCAAAATATCACATTTTATTGTTATATCATGATTTTAATATAAAAAACTAAAATCACATGTCCCACCAGCATGTGAAAACTCATTACATACCATTGGAATTTAATCTGTGGTAAGGTGCATTCAAATATAAGAACAGTTAAGAGCTCATTGATATGGAATCTATAGTGATACCCTATCGATTGCTTATAGATAAATAATAATTTAATTTACGACGTTGTAGCATGAATGAGTCGGCTCAACCTGGGATATCCCAAGAATATCAGCGTGAAATGTTTTAGACCAGCGTGAACTTAACGGCTTCGCAGCGCAGTTGCTATGCAATGAGCCACGCGTTCGAATCCCGCACGATACAAGTATTTGTATGGCCTATAAATAATTATTCCGGTTCTGGATGTTCGTCCTTGTGAAATTTATATATGTAAACGTCCAGTCTCGATAAGATTATAATATATTATATATATATAAATGCCTCCACGATACAGAAGTGAATCCTAGTGCGAGGGTAATTGATAAAAAGTTATTGCTACTGTATTTCGTATGGTGAGTAGAGAATCGGAGATCATTTTCACTAGAAACAAGGAATTTCATCTTGTTTTAGAGGGTAAGAACGTAGAAAATAGAGACACACGTAATCGGAGTAAAATACAGACGCTGGCAAACTATTTCACTCCTTTGCCTTCGCATTATGAACGACGAAGCAAACAGTTAAGTTTAAATATATAGTATTTAGCGTAAATCAAAGGAATAATTTTTACGACAACAAATCTTTATATTTAATCGTTGGTGCGTCTGTGATCGCATAACTTCTGTACGACTTGGGATCGTATTTAAATAGTGAATTTGCTTTGTTGATACGATAGTTTATAGTTTTATATTATAGAACCCTGAAGTCAATTTATATACTTACAAATTCCTTATTAGTGGACATTTGATATTCTTGTTGTTTGTTATATATGTTAGTTTAGTTTTAAAAAAATCATAAAATCTAGACCAAATAGGCTATGATCGAGTTATCAACACTGTAAAACTGTAAAAATTCCGGAGTGAATTCAGAGTGTTACTCATCGCGCCATCTACCGGAAAGCACAGAACGTCTGCCAGGCCAACTAGTTTTTATTTAAAATGTTATTACCGTATGGTATTTACTTTGCCTTTAATGGCAGCTAATCAGTGATATTTGAAAGTGTAATTTTATGACATTTAAGTAGCCGATAAATATTAAACTTCTATTATGTGCAAAAACTTGTATTATGTAATTGAATTATTAATACAATAGTTGATTTATACGATCACTCAAAGCGGTTCTCATACCTTATATGGGTCGAGTCAGCTCGAAGTTAGGTCAGCTGGAAGCTGCATGATATACGCATATTTAATGTATTTATGCATGGTAGAACCACGCTGCATCTATATTATGGTTGTAGCACGAATGGGTCGGCTCGACCGGGGACGGACCACGCTTTCACAGAATACTAGCGTAAAATAACAATTTAATACTGCTATGTTTCGTATGGTGAGTGTAGAGAATCGGAGACCCTTTTTACTGGAAACGAGGCATGCCTCTTAGTCCTGAGAGGTGACAACGTTTGATTCTTAATCGAGGATAAATGTAGATGTCTATGGGCCACAGCCTCCACTTACCAACAGGTGGACTGTGTGCTAGTTTGTCACCCTTATTCTATAAAAAAATTATATTTTATTAAAAGTTTTTTTTAATCTAAATACCTCTATTCCGGAAAGAACTAGTATGACGGACTCCTGGGCAAAAATGAACTCCTCCGGTCTAGTTAACCTGTAAGAAATGATAGACTTTGTACGGACTACGCGTTCCAATGTACGCATAATCTGGGTATGTTGAATACGCGTACAGCGCACCTTCATGCATTGCGGGATTATGACCGCGTGGTGACAAGTCGCAAGTCGACCAGCCAGTATCCTCCATGTCTTCACACAGCTGTCGTCTGCACCACTACTGCGTTACTTCTCATTGTGGAACCAAAATTCAATTGGCGCCGACTCGCCGCGAGTCGACACGCGTGCTTAAATTGTATACACGTTGCTGCAGCTACGGACTAGCGTTCCTGTGTACGCGTAACTGATTACGCGTACCTTGGAACGCTTAGTCCACACAAGGCTATATAAATATCTTACCATCCCCAATAGAAGTGTTCAAGTTCCACTATCCAGTGCAAGCCATATGTAAAATCAAACCGCTTAAGGATAGCAGCGACAAAGGTACTACATGACTATTTTACCGTACTTTTGGTTAAGTATGCAATTTAAATAAATAATTGCTACAATAAGTGCTTATTTACCACGTGCTCGACGATGAACGAAAACATAATGAGGAAATTTGCAAGTCTAAGAAATTTAAAAAAAATTCGAACATAATATGTGACGGCTGTCACCACAAATTGACACAGCACGGCGGACATTTCCTTGCTCTAAAACTCTCCTAGAAATATAAAGAGGCCTGTGCTAAGCAGTGAGACGTATATAGGCTGTAAGTTTACTTTACATGACTCTATTCTAGTTTTTCAAAAAAAAAAAACCCTGCCTCCGGTGTAGGATTTTCTCCTGTATTGTGGATGCGGTATACATATAAATATATTCGACCAAGGACAAACATCCAACCCGGAACAACTATTTGTAAGCGTCTTGATACGTGTTTCGTGCGGGATTCGAACCCGCGGGCTTGTAAGGCCGCAACCAAACGCCACTATACTACGAAGCCTATATGGAAACCACTCACAAAGTAGTGATTGTAAGCGACATAGCAATGCTGTAATTGCAATTACAGGAATAACGATAACATAATTCCACCCACTTATCGGTTGTTCACTTCGCGTTAACTCCATTAAAGGTGACATAGAAGTTGTTATTCGTAAATAATGAGGGCTAATAATAATAATCAAAAAATAATCCTTTGCTCACTAGATGTAGCTGGTTGTAGGTGAAGTATTTTGTTACGTAATGTCATTTAATTGTGAAGTGAGTTTTAAATAAAAGTTTATCAGTTTGTAGTGTATTACATGTATGAATACACAAAACAATCCGGCAGTAGTGGTTTGCTCTTTAATTTTAACCACATTTTTAACTCTTTTTTAATCTTTCTAATTTTATGAATATCTGTGGTTTGGTTTATTAATTTATTTTTAATCTGATCGATTTAAAATATAACTAATAGTACAGAAAGAAACATTAACCTGTACATTTTTCGAAGAAGGTGACTTACCGCTATCAAATCTGACAAATATTACACCTCATTTACAAATAGCAGAAAAAGTCGTGGATGCCATCATTGCTAACAATAACTTTAGTTAAAATAAAAATTTTAAATCCCTTACTATGTTACAACTATGTTCAGGTTGTAAGGTATACAACCAATTTTCAGCCTATGAGCAAACTAAGTAATTTATCAGAGTACGTACCTAGGGAGACTCCACAAAACTATAACTCAGAAATGAGTACATTCGAGAAATCTGGAGTAGAATATTTTGTTCAATTTGTATTTTTTAGTATACTCATGCATGCATTAAAGGCTATCGAAAATCGTCTTTTTAACATAGGCGTTGCCTATACACTTATATTTGCCAGGATTGGCAGGCGAATTGGCAACCCCAGCTTATTATTTTCGGAAAGATTCTGCTGCTAAACTTCTGTTTAATTTACCACTGTCGCCTCTTAGACTTCCACGTGACCTCTGTAAACATAAACATGTATAAGTGTAAGTATTTTATGCCGGCACACCGCTTGCAACTTAACTAAGCACAGGTTCGGCCGCACATGGAATACCAGTGTTTGTCAGCTCCTTCCATTTGATCGCATCCAGTGCAGAGCTGTTCGAATCGTCGGCGACCGAGCTGTTTCCGATCGGCTTGACTCACTGGCAATGTGAAGAGATGCTGCATCTCTTTGCGTATTTTATACATTTGCCACGAATACTAATTCCAACCGCACAATTACACCATCGCACACCGCGACAAAACTCGCGATACTATCAATTACATCTAAATGACTGGCGGTCCACCACTGTGGGATTTAAAAGACGTTTTCTTCCTCGCACAACTTCCTTGTGGAATTGACTACCGCCATGGATTTTTCCGGACCGATACGACTTAGGGACCTTCAAGAAAAGAGCCTGCTCCTTTTTGAAAGGCCAGTAACGCAACTACAATTCCCCTAATTGATAGAAGCAGACGTTACTTTGCGGAAATCCATTATAATAAAAATATAAATTACTTGGCAACCTTCCGCTAACTAAATACAATGATGTGTCTTACCTGGATTGAAGAGATAATTCCTCTGGTGTTGCAGCTGTTCATGGGCGACGGTAATCACTTACCATCAGGTGAGCCGTATGCTCGTTTGCCTCGTCTTCTATTATAAAAAACGTTGTTCGTCTCAGGTCCGTGTTTGCGGGCTGTGATTTTTTACCTATATATGTGATTACAAGCAGTCCATACATAAACCGACATTGTTACAGGCAACAATTTATTATTGAGCTTATTTTGACAGATGCAATACATTAAATGTGTATACGACACAAATATGATGTCCAGAAATATATTAAAGGTATATTAAAATTAAAAAACGCACTGACGGTGAGCTATGAATATAGAGATAATTATCTGGGTGATGCAAATCATGATTCTGGGATAAAATTATTAAACTATTGTATTGTCAGCGGTTCTTGATACGAGTGCAAAATTTTGCGTCTGCAAGTTGGTGAAAATTACATTAAAAGATTCCGTTAGTACATAGATGGATATAAATATAAAATGAGGGGTCTCTGATTACTGCATATGTGTCTATACTTTGATTTCGACATGGGTCGGTCTGTCGAAATTAAAAATGCATGGCCGCCGTACGACTTTACTGAGCTTAGTCCTTTAGTCGTTTAGTACTAGCGACATTTAAATTGTAAATTCGAGTTACCTTGAATTGCAGTCCTAAATTTCTATTGATAAGCAATTTAAAAATCATTTGCATGCTATTTATCGTCTGAAGCTTAGGCTGCGTACAAACATTTTACATAAAATAGTACTTTTTTAAAATAAATTAAAAAATCCACTTCAAATAAATAAAAATAATAAAATATTAATAATACAATGACTTCAACAATGAAGGTTGTCACCTCGTCACCCGTGAGGGCTATAGTGGAAAGCCTCGTTTCCGGTAAAAAGGATCACCGGTTCTCTAGACTACAGCATACGGATCACAGAAGCATTAAGCTGCTATTTCATTTTTATGCAATAAAAGTGACTAACGAGCACACAGTCCACACGATGGTAAGTGGATGCTGTGGCCCATAGACATCTATAATTGTCCTCGATTAAGAATCAAAACGCAGATGCGTTGTCACCCCTGTGGAGTAAGAGTTCTCTACACTTACCAAACGAAACACAGTACGTTAAGTTGCTATTTTACGCTGGTATTCTGTGAAAATGTTGTCCTACCCCGGTCGAGCCAACCCTTTCGTGCTACAACTATGCCATTAATAGAGCTGCAGCATGGCTCTACCACGTAAAAACATACGTACAATAAAGATCATGCAGCGGAATTGAATACCTCTTCCTTTTTGAAGACAGCTAATAGTGTTGCGTTACTATTTTCTTCTTATTACATCATCTTCTTTTTCTTCCTTACCGGTCCACTGCCAGACCTCAGACAGAAACCTCTCCCGTTTTAGGGTGTATTTCTCTCCTTGGGGGCCATCCATAAATTACGTCACACAAATGTTATGTTTTTTAACCCCATTCCCTTCCTTGTCACAAGACTGACGTCACATATTTTTTAATTTTAATTTCAGAAGTAATTAAAAAATTTATACTAAAAGTAATCTTCAATAATATCAAAGTAAAGTCTATATAATATTTTAGATAATGACTGGATTAGACCCATTAAAGAACCATAAACGATTAATAATGTTAATAAAAGATACAAAACTTAATCTTACGTTTATCACTGGCATTTATATTTCGCGTTATAGTATTTAAGATTTTAACATGTGATGTCACATAACTTTTAACCCTGTCCCTTGTCCCACAATATCAAATTTTGTTGTCCCCTCCCCTCCCCTAAAGTGTGTTGTAATTTTTGGATGGGCCCTTATTTTGCATTACTGTCTGAAGTCTTGCACCTTTGATGCTACTGTTCGTCGCCGTTATTGGTATTTTATATCTGACGTAAACGAAATTGAGATGCCTAAACCGCCATCTATCGGAAGCCATAAAGTTCTCAAGTCTCATTGACAACTGCCAATAAAATCAAATGTTTGCCAAACATCTATTTTCAAAGGCGTAACTGCTGTCTCGTAAAGCTGGAACTACAGTATGGGTATACGAGTACGTAACATTTGCACTATTATTAAGCCTTTCATGCAACCCTGGTATTTTGAATTATAAGCTGACTTTAATTCGACGTTGTATAATTTTCAATTATGCCTCGGTTTTCATTTCAATTTAAATCTTTAGATATGTCTATAGTTTGTATAGAGTAATAAATTTTCTACTAAGCTGCATACTTTTTTTAAAGTGTAAAACAAATTCAAATAAATTTGACTGATTCCAAAATTAAAATTCATTAAGTTTTTAAATTATATAATAGGTTCTTATTTATATGAAATTGGCGTTTTGTACGGGAGGAATATAGTCATTTTTTTGTAAAATATATTTAATTAATCGAAGTATGCAACGTTGTTATCTATGCACTTTTGCCATCTCACAGGTAGTTCATTGATCCCTTTACTAAAAAAACCATGAGGACGAGAATCAATAAACTCTTAGAAGGCGGTTTGGACTGCCGCATCGGAGTTGATTTTTTTCCTTGTTAGTTGTCCAAATTCCGGAAAAAATGGTAATCTGTTGGAACAAGGTCCGGGGAGTACGGTGGATGTCGCAGACATTCCAATTTTGGCTTATCTAACTTAGTGGTTGTTTGTTGTGTAGTGTGTGGTTTTACGTTGTCGTGAAGCAGCAGTGGCCTAGAGCGATTGACCAATCTCGGTTGTTTAGCAGCTAGTTCTTCCTTCATAGTTTGAAGTGAAGTTGCTGACAATAGATGTCTGGCATAATCGTTTTGGCTAGATTTTAGAAAGCTGTAGTGAACGACACCGGCGCTAGTCCACCAAACACTAACAAGTAACTTTTTCTGAGTCAATTTTCGTTTAGGGCAGGATTTGGCTGGGTCTCCAGGGTTCAGCCATTGCGACGAGCGCTTCCGATTATCGTACAGTATCCACCTTTCATCACAAGTAATGATTCCATTTGAAATCCCTTCATTTTTGTATCGGTTGAGCAAAGTAACACAGCAGTCGACGCGTGTTTATTTTAATTCATAACTTGCTTCAAATGGAATAATACAGTTTTATCACTTACCCCGAAGCCTGTAGCTATCTCTGAAGTGCTTTGTGATGGATTCGCTTCCACAATAGTCTTTAATTCTTCATTTTCCACTTTGGTCTCCGGCCGTCCACGGGGTTGGTTCTGAAGGTCGAAATTTCCAGAACGAAAACGTTGAAACCAAAAACGTACCATGCTTTCTTTTGCGACACCAGCGCCGTACATATCATTAATCCTTCGAGCTGTTTCTGCAGCACCGGTGCCACGGTAGAACTCGTACTCGTAAATATACCGATATTTCATTTCGGTAGTAACCACACAATGGAAAACATGAATTATCGGCGACGCCAAAGAAAATAATAATGAGGAAAAAACAAATGAATGACTATTTTCAAAACTCAAATGTACCAGCTAAATGAATTTATAAATTAATATTTGGAATTTTTAACGAAAGAGGAGACATTTCAGATCAAAGTGCTCACGACAAAACGCTAATGTCGTATGTAAGGACCCGATCTTGAACGAATTAACCACTGGACCCGACATAAAACACAAATGTATGAAAACTCGTTCAACCAAGTGGAGAATAACGCGCACGGAGATCTTATTACGTTAATGTAAACACAGATACGAAATTCGTAGAAGTTTACTCTATTTCTAGTGCTTGATCGTAGTCGATAAGATATATAGACGAACGATTGAGAAAGAAAAAGGCGTATCGTAAATAAGCTGTAAAACAAAGGAAATAAAGGGATAATGAAGGTGAGGTAAGCTTCCGGTATTTAAATTTTAATTAAAATAAAAGAAGCAGGACATTTTTATAGACTTTATACGATTATAGATATGATGTCAAGTGTTTTGTTAAGTTTAAATTTTTATTATGATTATTAGTATCATCTTTCTTAAAATGTGTTTCTTAGAATTTGTTGTGTTCTCTTGTTTTCTTATATAAGCAATTCTAATGTTTAAATACTTTTCAGCAACGGCTTTCCTTAATTCTTCGACGTGATTCACGTCATCGTTTTCAAATTTATGGAAATGAATGTCTTCGTACAACGGAAGTTGCACAATGTTTCTGTTACTTTCGGCAGAATAAAGTCTGTTGTGTAATCTTTTTTTAGTCTTTTATTCTGAATATCCTTCCTAAGTTCGAGTTCGCAGTGCTGACAAATTGCTATGGTATCACTTGAGGGAAGTATCAGTTTTCCCTTGTCTTTATGGGCAATGAGACTGCCTTCATTGGTGTCACTTTCTGTTTCTTTGCATTAGTATTAAAATAGGCAGTATCGAAATATACATTGCATATTATGGCGCTGTGTTTCGTCGGGATGCAGGTTTCATCTTTACGAACTGCTTCTACCCACTTTCTCTTCCGAGAAGGGTCACTGGGAAATCTGAAAATGTGTAATTTATGTGTTTATATTTAGTACAGATACTAATTTATTTTTGCATTTAATATTTTTTTTTTAAAAATTATTATTATAAATTTAATGACATCAGATTGTAGGATACTGTTATATGTATAAGTATTTTTAAGTGTTATTGTATTGTACAAATAACATCATCATTCATTCGATCATATCGTCAAATATCGATATATTTTTCGACATGGTCAAGCAATAGTCGATGTCAAATTGACAATGTCAAGTAAATACTTACATTGAAGAGCTAAAAATAATCATTTAATTTCACATTTAGAAGACTGTGCGGTGCTACGATGTATTATAGACATTTACATCCATTCTCGATTAAAAATCAAAATGCAGATGCCTTGTTTCCAGTGAAAAGGTTCTCCAGTTCTCTATACTAATTATACGAAACACAACAGCATTTAGCGGTTATTTTACAACGGTACTCTGTGAGAGCATGGTCCTTCCCTATTTGAGCCAACTCATTCGTGTTGCAACTATAATGTAGATGTATATAGATAGGCTACCACGTGTAAAAATTGGAAAAACTAATCTACCAAAATCGTGATAATATATTTTCCGTAACACTCGACGGACGAACATTTCGCTTATAAATATATATTTGACTAGCTTGCCAGGCAGACGTTTTTCTGCCCTCTACAACGACCTTTGGTCATGCACTATTAAAAATCCTTAAATTCGCAAAAAAAAATTGTGGGTCACTCATGGGCAAAAAAAAACTATCCCATATTTCAAGTTGGACCAAACTGCACACAGTGTGCAAATTTGATTAAAATCGGTTAAGTAGTTTAGGAGTCCATCGCGGACAAACAACGTGACACGTAATGACGTAATTTATATATATTAAGATTAAGATAGTATATACTACTACTATATATATATTATTAGTTCGCAAAGAGGTACATAATTTATTGGAGATTGAATAAATAACCCAAAATTTACAAATGTGATAAACTATTTCTAAACTGAATCCTAGAAAAGCTGCATCCATAAATCTGATTCGGAACGTTTCGTGAACAAACCTGTTCTATTAGTCATCACTCGTGACTGGAGATCTCTATTATTTCCATTTTCGAGTTCCCATGGCATAATAAACGAATTTATTGAGTGATCTCAATAATATATTAGATTGTTAACACAAGACAGCAAATTTTTAGTCCATTTTAAGACATACGTGTCGTCAGCATCGTTACAGCGCATTATAAGGCCATTGCTGAAGATATTCCTCCCCTAACGACTGCCTTACGCGGGCCTGAGCCATATGCATATCTATTAACAACCTGTATGTTCATCTAGAGGTCACATAACACTATACTTCATACTGGCAAAATATAAGTTTACAATTCGAGGGTCTTTCTTTTCCTTAGGTTATCTGTTACTAAGAACAAATCAAGTAAAAAGCTATTTATTTACTGCCTGCCTCGTTAGTCTAATGGTTGTAGTAATGCGACCACTAATCATACTGGATTTGAATTCCGGGTCGGACAAAAAATCTATTATTCAGTTTTTCCGTCAAGAAATCAGCTACTGAGTACAGCCACTGAGATTTTCTTTTTGTCTGAGAATTTCCCGGGGTCAAAAAGTCGGTGGTGTCTCAACCCCGAAAGCACGTAAAGCCGTTGGTTCCACGCCTGATCTCTCTCCGGTCGTGTCGGTTTACCGTCCCATAGGATTATGAGAGTGAGGGAATAGCATAATTCATATGGATTGAATTAGATGTGATGTTTTAGATGGACTTAGGATTTTTATATTAACAGCAGAAAATTGGGGCTGTCCTCAATTTTCTGTTTGTATTTACTAACACGTTTCTTTGCACAGAATACCTCTTCGGTCTGGTGGTCGTCAGCGCAACAACTGATCATGTGTTAACGAAATCAAGTTCTCATCTCGACCCGCGATCCGAATCCGCGACTTTCCACCGGTCTCGTCTGTGATAGAAAACCTTATTTATTGTTGACCAGGGTGCGCCTAATGTAAATACGAGAGTACAAAATAACTGCAGTAAATAACCTATGCCAATGTATAGTGATAGATTTCCTCCAGACAGTAACGGTCACAGCGGCCAGTCTCAACGTAGATTAGCCATCTGCGCTGGACAGGATTATAGTGCACGAGTAGTTATCTGGTAGGACTTCTTTCTCTGTCTAATAGCTCGTCTAGGTAAGTAACGCCCTCTCAGCCAATTCTGACGCGTGCACTACTGCGTTCTGGTCTGAAGGTAATAGAGAGCCAGTGTAGTCACAGGCTGTGAGGCACTCCATCTTAGTCCCTGAGGACTAAGATGGAGTGCCACCTCTGAAGGTGACAAGTGACAACGCATTAGTAGCCTTATTTATTTGGAGTTACAGTAGTCCACGGACTGCAGTAGCCACTTACCATCAAGTACACTTCAAGTTTACGTGGTAGAGCCATGCTGCAGCTATATAGTGGTTGCAGCACGAATTGGTCGGCTCGACACGGGGTACGACCACGCTCTCACAGAATACCAGCGTAAAATAGCAGCTTAATGCTGCTGTGTTACGTATGGGGAGTGTAGAGAACCGGAGACCCATTTTACTGGAAACGAGGCATTCCATCTCAGTCCTCAGGGGTGACAACGCATCTGCATTTTGTTTCTTAATTGAAGATAAATGTACATGTCTATGGGCCACAGCATCCACTTACCATCAGGTGGACTGTGTGCTTGTTTGTCACCCTTATTCTATAAAAAAAGTTCGTTAGTCACCTCATTTTTTTTAAATTACGATAATGAATCACAGAGGTTCAATCAATTGCTTTTAAAGAAATTCCGTCAGAAAATCTTTTAGTTTTAGAGCGTAAAATAAAATAGGATTTAATTGATTTACGTAAAAAGTAAAAATTAAGTTTTTTTATGTTTTAAAAACAAAAGATATTTTATTTCGTACGTGGTTTCGAACATTACTTAAATATGTACGATAAGAGGTTTTTTTTATTTTATCGATAGAGTTGAGTTAATTGAGACGGCCATATAGTAGTTTTAACGACTTGTTTCTGAACGATAGAATACGCTTCGATAACATTTCATGATTTAAATATAATGTATACATCGATATATATGTACTAGGCACTAGATATGGCATTCCGAACACTCACTATGTTCAACTGAACTGTACTGTCCGTACACCTGTTATTGTGGCTTCTATATTCATACAGTGCGGAGCCGCGCTAAAAATAATTTTATATTAAATTAGCACATATGCAAAACAAACGAAATATAAAAAAAAATGTACTCGATTAACTTTACAATCTAAATAAACAATTATTTATTACGACAATTTTCCCTCGTTTATATCAACTGCGCATGCGCGACTCTACTGTTTCCCTCGCATACCTACGCGGATACAGAGTAGTGCACATTTTTTGTTTGGAATAGCTTCTCTAGTACGTAGTACATTTAACTCAATGAATGTATATATGTTCATTGTGCAAGTTTTAGAAGATGCTAAGTCTCCTTTTCTGCTATAAGTCTGTCTGGGTATTTACCTCTTTCTTATCTATTTCTGCTGCTAAATTGCACTGCTGTGTTATGCATAGAATAGAATAAAATATTTTTATTCAATATAGGTTACATGTAATTCTTGTTGAAAGTAATCTATTTAAACCTAAGCCTCTATCCTGGGAAGAACAAGCAAGAAACCCAGCGGGACTTTTTTTAAATCTGAAGGTTATAAAGAGCTAGTATAGTTATACGCATTTCATGCATAACCAATATATTTAAATAAATAAATGACACTTGGTTATATTCCTCAACTAATGGTCGCAATTTTGAGTAAAGATAAATTTGAGTAAAGATAAGTAATAAAATACAATTACAAATACCTACTTTAAAACTTTAACCTATAATAAAATATTAATTACAAAAATTGAACGGATATTGAACATAATAATACGCATGTAGGATATTTTTTTTGTTTGATTTGATTTATTTTATGTTTTGGAACAACCAATTACGAATGATATGTTACGCTAAATGCACACTTGACCGAATTCAAAGTGACGTAATAGCAAAAAAACATTCAGTTGTAATAATTCCTTTATCCATATCTTGATGATTATTCATAACCCCATTATTTTATTTTTCTCTGATTGTAAATTTATCGATTTTATTGATATCAAGGTCAGTGTTGCCATTTATTTTTAATAAATCTAATGCATGATACAATCTTTTAAAATAGTCTGACATTTGAAAATTGCTGTTAGTATTAATATTATATATTTTGTTAGTAGCATTTATTAATTCCTACAAAGAGTGAAGATACAGCCTATATATACGAATACCTACATCCAACTTCCGGGCACAGGCCTTCTCTCGTTTCTGATAGGAGTTTTAGAACAAGGAAGTGTCTTCACACACTTGACATTCCTTCGAAATATTTTTTAATTTCTCAGACATGCAGCGTTGTTTCCCGCCAGCGGCAGTATATTGCCAATTCAAACAAACTATAAAAATGTTTACACATTTTTTTTAATATCAATTGACACAATGAGCGTGGTCGCACGCCTATACGTAATTGTGTGCCACTACACACAAGTTTCTTGTTGATGTTTGCCTTCACCGTCGAGCACGAATCAGCATTGACATTTCCTTTTTCTAAGCTTTTGGTTTATCACAAGAAGCTATTGCCAAAAGAATATAAACTATAAATGAACTACTACATTCAAAGTGTTTTCCTTTTTTTAATATTATCTTTAGCGAAATAAGCGTTGTGACTTACTGTGTGGGTACGTAAAAGACCAACCTTGATCGTTCCGTGGGTGTTGTGAGAGTCTAGGTCTACTATGGGAAAGGTGAGAAAGTTCTCATGTAGAGATTCTCCGATAGAATTCGGTATAATCATATAATTTATGACAGACGTATAACACTCTGGGTAACTCTGTTGACGAAGAGTAGTTTTAAAGGATTAAACAGTCTGATACTGTGATCGTAAATCCGACTGTTAACATCCTCTATGTAATGTGGGAGGTCCATGACTAGCCGAGGACTTATGTCAGTTGATGAGAAAAAGACCTAATAGTTACATAGCAAAACAATCTTAATAAGCTCCATTGCTTAACATGTTTTCCAAGCTAGCAACTGGTTTATTTGAAGCAGTTAAGTTAGTGGTGTTCTGGGTAATTTTGAGATTATGGAAAAATTAAAGCCTGATAAACACTAGTCTTAATTTATAATATACGGGAAAACCAAATGTTAACTGCCGGCACCAATGTAATTTCTAATTCTAAAATAAATACTATTTAAGGACTTTACTTATAATCTACTAACACTCAGTGGTGGACACGTTCTTATTTCAAAAACTCTTTCTGAAATGAGTAGAAGCCTGTGCCTCATTTTGAGTATCACCGTCGCTCGAAAATATCCACGTAAATTGGTCTGTCATTCTTGAAAAAAAAAGTAAAACGCTTCAATGCCAGTAATTGCGTCTTTGTTCCTTACAAATATAATTCTTGGTTACCAGTAACAGATATTTTGAGAGTCATAATTTATAAAAAAAAAGCGTGCTTGGTTGCAAATAATTACATCTTTAATTTATATTTTTTATATCTTTCTCCACGTTATATTTAAAGAGTATTCAACACTCGTACTTTATTTGCGTAGGCTCTATGCTCTCGAGTCATTGGCAGCTACATCGATAGTCATCTAGGCCTCGAAGAACGGTCAAACTGCCTTACACACGTTAAAAAAGGGCGTGAATAGGTGATACGGCTAGAAATAGCCTGGCATTTACGTGTAAAACAAGAACAATGTTTTTCATTTTTTGATATCTTTACATGTAGATGAAGAGTGATGTAAGAAAGATTGTTGTCTTATTTAAAATATCGAACCATTTAATAAAGACAGAGTAAACATATTAAGTAACTGCTTAATTGATCACAATTTATTAGCCGTGCTCAATATGCGTCGCTGCCTTTTTTGTCCGAAGCATTAGTGGGCTTATCGGATGAATGGTATAGGAATGCATAGAAAACGAACAAACAAACAAATAAATATATCTTTTGTCAGAAGCCTTCAACACACCGAACAACACAAAATTCACCTACTTACTATCCATCATTGTCGAATGAATGGTATATGAACACGGGACAAAAAAACATAAATTTTTATATCAGACAAGTCCCTATTTACGAAAACGTTTTTTGACTACAAATCTATGTGACAGGTTTATTTGTAATACGAGTACAATAGAATATAAAACCCAATAAAACCCATTTGTTTTTACACATAAAAGAGATGGTGTAAAGTGTTATAAGCTCTATTTATCAAAATTTTCAAAATTATTACACGCAATAATTGTGTTACTTTATTGTATATTACAATCTAAAATTGAAACGGTCAATGAACTGTTCAAAATTTGTCGACACTTTTTTTCGGATAGACGCAGTAAATGTTTTGTTAGCAAAGATTGAGTTGGCGCCAGCGCGGATTAGAAACATAACAAAAAAATATGGAGTACACATAAAGAGATGGTGTAAAATGTTATAAGCTTTATTTATCAATATTTTCAAAATTATTACACGCATAAATTGTGTTACTTTATTGTATATTACAATCTAAAATTGAAACGGTCAATGAACTGTTCAAAATTTGTCGACACTTTTTTTCGGAAAGACGCAGTAAATGTTTTGTTAGCAAAAATTGAGTTGGCGCCAGCGCGGATTAGAAACATAACAAAAAAAAATATGGAGGAATGTGGGGATTAAGATATAACTGAGATGTTTGAAGTATTACTGTATTACTTAAATTATTTTATTACTAATTATCCGCCTCGGATTCGCACGGGTGATTTCTAAATATAGACAGTAGCGCCACCGGGTCCAAATGTGATTATGAACCATCTAGGGACCTATTTCAACATACAAAAAATTTCATTAAAATCGGTTGGATGGTTTCAAAGTCTATAACGGACATAGGTAGAAACACAGAAATCGTAATAATTTGTCTTATTATGACTATTTTCATGGGTAGAAACATTTTTTGTGTTTCATTTAGATAATATACTATTTGTTTTCGTAACACTCAAATCTAAACAATATTAATTATACGTGGTAGAGCCACGCTGCAGCTATATTATGGTAACACGAACGGGTTGGCTCGACCGGGGAAGGATCGCGCTCTCACAGAGTACCAGCGTAAAATAGCAGCTTAATACTCTATTTTACGCTTTTATTTTACCTGTCTTTCGTATGGTGAGAGTAGAGATCCGGAGACCTTTTTTACTGGAAACGGGGCATTCCATAGTGACAACGCATCTACGTTTTGATTTTTAATCGAGGATAAATTTAGACTTTACATACAGCGTTCACTTACCATCAGGTGGACTCTGTGCTCGTTTGTCATAAAAAAGATTAATCGGCCAATTAATCGGCCATTTCTTAACCGATTAAGGGGAAATATAATCTCAAATGGCTTAGCAAGATCCTTCGTTATGCCGAAAATATTGCAGCATTAATTTTGAAATAAATATATGGTAAAGTTGAGGATTAATGTTAAGAATTATGTAGTTAGACGAAAACACGATTTCGTAAAATTTTCTCAATAGAAAAAAAATCTAAAGTTACCTCCAAAATAAACAATAAACCGCTGTTATTCATAAAATACTTTAAATAAGATCATGAAACTTTGCATACTAACTGAACTAACTATAAAGCAGTGCTTATGTTATTTACTTTTTTTAAAATACCATTATTTTCACTGTAAAAAGAAATTACCTAAACTATCGGCCTCTTGAAGCGTGATTCCTGCCGCCCGGTCACTTCGCTTCGGCAGGGGGGAGGTTGTGTCGCTTACGATCAGAATATACATTACGCAACAGGACGACGTAAAATTAAAATGGGAAATAACCGTAATAAAAATAAGAAGCGACTGGCTTGGCGTTAAGAAACAGGCATAAATATGATAAACCTAATGAAATAAGTGTCTAACGACCTTTCTACTTACAGTATTGGTGATTACAAACATGTCGGTACATAGCATACGACGCGCGGGCAAGTGGGGACGAAATTAGAATTTCAGCTGACTTACTATATCCCCTTAATCGGCTAATCGACCAATCGGCCAATGTACTAATCGGCCCAACTCTACTAAAAACGTACATTGTCATTCTGTCCTACTTGCCGCGGTATAGTGCCAAGAACACTGGCTGCGTTTCCTCGCTGAATGGCTATACTAAGCCTTTGAGTTAGAAAAGAACCAGCCCTCTTATCACTAGCAGCGACCACCGATCGTAGATACACTAAACGGATCGATAGTCTCTAGTCTCTGCAGCAAATGGCACAAATATTTAGTGATCTCTCAGATACTCATATTTGCGCTTAGTTCAAAGGCCTTTGAGGTCGCCCCGACTCTAAACGAGGTAGCCCTGAGATGAAATGCTGCCAAAGTATCTAAGCACGTAGCATCCCACCCTAAGACTTTACCTCTCTTCCAAGGGACCGAAGTCATACTGTCGGGTCTCCTACCATAGTCTCTAAATATTACACAAGGTTCTTAAACCGAGGCCAACATTTATAGATATGAAAGCTCTTCTAATACTTTTTATTTCTTTTCAACCGAATTCAAACAAAAAAGGGGGTTGTCAATTCGATTGTATTTTAACTTCCCGCTATGAAACTCAATGATTTTAAAAAAATGGGGTAAAAAAGTTATTGTTTTCACCCCGGTTTTGAAAATCGAGTTCTCATCAGATCTCGACGTTTGAAGGTTCTAGGAAGCTATTCTGCCTATTTTTGCAATGATGTCCGTATTTCTCTATGTATGTGCGTGTGTATACATATATGTAAACATGTAAACATTCCATAACTTTATAACGGAGTTCCCGATCGGGAAACGGTTTTCAGCATCTGAAAGAGCCTTGCTGAACTTAGATTTTCGGTAAATTTAGACCGAAACGTTTTGATTCGTCACGGTTTGATTCTGCAAAAACCTCAAAAATTCGAGTAATTTTTATTTTCAAAAAATAGTTTTCTTGGAATTACTTCGATACCCTTGTTTTGATCAATTCTATAATCCAATCAGCTCTTCTACTCAATAACCGACATCTATTGCCGTGAAATGCATCAAAATGGGTTGATTAGTTCGAGCGATATCGTTGACAAAAGAAATCTCGAAAAAGTGTTTTTTCAAAATAACTTGAAAAAAAAACCCGCGGCACTCGGCGCGTGGGCCGTCCTAAAATAACTTTCGCGAAATAATAACTGTCACGAAATAACTAGGCTAAATACTCATTGTAATGGAACTCCAAGGTTACTACTAATCCTTTTTATTAACAACACTGCTTGTTATCAGACGAACGCAAACACTAGCTTAGGCGTTGGGAATTTGTGAGCAAATATTTGCTAGTGTAGCTATTAGACGAAGATTTTTTAAACCCGCCGTTAAAAGGCCAGAAATGCAATATACAGTAAACACGCATAACTTTAATGTGTATATTTCAAGCAACTGTTTACATGTAGATGAAGTACATAAAACTACGAAAACCTATGGGAACAGATGGAAACTTATGCCGTTGTGACAAGCTAGGATTGACCGAAAATGTAACCGTAATTTTGATTTTTTTTTCTTATTAAAGTAGGGGTGACAAGCGATGGTAAAAAATACTATGGCATTTAGATACCTACATCTATCCTCAATTAAAAATAAAATACTTTTACGTGGTAAAGCCATACTGCAGCTTTATAAGTAGTATAGTTGTAGCACGAGTGGGTCAGCTCGACCAGGGAAGAGTCACGATCTCACAGAATACCAGCGCGAAATAGCAGCTTAACGCTGCTGTTTTTCGTATGGTGAGTGTAGAGAACCGGAGACCCTTCTTACTGGAAAGGAGGCATTTCATCTTAATCGTCACAGGTAAAACAACGCATCTGCATTTTAATTCGTAATCGAAGATAGATGTAGAGGTCTACGGACTACAGCAACCACTTACCATCAGGTGGACTGTGTGCACGTATGCCACCCTCATTCTATTTTAAAAAATGTAGATGAGTTGTCACCCTTGAAGAGATAAGCCTCGTTAGCTAAAGATATTAATTAATTTGCAACCTTCCGCTAACTAAATACAATGATGTGTCTTACCTAAATTGAAGAGCACCTCCCGGCCTCCCAAAATTGCGTGCACCATTCCCGTCACCACTAATCCCAGCACCACTACTCCCAACACAACCACTCCCGGCACCACTACTTCCAACATCATTATTCCATGAAACACAGACCATCGACGATAATACGAAACGTGTTTCGCCTCTTCACGAGGCATCCTCAGGTGATGTTATGCTAAAGCTTAACGGTCAGCCGCCGTTATCACCTGAGGATGCCTCGTGTAGAGGCGAAACACGTGTTGTTACGCTTACGGTGGTGTTACGCTAATTCTAATACGTAATGCTAATACGTAGCGCATCAGTATTATGCTGCTATTTTACACTGGTATTTTGAATTCCGTGCGAACGTGGTCCCCGGCCGAGCCGATATAGATGGCCATGATATAGGTACATGTTATTTTTCAAAGAGTAGCAAAATTTTAAACTGAAGTTTAAATACTTAAATAACGATAACCGTTATTGCAGTTTTTGAAAATACGAGTAAATAAGGCTTCTACATCTATTTGAAATTATCCCAAATTGAATGTGATTTATGAACAACAACGTTTTTGCCTACCGATCGACCCTTGCGAATGTGTGCGTGCGCAGTAAAATCAGTTAAAATAATGCATTATCATTTATCACACATTTTGAATTTAAAAGTTAAAAATGACAGAATCGAATTCGAAAAGTACGTGGTAGTGTCACGCTATACAAAGTTATTTTGCAATAACTAGCCAAATTTGCAGAGAAGGTTGAGAATATTTAATATAGGCAAATGTTGAAGAAAAATTGATTAAAAACAATCTCAAATAGTTTTTAATACCAATTTTTCGTTTCAGCCATAAAATAGCCGCTGTTTGGCTCTACGAATTTTCGTATATTTGTACTAGTAGCCCGCTGGACAGAAACTTAAGAGATAAAAAAATCAATAAACATCATTATCATCGTCATCATAGCCCATTTCAAGTCCACTACTGTACTAGACCTCCCCTAGGGAATGCCATAAAACACGGTCCTGAGCTTCGATCAATAATAGGTCCCGAGTCATCTGCTTCCAAGGACTTCTGTAGGTTTTACCAAGTCGTCACTCCATCTCGTGCTTAGCTTAACTTTCCTGTTCCTGTCGTTACCATTTCTGGCTGCCATTTGAGAATCTTTCTTCATGTGGTGCGTGTGACTGTACAGCCAATGATGACATTTGGATCTAAGATATGGTCCTTCACCGCTGGCCGTATGCCAACAAACATATTAAATTTAAATATATTTAGTAAATATTTTAAAATGAAGACAAGGTGATATACACTTTTGTAGCCAAAATTCTACATCGACCTTAATATTAGATACTATTTACGTTATTTGATATTTGTTTACACTATAATTTAACATAACACGACACGACATGACATTTAAAAGCATAATGTCGTCCCATTTTATCCTGTTATTTGTTGGTATTGTTAAAGATTACTAATGCCTTGTTGCTGTAACTCGCTTTACAATGCGAATAATTCATGGAAACATCGATTAAAATACTAGTTTAAGAGCCGTGGTGGCAGAAAGTCTCCCAGCACTAAGTGGACTTCACTAAAATTTATTTGATCCTAAACGCTTGAGATTAATTTATTCGCTGAAATCACTGCCTGATACCTGACCGAGAGACCTGATATGTACAGGTATATAGTGCATGGAGTACACCTCTAAACTCCATAGATCAGTGGCTGAAATACTTTTTGACACCTTTTTAAACACAGAGTATATTATTATTTACGGTTCAAGCTAGATGTTTAGCTACTCTGTGAATACGAAGCTTTAAAACCATAATAGAATTTTGACAAGAACGTGACCGTTGACGGATTGTTGCTCTTGTTTTATCGTTAAAATATTAGTTTGAAGTGGATTTTGATACGTAAAAGTGATGCGGTATTTTGTGTATTAAGTGTCTGCGCAAGTGAACTATTAAGAGCGCCACACACGCTAGGTAATGCTTGTCAGTTTTGCCTGTGCAAGCAACACCGACGGCTCGACCGAGTTCCATGCGGCACACACACGTAACGACAAACCTGCACAAGCTCTCAGGCACCATCATGGCACCGGCAGCGGTGGTTGACGTCGACTCAATAGCGCTCATAGGATTGTTATTTGTAATTTTGAAGAAAAAGAAAGGTAAAAAAACGATGCCGTACAGAGTGGTGCAAAAAGTGGTTACAGAAAAGGAGAAAATACAGCCATGTCAAATTACTAAAGGAATTAACATATTATCCGAAAGATTACCGTAATTGTTTACGTATGGACGAAAAAACTTATCTTACGCTGTTATCGAAAGTAACTCCATTAATTAAAATAATTAATTTAATTTAATAAATTAATAAAATTAATTTAAAATAAAAAATTATTGTCGCATTTTCCTCTATTTCTCTTAATTTGGTTACAAGTTTTTCATATGCTGCCGCTCTTCTATTTCGGTCATGATATTCTTTATCCTTCAATCGACATATACAGGGCTCCGATTTATATTATTCCAATAAATTCCTCTAAAATTGTATTTCGTTTGCGAGATGACATTATTGCGCAGTGACGTACGACGCCATATCCCCTCGACACTTGCCAACACTTGCCGGATAACTGAAGCCCGTCTGCCACACACGTTTAGTTATGCTTGCGCAAGCATAACCGATCGGTTAAAATATCAATTTCTATATTTTTAATTTTGCTTGCACAGGCAAGAAATTATGTCATACACACGTTCAGTTATGCTGGCACAGTTCAACTGTGCAAGCATAACCATCGGTTATAACCTAGCGTGTGAGGCCGGCTTTAGAGAAAACGACGAAACAAGTGCTTCGATATCGATATAAGCTTCAAGTTATTTTCATCGGTTAGGTGCCTTATCAACTTGAGTGACTGTCGTCATCGACTGTCCGCTGGGTTGAGCTGTTGTCAAAATCGTCCAAAAACTTCACAATGTAACGCATCAGCATTTTGTGAAAAAAATCTATAAAAACGAAGATACCGAATAAAATGAAAACATGGCTTAAAAGACAAGCATCCAAGCTGCTTAAATAAAATCTTAATAAAAAATACCATGATATTAGCACAGCCTAAGAAGAAACTGTGATATTAGTATTAGTATTAGATTAGTATTTGTTAAATATTAATGTATTAAGGCCCACGTCCTACTTTTTGACTGAATAATAAGTAGGAGCCTCTCAATTCGATTATTTTCTTTTTTCTTCTTTTTAAGTATCTTTATGCCATACTTTTGTCAATTATGAACTGATTTAATAATTAAAAAAATTAACTAAATAATTTATATGTTCCATATAAATTCCCACATAAATTTGGAGAAAAATTTCCACCCCTAAACGTGGAAAATTATGGAATGATTTCATTTTGACTTGGCATGTGAATAACAATGATAATCGTCTCTAATATATTTCTTTTTTTTTTGCTCAGCAGCAATGCCAGCGCATAACAGCGGACATGAATTTTTAATAAACCACTTTTTCGCAAAATAAATTGCAATAAATTTTTCTAGTGTCATTGTGTTATTAAGGATTATGTATGAATAAGCTTCCATAAATATGTTGCGTATTAGATTCCACATTAATCTTGTCACTTAAGACTTATCAGGGCACCTTCAATTATCAAATGGTGATTGCCAAAATTTTGTGAAAAATTTTGCTTAGCTCTTATGACCAAAAGCATAGAGCTGAAAACTGTCGCTATCATTCGGTGTTGACTGAAATATTTATTTTGTATGCGAATTCCGGTATGCAGGTTTTAAAGCAATTAATTTTGATAAATATTGTGTGCATGGGAGACAATTTATGGACGTGTGTTGCAATTTGAGGTCGCGCAGATCATTAATTTAATATTCTTTGTTCATAGTAATGAAGTATTTGCTCAGGTTTTATTTATCTAAGCAAGGTATAACGAGTTTGATGAACCAAAAATCAAGGTTCATCAAGGTGACGTTTCAAAGAGTGAGCGCTAGAGCCTAAATCCATTTACTTCCTCCATGATAATTTGCGGGGTTGATGATACTTCATCTAGTGCGAGTCTACATTCCGCTTATCGGCACTGGTGAACCTTTTTCGCCACGAGTTTTCAGTTCTTTGATCTATATGACCGACCACCGTAAAATTGTATCTCAATGCTGCTGTTTCGTATGGTGAGCGTGTGAGAACCGGAGACTCTTTCTACTGGAAACGAGGCATTCCACCTAAGTCCTCACGGGTGACAACGCATCTGCATTATGATTCGTAATTGAGGATAGATGTAGATGTCTATGGGCCACAGCAACCAGTTACCGTCAGGTAGACTGTGTGCTCGTTTGTCAACATAAAAAAGGGAAAACCGGTTAAAGAATTGTAGAATCATTTATTAGATGGATTTAAAAGATTCCCTACGAGATGGATCAGGACTGTGCTTTGTGGTATTCTCTGGGGGAGGAACCTAGTTTCAGCAGTGGTGTTTTGAAACGCTGTATCTATGATGATGATTAAATTGAACAAGTTAAAAGATAACCTTAGAGATAATAACTTTTGCAACCCACAAATACTTGCAACCAACTTTAAAAAAAGGCTACAGATGCGTTCTTGCCGACAAAATAGAAAAGGGATTGCTACCCAACCAGATGGACTCCGAGGCGGAAAGTAAAACAGTCCTACCATCTTACCTATGTCTGTATCGTTAGTGGACTACATTACGTAATCCAAAAATCCATTTAATATTTTCTGTCGTACTGCATAATTAACGTAGTCTTGGAAACTTTTCTTTATTGATAAAATCAATATAATCTTAGTAGCCTTGCATTTCGCAATTTATCATTTACATAATTTTTCAATTTTTGACTTGACAAGGTTGTTCATGTTTTAAAATAAATATTTAGTATATCGAAAGATTATAAGTTATAAACTTATAACCATATTTTCAGTTGTTTTTTTAGAAACATTTTTATTTTTTATTTTAAGAAATTTAAAAAGAACAGTTGAAAAATACGTAACTATTAAATTGCTTATTTACATCTTGGTTCTTGGTATAACACGTTCAGTTACGCTTAATCACACTCAAGGCCATTCTAGCGTTCACATTTCTGCGATTATTCATTTTTAGCGCCAAAACTGACACACGCTTTTTATTTCTTTATCGTGCATTGTTGTTTTGACACCAATTAAAGTGTCACGTATTTCAATTTCCGGTTTCCAACACTGTTTTGATTCGAAACGATTTAAATCGAACGGATAATCATAACGCTAGATGTCGTTCATAGTATTTGGAAGTGTTTTTGAATTTCGAATTACTGGATTTTTTAACATACTAAACTGATAAGCTACTGTTTCTGCTGTCCTGGTGATCCACTGCAGCCTGAATACCTCTAGGGTACTTTAAACAAAGAGGCATACAAATGCGTTGTCACCTCTGTAGGTTGAGAAGGCCTTACCTGTGTTAGCTTAAAATAAAACCATGATTTACTATAGTTCATAAAAGATAGCTTGATCTCTGCGACAGCTCTAGATACTCTAATTAGGTCGGCATGCCCATAAAGTATGACATTGACGGGTACTGTCTGTAAGAAATTCAGGACTTCATAGGCGTGATTTTTACTGACAGCTGTCGCAGAGATCAAGCTATATTTTATGAACTATACGTTCTCAGTGTCGAAGAAGACAAACCCCTTTTGTTCTTAGCCTACAGAAAAAAAATATAACAAAGTCATGCGAAATGCGCCAACACGGAATCAGACAGCGCAGTAAACTATTTCCTACTACCAAAACTCAGAAATGAGAGGCATGTAAACAGAAGTGGGACGAATATTAGCCGGTATTTTACGACGCATATTAATTATATTCTCGCAATATTTGATTTGATTACACATTGTAGATTTAATAGTGAATCTGTTTATCGAATTCCGCACCGTGCGTCATAAATCAGCACGTAAACCGGAGAAGGACCACGACCTCACAGAATACCAGCGTAAAATAGCAGCTTAATACTGATATGTTTCGTATGGTAAATGTAGAGATCCGGAGACCCTTTTTCACTGGAAATGAGGCATTCCATCTTAGTCCTCAGGGGTGAAAACTCATCTGCGTTTTTGATTCTTAATCGACGATAAATGTAGATATGTCTATTGTCTATGGGCCACAACATTCACTTACCATCAGATGGACTATGTACTCGTTTGTCACCGTAGACAGAGAAACCTATAGACTAATGATCGGCGTGACCTCGAGTGAGAAAGGATGATAACGAATTTTTAGGTTATACAATAATCTTTATGACTTTTAAACACATTTAGATAAAAAATTTAATTGTTCTAAGAACTGAACTGAACAAGATTCACCAATCTTAAGCTCACAAAACACTTTTTTCTCACTTAAAGCAACTTGTAAACTCCTTAAATCGCTACGCTGTTAAAGTTAAAAAAAAAACCGGCACGGAGAAAGGGACAAACAATCACACCGCTCTATCTCATTTCTATGCAAGACATGTGCATAAATCTATATTTTTCGTGTACGAATGCGAAAGAGGGCGTCAATTTGTCTATAGGTATCTCTGTCTACGTTTGTCACCCTTATTCTATAAAAAAAATTAACTATTTCTATAGAATAGACTAGATATTATATTATATATTTAAAAAAAGAGCTTACTCCCTTCTAAAGGGCCGGCAATGCCCCTGCAATTACCCTGGTGTTGCGGTTGTTCATGGGCTGCGGTAGTCACTTAACATCAGGTGAACCGTATGCTCGTTTGCCTCCTCTTGTATAAAAAAGAAGAGAAGAAGAAGTCGCAGGTGGCACAGGACCGTGCTTTGTGAGATAACTTAGGGGAGGCCTATCTTCAGAAGTGGAATCGTGAAGGGATGTAATGATGATGATGATGATGGAGTCAACAGGGATCGAACTCTATTTCTAAGTACTAGGAGAAGAAGAACTTTAGGATGAGCGCTACTCCTTACTATCACTGCTACAGATTATGACTTCACTAATACAGTACCCGTCTCATAAGGCGGTTATTTGCAATGGTTGCGATGGTTGCCATGGTTGCCATGCATGGCAGGCGAGTTTGGTAACCGCAGTATTTTAGTTTATAGTTGTTATTTAAGAGATGCTGCTACCCATTTCCCGGTTTGTATCCCTCTATCGCCTCTTGCAAAACCCATAGGACAACATGAGTTAATGTATATTTTTACACCGGCGCTACACGGTGCATAATTCGTGTCAACCAACTTTAATTATCAATTAGGAATAATTTGGCTAGTTTCGTTGTCCAAAATAGTCAAAACGACTATCGAAAAGCCTAAACTTCAACGATTGTAAATTAAACTTTTAACCGCATTGAACTCGCTTCGAATTCGAAGTAAATTGTCGAAACAATTTAGGTCGTCTAGATCAAATTTCACAGAATTCACCCGATACGTTCCGTCTTAAGGTTATTGCAAGTGTTTTAGAGCTACAGACAAATAGATAAAGCTGCCGACGTATCGCGGAAATTTTCTTAATTAAAAACAATTTGTTAAGAATTATAGCTCTTATTTAACCGACGCTTATTTAATTGAGTTAAATAAGGTATTTTTCATCATCATCATCATCATCATTACAGCCCTTCACAAGTCCACTGCTGAACATAGGCCTCCCCCAAGTAATGCCAAAGCACGGTCCTGAGCCACCTGCATCCATCGACTTCCTGCATGTCTTACCAGGTCGTCACTCCATCTAGTGGGGGGTCGCCCTACACTACGCCTACCGGTACGAGGCTGCCACTCGAGAACCTTTCTTCCCCATCGGTTATCGGTTCTTCGAGCTATATGGCCGGCCCATTGCCAGCTTCAGCTTACTAATCCGTTGGGCTATGTCGGTCACTCTGGTTTTACTGTGGATATCCTCATTTCTGAGTCTATCACGCAGTGAAACTCCGAGCATAGCCCTCTCCATAGCTCGCTGAGCGTCCTCATACGGCCAGCGGTGAAGGACCACGTCTCAGATCCGTAAGTCATCACTGGCAACACGCACTGGTTATACACTTTAGTTTTCAGAGATTGAGGTATACCTGACGAGAAGATGTGTCGTAATTTCCCGAACGCTGCCCAGCCGAGTTGAATCCGTCGATTGACCTCTCGGTCGAAGTTGGACTTACCTAGTCGGACTATTTGTCCCAGGTAAACGTACTCGTCAACAACTTCGAGCACAGTGCTCCCCACAACTACCGGTAGGTGTGACATGGACATTACATGTCTTTGTTTGTCCATGTTCATCTTAAGACCTATCCGTTGGGAGACACCATTGAGGTCATTGAGCATAGTGCTAAGGTCCTCCAGCGATTCTGCCATAAGGACTATATCGTCGGAAATCGAAGGTGAGTGATGTACTCGCCATTGATGTTAATACCGTATCCTTTCCAGTCCAGTAGCTTGAAAACGTCTTCGAACGCAGCGGTGAAGAGTTTCGGGGATATAACATCACCCTGTCTTACACCTCTCTGCAGTTGGATAGGTTTCGTACTCTGGTTCTGTACTCGGATAGCCATCGTAGCCGATTAAGAAATATTTAGTATTATTAAGAAATATTTAGTATTATTTAGTATTTTTAATTATGTATAACATTGTAATGCTGTGTAAAACTAAGAGAATCAATCACTGAATATCATCCTGTGGCTGTTGTAAGAGTTGACCGAGATGTGGAGCTGCATCAAAATCCGACAATTATTATTGAGGTCATTGCCCTAAAGTTCGCAATGTTTTTGCTGCTGATTTACTATATACTTTCTCAATGGTAATGTATATCATCCTTGACGTCCTTATTGACAATCTCAGAATGAGTCTCCCAGCAAAGATTTATAAACAGTGATTAATTACAATATACATTTAATTCGATACTAACTTTACTACGTGATATATTTTTTTAAATTGAGGATCTTCTATTGTTTTCAGTATAGGTATTTTGGTAAGCTAAATGCATGCGGAGTTTTATTATCGTTTTTATTACAGCTAACCAAGTTAACGTGCTGAACATAGGGCTTTCCCACGGATCGCCCTTAACCAGGATTCTAGCCACCGCTTTACAGCGACCTCCCGGGTTAACACTGACATCGGGGCGTCAATCACTTTAATCCCCTGTGACCAAGGCTGCTTGAAAGCTATCGAAAAGTCGGGAATTCATACGTGGTAGAGCCACGCTACAGCTATATTATGGTTGCAGCACGAGTGGGTCGGCTCGGCCGGGAACGGCCCACGCTCTCACAGAATACCAGCATAAAATACCTGCTTAATGCTGCTGTGTTTCGTATGGTGAGTGTAAAGAACTGGAAACCCGTTTTACTGGAATCAAGGTATTCCATCTTAGTCCTCAGGGGTGACAACGCATCTGCATTTTGATTCTTAATCGAGGTTAAATGTAGATGTCAATGGGCTACAGCATCCACTTACCATCAGGTGGACTGTGTGCTCGTTTGTCACCCTTATTCTATAAAAAAAGTAAATTAAACGCGATGAAATCCGTAAAAGTAGTTTTATTCCATGAGTAGTGTTCGTGTAAATATATAACAAATCATTACGCCTTATACTTTCTAGCTACCTAGATTACCTTAAAATCATTCTAGCACTTTCATTTGTTACTCTAAACAATTTTATGTCATGTATTAGTGTTATTAATTGTTGTTAAGCCTTATAATAATAAAAAAATCTTAAGAAAACCAGCATGTCTATCAAATTAAAAATACTATGTCGAGGCCATGAGGGAATTGATAACCCTCTCAGAAATAAAAGAGATTTCACATGCAATTATTGGAAAGAGAAACGACTTTTGACCCATAATATTAAAATAATGATAATATTTATGACTTCTCCTCGTGATAGCCTGAAAATCAATTAATTATTAGGGGTCGATAGGATCGCATTTCATTTTATTCAATATAGATTATAAAAATACTTATTGAAAGTCACTTTTTTCATTTACCACTGGTTCGCAAAAAAAAAACCAAAAAAAATTTATAATTCAATTTTAAGAGCTTTTTTTTAATATGTGTCTACCAAATCTCCAAAACGCTTTCCGCCGTATTAGATTCCGTCGAGACGTCAGTGGTTAAGTAAAGAGCTAATGTACTGTGTGTTGTTCGAAACTTTTCAAGTTATAATCACGATTGTTAACTTTTATTCCTTATTTTATTGAAATGGCTCATGGAAGACGGATCCTGAAAAGAGGGCATTCAATGCTTTTACAAGCAGGAAGTACTAATATACCAAATATAAGTACATTGATAACAAAAGATAAATTAAAACTAATTTTTGGCACTATTCGGTTTTAAAATATACCTAATAAAAATTATAATGATTTATTATCACTCTAGTATTAATTTAAAACACAATTTGAAAATAGGTGATTAACCACTCGATACGAAAATAACTTTATATTCAGTTGGTAGTTTTTTCAAAATTTGAAATGTTATTTTCAAGGAATGCGACCGGTAAATTAGACCGTGTTTTTACTTTAAATCTACATATTATCATTCGAATTTCGAACTAACTTTCAAAATATTTAAATGTATAGTCGGCTGTTACATGTAATATCTATTTCCTAACATTCCCCTAGCGTTGAAATTTTAGACGAAAACAAAAGGCCGTCTCGTTTTACCAAACGTATTATTCTGATCTACAGCCAGACAACGAAACAAAATTTCCTCTACATTAATTCATTTCAAAACCAATTTAATTTGAACTTTACTGTATACAAAATAAAATGAAATTCGTTTCTTGCCCATGCAAATTTAAAGTAGTCAAACCTTAAGCTTGTCGATCGTAAATCCATAAGTGGAGGAAAGGTTGGTTTAGTGACTGTTTGATTTATGTTCCTCGACAGTAAAAGTCCCATGCATCCGACAATTCGCATACTGTAATTCGAGTAGCAGTAAATTTTTACTTTAGTCACAGAATAAATAATAAATAAGTACTACGTAGTTCTAAGGCGGCACGATCAGTCTCTTGTTTTTATTAAAAATTATTTACAAGAAATGCTAATAAGAATTTTGCAAACCGTATTCTTATTATAGGTACAGTCACAATAAAAAGTAATAATTTTACCATGGTTTTCCTAATGAACGCCTACTTCTCTCTTTCGTCCGATTTTACGTCCGATTTTTCGATGCATATGGAATTATCGCCATAATCATTAGCCCTGATTTTAATTTTAAGGCGAAACAGCGTTAAATACGCTACTAAAATAAGGACTAAGCAATTTTAACATTAAAAAAAATTAAAGTTGAACACACGCTCGCCACATCGGATCTCTACAATAGTAGACGAGTACACCGTTGCGTGCGTGAAAGCTTGGCTGAGAAAACCTGCATATCTGAGGTACAAAATATTTTGTCAAATTTCATTCGAACTGAAGTTGTTCCGGTCTGAAGGGTGTAGAAAGACAGAATTAATATAGGCTGTGAGGTATTCCATCTAAGTCCACAGAGGTGACAACGCTCTGTAACCTTCATTATTTGAAGATGGTTGCAAATGTCCATAGGCCGTTAACGCCAGGAGTACTGTAAACTCGTTAGTTACTTTAGTTTCATAAATAAAACGCATGCAAAGCACCTATACGTTACATAAGAAGTTCCGGATTAATTTTCAAATTTAAATAACAATAAAAATATTAAAAGGCACATTGTATTAGGAATCCTAAGGTTACTATGACGGCTCCATGGTGCAGTGACTTAGCAATGAGTGGCTGTGCTGTGGCCCGTGGGTTCGAATCCTGCACGGAACATGTATTTGTATGACCTACAAATAAATGTTCCGGGTCTGGATGTTTATCCCTGTGCAATTTATGTTTGTAAACTACCTCCACGATTAAGGAGAAAACCCTAGTGTGGGAGTAACGTTTTATAAAAAACAAATAAATAAAGTTATTTGGGTGCTATGCTAATGTAAAGAAACTTGTGGCAATGACCCCATTGCACGATGTTTATTACAAGTATTATGGTGCGATAAAACAATTAGGAAAGTGGGCTACGTCGACTCCATACGCTATACAAATTGAACACATGCATGCCAGCTGCTAGATAAGGACATGAACAGATGGAATCAAAGAATGTTTCACCGATTCACACGCTAACTTTATTAATGTTGAATTATTCATAATTAAATTAATCTTTATCCGTCTTCTTAATCGTAATAAATATTTAAAAAATTATATCGTTAAAAGGGTGTTAAGAGGCGACAGAGGGCAATACCTGATAACAATTCAAAATAATAAAAAGCTGTGCTTGCCAAGCGTGGCAACTATATTACTAGTAAGTTTTGTTTTTATAGGATATGGATGATGGTTCTAGCACGAATCGGCCTGGCCAAGGAATAACCTCTCTCCCACAGAATACCAGCGTAATATAGCAGCTTCATGCTGCTGTGTATGTATGTATGGTGGGTGTAGAAAATTCATCATGACGTTGTCACTTGTCTCCCGTGAAGACTTAGATGGAATGCCTCGTTTCCAGTAAAAAGGGTCTCTGGTTCTCTACACTCAACATACGAAACACAGCGTTAAGCTGCTATTTTACGCTGGTATTCTGTGAGAGCGTAGTCCTTCCCCGGTTGAGCCGACTCATTCGTGCTACAACTATACCAGTAACATAGCTGCAGCAAGGCTCTACCACGTATGAATTTCTTGTATGTTAACACGTGTCTAGTAGTGGACAGTTACGGGCTGAGAGAGCCTTTTACGTAGCCTTGTACGATTCAGTGTAGGAAGGATTTGCCTTAATCATCAGGTTTGCAGAGGTACGTTAGATAGATGGTGCAGCTATAATATGATTTTAGTACGAATGGGTAAGCTCGACCGGTGAAGGACCACGCTCTCAAGGAATACCACCGTAAAATAGTAACTCAATGCTGCTGTGCATCGTATGGTGAGTGTAGAGAACCGGAGACCCTTTTTACTAGAAACGGGGCATTCCATCTTTGTCCTCAAGGAGACAACGCATCAGCATTTTGAATTGTAATAGAGGATAAGCGTAGATATCTATGGACCACAGCATCCATTTACCATCAAGTGGATTGTCTGCTTTAAAAATTTACAGGGCAGTCAATTCTTCCCATGACATAAAACTTATCCAGGAGGACTTAAACAGTATTCACACATGGTGTGAATCAAACGTTATGACCCTAAACGTTGATAAATGCTACCATATCAAATTTACAAAAAAGAAAAATCATTTCCCATCCACTTATGAAATTAAGGGCCCAATTATAACTGAAATAGAAGAAATAAGAGACTTAGGTGTAACAGTAGACAAGCACCCTAAATTCACTTCACATATTAACAACATTGTAAATAAATCCTCGAAAATGCTAGGTTTTCTTAGGCGAAGTACTGCGGTTTTCCGTTTATTTTGCACCAGTGAAATATTATACAATGCTTTGGTCCGAAGTAACTTGGAGTACGCTAGCGTGGCGTGGAAACCTGTATATGCTGTTCACTCTCAACGCTTGGAGGGTATTCAGCGTGCTTCACTAGGCATCTGGCATATATTACGCATGGCGTGTCACACCGGTCACTATATGTGCATAGTCTTGCCTTTTTTAAATGAACTCGTTGCGTAGCTGTCGAAGGGACCAGGATTTGGTGGTTTTGCACGGACTTCTCAACGTTAAAATAAAATGTAATGAGCTCCTAGAACGTGTTAATATATATATATATATATATATATATATATATTATGTTGTTACTTAATATCTTCTGTCAATGTTGTGTACGCCTATTATAGGTATATGTATAAGGAATTGTGCTTTATAAATGGTAAAAACATTTTTAAATAAATAAATAGTTGTAACACGAAGGGTTTGGCTCGACTGGGGAAGGACCACGCTCTCGCAGAATATCAGCGTAAAATAGCAACTTAACGCTGCTGTTTTGAATGGTGAGTGTAGAGAACCGGAGACCCTTTTTACTGAAAAGAGGGCATTCAATCTTAGTCCTCACAGGTGACAACGCATCTGCATTTTGATTCGTAACCGAGGATAGATGTTGATATCTATGGGTCACAGCAACCACTTACTATCGAGTGGACTGTGTGCTCTTTTGTTATCCATATCCTAAGAAAAATCTGGGTTTCGTTTTATAGAATAATTACAGTCCAGCTGAAGTAAGTACATACCCATAGACATTAACAACTATCTTCGATTAAGAATCAAAATCCAGATGCGTTGTCACTCCTGAAGACTAAGATGGAATGCCTCGTTTCCAGTAAAATGTAGTCTTCGGTACTCCACACTCACCATACGAAACACAGAAGTTGGTATTCTGTAAGGGAGTAGTCCTTCCCCGGTCGAAAATATAGCTGCAGCATGGCGCTAACCTGGTTAGTAACCTTGGTCGATCCTTCCTTGCTAGCTCCAAACGCCTTTTTAGAAATGGGAGGCCTTGTGATCAGACTTTACATTTATGACTGCGTAAAAAATCACTATCGGTGAAGTATTTAAATAGTACTAGTGTAAGTACTATCTAGTTGATTTTGTAGGTCGATACGACACATCTGCTGCATGCTAGGTGACTCGCGTCTTGCCAAGTATGCGACAATGTATGTGTAACAATTAGCAGGCCGCGAAAGACTTGACGGGAAACGGTGTAAATACTTAGGACTGCAAGTTATTAACTGTTTTACTAATTAAAATATTTGTACGAGTATAAAAAAACAATATATGAAGTGTTATGTAATAAGCGCTAAGTAAAAATTGGAGTCTTTTTATCATCAACCCGTGAAGGTCTGCTGTTGGATACGGCCATCTCTCGTTGTGCGGAGACCATTGTCTAACATTGGACTTTCCAGACGCCTTACACCTTTAGCGCTGCTAAGTAACTGGTTTATTTAAAACATATATGTAAGCTGCAATTATTCCGATTAAAATTTATATATAAATATGGTACCATCGTGAATGTTCACATAAACCACAATTTTAAAAACAATATCGATATTTATACGTCACTTAACTATCACAGAGTCTATTTTTGATACTAGTAATGTGATGTTCTATATCAACTGACCTATTAATTTGTAGGTCGCAATATTATTAAGCAGCTTTCGTATTGAATTTATAGTAGTTATTAAATAAATGATGAATTAAAGGTAGAGACCATGATCTAATACTCTTTTTTTACATAGATCTTGTTCTGGGTAATTAACACACTCTTAGCCATTTCTGCTGCCAAAAAGTAGTTCCTGCACTGCTATCTCCTGGTATGAAGGGTTTCTATACCCTAGATAGAATAATAACTGATTGTGAGGCATTCGATGTTAGTCCTCGGAGATGACAGGTGCGAATATTTTGCAAACATGTTTTTAAAAATACATTAAGAGATTATTGTGAACCTGACAATGATGAAAATACCGACGTAAAATAAATGAATATTAATAATTATCTGTTAATATTAAGGGTAATTAATAAACAGAAAACGACTGCGTTTGTGTTTAGCGCATATATACGAGTACGTGTATGAAATCCTATTATAAAAGAAATACGCAAAATAACGAAAGTAATAAAGAACAAGATAAAGTTTCTTTATGATCTTATAATCTATTTAACATTAAATCACCGTATGCACAATAGCAATAATATCATTTCTTACATTGTTATTTATTATAATTCTACTTCCGAGGTTATCATTTTGATAATAAAATCGGAGCTCCATCATTATTACGAAAACTATTACACCTACCTTTACTAATACGTTCGGGACTCCATGTGATAATAATGCATTTCAAATACGTGGATCGCTTAAGTAAATAATAAAAATAAAAATTGCAAAACTGACTTCCAAAACAAATAAAATAATTTCTTTATTAAAAATAATTAGGGGCTTCTAAAATATTATTAAGCGGAAATTATTTATTTGTTTGTATTCAGAGTAAGTCGGTTTTACTTTGTTTAACTGTAGTACGTGAGGGTAATATGGTTACTTTCTGATTACTCAAAGACTACATACAGCCTTGTTACTTGTTAGTATAGATGACTCTGTGATACGATAGCTCTTCATTAGTCAATAAAATAATATAGGGTCAAAAGGGCTCTGCTTTATCGATGCCATTCTGACAGTTGACATGATAGTAGATAAATATTTTACGCGATTTTAGTATTGTGACGTGTTAACTACACGTTATTTTAGTTGATTTTCGAAATGTTCCTAATTATTACAAAAGCTTGTTTGCTAATTTTTTAACATAATAGTTATGGTATACGACTTTGTGTTATTGTCTCTGTCCTCCTCCTAGTTTTGGTTTTATAGGGCGGCAAAGCTTAATGTGACCATATTACCCTTTAAGTAGACCAAGAACACAAGGTCCACAAGTTCAAGGTAATAACTAGAATGACATCTAAATAGATGTGAATATATTACATGCAAACTTCACCCCTATTTCTCCGCCGGAGCATATTTTTAGGTATACTTCCTTGTTTAATAAAAGAAAAATCATTAAAATCATTAAAGCCGTTCCTGATAATGATGATAGTACATAATATATGTATATATATATATATATATATATATATATATATATATATATATATATATATATATATATATATAACATACAAAACAAATTTATATGGCAGATGTGAACGGCAGAGTCGGGAAGGGACGCCCTAGAAAAAAGTTTATCAACCAAATTGGCGATATTTTGAAAATGGGCCACGTTAAAAGTACCCTTAACCGATGAGCATGTATGCGTAGATATATGGATGTAAAAGAGGCGAAAGAGGTATGTCAGGATCGTGTCAAATGGAAGTCCGTGGTCTCTGCCTACTCCTCTGGGTGACAGACGTGAGTGTTTACGCTTTATGCTATAAACATACGCATCGAATATAGAACCTTTTCGTTATTTTTTAATGCGGATTCGAACGTCTACTGTCGCTTTAAGATTTCATATTAGACTTTACAAAACATAAAATACATAAAACTGACGACACTGGCCGTCAACAATTATCGATAAGAAATTTATTCGTTATAATTCAAAGTAATACAAAGGACTCTTTGAACTTCGAACATTATCTCCGGATGTACTTCATAAAAGTAAATTAAAATAAGCGAACACCAAATTGCATTGTGCCAATTCATTTCTTATCGGCATCACCTCTATTCCGATAGAAATGGGTCGACGTCCGCATCGATGTACAAATAATTATTCAGAGGCGTCAAAATAAATGTCTGTAGGCACTAAATGTTTTCAGTGTAAGTAATAAATAATTTAAATGTTACTTTTTATAATAGCTTTCACGTTTCATATAGGAAACTATATAAATATTATATAAACATTACACTACACACTTATACATTATAAAATATGAGTCTCACTTTGAAAGGCCTTAAACTTTAAGCATAGATGGCATATACTCGTAGAAAAATCCTTTTATACATGACAAGCAGAGATTAATTTTTCCTTTCCGGTAGATGGCGCGATAAGTTTTGCGTCTGATTCAATTTGTACTCTTTACAGTGTAAATATAAAAATTATTAATAACATGACCACAGCGTCACCTTGTTTACGTGGTAGAGCCACGCTGCAGCTATATCATGCTTGTAGCACGAATGGGTCGGCTCGAACTCGGAAGGACCACGCTCTCACAGAACACCAGCGTAAAATAGCAGCTTAATACGAATCTGAATCTGGAGATGATCTGGAGACCCTTTTTTACTGGAAACAAGGCATTCCATCTTAGACCTCAGGGGTAACGACGCATCTACGTTTTGATTTTTAATTGAGGATAAATTTAGATGTCTATGAGTCACAGCACCCACTTACCATTAGGTGGACTGTGTGCTAGTTTGTCACATTATTCTATAAAATAAAACCTATCGTCTAGATTTTGAGATTTTCTTTTTCGACACTATACCGATATATATATTGTTAACATAAATCGCGAAATAAAATTTGTTAACAAATTTTCTACGGTGCCACCTATGTGAGCCTAGTATAGCTATGCACCATAGTCTCGATAACAAATAATCCACGGTTTTACTATGTCCAACGACGAATTTTAGAGTCTAAAAATACCACAATCTTACCTATTTGCAGTTATGCGTTTTAAACTATAATACAATAAAAACAAAGTTCATACGTAACCAACTTAACTTGAAAGAAACAAAAAAGAAACTAAGCAAAACGGAGGATTAATTATTATAAATAAACAACAATCACTGTGTTATAATAAAAACTTAGTGTAAGCAAATTCAAGCTAACTAAAATTTACAAAAAAAAAACAGCCAAAATCTTCTTTGTCCATTAACACATTATAAAATGTCCAGCACGGTCACTTACTATCAAGTGAACTGCAACAAAAGAACATTAATTTTTCATTCTAATAAATCATACACTATCGTAAAAACGCATCCTGATGCATGTTATCGAGAATGCTTTAACAATCCACGTCACCTGTCGGCCATCGTTTCCCCAAAATTGGTCACATTATCACTGTCTTTCTATAGTCTTTGACTACATCGTCTTTTTTATGACGTATCAAATGTGTTACCTGCCTTATATTTAACAATAATCAAGCTATTTAGCTAAATAAATTTCTCAATTTTCGACTGTGTTTTCCTAGCTTGGGAAATACCTATGTGGGCTATAGACAATCGGATAGAGTTAATCACCATATTTAAAAAATAAGGCAGCACTATTACTGGCGCTTCTGTTTATACTTTTGTTTTAATCTATGCATAATTCGCGATTTACGATTACATAAATGCTTCGAGTGCTCTAATCGAAGATAACGCGTAACAATCGACGCATTTGTTTTCATTAAATGTATCAACAAAACTGTTGTTGAGCGAGAAGCCAAGTCCATAATGTAATAATAATTTAATTACATTTTACATCTAGTTTTTACTTCCTACTAGTTTAGCTTCCAGGTTCTAGTTCTTATGATATCTGGTAATCAAATTATATTTAGTTTTAAATCCGTTCACATGTTAACGATGACTTTGCTGGCCTAGATTGTTTATTACCCATCTTTTTTAGTCTCACCTTATTTCGAATTGGGTTAACACTTATCTTTTTAATATTTTAGAACACGGATTTAAAATTAGAAAGTATATACTCTCCCTTTCTCTCACAATCAAAACACACGTTAGTTGCGTACGTAAAATATTCTCATAATTTTGAATTAATTTATCGTAGTTAAATTCTTGACGAGGTATTCGGAACTCCATTTTTTTTTACATTACGATTTACAATATTTGACATCTTTTCAGGAAACATTTATTGGTGCTCTTCACACTAATGTGCATGGCGACAGCCTACTGGGGACCGGACTTACCTCCGGGTCCTTACTGCGGTAGAACGAGAGAATGCTGTAATGACAGAAAAGACTCCTGTGCACATCAGATACTGAGTAAGTAATTAATGAGTAAGTAATTAAAAAGGGACATTCTTGTTAGTCTATTTACGAATCTGCTATTGGAAACTCACAAATTGTACAAGGCCAAATTGCACGCTAACTGCATTAACAACTCAGTAGCGCACTGGCTAGTATAGGTTTATTAAAGGGTAATATACCGCTGAAGAATAAATCTACAAAAACTACCTACTAAAGATTAATAATAACCCCGGGGAATTCTGTTTCTAATCTTTTTCATATTTTTTTGTATATAACATTGTTTCTTACTAGTTCTTCGCAGGACAGAGATTTTTTTAGTGGTAAAGCTTTAATGACGTTCAGTAACATCACATCATCATGATCATCATTACAGCCCTTCACAAGTCGCTACTGAACATAGGTCTCATCCAAGGATGCCACAAAGCACGTCTGTATCCATCGATATCCTGTAATTAGTATCGATGACTGAACTAAATAAACATACATACATAGTATTTTTTAACAAAGTAAACGGAATCGTTCCGGCTCAGCCCGGGCTGAAAGAAATTAAATAAATAAATAAACGAAATGGAAGTTCGGCATGCAACTTAGAGAAGTTTCCCAACGGGATAACGATCCGGAAACAAACTGAACAGGTTTCCGTGTATTAAAAAAACACCTTACACGGGTGTCTTCTACCGTGAATTTTACGTTATTGTCAGCTTGATCGGCGTATTGATGATACTCGTAGGAATACACACGTACTTGTTTGCACCATATACAATCGCTGGAATAGGTATTTTGGATTGGTATTGCACGAGATGGTTAAATTTCGTTATCTGTCTATAACCGATACCATATTTTTTTTTATAGGATAGGGTGACAAACGAGCGCACAGTCCACCTGATGGTAAGTGGTTGCTGTGGCCCATAGACATCTACATCTATCCTCGATTACGAATCAAAATGCAGATGCGTTGTCACCCGTGAGGACTAAGATGGAATGCCTCGTTTCTAGTAAAAAGGGTCTCCGGTTCTCTACACTCACCATACGAAACATAGCAGTATTAAACTGTTATTTTACGCTAGTATTCTGTGAGAGCGTGGTCCTTCCCCGGTCGAGCCGACCCATTCGTGCTACAACTATACTACTAATATAACTGCAGCATGGCTCTACCACGTAAAAACATTACGTGGTAGATATATTAAATATTTTTATCTTTTCATAAGCTTTATCATATTTTCGAACCATAATAACTCTGTGTATCGTATAATGAAGAAAACCGGAAATCATTTATTACTGGAACGAGACATTTCATGTTAGACCTCAGGGATGAAAAAACATCTGCATTTTGATTCTCGATCCACTTACCAGCTTTTCAACTTAGCAGCTTCGTGCTTGGGTTTTAAGAAAAACATCGTGAGGATTCCTGCATTTCAGAGAAATTATATAGAATATTATCGAAGTATGTAAAGTTCGCCAACATGCATGCGCGACGGATATTTCCCTGCCATTAAATCCCCTAAAAAATGAGAGGAAGCGTGCGCCTAATAGTAGGACGTTTAAAGGATGTAATTTTACTTTTTAAAATTACATAAGAGGTTATACTGTCATCTATGAGAAAGATTTAGGTTATGATAGGATTTTTCTTATATTTTCGAAATTCGCTTTTTACAACAAACACAATTCACGAGAATATCTGCAATGGTTCAATAAGGTCGCTTAAACACGTCACTGGTTGGTTAAAAAAAACAAAAACGAATAATTTTTGCCAAATGTGGAGTTTTGAGTGAGAAAATGCAGTCTTTTAGCACTATGCTGTTTGGAATAAGTCCTTACTTTTCGAGAACAAAATTGACGCCCTATTTATATCTTATTTATTTGTTTTTTAGTATCTTCGTTCCTATTTTAGTTTGAACCTGCGTCTTTTGCAGATACGTTGTGTTACTGCGACGAGTTCTGCAATCGAACCCGGGCTCACGACGACTGCTGCCCGGACTACGAGCCCGTATGCTTAGGCACGTCAGCCAACGCGCTCATGTTGCCCTGCATGCACAAAGGACAGAGCTATTTGCCCGAACAAACCAGGACCGAAGACTGCAATTTATGGTAAGTGTTTATTTTATTTTAGATAGGCTAAATGTTAGCCGTAAATTACGCTACAGTGTGCGACCCGGGTTCGATCCACGCCGACACCAATGCAGTTGTTAATTGCAACTTTAAGTAATGTATCACGTGCTTGGCGGTGAAGGAAAAGATCGTGAGTAAACCAAAATGTTTAATGAATAAAAATATTTCGAAGACATGGTAGAGCAATGCCTGCAGCTATATTATGGCTGTAGCACGAATGGGTCGGCTCGACCGGGGAAAGACCACGCTCTCACAGAATATCGGTGTAAAATAGCAGCTTTATACTGTTGTGTTTCGTATGGTGAGTGTAGAAATCCGGAGACTCTTAGGCATTCCCTCTTAGTCCTCAGGGGTGAAAACGCATCTGCGTTTTGATTCTTCATCGAGGATAAATGTATATGAGATTCAATCAGGTAGACTGTGTATTCGTTTGTCACCCTTATTCTATAAAAAAAACATGGGAGGTCTACAAACACGCACGTAACGGTTTTCTAGTTCGGATGGCAGAAAATCAAAGACAAGGACCCGGTTCTTAGCTCACATTTACATCTTGTATCTTGTTAAAAAAAAGAAACAACGACAAATATTTCCTTGTTTAACACGCGCTTATTAACTTGACCTGTACCTATTGAATTTTAAAAACGCGTCATTTCATTGATTCATTTTTAAATTTAGAGTTTCTATTCACACTTTGATTAATCTGAAAATTTACAAACGTATTAAAAACTGTTGACGGTATAATATTTCATGACTGACTAGTATTCGCATTAGGAATATATTGTTCATGTTTAATACGTAGCGTTTTATTTTTTAACTCTTATTAAATTTTTTATCGACATACGACCAACTCCGATTTTGCTCGGCATTTATTTATAAATTACATATTAATATAATATATAACAGAAAATAAGATACACAGTAAAATAGAAGTAGGTCAAGTAGGCGACACAAAATACAAATTTTTGATCATTATTCATCATCATTACAACAGTCTACAGCCGAACATAGGTCTTCTCTAAATAAAATATATATTATGAAATATTACATAGGCCATCTCGTCTCGTCCCGTAGGGTGTCGTAAAAGTCGACAGAGTGAAATAATAACAGGAAATGGGCAGCAGCATCTTTCTATAAAAAGTTACAGCCTATATACGTCCCACTGCTGGGCACAGGCCTCCCCACATTTCTGAGAGGAGTTTAGGGCAAGGAAGTGTCCGCCGCGCTGCCCCAATGCTTGTTGGCGAACTTCACATGTATTCGAAATATTATTTTTTCTTATTTCTCAGACATGCAGGTTTCCTCACGATGTTTTCCTTCACCGCCGAGCACGTGGTAAATCAGCACTTAAAATTGCAATTAACAATTTCATTGTTGCCGGCGGGGATGGAACCCGGGTTACTCGCGTTCTGTTACATTTACAGCGATCGTTAACCATCTGAGCTACCACGGCTCTCCTTTCTATAAAGTACCACAAAAAATAATACACAAATAGTACTGTACCTGAAGGTAAGTGGACGCTGTGGCCCATCTCATCCTCCATTAAGAATCAAAATGCAGATGTGTTGCCACCCTGGTGGACTGAATTGGAATTATTTCCAAAATATCCTCAAATCAACAAAACAACAAACAAAACCAAACACTTTTACCGAGCAAACGGTTGTTTTACTGAAAAATAAAACTGGAATTTGATAGTCGAGCTTCTATAATTGATTACGATGTAAAATGCTGATTCAATTACGTTCTGTGTACGTTCAACGGTGAAGAGAAAAAAATAAACAAATTCTATTTACATGTTAAGATCCCGTTACTGAATTTAAAAATAAAAAAATAGTTCGTTACGATTGTGCATGTAATTAATCATAACACGCTCTGTGTTAGACACTTGTAAACTAGTAATTATAAATCACCGTTACGAAATGCAGTCACATTAAAATACTTCTAAATGATTAATGAGATCTGAAACCAGGGTTACCAACTATTTGTATACAATTAGTAACTAAATACGTCTAAAAAAAATACTCGGAGAGCCAACATATGTAATAACAGGCCATGAAGCGTTTCCTCTTAGCCCCAATAATGCATTATGGCTTTTTACCGTGCCTCTATGGCGATCTATGGGATGGTTTTTTTTTGCGCCCGAAGCAAATATGGGCAACCCTCCGGAAAGCGGGGGAGGGAGGCGGTGAATGCTCATAGCATACCACGCAGCCGGCTGCGTGGTTATGTGAGACTTTTACCCACTAAACACCGCCTTTTAGGAAATGGCTTAACGATCTGACTAGAGATCTCTAAGCCGTATACGAACGCGACCCTCCTTGTCAGAAAGGAGGGCGCAAAATGGGGTGGTCTGACTAGAACAATGGACTTGCTGTGCTCTGTATTGATGATGATGACGATTTGTAATATTATATATGACCTATTTACTTGTTTTGTCACTTCAGGCTAAACGGTTTTCTACATCATTCGTAAGGTCGTAGTCGTTTCCCGTCCGATTACAATGTTGCTGTCAGAAAAGAACAAGCTTATGTTATGCCATGTCTAATTTGCCAACAAGGGCTCATAACCAATGAACACCAATTAGTATTGTAAACAAGTATCTACTGGTGTATAATAAAAAATACGGTTGACCATACAGCCTATACCTGAAACTTCCCGTTAATTAAAAATGCAAAGCGCTCCAAAGTCCACCTATTATTTTAAAAAATTCAAGAGAAATTGTTGTCGAAATTTTCTAAAAAATTTTTCTTTCGTTTTTTTAAAAATTAAGAGCTGATTAGATTTTGGAATCGATCGATACTTTAGTTTAAAAGTAAAAGAAAACATTTTTTTTGAAAATAAAATTTTTGAGATTTCTAAAAATCTACCGAGCCGAATTGTATTAAAATTTACATGAAATCTAATCGCAATGGAACTCTTTGAATGCCGTGAACCGCGTTTAAATCGTTCAAGCCGTTCAAAAGTTATAAGTAGTTTACATACACCCACGCACGCCCTTACATACATACCGGGATACATCCTCGTAGTAATAGTCAGGATGGCTTCCTAGGACCTCAAAACGTGAAGATCTGATGAGAACTAAATTTTCGAAAACCGGGATGAAACCAATAACTTCCCGATTTTAAAAGAAAAAAGAAAATCGTTGATTCATAACGGAAAGTTAAAAATTAACCAAAAATAAAAATAGCGTGACCTTGTTAAGGGGAAATATAATCACAAATGGCTTAGCAAGATCCTTCGTTATGCCGAAAATATTGCAGCATTAATTTTAAAATAAATATATGGTAAAAGTTTAGGATTAATTTTAAGGATTATGTTAGACGAAAACACGATTCCGTAAAATTTTCTCGACAGAAAAAAAAAATCCAAAGTTACCTCCAAAAGAAACAATAAACCGCTGTTATTCATAAAATACTTTAAATAAGATCATGAAACTTTGCATACTAACTGAACTAACTATAAAGCAGTGCTTATGTTATTAACTTTTTTAAAATACCATTAATTTCACTGTAAAAAGAAATTACCTAAGCTATCGGCCTTTTGAAGCGTGATTCCTGCCGCACGGTCACTTCGCTTCGGCCTTTGAACGGGGAGGCTGTGTCGCTTACGATTAGAATATACTTTACGCAACAGGACGACGTAAAATTAAAATGGTAAATAACCATAATAAAAATAAGAAGCGACTGGATTGGCGTTAATAAACGGGCATAAATATGATAAACCTAATGAAATAAGTGTCTAACGACCTTTCTACTTACAGTATTAGTGATTATAAACTTGTCGGTACATAGCATACGACGCGCGGGCAAGTGGGGACGAAATTAGAATTCTAGGTGACTTACTCTATCCCCTTAAGTCGACTGTATTGCCCAACCTCTCACACTCACATCGCGTTCGAAGTATACTGGTAGAGATATATACGTGGTATAGACATGCTGCAGCTATATTATGATTGTAGCACGAATGCGTTTGTTCAACCGAAGAAGGACCTCCCTCGAGTTATTCCATCTTAGTCCTCAGGGTTGACAACGCATTTTCCGCCAATCATGGACTGTGTGCTTGCTTGTTACTCTTAACAAAACCTGACTACGGAGTCAGTGACTCCTAGGTAATATGAATACTTAGTCTGAGTGAGTTTTCAGGTTGAATATTTTGTGGCGGTCCCCTTGTCTCTTACATTGGTACAATACGCAAAAGAAGTTTAATCTATTCATATACATAATACATCTGTAGAATAACTATATGTTCACGATTCACGCGAAAACTACCCGATATATTTCTATGAAATTTTGTATGTAGACAGTATATGAACAGACAACTTTTTATCCGATTACGGAAACGCAAAAAAAATGTATTTTTCCTTTTTTTAAGTTTGTCATTATGGCTGCCGATGGCGTAACGTATAATAAATCTATAGAAAAGCGTGTGTATATAAAAATTAAACTCATCGCGCCACCACCCAAAAAGGGTAGAATAACATCTGCCGGGTCAGCTAGTGACATAATAAGTGAAAGACCACTATAATATTATATTTACCGTACGATTGAAGAACGAAATTTGTTTTTCTTCGTTTTAATAACACTAAACGGCTGGCCACCGTAACTGATCCATTTCCACGAGCGTTTCAGCACTAGAGACTCAGAAGCGAGGAATGTCAAGGTCGCCTCATTACTCATTGTGCATCACTTGTTCGTCTATAGATATTAACACTTTCAATTAAAACTTAGAATAGAATCAATGTTTAGTTTGTCTGAGGGGTAATTAGTACTTTTAACTTTTACTAATGAGGCGTTGACCGCGATCTCTAACTCAGACGTTTAAAGCCTGTACTGCAGAATATTGTAGCGCTATTGTGACTTCGGTGATAATCGTGTGACCATGGAAATCGTTTGCTATTGGGTACAATTTCGCAACTGCCTTATGTTTTTTATCATAAATAACATAATACAAACACTCACGCCCTCCTGCACATCCATACACCTACGCATACATGCTCGTCGGGTAAGGGTACTCCTAATTTGGCCCATTTTTAATAATACGCCAATTTGGTCGATAAACTTTTGCCTAGAACGTCCCCTTCCGACTCTGCCGTTCACTTCTGCAACATAAATTTGCTTTGTATTTGCTTTCTATCATTATTTACGCAACATTTGACGTTTGATTTTGTCAAACCATTAAGAAGCTAACAGCCCTTAGAGTAATTACATACATAAACAGCCACTTCCAGTAAACAAATTTACATTCAATAAAAATAGAAACGTTTTTATTCAATTATAAATACATAATACTTATTAAAAGTTTTATGTTTAATTTATAACCGGTTCATAAAATACCTCTGTCCTGGGAGAATCAGCAAAAAACCCAGCGGGATTTATTTTGTCACCCCGCTCAATCATATGAACCAACGAATAAAAAATAAATGAAACAATAGAAATTAATTTCATTTAGCAGATATTGTATACTTATAGCAAATTTATTATGATAGAGTACTTGAAAACTTCATTAATAAACATCTATAGGTATCATGAAATTTGAATTAGCTACTTTCAGTAACGTCTAATCTTAACTTCAAGTAAGCTCATTCGGCATAGATCGGAGCAAAATTAGAAGGTGCTCCAGAATAACAATGACATCAGGACGTCGAACACTTCAGCCCCCTCCCTTCCTCCGTGACCATGGATGCTGCAAAGCATATGAAACGTCGGGAGTTAAAAATAAGTAATAAAATTTTTATACGTGGTAGAGTCATGCTGCAGTTATAGATATTAGTAGTATAGTTGTAGCACCCATTCAGGGTCGGCTCGACCGGGAAAAGACCACGCTGTCACAGAATACCAGCGTCAAATAGTAGCTTAATGCTGCTTTGTTTCGTATGGTGAGTGTAGAGAACCGGAGACCCTTTTCACTGCAAACGACGCATTCCATCTTAGTCCTCACGGGTGATAACGCATCTGCATGTTGATTCATAATCGAGGATAGATGGACTGTGTGCTCGTTTGTCACCCTATCCTATAAAAAAATCCGTAAAAGTAGTTTTATTTAATATCACCATTTTCATCAGTAATTTGCTAAAACCTTAAAAAGTTTCCCTAACAACAAAGATGCAACACAGAGTAATTTATTACCGAAAACACAAGTCAGAACCAGAATGAATAATGTATGATCGTTCATTTACGTGTGAGATAATGTAACATATTATTCATAATATTGAATCTTTTAAATTGCGTGATAAGAGATAAATGTGGTATGCAAGATGATGTTGTGACCAGGATTAAGAAAGGAATGCTTCGGTGGTTTGGTCATGTAAAAAGAATGAATGAGGAAAGAGTGACAAAGCGAATTTATATGGCAGATGTGAACGGCCGAGTCGGGAAGGGACGCCCTAGAAAAAAGTTTATCGACCAAATTGGCGATATTTTGAAAAGGGGCCACGTTAGACGTACCCTTAACCGACCAGCATGTATGCGTAGATATATGGATGTAAATGAGGCGAAAGAGGTATGTCAGGATCGTGCGAAATGGAAGTCCATAGTCTCTGCCTACCCCTCTGGGTAACAGGCGTGAGTGTTTATGTATGCATGTATGAATCTTTTAGAGTTTAGAGCAAGATAAAGCTAATGATTTCTTATATTTACGCGAACACTACACATTGATTAAAACTACTTTTACGGATTTTATCGCGTTTAATTTTAAATGTAACATAAAAGCTTTAACATATAGCTTACGTGAAGTATCAACGTTCCGGAAAGTCTGAAGATTGTGAGCGTATCCTAGGCGGCCCCAACCATTACATCAGATCTGATGGACCACAAATCCTCGCGAAAGAACATCGATTCCTACCAAGGATGATACGTGAGGCTATTGAAATTAAAAAAAACACCCTAATTTCAATAGAGATGGAGGCTGGGTACTACCACCTGCTTGGGATCCTATAATCAATAAAATTAAAACTAAACCCAAGCATATCAGTGCAACCACTGCAAGACTTCAAGACCGAGTAAGTTTATTCTGCATAGATCAAACCATAAACAATAATTAAAAAGCTGAAGGTAATCCGGGTTAACTTTGACATCGGGACGTCAGTCACCTCAGTCCCCCGTGACCATGGGTGCTGGAAAGCACCCGAAACGTCGGGAATTAAAAATAAAAATAATTTAAAATTAGACGCGATAAAATCCCTAAAAGTAGTTTAAATCAAAATAAAGTTAGGAAACAATCCCACCTGTTTTGAGAAATTTTTCAACTATATGTTTTTTTTTTTGTATGTACTCGTATGTTACGCGATATCTTCGCAGATGGTGAACCGATTTTTATAATATTTTTTTTAATAAATAGGCTTTACCTGAAGAATGGTTTCATTAATTTTGAAAAAAAAAAACTCTGAAAGTGTCATATTGGGCTATGCTTTAAGCCTTTAACCGATTTTATCGATTTTTCTTTTTCTTAAATACTTTATATTTCAAGGATATGGGACCACCCAATGCACAGCGTCTTACAAATAACTAAAAATAAAAAATACTGCGGTTGCCAAGCCGCCTACCAACCATCTCAACTATGTAATGAGACATCAATAGAGAGGCTGTGTCCAGTAGTAGACTGTGTTAGGCTAAAATGAATGAAAAAACGGAAAATAGAATGTGGTGACAAATATATCGTATAAACGCCGCCATATTTTACCACAAAGAATGCAAACAATATAATTTATTACATTATTTTTATTAATTTAAATAAATAATACATTTAAACCAGTGTAGTGGCGGTAAAAGAATATTCACAGAAGAGACGACAGAGGGACACCAGTAAGGAAATGGGTGGTGGTGACCTCCTATTAATAACTAAAAATAAAAAACTGCGATTGCCAACTTCAAAAAAGTGCCAAAAAAGCTAATCCTTCAAGTCATTCCGAGCATTGTCCTGTTTCAATTGTCCCTTTTCAGTCCAAAGTCTTGAAATGTCTTGACAACAACAACTTAATTTATTTTGTACAAGAAGTGACATCCTTAATTCACTCCAATCTGAATTTAAGCTGGTACACAATGCGACTACATTTAAAAAAAATCACTGACGACATTCGTTTGGAATTGAAGTGGATAACCACAATTATAGGAAAAATTCCACCTCTAACGGTTGCTAATAAATAACTTATTTTTTAGCAATATGTTGGAAGCCTATGTTCAGCAATAGACTTTTGAAGAAATTTCTGAACTTTTGAAATGCTTTTAACGCGGTAAAGCCAAGCCAAGCTGTATTATAAACATAAACACTCACGCCTGTCACCCAGAGGGTTAGGCAGAGACTATAGACTTCCATTTGGCACGATCCCGACACATCTCTCTCGCCTCCTACACATTCATATACCTACGCATACATGCTCGTCGGTTAAGGGTACTCCTAATTTGGCTAATTTTCAATAAATCGCCTGATAATAATGACTCAGTTCGATAAGAAAGAACCTAAACTCACAGAATATAAACGGGAAGTTGCAGCATAACGCTGCTGAGTTTTGTATGATGAGTAGCCAGAACCAGAGATGCTTTTTACTGGTAACGAAGCAATTTATCTGAGTCCACAGAGGTGTCACCAATTTTCGTATATGCATTTTAATTTCTAACTGGGGATGATAGGTGTGTGTCTATGAGCCACATACCACAGCAAAAATATAAAATTTATCAATAACACGACCACAGTACCACCTATGGGGACCAGATTTTGTGGTTTGATTTTAAGACACAATACCAATTTAAATTGTGAAATTAAGTAATTTTAGTCAAAGAATATATTTATAAATATAATGCTAACTGGACTACAGCGTCATCTATCGGACTTTAGCAAAGATTTGGACTAATAAATTATGTGAATGTGATCGAAATCGTTTAAATCATTTAAAATTTAAAAAAAAAAAGATCATGTTAGTGATGAGCGATGACGCACCAACTGCTACATCATATATCTTTACATTATCAAAATTTTCTATGTTAGATTCAGCCAGATAAAACTCGGTCGTTAAAAAAGTAAATTGACCATAATTGTCCAAAATGAAAGCAAACAATGAATTGAGAAGATCAAGGACGTAACAATTTGAGTGATCACACGCGAATTGAAACATAATTTATGTCTTTCAAGTGGAAACCTGAAACTGTCTATTCGGTTAGATTTTCAGTTTAAAAAGGTTCGAATTAAAAGCCTTTAACAAAAAACAAAACGAAAACTTAACCATAATTTCATGACTAATCAATACTGTAACATATAGTGTCGGTGTGAGAACATCCACTATCCCATATCATCCCGTGGGTGTAGTAAGAGGCCACAGAGGATAAAATCAGGAGATGAGCAGCAGCGTTTTCCGACTAAAATCTCGAAAATAATAAACTGTGGTTGCCTGCCGGCCTGTTAATGTTTGTGGCAGTCTGTGCTGGATGCTTATCTTCAGCATAGGACTTTTGATAGACTATAATGTTGATTGATGACATAACACTTATGATAAAAAGTAAAACAGCTAAGCTCATTTATTACACAAGGCGTAGACGCGGGCCCCACTGCTCGCAACCTTATATTGTCACGACCGATGCCAGCGCACAATTCATTATAATAAGTTTTCATAGGAAACGAGTACACCTGCCATCGGTTACGGTAACGTACCACAGTTCATTGGGGCACAATGATTGGTTTATTTTAATTGCTTTTATATTATTTTTTTCTATTTTTTCTTTTTTGTTTTTTTATTATTATCATTACTTTCTTACGTTCAAAATCTACGATAATTATTATAATTACTTTTAGGTACGTAAATTTATTCTAAATAACAGAAACAAGTCACGAAAAATTGTTAGAAGTGAAAGCATGAAGCGTATTAAAATCCTTTAAAAATATAATTTCACAATATATACATATTACAAGTATAGTAAGATATAAATATACAACAACATAATAAAATAACACAGACTAAATTGCACGTGGCGCGATTGTGTACAGGAAATATTGAAGCAGTCATTGGACCGAGAGGAGATTCAGTATTTTCAATTAGTAATGATGACGATGGTGGTGAACTGAACAGGGATGTCCTATAATGGTTCGACTTGTTACGGATATCGTACAACTAGTACGTAAGAAGTTCATATCTCTTGATTTTTAAACACCGACAAAATGGAAGTGTTATTAAGTTTGACCGCTATGTCTGTCTGTACGTCTGTCTGTGGCACCGTAGCTCTTAAACGTGTGAACCGATTTGGATGCGTTTTTTTTTTTTAGATAAAAGTAGGCTTAAGCAGTGGTTCTTAGACATGTTTTATCAAAGTTGGATCAGTTGTTTGAAGATCATCAGCTTTTTTGTTTGGGGTTTTTTTTAATTTTCAATTTAAGTTATTCATCGTCAGTTCGCTAAAATCCACTGCCGAATGTGGAACACTTCCATTGTGGGGAAGATTTGCCTCTTTCGTTACGCATGATAGCAATCGCAGTATTTTTTTTTATAGAATAAGAGTGAAACGAGGGGTGTGCTGTGGCTCATAGAAATCTACATTTATCCTCGATTAAGAATCAAAACGCAGATGCGTTGTCACCCCTGAGGGCTAAGATGGAATGCCTCGTTTCCAGTAAAAAAGGTTCTCCGGATCTCTACACTCACCATACGAAACACAGCAGTATTACGCTGGTATTCTGTGAGAACGTGGTCCTTTCCCGGTCGAGCCGACCCATTAGTACTACAACCATAATATAGCTGCAGCGTATTTCTACCTCGTATATCGTACCGTTAATGCTGCTTACCATTACTGTTCTGAGCTACAGATAGCATAAACGATATGATTATGACATAGATAAAAAGCCACAAATCTTCCTGATAAGATTTTCCCATAGTTATCAACCTTACGAACCCACGGGATGTAACAGAGATGCTTTTACGCTGCTACAACACGTTCGAAGCACAGTTGTAGACAAAGATATGAATTGAGTCCAAGGTTGAAGTAAATTTTACACCTTTAATAATGATTTGACTTGAATTTTAGAGCGACTATACAAGATAAATCGTGCATTAGCGTTAGAATATCGATTTTCCTATCGTCTAGCAGTTGATAGAGAGTATACAAAACTTATGACAACTGGAAAAAAATACGGTTGCCAAATATAAAACTACGAACACCAGCCCACCTGCTATGCGTGACAACACTGGCGATGGGGCACTTTACGAGTAAATAATGTTTGGCAGCTGACTTTAGACTGACTGGCTGGAAATGAATGTTTTTTAAAAATAAATAGACCACGTAATTAAATACTTGCATTTCAAGGTGTTTTGCATAGAATGAATGATACAATGGCTATATTTAGGTGTGACCCAGGTGAGATTGTGTTCGATCTGCCATCATCCGCTCGCTGGCGGCTGGCCATCAGCTAATGTCATAGTGTTGTACTGATTATTTAAATTTTATCGATAATCTGTTACATTTTACAATTCATACAGTACGTGAAGGTAATATAGTCATCCGGTTAATATGATCACTTTGTTATAACTTTAAAACTACAGACTTGTTTGTATAGATGGTTCTGAGATACGATAGCCCTTCATCAATCAATCGAATAATAAGGAGTCAAAAGGGTCCTCTGCTTTATCGACGCCATTTTTACGCTTGATATTATAGTACATATTTTAATCGATTTTAGTATGGTGTATTTTTCGAAGTGTTCTTAATTATTGCCAAAGCTTATTTGCTATTTTTTATTTCTTCCTGATATATAAGTTATAGTATAAGATTTTATGTTTTGGTCTTTATTCTCTTCCGAGTTGTGGTTTTATAGGACAGTAAAGCTTAAAGTAACCATATTACCTTCACATACCTTATAAGTTAAAAAATACTATTTTTCCTTTGTTAAGCGTTTACATATTTTTTTTTTCATCGAAATTTCTAATTTAAGAACATGTGTTATTCAGGCATATTCATAATTTATTAATTAAACAATGCAAAAGTTTAAAATAAACGTATGCATAATACATTATGAACGGTTAGTAGTATATAATGTAGATATACAAGGCCCTTTTTAGTACGTAGACCATCAATCATAGTTCTCAGGGGTGATAACTAATACGCATTCACTAAATGAAACTGAGAATTATGTGCTCATTTGTCACTATTGCTTCTTTGAAAAAAAAGGATGACTTATTTTTAAAAATATCAAGACGAATGCTACGTACAAATGGTCCGACTGACGCAATAAATGTGCAACCATATTGTTATTCAACCAGCAGACTCGTCTTCAAATCGTTTTGTGAAATTCTCAAGTTAATACTATACACAGTTTCTTTCTGATCCGCTTGGCGACGAACGTGATAAAAAAACCAATGAGCTATCAACGATATTTCCTTGAGGTCAATAGTACTTAGCTTGGTTTAAAAACATTTGTGAAAATTTAGATACGTTGCGTCTTTTTATCAGTTCAACCTTCTTCCCAAAAACTTCATCCGATAAATCATCAGTTGATATTTATCTATTTCATAAATTCTATTTATCCCTACTCCATCAATTATTGTATTTCTCTTGTGTATAAATATGCTATAAATATATAGGATATAGTACGAATAAGAATTCATAAAATTAAAATAATTAAAACTACCATGTGGTAGCGGTGTAAAAATATCCCCTACTCCTTATCATACCATGGGTGTCGTAAGAGGCGACGAATGGAACGAATCAGGAAACGGGCAGCAGCATCTTTTTAATAACAACTTGAAAAAAACTGCTGTCGACAAGCCGCCTGTCGGTCATGGCAACTACTTCAAATATTTTCTTTATGAGTCAATATATTTCTGCTTTCTGCACACTCTGCATCACGCAAAGTCTCCAAGATATCTGTATGATAAAATAGCCGTTGAAAAAAAAAGTTTGCTTTCAGTCAGAGAAAATAGTCATCGGCTTCCACTACCCAGGATTAGCCTCGCTGGAGCCAGGGGGTGTTTTAAATTTGCCGCTGCTAAAATTTGGAACGATTTGCCACCACCAGTCCGATCTACCCTATTTCCGTCTACCTTCCGACAAAGATGCCGCAAGTGGCTTATTCAAAGACAGTCCCTGGCTCTATGTGGCTTTGATACCCCCCTCAAATTAGACAACTTTTTTTTTTTGTATTTAGAAGGTATAATTTATTAATTGTTTTATTTTTATTTTTACTTTTTTACTGTTGATACGTGTGTTTCATCAATTGCCTAAGACCCCTGTATGAATTATGTGCAAAGGCTGTGGCAGAATAGCAGGAGTGATGGGTTTCCCGTTACAACTGAGTCACAGACCGTTTTGTCACAACTAAAATGTTATTATTATCTCTCTATTTAAATTTTAACATTGTATTTTTGTGTGGCAAATAAATACTTTTTATTTATTTATTTATATGGGGCAGGCCTATACTCAGCAGAGTACTTTGATAGTCTGTAATGAATGACAAAAAATATAACTTAATCACACGAAATACTAGCAGGGGAGATCAATTGACTTAGGGTTATGGGGAAAGAAAGAGAAACACCTCCTACATTAGGGCCAGGAGTCGTCTTTCACTGGGTCCTAATCTCTTCAGATGACCCGCGAGGCTGACTAGAATTAACCCACTTTTACAAATGAGTACGGGAATGATTTCCGTTGGAAGACTATTCCACATTTCAGACACTTTATCGGCCATAAACATAAATTGTTGTAGATTTAAAAAAAAAACAATTGCAGCGTTTTAATATTTTTTATTAAGTTGTTTTTATTATAAGAGGCGAAGTTCGTTCAATCATAATAGCTCATCAGCCTCAGCCAACAAATGCTTGCTTAGTTTTGTAAAGGCCTATGTCCAACAATGGAATAATAAGGCTGAAAAAAAACTGAATTTAATATATACATTATAAAAATTCATTTACACCTATCTGCCCATTGGTTCTTTCTGTGACTGTTCTGGCATTTGTCATCATAATTTTTTTAAGAATATTAACAACGCTATGAGCATTACTAATATTCCCCTTAACCACTCGTCCACCATACATCCTTAATAGTCATGGAATGTTCGTATTAAAATCCATCTTGCGGTAATAATAATATCAGAACTAATCAAAAGAACTTTTATTTGAGGGCATGCCTGCTGCTATTAATCAGAAGATTATCAGGACTAAGGCTGATTTTAGTCAGCGTTCTTAGTACTATACCGTCAGGAATAGGGCTATGTGATTTGAGTTTTTTTTATCATTGTATATATTTTGTTAACATATGTTAAGTACCGTATATTCATTGATAATTAAGATTATATATTTGTGTGAAAAAGGTGTAAAAGCTATTTCTTTGTCCAAGCAACTTAAATTGATGAAGCGACCATTCTCTTTAAAATTATTGTATATTCTATGTTTTATATGTTTCGCTTCCTTTGATGAGAACTAACACTGCTCCAATTCCTTCTTAACCTAATTTATAAATAGGCCACAGTCTTACAGCGAACATTTTAAGGTCGTGACTTGAATTTGTCTGAACAAACAAAACCATCTAGCAGTACTTTCAACAATTCATCTTACATAAACATTTTAAACAGGTTCACGGTAATGTTATTCCCGATTCGCTTTCCGTGGAAGCTTAACTCTTTGTACTTTCGGATCTTAGATTAATATCAGCTGTTTTACGAAAACAAATAAACCTCACTTATTTACGTATAGATGAAAACCATTGATAGCTGCCATATTATACTATATATTAAGAAATGAATAACCATTTTTAAAAAAAAAAATTGTCTGTCCGGGCTAACCTTGTTCCAAGGAGTGAATGGGCTTTTGTTAAGTCAATGCGTTAAACCATCTTCGGCTGCATCCCTACTTACCATCAGGTGGAAAACTGGTCATGCCCTGGCTCAGAATAGTAAAAAAGAGAAAAAAAGATAGACTGAACCGATTGTTATGAAAGTTCACGACATATAGAAAGCGGAAACTTGAAAAGCATTATATCGGATAAGGGTAAAAACTCTTATCTAATGCATTTCATCTAATTTTGCCATTGCTTTATCCCTTGCGTGATTAGTTAATAACTTCTAATAGCGTTTAGATTTTCTCAATGTGGTCAAAATTATCGCTTTAAATTTAGATGATGGTCTTTCTTTGTTAGTAATAGTTATAGAGTATGTTTTAGTAACCCCATCTGGTAGCATAGTTAAAAGTTAAAAAAGTTACAGCCTATATACGTCCCACGGCTGGGCACAACCCAATGCGTGTTGGCGAACTTCACATGACTAGTTTTTTTTTGTCATTTCTCAGACATGCAGCTTTCCTCACGATTTTTTACTTCGCCGTGAGAAGGTGGTAAATCAGCACTTAAAATTTGCTATTAACAATGTCCTTGGTGCCGGCGGGGATCGAACCCAGTTTGATCGCATACTGTGAAATTTACAGCTAGCGCTAACCATCTGAACTACCGCGGCTCTATTAGCATAGAGTCATAAACTCATGCCGTCTAATTACAAAATTTATTTTTGTGATAGTCTAGGATCGAAGCTATGGTTTGTGGGTCCAATTCTATATTGTACATGATATTTGCGCATATTTTCCACCGGACTTAATGAAACATACTCTAGTTAAACCAGAGACTGATTATTTTAAACTACTTTTTGTAATAAGACGAATTGAGTCTGCTAGTACTACTGGATAACATCGTTAATATTTCCGTCTAGTACTTGTATTTATATTTTATACTTAAATAACTCAAAAATTATACATATAGTATTAAATATAAACACAGTATTAGATGTCTTATAAATGTTATAATCTATTTATTTATTTGTACTTTGTTGTACACCTTGATAAAAAGGATTACAAAGAGATGACTTTATGCCTTTTGACATTCTCTCCCAGTCAACTATTATTTTTATATTGACTTAGAATTCTCAGGTGGCTCAAGACCCATAACCTTGTGGCATTCCTGGGGTGAGGCCTATGTCCAACAGTGGCCGTGTGAAGGGCTGTAATGATGGTGATGAGAGAATTCCTGAATTAGTTGCTTAGGTGACATAGTAGCAATTTAAAAGCTTGGGGTTCGGAAACATTAGTCGAATACTTAGACTTATCACATACTTTCATTTATTCATATCATTCTATTACAACATAATATGTATTATTATTCTATCATTGTGACTTCTAAGAAACACTTCAGTGTTACAAAAATTTTCCTTAAAGGTATCGAAAGTTCTTATCGATAACATTCTGACGGCGTATTGTGATCTTTAGTAATCCCTTTGTTATAATGCTTTTAAGTTCCAATACACACTTGTTTACATGTGACATGAATATGAAGTGGCTTTGCTTTTAAATTTTACGAAATACCTTGGTGTAAGTCTTAAAGTAATCCTTACTTGTCGTGCTTGGTAGATAGTAATCTATATAGGGCAAGGTTTTTACAAACATATACAACTCTTTATTACTTATATTTTACTGGTTTTGTTATTTACTTATTACTTAACAGAGGCTTAATGATAAACGTTCATGACTTTTATCTCTTCATTTTAACGAGTAAGATGAACTACATATTTGAGAATAAAATTATCTTGTGACGGCTTAACCTAAAGAAATAAGATTTCTTTTCTTAACAAAATGTTTTCTAAAAAACAATTAAAAAAATGTTGATTCCTCATAAATATCCTTAAATTACTGGGTGCGTTTGGCAGAAAAATGCGCTAGCAAGCGCTTGTAAGCAAAATGGCGATCGTAAGCGGTGAGCGCTGTCAAATCGTTAGTTGCTATTTTCCTCTAGGACGCGATGTTAGTTTTAACCGGGGAATCTAACCTAATTTAAATATATGTTTGTAAAGTATTCATATTAAAAACTTACCAATCATGAATTTTTAATAACATGTATATGTTTATTCATGTCATTATATTACTTAAAACTAATATTGCACAAAACAACTTTTAAACTCTACTTCAAAACAAACAAATTAAATAAGCAAAATGGCGGATTATGTCAGCGCTACTGAAGTAGCAATCGTGTCCTGGCGGAAAACTATTTTAGCGCTTGTAAGCGCTTGCTAGCGCTTTTTTCTGCCAAACGCACCCATTTTATTGAGTTTGTAAGATTTTGGCTTAATACTTACACATATTTATTTTCGATATAAATCACATTAGAGAATTTTTTTTAACGTGGTAGAGTCACGCTGCAGCTATACTATAGTTGTAGAATGAATGGGTCGGCTCGTTGGGGGCAGTATCACGCTCTCACAGAAAAAGTTACAGCCTATATACGTCACGCCACTGCTGGTGTGCCCAGGCCTCACCTCATTTCTCAGAGGATTCACAGAAAACCAGCCTAAAATAGCAGCGTAATGCTGCTGTGTTTCGTATGGTGAGTGTAGAGTACCGGGGACCCTTTTTAATGGAATCGAGGCATCCCACCTTAGTCATCTGAGGTGACAACGCCTTTACATTTTGATTCTTAATTGAGGATAAATGTGGATGTCTATGGGTCACAGAATCCACTTATCATCAGATGGACTGTGTGCTCGTTTGTCACCCAATGCTATAAATTTTTGTTACCGTCACCTCCATTTTATTTAATTCCTAAAAACGTACATAATCCCAAAGACTCGCGACAGTTATTTGTATACAAACACTTATTATCCACATGCGGGATTTGTTCCTGCGGCTACGCAGCGCCGAAGCAACAGTACCAACCTCACAGTGACATCACTATCAATTAATAATGTATACTGCTGAACAAATCTTTCCCACAATTCAAGAGTTGGCTTTATCTTAAACACACAGCAGCCAATACACTTATTAAAAAGTAAAAGTCGATTTCAAAATCGAAAAAGAATAAAATAATATCATATGCTGAAGTCGATGTTAAAACAAAGTATATAGAAAAATTAATGACAAATTCAAATTTCTTTATTTGATCCGACTTAAAAATGTGCAAATATATAATGCTTTTTTAATTCTTTAAGTTCAGTTTTGCTTTGTATTAAAATTTAAATTTTTACCCTTTTAAATGAACTTAATGTCGCCTAAACAGTTACACTAAAAACTTCATCGCATATTTTGCCATCCCTAGGGGTGGAATTATATCGCCGAATTCATATCATAAAAATCGTTTCACAACTAACAAAGATATCACTTAACCTGCATACAAAAAAGACTACCAGTCGAATTGTAAACCTCTACCTTTTTTATGTTGGCTGATAAAAAGCAAACTCGGTAGGTGTAACATAATAAAGCGTGTACATATTTTTCCTATAATAGTAGTCCAAACATCGGTCTACGGCGATAATGATGATGTAACGCGTAACAAGAGTTGTCGTGTTTTTTTTAACATCTCAAAGCCACAATGAAAACAAATCGTTTCTGAATTGTAATTTAATTCGTCGACATTTTGTGACGCCAATGACGTAGACCGGCTGAAATATCGACATTAGCGTGCTACACTATTTTTAATGAACGTCACCTTAGTAATTAACAGTATGTTTAAAAATATAAATGTACTATGTAACAAACAATTACATTAGTCAATGAATATACTTCGTACAATATATTGGCATAACAATAAACCAAAATATACCGGTATTGCTGTGCACTAGACGGCCACAGTCATTTAATCCAACCTAGCTAGACCGCGTTAAGGAAATTCCGACAAATCTTCTCATTAGAAATTTTAAGTTGGAACTTTAAAACAAATGTTGCCAGCGTTGACTGACGGCCCCAATACATGGTCCTTCACAGATGGTTATATGAGGAAGTTCAACGTCACGCAGCAAGCGATGAAGATGAGAGGCATTCCTTTTATTCCTTGATAATATTCAGCAGTGGACTTATGATGGGGTGTAATGATGATGATGATGATGATTTTCCAGTTCAAAACCCAGATAAAATAATTCGTACAAAAACGCAAATTGTTATTACAACAAAACGTTCATAAATTGTGGACGGAAATGAACGTTAGTAAATTGTATTTTGAAAGTAAACGACCATTAATGCATCAAATTAGATTCAAATGACTTCAGAAATAAGGTATGTAAATATACAAAACATGATATTTCTGGATCGACACAGAGTAATCAACGGGAATGGTGCTACATGTGTAGTTAGGTACTGTAATAAAAAGTACGCTTTTGTAATTGATACTACTATACATACTCGTATTTATAATATTTCATTTTTTAACCGACTTCAAAAAGGTATTCAATTCGACTGTATGTTTTTTACGTGTGCTACCTCATGACTTTTCTATGAGTGAACTGATTTTTAAAATTATTTTTAATCTGAAAGTCGTTTTTTTGGGGTTTTTTTTTTTTTTTATTATATATATATATATATATATATTTATATATATTATTATATATATATTTTTTTTATTATATATATATATATTATATATATATATATATATATATATACCTATATTCTATATCTATAAATACACACACAACAAAACAAGTACATAGTTAACCCAATGGTAAGTAGATACAAAATTAAAAGCTGGTATGATTTAATTAAAAAAACTTTTTTAAATCTGTGAAGAAAATTATCGATGAAATATTCCTCACAAAATTTTAATGACTACACAGCTCATCAAGAGCCCACCACTGAATAGGGCTCTCCATAAATTGCTTCATAGAGGAGATCTTCTCTGGTTAGCATACTTGGCTCCCGCAGGTTTTATTATTTAAAGTTTTAACAAGACGATGCTACCAATTTCCAGTTTTATTTTCTTCTATCGATTCTTACGACATTCACGCGGTGGATATTCCAACACCACCTGTACGTGGTAGAGCCACGCTGCAGCTATATTAAGGTTGTAGTAGCACGAATGGGTCGGCTCGATCGGGGAAGGATCACGCTCTCACAAAATACCAGCGTAAAATAGCAGCTTAATACGGTTGTGTTTCGTATGGTGAGTGTAGAGATCCGGAGACCCTTTTTCACTGGAAACGAGGAATTCCATTTTAGTCCTCAGGAGTGACAAAGCATCAGCATTTTGATTCTTAATCGAGGATAAATGTAGATGTCTATGGGCCACAGCATCCACTTACCATCAGGTGGACTGTGTGCTCGTTTGTCACCCTTATTCTATAAAAAAAACACCACTATACTATAATTTAAATTATATTAAAGGGAAGTCTGTAATGCGTAATTACTCTGTATAAAACGAATTTAAAATAGTTAAATGTAAACACAACATGCAGCGTTAAGTTTATATCTATCAGGGTCGAATGCTCGCACAAAATAATGTGATAATGTCAATGTCCTTTCAATTATGCAAGATATATGCGTTTTGTGTGGAACTCGGTAAATCTAAACTTCTAGACGAGTGAAGCGATGTGCGACATTTCTTGATGTAGATTTTTGTTAGAAAGCTTGTCTTACAGACTCGTGTATTATTGATAGACTGGTCACTCAACTAATATTCCATGTTTAAAAAATTTAAAAATACAATTAAGTTTTATAACATTATTCAGGTAATAATTTACATTTATGCAAATACTACACATTTGATAAAATTTATTTTAAGGCTTTTAATTTACAATCGATAAGACAGCTGGGTATTAGTGCTTGGACACCTATAATTTAATAAAATTAAATTCTAACCTAGCATACTACCGCAAGCATTTATTATCTGCGAACTCTTTTCATTTAAAATTGAAAGACAGTACAAGTTTTAAGAATAATTAAAAAACTGTTGATAAAGAAATGTTATTACTGTCCCCACGACTACTTGATTGACAAGGAGGTATGGTAGTACAGTTACCATTTTTTTTGTTAAATACTATGTAATGTTATTTAACAAAAAAATTACCTCTAAAATTTTTACCTTTTCTTTTTTGTTTAGATGAGTATTTTTTTACATTTATTACTTTTAGAAAACTGTTGTATGGTACTAAAAATGTTGATTTGATCACTTATTTTGTTTGCACTTAAGTTTTTTATCTTTTTCATGTTCACGACACAATGTATATTGTTTAAGTGAGATATAAATCATATAATAAATATTTGTTTGCACTATCTCGTTCTGCGTAGATCAGACCAAAATATAATAGTAAGAACTGAAGTTACCCCGGGTTAACTACGACATCAAATCGACAAACACTTGTCCACCCCAATTTACTCAATAGTTTATGTTGGATCATAACCATGGATGCTGCAAAGCACATCAATTAAAAATAAGCTTAAATTAAATTAAATAGTTTTATTCAAAATAATATTTAGCATTAATAGGTAAATTTTAGTTTGGAGTAGATTTCTTTTTTTTATTATGTGACACATTTTTAAAGACGTACTGTTATTTGCTTAGCAGACGGTAGATGACTTCCTGATGGCACTGTGTTGAATATTCTTAAGTCACGTGCTGTTATTTGCTTAGCAGGCGGTGCTGTATGATAGGTGACTTCCTGATTGCTTGAAAGGTCACGGTTTGCATGTGTAACTTGCGAGTATTCTTTAATTTTTTACAGTTTTTTTTGATTCTTCTACATTTAGGAATATCCGTAGGGTGGTTTATCCATTTTTAATCTAATGAAATATAAATTATATCTCAACATTATCAAGGACAAATTCCAGTATCTCTTTTCAACTCATCATAAGTTTCTTCGCTCCTCATCTAATCTAAGGATCAGTATTCCATATCATTTTGCTGGGTTCACGAACAATTCCTTTACTATTCAGGCAACACTACACACGAAGAAGAGCGCCAACTAAGGACTATTTTAAAAAGTTGGTACATGACTTTTTATGAAATGAGGCAATGTTGGACGTTAAATGATAATGATATATTTTGATAAGTATATCTTAGTACGTATATAAGATATCCCGAACTATACAGTGTGTTCGGTCACGGACTAGCGATATTTTAGGTACTTATAATACAGCTATTTTAATATAAAAATACACTACACACTAAGGTCTAATCCCCTCCCCCTCTATTTGGCAGCCATTTTGTTTTTCTCTTGAGATATTCTCTACGCGTTTACGAAAAAAGTCATATCTCTGAAAGTTTTAGTCTTACTGAGATAAAAATTAACTCATTCGGAGGCCAATAATATTGTTTATTGTTTATATTATCAAAATTTTTGTTGACATACTTTTAAATTTGAAGAAAAAAAATTTAACTACCAATAAATATCAAAAAAATATGCTAATCGGCAAATTATTGTAAATTACTGCAAAAACAACCCCGTTTACTCTTCTTATTTTTATACTAGATCGACAGATTTTGAGTTAAGCTACAATGCAACATAAAGTTTACGGCTGTATATTTATTACTTTAAGAATTATTGTTGTTTGAACATGGCGTATGCCCAAACACAAAAGGCCTTTGTTAAGTGACAACTGGCACTGCCTGCTTAGGAGTAATAGTGTTCTGTGCTGCCTGCTCTCCAATTATACTACTTATAAATGATGATTCTGATTCTCTGATCTCTAATTCATCGAAGATCATAGGTAATCATAAGTAATCTCAGATTACTATTACTCCTAGGCAGACAGTGCCAGTTGTCATTTAAGAAAGGCCTTTTGTTTTTGCGTATATGCAAATATATATATATATATATATATAGGGTAATATGGTAACCTTAAAATTTGCCGCCTTATAAAATCAAAACTAGGAGGCGGACTGAGACAAAAATACAAAGTCGTAAACTGTAACTAACATAACATTAAGACAAGAATAGCAAACAAGCTTTGCTAATTAGGAACGCTTCGAAAAATCTACTTAAAAACTAACCTGATTACACCATACTAAAATCTCCTAAAATGTATACACTAATTTCATTTGTCAAAATGGCGTCTATAAAGCATCGCCCTTTTGACCGTTTATTATTTGATTGTCCGATGAAGAGCTATCGTATCACAAAGTCATCTATGCAAACAAGGCTGTAGTTTTTGAGTTATAAGAAAGTGACCATATTAACCGAATGAACATATTACCCTCACGTAGTATGCAACTAATATTTCAGAAATCAAGCTATGAAATCTGTTAAATAATATATAAACGAAAGCATGAGGAGAAATCATGCTTTTGTAACGCCATCCTAGTGGCAGAAAAATTCGTGGATGCCTCCACTAAAATAATATTATGGCCAATATGCAAGAGATCATTTACTTATAATTTTTAAACAAATAAAAATAAAAACGGACTCGATGACATCACCTATCGTGTCGCTCTGTTTATTGATAACGAATTAAACAAATACCGAATGAATGACGTCAACGCCATCGACAGCTAGCGACTTAGCCGTGAGTTTACCTTAACTTAAAATATTACGCTCGCAACCGTCCTTGCATTTCAACGCCTTTATAAACATACTCCTAATGACTATTTTTGTTTACACAAGTTGTTTCGTATACAAATTTCTTGTTCTTCAGCCTATAAATGTCAAACGCTGGGCAGTGGACATAGACCCACTAGTGTGACATCATGCCCAAATCGTCACACGTATTCCCAACGTGATTCCTAATACCATAGACACAGCTTTCTGTTACCAATTTTTAAAATGGACAAAAATCAATCGTGTAATGATCTTCCATTTTTGAAAATACAATTATTTACCATATATATGGGATGCTAAAGAGCGTATTGGCATACTTTACATGTCGAAATACAAGCAAGTTTGGCTTCAACACCAAGCACATGGTAAATTAGCCCGTAAAAATGAATTTGTAAATTCAGTGGTGACGGCAAGGATCGAACTCGGGTTGTGTGCGTACTGTAAAATTATCAAATTGCTCGTCGCCTTAGCCGCTGAGCTACCACGGCTGCAATATTTGAGCAAAACCACGAATTACTTGTGGTATTGTTCAAATATACCATTAGCAATTTGTGGTTTCGCTTTAATATTGTCGTAGGGATATATACCTAACAATATATTGCACTCAGCTCGCAGGTGCCGCCGGTATGCGATCGATATGTCAATCAGTTTCTTGAAATAAAACTTAAATAGTATGACAAAAATTTGCAATACCAAATAGAATTCATTTGTTTGTATTTGTTAATAATAATTTTAACGAAGGTGTAACTTGTATACGAGTGGCCAGGCAGTTTAAGGCACTTTCTAGATTCGATTTCATATATAAAGTCGGCTGGGATTTCTGTTTATTATGGGAATTGGTCCTTCACTGCCGGTCGTATGCGGATGCTCAAGGTCGCTCAGTGCTATGAGAGGCTATGCTCGGAGTTTCTCTGCGTGATAGACACAGAAATGAGGATATCCGCAGTAGAACCAGAGTGACCGAGATAGCCCAACGGATTAGTAAGCTGAAGTGGTAATAGCTCGAAGAACTGATAACCGATGGGGAAGAAAGTTTCTCAACAGCAGCCGGTAGGCGTAGTGTAGGGCAACCCCCCACTAGATGGAATGACGACCTCGTAAGACATGCAGGAATTCGATGAATGCAGGTGGCTCAGGACCGTGCTTTGTGGCATACCTTGGGGTAGGCCTATGTTCAGCAGTGGACTTGCGAAAGGCTGTAATGATGATGATAATGATGAAAATTAACTTTATGATCTTCTTTATTATATTATTAATACGGTATCTACAAATTATTCTACCTAAATAACTATTTTTATAATTATTTACTCATATATGGTGTACATTAAATTACTTAACATGAAAATATACAGCCTTAATTATTCATCATAAAAGACCAAAATTTAAAACTTAAATAATCATACAGTCCTTCTTACCGCGATATAGTTCTAAGAAAACTGGCTCGTTTCTCTGCAGAATGGCTATACTTAGCCTTCGACTGTAGAAAGGACCAGCTCTTTTTATCACCGGCGGCCACAGCAAATTTTGCATACAGTTTCTTTAGGAACTTCAGCGCTAGTGGACCCCATGGACCTATAGTCTCTACAGTAAATGGCACAAATTATGTAGGTATTTATTTTTAGATCATACTTGCGTCACTTAGTTCAATAATAAAATTAAAAAAGTAAACAAAAGTGTAGCCTGTAGAACAAATACTTTAATTTTTTACTTAAATTCAATTTTCATCCCCCTAGCTTATGAAATTCAAATTGTAACATAATTATCATGTTTATATATTTAACTAGCTGTGCCCGCGACTTCGTTCGTATAGAATAACTTTTAGGATAATTGATAGAATCAGGCGTTACTTTGTGGAAATCCGTTATAATAAAGAGCACCTCCCGCCCTCCCTCAATTGTGTGCACTAATTCCCTCACCACTTGTCCCAGCACCACTACTCCCAACACCACTAGTTCCAACACCACTATTTCAGGAAAGACACCATCGACGATAATACGACACGTGTTTCGCCTCTACACGAGGCATCCTCAGGTGATGTAGACTATACGGCGGCTGACCGCTAAGCGGTAAACGCGAAGTAGTTGCACAGTATAATAATTTATAGACTGTGGTAGTGGTGCTGGGACTAGTGATGACGGAGTTAGTGCACGCAATTGAGGGAGGGCGGGAGGAGCTTTTCAATCCAGGTAAGACACATCATTGTATTTATTTAGCGGAAGGTTGCAAATTAATCAATATCTTTATTAGAATAATTTTTAATAATTTATTATTATACTTCCCTATTTGAATCGGATTTCCTTCACAATTTCATGGGTTTTGTTTTCCACGCAACTCTAATTCCTTTTCTTAAACAAAAGTGACCTAAGTTACTTCTTATAACATCAGTTATCTGCCAGCGAAAGCCCCGTCAAAATCGGTCCAGCAGTTTCGGAGACTAGCCGAAACAAACAGACAGATAGAAATTTTAAAAATTGTTTTATCGTTACAAGTACGGTATATACTTTCATACTCATTCAGTAAAAAGCTGTTATTTTGACATTACAAACATACACTTCAATTATATTTATTTGTATGGATCAAACAAAATTACATAAATTGTCTCACGTAATAACAAGTAACGATGAAATGACATCACCATTTCCTGCATTAAAAAGTTCATCAATGATATCACCTCTATAAAATTGGTGGCTGAACGCTGTCTAGAATCTAGGTTCCTATGTAACTGTCATAATTAACCTTGGCTCACGGTCAAAGGCATTAATATCATGCATTCTAAAAAGCAATAAATTGTTAACGAGACATTGAATCGATTATGCGGTGTTACTAAAGGGTTTTCTCACATCGAATGATGACAGTATCGACAAATTTATCGAAGAGATTATTGATCAGTTATTCGATTAACATAATAATTAATATAAATAAACGAACTGAATTGAAATAAACAGGGCCCACGTCTATACTGTGAGTATAGTCTGTCTCGTGACTCTACCAGCAACACAAGATGGTTGAAGTATCGATGATGGGTCAGATCGTCCGGGGAAGGACTCGCACTGAAATCCAGCATGAAATAGTACCACAACGCTGCCGTGTTTCGGTTGGATTCTTTCTACTAGTGGTAATGCAATGCCCTCAGGGGTAACGATGCATTTAAGTTTTGATTCCTAACAAAAAAGAGATGTAGAAGTCTATGGGCCACAGCATTCACTTACCATGAGATGGAATGTGTGCTCGTTTATCACCCTATCCTATCATGTGCTCAAGTCACTAAACGCGTCAAACCATTGTGTTACCGTTACTGTTACGGCCTACTTAAGTTCACTGCTAAACATAGGCCTTCTCCATTGATTACCTCATAGGAGGGATGTTTGGCATAGTTGCCAAGCTTGGCAAGCGGGTTGGCAACCGCAGTTTTTTTTTAATCGTTATTAGGAAGACGCTATTACCCGTTTCCTGACTTGTTTCCCTCTGTCGCCTCTTACGACACCCACGGGATGATGTGGGGTAGTGAAAATACGGTTTATAATTAAATATTCTACATTAATACAATACCGACCTGTGAACCATTTACATATTGTGTAACAGTTATTTTAGTAATAACTAAGTCAGATTCTTGCTTGTAGGGGTGAGTCGATGATTGGCAATGAATGACATCTAGCATTAAAAATAAAATGCAACAATTAAGTTTTCGATGACGACGAGCAACAAAATGGACAATGTTGCTTCCGGAACACGTCAAATTGAATCATCACTGAACGTTAGTTGTCACTCAATAAACGATTGGGCATTGTAGATGTAAATCGGTGAAGCAACACAGCACCTTGATTGATTGATATTGAGCTGCCTTGAATGGTTAATATTGTGTGTTACGTCACTGATTTGATATTGATAAGGACATATTGTAATGATACTGACGTAATTCCAATGGTATAGGAGGGCATTGTCTTTTACAAGTTTAGCTTTTTCAATGATTTACGATTTTTTCTGCCACCAGGGCGGCACCACTTTTAAATGACTTTTAAATTATAATTTCTACAAAAAATGTAAAGGTAAATAAAATATAACTGACAGTACAGAAAACTATATTAGTACAGAATTATTTATATTATAGTAATATATCAGTTATATTTTATATTCTTACATTAATAATATAATAATACTACGTAATAATTTCTGGTTTTACTGCGTGATAGACTCAGAAATGAGGATATCCGCAGTAAAACCAGAGTGACCGACATAGCCCAACGGGTTAGTAAGCTGAAGTGGCAATGGGCTGGCCATATAGCTCGAAGAACCGATAACCGATGGGGAAGAAAGGTTCTCGAGTGGCAACCTCCTACCGGTAGGCGTAGTGTAGGGCGACCCTCCACTAGATGGAGTGACGACCTGGTAAGACATGCAGGAAGTCGATGGATGCAGGTGCAGATGCTCAGGACCGTGCTTTGTGACATTACTTGGGGGAGGCCTATGTTCAGCAGTGGACTTGTGAAGGGCTGTGATGATGATGATGATGATGACGTAATAATTCTATGAATAATACATTAATTAAGTGTATAATAATAAATATTCAGAACATAATAATAATGAAACAAAACCACAGATATTTACAAAACTGGAAAAGTTAAAAAAAAAGTTAAAAATCTGGAAATAATTAAATGCTCTAGAAACTGATAAACTTTTAATTTTAAACTAATTTTCAACAATGTCACACAAAACTTTGATCTCAGTGTCAACTAGCGACATCTGTTGAACAGAAAATTATTAGCCCTCATTGCTTAATCAAAACAACAAAATGTAGAGTTACCTAACCTAACGTTTTTGTTATCTCTTTTCACCAGAGGCACCGTTCTGCATAATTCATTTCACTTTTCATATATCTTCAAATTGTGGAATACGGGCAATCGTTTTAATAAATGCTATTCGCGCCCTATACAAATTTCTATACAAACTAACAGCAATAATTATTTACTTATTTTTTTAACTTCTTATAAGCCTATGGGCTAGAAGCCCTAATTAAAAGCCTACCAGTGCGAGAGAGATAGTTATATATTCATTGAATACAACGTCGTTCTCCCTAGCCGCATTTTCACGTCCATCATCATCATCATTATTACAGCCTTTCACAAGTCCACTGCTGAACTGCTGAACATAGGCCACCTAATTCATTCATCCTGCACCTAGTGAGACCGCTCTACAATTCGCCTACATATACGTAACTGCCACTCGGAACCTTTCTTCCCCATCGGTTGTCAGTTCTTCGATCTACATGGACGGCCCATTGCCACTTCAGCTTACTAATCCACTTCCACAGAACACTATTAATTTCTACAGAGAGCGTCAATTTATTAGTACCATATGTTAAGAATAAAATTTTTAACTTACACCTGTAATTATACCGACCCGCTTATTCCTAAATCGGAAAATAAAAAACGTACACGGCTGCTTAGCGACATCAACGGTGACGTATACGTCTACGTCGTATACGTACGTGATCTTGTCATTGATTTAAAAAGTTAAATAGCATAATAATACCGTGATACCATCCATAACAGTAAATAAATGGTTACAATAACGAAACAGCATAAAAAGTACATTATGGCGCCATTTTTTGTGCCAGCGCTTTTTAGCGTATACCGAAAAAAACGCCTCGCTGTAAGCATATTGTATTATGGTTGAAGCACGAATAGGTTGATCGCAGAAGTGCCATACTCTCACAGAGTTCCAGCGCAGCGTAAAATACTAGGTTACGTATTACGAGTGTAGAGAACCTGAGACCCCTTTTAATTTAATCCTTAGGAGTGATAACGCATATACATTTCGATTCCTAGTTTTATTAGGTGTTTATGGGTCTTTAGTCGCCATGACTTCTACATTAAAAATTGCAAAGGGTAAGGTTGTTAGCAAAAAAACAATCTAACAATTAATTAATTTACGTTCTATATTTGAATTAAATATAATATTTTTTCATTTTATTTTAAAAACCAAACCAGCGTTAAATTAAAATAATAATTGTTCAGAAACTTAATATAAAATATACAATTTTTTTATCATCAAAAAAATTAAAGATCATTATTTTTAATAGAACTATAAACTCACTAGATCATCGTAACATAATATGAATCATCAGAATCGTAAAGTAAACAAATCGACTTATGTTATTATCTAGATGAGTGCTGTTAGTCTATGCACTCTTACAGCTTCATCTTGTCTCAGGGCTTTGCTAGCACTTAACTAGTTCGCGGCTGGGCGGCTAGTTTTGTGCAGCAAAGGATTTATAAAAGTAGGTAAAGGTTATATTATCATAATGCCTGAAAATGTTGCAGTCATTGCAAAATGACGAAATTATTTTATTTATAACATCCTCACGCAATTATGTCAATAAAATAACAATAATCGTCATTCTGTCCGCCAGACGTAAATAATAAGGCAAATCTTCTTTACAATAGGCTCTCCCACGTCCATCAATGGATGTTTACAGGCCAGTAATAATAGTGAATGATAATTAAAAATAAAATTGTTATTCCTTTGTATACTCTACTTATTGAATTCAAAGAAGTCACAAAAAACCTACAGTAAAAACTTACGTACAGTAATTTATAGTGTAACACGTTTATATTAACTTCATCTTACGTATATATGTATGAAATACAACTTATTTAGTTCTCATTAACCTTCCTACGTCTAAATAATATAAATTTTGCGGACGGTGTCTAAGATGGAAAGCCTCGTTTGCAGTAAAAAGGGTTTACTCTACATTCACCATACGAAACACAGCCGCATTCTGCTATTTTACGCTAGTATTCTGTGAGAGCGTGGTCCTTCCCCGATCGAGCCGACCCATTCGTGCTACTACAACCTTAATATAGCTGCAGCGTGGCTCTACCACGTACAGGTGGTGTTGGAATATCCACCGCGTGAATGTCGTACGAATCGATAGAAGAAAATAAAACTGGAAATTGGTAGCATCGTCTTGTTAAAACTTTAAATAATAAAACCTGCGGGAGCCAAGTATGCTAACCAGAGAAGATTTCCTCTATGAAGCAATTTATGGGGGAGGCCAAGCCGAACTATTCGTGCTACGACCATAATGTGGCTGTAAAATGACTCTAGTACTTTTAAAAATTTACAAGCAAAGTCTCGAGCAGCCCTAACTTAGAACGAACCGTGAATGCACGAAGCAAAGTTCGTGCATTCACCTCTTTTTTTTTTGCTTATATGCAAAAAATGTCCTTGAAATCGTGCTAAGTTAATAAACGTTATTACTGTAACTTCGGTCGAGTTGAGCTGACAATTATCACTTTGCGTTAAAAGATGTTCTTACATCATTTATATTAGTAACAAAAAGTAATACTAAAAAGTATATTTTTATTAGACTCTAATGAGAGCTTTGATTATATATAATCAAAGAATGAGAGCAAGAGAGGGTAAATATTTAAAAATGCTCATATTTAGTCTATAAAATTAACCCCCCCTTGAATCTAACAAAAACTTTACACACAATATTAAAAAGCTATAATAAAAGAAAACTAAAACTAAAAATTGAAATTATCATACATTCCTACTCCCTGGGGTATCGTACCACGAGATCTGGCTGCGTTTCCTCACTAAATGGCTATACTAAGCCATTGGGCGAGGAAAGAACCAGTCCTCTTATCACCAGCAGCGACGACCAGTATCGGATACAGTTCCTTTATTAACTTCATCGCACAAAGACCCCACGAACCGATATTCTCTACAGCAAATGGCACAAATATGTAGTCATCTCTCAGAGACTCATATTTGTGCCACTTACTTAATTCAGCTGCCTCTGATACCGCCCCTGTTCTAAACGAGGTACCCTTGAGATGAAAGGCCGCCAATTGTTAATAATTATATTTTCTTTTCGTAAAACCTGAACTCCACACTAGGATATTTTTGTGTCGCGGAGGCGTTTTACACACATATATTGCGCAAGGACAAATATGAAAAAGAACAATCAGAACCTGAACAAATATTTGTAGGCCATACAAATATTGTTCCGTTTGGGATTCGAACCCGCGGCTCTACAGCCTTGCGGCCAAAATATATAGAGATAATAAGGTACATAAGTGGCGACTAAACTGAGTCAACAAAACTCAGTTTAGTCGCCGGGTAGAAGCATCTTCCTGATAAGTGATAACACTCTGAGTCAATCTTTGGGGGAGGTCTGTTTCGCAGAGAAGCTGGCATTAATGAGTGACAGAAAACTTAAATATGACTATCGGGAAAATTGTGATTTCTTATATTTACGCGAACACTTTAGTTTAGTTTACGGATTTTATCGCGTTTAATTATAACTTTTATATTGCCGACGTTTCAAGTACTTTGCAGCGATCATTATCACGGGGGTCTGAGGTTTGCGACGTCCCAATGTCATAGTTATCTACGGCTACCTTGGAGATCCTTTAAATGGCTTTTCTATCATAACTTGATCGCTAAAGGTTCGTCCGTCATCCACCGTGACCTAATAAAGCTGGCGTTATGTGAAGAAGCATCGCATGCAAAAAAACTTACATTCTTTTTTACAGTCTTTACATGATATAAAGTCTCCATGTAACTATAAACTCCTTACAATGACGTAAACAAATTGTACTAATAGTGAACATTTAATTAGTATCATCCTTGAAAGCAATAATCTCGAAATAGCTTCTGACTCGCTCCTAATCTCTTGTGTAACCTAAGCCCTGGATTAAAACCAATATAGCGAATACGCAAGTGAATTAACATAGGAGTTATGCTTCTGTGAGATCTCGCATCACTAATGGCCGTCCTTTGAGACGTCAATCAAATGGACGTGGAGCCCTAAATGACGTCATTTGTCTCAATCGTAAAGTTCTACTGTTTCTTTATTGAAGCATCGTTAGAGGTCTCGGCATTGTAGAAAATTGTAATGTTTTTGTGTTTAAGCTAATATATATATAGTATATTATGTAATTTAAACACATACGGCCTTACACGTAAGAAATTGTAAGGTAATCGTCAGAAAACCCAAAAAATTCTAAGGTATTCCGGATTATTTTTATCAAAAGCAGTAAAAGATATAGGAGGATTATTTTAAAACATTCAAGTATTGTTTTTATAGAATAAGTGTAACCAATGAGCACACAGTACGTGATGGTAAGTGGATGTCGTGTGCTGTAAAAATTTTTTTTTACTTAGAACTAAGATGGAATAGTTACCTCGTTTCCAGTAAATAAGTGATTCCGTTCTTTACACTCTCCATAGGAAATAGCAGCGTAAAATAGCAGCTTAATGCTGCTGTGTTTCGCATGTTGAGTGTAGAGAACCGGAGACCTTTTATCAGAAATTAGGCATTCTGTCGTAGTCCTCAGGGGTGACAACGTATCTGCATTTTTATCTTCAATTAAGGATAAAGGTCTATGGGCCACAGTACCACTTACATTCAGGTGGACGGTGCTCGTTTGTCACCTAATTATTTAAAAAAAAACTCACATTTTATAATATTCTCTCCACTGGGAACATAGGTAGATGAAGATCTTGTCTAACGTCCACTTCACATGCCGGTAGTTGTTAGGATGCTCATCATGAGGTCCGGGGATCGAATCCCAGGTAGGATCAACATCAGTTATTGGGTTTGTCTGTACATGATTAAAATTACTTTTACGGATTTAATCGCGTTTATTTTTACTTTTTATTTTTTAATTCCCGACGTTTCGGGCGCTTTCCAGCACCCATGGTCACGGGGGACTGAGATGACTGACGTCCCGATGTCATTGTTAAACCCGGAAAACCTTCAGCTTTTTTTAATTATTATAATTAAATATTATAATTTTTTTAATTATTATAATTAAATATTATAATTAAAAAATCTGAAGGTTCTCCGGGTTTAACAATGACATCGGGACGTCAGTCATCTCAGTCCCCCGTGACCATGGGTGCTGGAAAGCGCCCGAAACGTCGGGAATTAAAAATAAAAAGTAAAAATAAACGCGATAAAATCCGTAAAAGTAGTTTTAATCATGTGCAATGTTCGCGTAAATATAAGAAATCATTATGGGTTTGTCTGTAATGAAATTCACAGTAGTATCCCGAATTTAGGAAGTTGGCGGTGTTTCACACTCAGAGCTTGGAAAATATGTAAAGGCTTTACATGTTTTCCGACTTCGACTTTCGACTGAACCCTTTCCGCTCGTGTCGGGTTACCATCCCACCGGACTATGAGAGTGAAGGAACAGAGTACACCTGAGCTTGCGTATATATTCTTAGAAATTCGGTCTAGAAAACATTATTATTTAGTATTAGTTGTTGATATCACTTCGTCCGAATTTGTTTGCCATTTATGAAGGCTGATCTGCTCGGATTTGCAATGTAATTCGGTAATATTTATAGAACATGATGTTAGTTAAATATTAGACTAGACTCTAGTCCTTTTTTAACCAAATTAAAAAAGGAGGAGGTAGTCAATTCGACTGTACGTTTTTTGTTATGTGTGTTTTCATCGAAACTATTTTCTGGGTGAACCGATTTTGATGATACTTTTTTGTTTGAAAGCTAGTTCTACTAATGTGGTGCATTATAAATTTGATCAAGACCTGACCAGTAGTTTTTGGGCTATCTTTAATAATGCGTATTTATTTGACTTCGAATACATTGATGTTTTCATTTTATTTGTATTGAAGTATGTAGTTTGTACAACATTTTTAATTTTACTACTTGTTTATAAATTGTTATTGTAGTATTAACTATTAAAGATACTAAAATATATTAATTACGAAAATTCAGCTTCATTTTAAAACGGTGGTACTTAGATTATTATGATGGACTAGCGTTCTGGCGGACTTCGCACGAGTTATTTCTGGATTACAGCGCCATTTTTCTCATCCAATTGTGAATCTAAACCATTCTCGAATCATCTTAATACCATTAAAAACATAACCTGTAAAAAAACCAAGTCTCGCAACTCAGTTCTTCTACCGTAAAAAGTTGTGGGATCCATGTAATACCAAGTCGGTTAATTTATTCAGTTCCTACTTAAGGGTCCTTCTGTTTTAGGTTATTACGTAATTAGCTAACCTAACAACATTTTATAGTGACCATATCAATGTTAAAAGTGTTTTATGTTTTAAATATATAGATTGACTTGGCCATCGCATGAAACCACAATGTATCTCACAAGTAATACGTATTATATTAAATTAGATTGCTTAATGCGCTCTTATACTGACGCTGTAGGTATTTAGCGCATCTCCAGCGCGCGCGTTATAAACAACGCAAACACCCCAAAACAATGAACTCACTTGATCCCGGCACCGCGCTGCTACAGACCACAGTACAAAATAGTTCGCAGTAGGCGATTACCACCACTTCTTATGATTTGAATTGTTTTTAGTTTGTATTGAGTAGTTACAAATTACTTCTTTAGTTAATATTTTGTATGATGTTGTATTAAATTTATACGTATATTGGTTTTTTTACCGATTTCGATTATTTCAAAAAAAAAACTTCATATAAAATGTTAAATTAAATTTCTTTTTAATAATTTTATGTAAGTTTTACAAATGCGTAAGTATCCAAAGTTAAATAATTACAATAATGATCTAAAACTACTCTTAACCAATCAATCAACTATGAAACAATTTCTAAAACTCTTCCATACTGAGTTGGTGAATCCTTTCAAAATTTTTGTCAGGCTCGTTAGACGTTTGATGGTCAGTCCTGAATAAATCAGGTCTGTTATTTTCTTTGTCTGGTACATCAATTACAGACATGGAGTCACATTCCAGTTTTAGATCTCGGATCGCCATCCCACGTGCATATCTGCTGTTAACAATTTCTGTGAGTAAGCAATTTTTATAAAAAAAGTACTAACTTTGGCTCCATAGTTTTCCGAAAATCATCATCTTTTTCAATAGATTTTGTGAAAATTGTTTCATTGTCACCTGACCAAATTCCTAATAAACAAACTTTCCTACCCGTAACAAGCAGCTGGCCCTGAATTTGGTAGTGCTAGTTACTAGGTGTTGCGAGACTTGGTTTTTTTACAGGTTATATTTTTAATGGTATCTCATTTCTTTTTGTATATAAGATAGTACTAATTTTTCTTCTTGAGTAACAACAACGTACCATAGGTACGGTGATACATGATCGGTCAGTCAGTGAGTGACAAAATTAAGAAACTTTGACTGGTTACAATTCTTAAACTCCTGGTTCAAATTGAATGAAATTTGAAATATACCATGTCTATACTATGCTTACTCGGTTGCTGAAAATTCAGGCTTCTAGTTTTATTGACCACGAAGTTATAAGGGGTCAAAAATGGCCTGAATTGCTTCGAGAAAAGATGGTACGGCCGTGCCGCTTTTTTTGCTCGACTTGGCGGGGGCACTGCCGTGCTCCCAGATAACACTCAAAATTTCATCAAAATCGTTCCAACCATTTAGAAGGGGTACAGTCTCATACGCGCGGACAAAGGAATTGTTTTTGAAAAGATTGTCACATATTAAACAAACCGTGCCTGTTTTTTAGTTCAAAGCGAATAAATCCGGTTACTAATTGCTAATCCAATACACACCTTAATATCATAGTCCTCAATCGTCTGGGGTTTATTTCACATTGCTAAATTCAAAAGTGACAAATTCTGACACAGTAACATTTTGCCTGTGCCGTTTTAGAGAACCTGAGCTATTTAAAATTGACTCTTATACCACAAGTAATACGTATTATTGCAGTCATATCAAAATCTAACCAGCGCCTTTATTTCCAGTGAATGCGTGAAGGACCCGATCACTATGAAAACGGATTGGAGATGCGATAATGATCCTTGTTTAATGAGCGATTCGGTCGTTGATGGCGTGAACTCCGGTGGCTCTAGCTGGCGAGCCTACAACTATCCGGAATTCCGCGGCAAGAAGCTCAAGGATGGACTGATCTACAAACTTGGTAAGTGCTTAAACTAATACCTCTTGGGACTAGGGACTACTTGTTATTCTTGTGGATATCAAGTGACTTCGTGCTGCAGCTATAATACGCTGCAGCGCAGCTCTACCATGCAAAAGCCTATCCTAAACCTAAGCAGCGATTTGCAATATACTATCACAGATAATATCTTTATTATTAGTAAATAATTTCGCCGTTTTGATCCGATTGTACTGTATCTGTTTTGATTGTTGTGCATTTTATTTATCTTTAAAATATTAGCTTTTGAAGTAATATTATTTTATAGAATATGGATGACAAACGAATACACAGTCCATCTGATGGTAGGTTGATACTGTGGTCCATAGACATCTACATTGTAGATGTATATATAATATAATAACAATGTAGATGTCTATGTCGATTCGCGATTAAGAATCAAAATGCCGATGCGTTGTCGGCCCTGAGGACTAAGATGGAATGCGTCGTTTCCGGTATAATGATTTTCCAGTTCTCTACACTCACCATACGAAACACAGCAGCACTAAGCTGCTATGTTACATTTCCTGTTAGCAGTAATAGTAGTGGCAGAATACTGTGAGAGTGTGGCCCTATCCCGGTCGAGCCGATCAATTCATGCTACAACCAAAATATAGCTGGAGCGTGGCTCTATCACATATAAAGTATATATCCCAAAATCAATTTCATATGTTGAAGGTTTTCTTTTTATTCGTATGGCAATCCTTCGTGTATTTAAAGTTTAACCAGTCTTATTGAAACGCTTTTTATTTTAATTTATTACTAAGTGGTGCCTATCCTGCCAAGTCTTTTTGGGTAATTAATTCTTATCTAAATCTGCCGTTAATAACATTGCTTTCACTGCACTTTCACTTTTGGTGTGAAGGGTTAAGAGGACCAGTATAATTACGAGCTGTGAAGAGAAAAAGGTGTTATATGTGGTAGAACAATGCTGCGGTTATATTAGTAGAACTAATGGGTCGGCTCGACCGGGGGAGGACCACGCTTTCACAGAATACCAGCGTAAAATAGTAGCTTAATACTGCTGTGTTTCGTATGGTGAGTGTAGAGAACCGGAGACCCTTTTGCGAGACATTCCATCTTAGTCCTCACGGGTGACAACGCATCTGCATTTCGATTCGTAATCGAGAGTAGCTATGGGCCACAGCAACCACTTACCATCAGGTGGACTGTGTACTCGTTTGTCACCCTATCATATAAAAAAAAAGAAAACGGAATCTTCTTAGACCTTAGAGGTGCAGCAAGGTGACAATCTTTAGCCTTCTTTGTTTAAGGCTGCAGGTGTCCGTGGAATACTTACTGACGGACTTTGAGTTCGTTTGTCAATTTAGATTTATAAAAAAAGCTAACCGAATGGTAAATGAGTATTGCATCTCATGGACACCTGCAAGCAACAACTCTATTTTGAGATTCAAAATCTATGACACAGATATTTTACAATTTTATTTTAATTTTACATTAGCACATTGAAATTGATCTATCAATAAATACTACGTCGAGCCGACCCATTCGTGCTACAACCATAATATAGTTGCAGCGTGGCTCTACCACGTATAAACATTTCCTAGATTATCCCGCCAGACAGACAAACAGATAAAGGAGATGAACTTGATTCCATACAGGTTTGGGCCCGGCGTGAACAAAATTCAAATATGTCTTATTTTGAAGATTTAAATATCTGATAAGTACGTTAATAAATCATATTCTTGCAGGGCCTGGGGTTTTCTTTAATTTATGTTTTGTGATTTGTAGGTTATGTAGTAAAATCCTGAATGAAAATAGACGTGGCTTAATAGACAATCGTCCAAGATAAAATTCTTAATTAAAAAAAAATAAAAACGTTTCGTTTCTGCTATAGTAAAAGCATTAGCTTTCGTTTTTCAGTTTATAAAATGTTTTCATGATTGTTCCAAGTACTACAGGAATATAAACTATTTAATTATGCTTTTAATTTATCGTTTTATTACCTACATATTTCTGGATAACTGTTTAGAACGATGTCAAGCACCCAATTTCGTTCATCTCCTTTTTTAAATGTTTATGTCTCAATAGCATGCAAGTAGCCCCCTGAGCCTACCAGTTATTTCCATATAACAGACATACACTTCAATTATATATATATACACAAAATCAAATAACCGGCCATAGCTTAACTAGCGGTTTCAAATCAATGCAAACATACCTTCCTTTGTTAATCGCTTTCGCCTAGATCCAGCTCACTTTCTCTTAACATTATGCTATTGTGTGCGGATCGTTATTCAGCTAACGTTTGAGGATTTCTAGTAGGTATTTTAAGAATAGATAACATTATTTCATTTCATTACGGCATATATAAGTCCACTGCATACATGGGCCTTACAAGACAGGCCTCCCCCATAGCTAGTCTCGAAGGGGAATTATGCCATATTTGCCACGCGTGAGAGACAGGTTGGCAACCGCAGTTTTTGTATTATTTTTAGTTTTAATAAGGACGATACTAAAGAATAAATTAATTTGAACATAATACAGGGTAACTTACATTTTCACTGTTCGATTTGAAGACACAATATTAAGACAACAGCAATGACACATATGTGGGTCACGGGACAAAGAAAGAGGTTAAAATTCTTATTATGTAAATGTTTTTATTGTCAGCTCGACGACGTGGTAAATTCAACAATAGGGACTACTCGAAGAATCCAGGCTGTCATATATATTTTGCTTCCGTGTTTTTAATAGTAACTATATATATTATATTTTTTGTCACTATCATGGTACTAATTAAAAAACATTTCAAGCACAAATTGCTGTTAGTGTTTCATTGGGTTGTAGTTTTGTTGGGTCGAAAAGAAAAACGGAGTGATGAACACTTTTGAATAGATGTTACCATAATATGATATTCTTATATTAAAAGGAGTATAGATGTAGGCCACTCTTTTAAAATGTCTTTACAAATACGTAATTAAAACACTGAAATTATAATTATCGGTCAAATAAACATCTAGTGTCAGTTGAAAGTAAAAGAATAACAGTTTTAAAAGTTTTAGGTGGCCAAGTATTTTATTATTTTTGGGACAATCCCGTATTATATTTACGATGATATTATTTTTCTAATAACTTTACGTATACCCGAACTCAGATTCAATTTTTTGTGGAATCGGCTACCACCAGCGATTTTTCTTAAGGACCACCAAGAAAAGGCCCTACTCCTTTTTGAAAGTCCGGCAAAACGCATCTGCAACTCCTTTAGTTTTGCAGTTGTTCATGGGCCGCGGTTGACACTTACCATCAGGTGATGTACGTTTGTCCCCTGTTATATAAAAAAGAACAAAAGGATCAACACAATAACGAATCATCATCATTACAGGCTTTCACAAGTCCACTGTTGTACTGCTGAACATAGGCCTCTCCTAAAGATCTCTCACAAAGCAAGGTCTTGAGCCACCTGCATCTATCGACTCCCGCATTTCTACCAAGTTGTCACTTCACTTAGTGGGGATCGCCCTACACTTCGCCTAACGGTACGAGGCTGCCACTCGAGAACCTTTTTTCCTTATCGGTTGTCTGTTCTTCGAGCAATATGGCCGACCTATTGCAACATCAGCTTACTAATCCCTAGGGCTGTGTCGGTCACTCTGATTCTGCTGCGGATATCCTCATTGCTAGGAGACGAGGATAGCCCTCTCCATAGCTCGCTGAGCGACTTGGAGCGTCCTCATACGGCTAGCAGTGAAGGACCCCATCTCAGTTCCGTGAGACATCACTGGCAACACGCACTGGTCGTACAGTCTCGTTTTTGAGGTATAGCTGACGAAAAGATGTGACGTAATTTTCCGAACGCTGCCCAGCCGATTTGAATCCGTCGATTGACCTCTTGATCGAAGTTGAACTTACCTAGTCGGACTATTTGTCCCAGGTAAACAAAATCGTCAACAATTTTGAGCTTAGTGCTCCCAACAACTACCGGCATAGGTGTAACATGGACGTTACACATGATCTTTGTTTTGTACATGTTCATGTTATAATCTATTCGTTGCATTGGGAGGCACTTTCGAGGTTATTGAGCATAGTGCTTAGGTCCTCCAGCGATTCTGCCGTAAGGCCTATATCGTCGGCAAATCGAAGGTGAGTGATGTTCTCGCCATTGATGTTAATACCGTATCCTTTCTAGTCCAGTAGCTTGAAAACGTTTAAATATGCGATATTAATAATACTGTTACGCGCTCAAGTCGACGATACACTAGCGCCATCTAGTGTCAGGAACGAGAGCGAGGGGAGTATTGAGAAAATGACATCACAAATCACTCAACCGACAGCGCCTAGTCGAAACTCGAACGCTCGGTACCTTGCGCGTGTTTACTTGAACATTCTGGATATTTCTTTGCTAATTTAAATATATAGGCGCTGCAAGATGCGATGGGAGTAGTGTTGATTTGGCGAAACAAGCGAAGCTTCGGAGCGGAATAAAGTGAATAAGTGTGTTTAATTATTAGTGTTTTTAACTTTAATTTGTGTAAAGTAAATTAAAGTGTTAATTTAGGTAATTTTATCGGCAATTTTTATTGTCACGAACCTCAAGCTCGTAACAATTGGTGTCAGAAGTGGGATAAAATCATGCCGATTTTACCTAAGGAGGAAACGGAGGGTGTCCGTACCCGAAGTCAACGCCAGCAGGAGACGGACCAACGAAGATTTGGTGGTGCAACGCCGCAGACGTCGGAGGGCCAGCCACCGGCTGCGGGCCCGTCGGTAGCTCCTACATCTGCAGCACCTGACTTAGGTGCTCTGATGGTGATGCTGCAGGAGCAGGCTCGCCGACAGGAGGAACAGGCTCGCCGACAGGAGGAACAGGCTCGCCGACAGGAGGAACAGGCTCGCCGACAGGAGGAACAGGTCCGTCAGTTGAAAGAGCAGCTGCAGAGCGGACAGGAGGAACAGGCCCGCCGATTGGAAGAGCAGCTGCGGGGCGGACAAGAGGAGCAGGCCCGCCGACAGGAGGAACAGGCCCGTCGGTCGGAAGAGCAGATGCTCCTCATTAAGGACCTTCATGCTACCTTTGGGAAAGAGATAAAGGAGGTGAAGGATAAGGTTGCTCAACATGACAACCGCCTGTCGGAAGCTGAAACCCAAATCAAAGAAGCTAAAACCCAAATCGACCAAGTGAACAATCGGGTTGATTACGTGGTGGCTTACGTGAAGAAAACGCTGGACGACCTCAAACTGGGTGATGGAACTACAACTCCCGTAGTAGCTACTACACCTTCGCTACGTGGGTTCAAAGTGCCACCGTTCGACGGGACTTCTTCCTGGTCAGCCTACAAAATCCAGTTCGAGGCTGTTATGAAGGCGAACGGCTGGAATAACAGTCAGGCAATGACTGCTCTCACACTAGGCCTGCGCGACCAGGCCTTAACAGTTCTGGAAGCTCTCGGGGAGGAAGTGACTTATGAGCAACTCCTTGAGGCATTGGAGGCGAGATATGGCGACGCTCACCTGGAACATGTCTTTCGTGCGCAGCTTAAAGATCGCGTGCAGCGCATCAAAGAAAACCTGCAGCAGTGGTCTCTAGAGGTGGAGAAGCTGGTGCGGAAAGCATACCGGTCTGTACCTGCGCTCATTGAAGGGAACTTGGTGCAGACATTCATCGACGGCATCCGCGACCTGGAAGTCAGAGCTGCTGTGAGGCTCGGGCACCACGAGACGCTTAAGAACGCCTTGGCCCATGCACTGGAAATGGAAGCCGTGCGGCAGGATCATCGTTCCCATCGCGTCAAGGAGGTTGCGGCAGCTACAGTTCGCGACCGCAACAAAGGATACAGCCCTAGGTGCTATGGCTGTGGGGAAAAAGGCCATCTTCGAATCAGCTGCCCTAAGCGAACCGTGGAAAGGAGAGTTGATCGATCTCGAGAGGGTAGTGCAGCTAACGACACTGCCTGGCGGCGACAGGATCATCGTTCACCTCACGCTAGGGAGGTTACAGCAGTTACGGTTCGCGACCACAATAAAAGATACAGCCCTAGGTGTTATGGCTGTGGGGAAAGGGGCCATCTTCGGTCCAGCTGCCCTGAGCACACCCTACGAAGGGAAGGTGAACGGTCTCAGAAAGGAAGTGCGGCTAACAGCACCGCCCAGCAGCAGCAGGAATACGACTTTACTATCAGACACTGCAGCGGGAAATCTCACGGCAACGCAGATGCATTGTCAAGAAGACCTTGTCCTGAAGATTGCAACCATTGTAGTAGGCAAGATAGTAAGGAGGTGGTATCCGTGAAGATGCTCAGGACAGACCACCTCAGCAACGGGTGGAAGGACAATCTACGACATGCACAGCAGGAAGATCCGGACATCAAGCCGATTCTGGGATGGATGAAGGCCCGTGCTACCAAGCCTAAGTGGAGGGACGTCTCAGCGATGTGTTCAACCACGAAAAGCTATTGGGCCCAATGGGACAGCTTGCTGATTCAGGATGGATTCCTGTGCCGTAAATGGGACAATGGTCGAAGAGACAGCTGTCGTTTGCAAATGGTTGTCCCTAAAGCTAAAGTGTCGAATGTTCTGCAGTTGTGCCATAATGGTCGTTCAAGAGTCCATCTGGGAGTTAAACGAACTCTACTGAAGGTCCGAGAACAGTTTTACTGGGTCCATTATCGTGACGATGTCGAGGATTGGTGTCGTACATGTACAAGTTGTGCGGCCGTGCGGGGACCTCGGACACGTAGTAGAGGAGCACCGAAATTGTACAATGTTGGTGCACCACGGGACAGGACAGCCCTTGACATTGCGGAGCCGTTACAGAAAGGCGCAAGAGGGACTCCTAAGATCGTCCATGTGAATCGCTTGGCGCATTATTATGGGGCCGATAATGCTCGGGACGAGCATGTCTTAGGAGGGGGCAGTGTTACGCGCTCAAGTCGACGATACACTAGCGCCATCTAGTGTCAGCAACGAGAGCGAGGGGAGCATTGAGAAAATGACATCACAAATCACTCAACCGACAGCGCCTAGTCGAAACTCGAACGCTCGGTACCTTGCGCGTGTTTACTTGAACATTCTGGATATTTCTTTGCTAATTTAAATATATAGGCGCTGCAAGATGCGATGGGAGTAGTGTTGATTTGGCGAAACAAGCGAAGCTTCGGAGCGGAATAAAGTGAATAAGTGTGTTTAATTATTAGTGTTTTTAACTTTAATTTGTGTAAAGTAAATTAAAGTGTTAATTTAGGTAATTTTATCGGCAATTTTTATTGTCACGAACCTCAAGCTCGTAACAATACGATTAAGTCTATACTGCCTTCTGGGATCGAACTACCACTGCCTACGGCTACCTTTTTATTGTCTACAACGGGTGCCTATGTTCAATAGTAGAATTTTACGGGATCCCGTTGATATCGTAAGAGCCGATAGAGGGAAACGAAACAGGAGATGGGTAAGGCAGGCTTCCTGATAACAAGTGAAAATAAATTAAATGCGGTTGTCAATTCGCCTGCCTAGGTAGGCGACTACAGTAGAATTCCCATCCTATGTTTTCTATGGTGCAATCTATGGATTTTTTATAGGTTGTAATGAATAAATAAATGAATATTATATAAAACAGTAGAAGAGCTGTTAAACGAAATAAAACAGTCTCGTTTTTAAATTTTGTTAATTTAGTCACATTATAGTGCATAAGCTTATCAGAACCAAGATAGTGGGTCAATTCCATTGCAAATATTATACGTATTTATAGACTTGATATCCTACCCACATGAAATACGAGCATGCCACTATTCTTAATTTAAAAATAAACAGTAATTTTATAATTATGACATTAAAACTAATACAAGGTGTCAGGCCGAAGACTTTTCGCAACGCTCGAAAGAACCTCAAATCAACGACGTTCAAATTTGATTTTAAATTTCGAATTTAAACTTAAGATAGATTCGACATTTGGTCATACGAGTACACAGAAGTGCTTCTCAAATATCACGTCCTTAGATTTTAAATATAATCTAAGGACGTGCTATTAATACTTTTATATTTAGTAACCTAAGAATAAAATAATAAATAAATAAATAAAAAAACATTAAAATCATAAAGAACGGAGATTATTGTCGGTTCGTTTAAAATTAACGCTTTTTAAAAAGATTTAAATATTTTTAGCTGTAAGATATTATAAAAGAAAGCTGTAAACTTATAGATTTTTAGGCGGAATTTGGCGAGTATTACATTACTACTACTATTGAATTAAACTAATTTTACGAAACTTATCGCGTTTAATTTTATACCTTTTTTGTTCTTTTGTAACTTCCGTATTTTCGAATACTTCACAGCACCCATGGCTAGAAGACGCGGCGGCCATAACTCTGCCACAACCCTTGATCTTTTATAAAAAACCGATACCATACAGATCTCATGTCAACTTGTGGGTCATCATTCCAATAAATACCAAACACAAACACCCGCTCTACATGATGGCCATAGGTATTGGACACAACATTCGCCACAATGTTCTAGATTAGCCATGACTGGACACCAGTCTATCATTATAGCCTCTTGCTATATCCCTAGCGGAACCCTCCCCGTTAAGAAAGATTTCGAAGCCATTCTTGCATTAGGCAACTCAGTCATTATATTTGGCGATTTTAACTCCAAGCATACTGAATGGACCTGCCGCACTACTACTAGTAGTGGCAGGGTGCTGCTCAATATCACTCGGTCTCTGGACCTGACTGTCTACAGCCCCCCTCACTGTCACCCACTATCCCGACAATATTAACTACGCTCCTGACGTGCTAGACTTTGCTCTAGTTAAAGGAGTCTCCCTTAACCTTAGTGCAATCGATTCTCTCGATGATCTAGGATCCGACCACCGTCCTGTATCCCTCCTTCTTGGCCATCAGCCATCTTCACCTCCTACTTCCAAAACCTACACCAACTGGAAGGGCTTCAAGAAGTCTCTAGCCTCGGCTATAGACTCTTCGGACCCTCCCATAACCCTTTCTTCCGACGTCTTCGACGGTACGGGATAAATAGACACCGCGGTCGAAAATCTCACCTCACTTATAATATTCTCTCTTAAAGAGAATGAAAAGGTCGTCTCGGTTGCTAAAACTAGTCTTCCCCTAGATATTAGCAACCTGCTAAAAGCCAAAAAAGCTGCCCTCCGTAGAGCCGCACGCTATCCCACTCCCGAATACAGACTCGCGGCCCACCGCCTTCAACGCAAACTCCGTTACCGCCTCCAAGATTACAGAGACCTCGAAAGGGGCAATCTCATGGAGAAAATCTCTTCCTCCCACACAGCGTACTAACAGATGGCGAGAACCCTCCGGATAGACGCTATAACGCATCCCCCTCTGCTCGTCCCAACGGCTCTATTGCATTCGAGGAGGAAGAAAAGGCTGAGTGCTTCGCCGACAGCGTCGCCGCTCAATGCTCTCCCAGCTCACAACCCACTGACCCCATACACATCCAACTAGTGGAGGACGAGGTCCGTCGCCGGAACTCGCCCGCCACCGCCTCTGACCCTGTCATTGTGTCCAAAGATGAGATTTCATCTACCATCAAAGGACTTAAGCCCAAAAAAGCACCGGGTGCGGATGGCATCTCCAACCAAGCCCTCAAACACTTTCCGGAGCAGGTGATCGCCTTATTGGCCATAATCTTCAACGCCTGCTTCGAATTCAGCTACTTTCCCACCTCTTGGAAAGAGGCAACTGTCATTGGCATTCCCAAGCCAGGCAAACCTCACCACCTCCCCCTTCAATCACCGTCCCATCAGCCTCCTCACGGCCATGGGCAAACTTTTCGAACGAGTCATTCTCGTGCGCATGAGGCGCCATTTGTTTCCCACAGACGGCGACCCTCTTGTCATCCCACAACAATTCGGGTTTCGAGCCAAACACTCGTGCCCCCAGCAAGTTCATCGCATAGTGGAATATATCCTCAGCGGTTTTTATCCTGGTCGGCAAAAAACCATCGCGGTCTTTTTCGACATTGCCAAGGCATTCGACAGAGTCTGGCACGAGGGCCTTATCTACAAATTGTACGACTTAGGCCTCCCTGACTGTCTCGTTCGCCTTGTAGCTTCCTATCTGAAGGATCGTATCTTTCGCTTTAGCCACGAAGGCACGCTATCCTCTACTCGTCAAATCAAAGCCGGTGTCCCTCAAGGCTCTGTGCTTGCCCCCCTCCTATATATACTATTCACCAACGACATCCCTATCCCGTCGAATGGTGTTAAACTAGCCCTATTCGCAGATGACACAGCCCTTTACTCTAAAGGCAACTTACTCACTCACTCACAACTCACTGCCACAGATTCGGAACAAGATCCAAAAGTCAGTAAGCGACTTAGGAGCTTGGTTCCAAAAATGGCGTATCGACGTAAACCCGGAGAAGAGCTCCGCCGTTTGCTTCGAATATAAACGACGCCGTCTCACCGCCATTCCGCCGATCAGGATGTTAGGAACCCCTGTCCCATGGCAAACTACAGCCAAATATTTAGGCGTCACCCTTGATGCAAGGCTCACTTTCGAACCCCATATCAAGAAGGTTACTCGCACCGCACGATTTTACATGGGTAGGCTCAACAGCATGTTGGGCAGACACAGTAGAATGTCCCTCCGCAACAAGCGAACCCTATATAAGGTCTGCATACGACCTGTCATGACCTACGCGGCCCCCATTTTCGCACATGCTAAGCCCAAAGCTATAAATGAACTTCAAATAGTTCAAAATCTATTCTGTCGTAGGGCCACTAACTCGCCCTATTATGTCCGTAATGCCGACCTACACCGAGACTTAGAGCTCCAGTAGCTTGAAAACGTCTTCCAATGCAGCGGTGAAGAGTTCCGGGGATATAACGTCATCCTGTCTTACACCTCTCTGCAGTTGGATTGGTTTCGTACTATGGTTCTGTACTAGGATAGCGTTCGTAGTCCTATTGTACAAACACTTCAGCACTTCGATATACCGCCCAATTTTTGACGGAATCGAAGGCTTTCTCGTAGTCCACATACGCCAGGTAAAGTGGCAGATTGTACTCTTCGGTCTTCTGTATGATTTGCCGAAGGGTATGTATGTGGTCTATATATAAAGCCTTTTCGGAAACCGGCTTGTTCGGGAGGCTGGAACTCGTCTGGAGTCGCGTTGCGTACGTAACGATTCGTAATGACTCTCGAAAACAGCACGTAGACACGGCTCATAAAGGAAATCGTTCTGTAGTGCTTCAAGAGAGCGTTATCACCTTTCTTGAAAAACAAGACCACCGCACTTCTGGTCCACGCCTTCGGAGTAGTGCCACCAAGGAGAACGGATGTGAAGAGCTTCTGAAAGACTTTAAGTATCGGTATTCCACCCGCTTTCAGAAACTATGTTGTAATTTCATCCTCGTCCGGGGACTTGCTGTTTTAAGGTGCTAAGTGAAGAACTTAGATCCAACCACATGGACAGTTTTCACGAGCTTGTCATTAATATAGTCAATTATATTGCAGTTTTCTAAACACTAAAAACGGTTTTGTAATTCGAGCTTAAAGTTTTCGGGACCCTGGATTAGCGCACGAGGAGGACGAAGCGTACACTTAATTAGACGGGACCTCTCCAACATAACGTTTAGGTTCAGTGTGCCTCTAACCATTCGGTGATATTTTCACCCTCACGATCACTGAGACGTCACTGAACAGTTGTCGTCTGGTCGTCATAATAAAATTAATCTCATTTTCTTCAAATCGTCTGGGCTAGGTTTACTTCCTGTGGAGTCGCTTCTGGAAGAAAGAGTTCATCATAAATAGTCCCTCTTTCTCCATGAAGTTGGCTCTTGGGTTCCATTGTCCTATTCCAAATTTCCCTATCTTCATCTCACTGCTTTCTCTTGTGCCTAGTTTTTCGTCGAAGTCTCCCATCAACACCGTATAGTGGATACACAATAATGACATCAACGTTTAAATATGCGATATTAATAATACGATTAAGTCTATACTGCCTTCTGGGATCGAACTACCACTGCCTACGGCTACCTTTTTATTGTCTCTACAACGGGTGCCTATGTTCAATAGTAGACTTTTACGGGATCCCGTTGATATCGTAAGAGCCGATAGAGGGAAACGAAACAGGAGATGGGTAAGGCAGGCTTCCTGATAACAAGTGAAAATAAATTAAATGCGGTTGTCAATTCGCCTGCCTAGGTAGGCGACTACAGTAGAATTCCCATCCTATGTTTTCTATGGTGCAATCTATGGATTTTTTATAGGTTGTAATGAATAAATAAATGAATATTATATAAAACAGTAGAAGAGCTGTTAAACGAAATAAAACAGTCTCGTTTTTAAATTTTGTTAATTTAGTCACATTATAGTGCATAAGCTTATCAGAACCAAGATAGTGGGTCAATTCCATTGCAAATATTATACGTATTTATAGACTTGATATCCTACCCACATGAAATACGAGCATGCCACTATTCTTAATTTAAAAATAAACAGTAATTTTATAATTATGACATTAAAACTAATACAAGGTGTCAGGCCGAAGACTTTTCGCAACGCTCGAAAGAACCTCAAACCAACGACGTTCAAATTTGATTTTAAATTTCGAATTTAAACTTAAGATAGATTCGACATTTGGTCATACGAGTACACAGAAGTGCTTCTCAAATATCACGTCCTTAGATTTTAAATATAATCTAAGGACGTGCTATTAATACTTTTATATTTAGTAACCTAAGAATAAAATAATAAATAAAAAATAAAAAAAAAACATTAAAATAATAAGGAACGGAGATTATTGTCGGTTCGTTTAAAATTAACGCTATTTAAAAAGATTTAAATATTTTTAGCTGTAAGATATTATAAAAGAATACTGTAAACTTATAGATTTTTAGGCGGGATTTGGCGAGTATTACATTACTACTACTATTGAATTAAACTAATTTTACGAAACTTATCGCGTTTAATTTTATACCTTTTTTTGTTCTTTTGTAACTTCCGTATTTTCGAATACTTCACAGCACCCATGGCTAGAAGACGCGGCGGCCATAACTCTGCCACAACCCTTGATCTTTTATAAAAAACCGATACCATACAGATCTCATGTCAACTTGTGGGTCATCATTCCAATAAATACCAAACACAAACACCCGCTCTACATGATGGCCATAGGTATTGGACACAACATTCGCCACAATGTTGTAGATTAGCCATGAATGGACACCAGTCTATCATTATAGCCTCTTGCTATATCCCTAGCGGAACCCTCCCCGTTAAGAAAGATTTCGAAGCCATCCTTGCATTAGGCAACTCAGTCATTATATTTGGCGATTTTAACTCCAAGCGTACTGAATGGACCTGCCGCACTACTACTAGTAGTGGCAGGGTGCTGCTCAATATCACTCGGTCTCTGGACCTGACTGTCTACAGCCCCCTCACTGTCACCCACTATCCCGACAATATTAACTACGCTCCTGACGTGCTAGACTTTGCTCTAGTTAAAGGAGTCTTCCTTAACCTTAGTGCAATCGATTCTCTCGATGATCTAGGATCCGACCACCGTCCTGTATCCCTCCTTCTTGGCCATCAGCCATCTCCAACTCCCACTTCCAAAACCAACACCAACTGGAAGGGCTTCAAGAAGTCTCTAGCCTCGGCTATAGACTCTCCGGACCCTCCCATAACCCTTTCTTCCGACGTCCTCGACGGTACGGGATAAATAGACACCGCGGTCGAAAATCTCACCTCACTTATAATATTCTCTCTTAAAGAGAATGAAAAGGTCGTCCCGGTTGCTAAAACTAGTCTTCCCCTAGATATTAGCAACCTGCTAAAAGCCAAAAAAGCTGCCCTCCGTAGAGCTGCACGCTATCCCACTCCCGAATACAGACTCGCGGCCCACCGCCTTCAACGCAAACTCCGTTACCGCCTCCAAGATTACAGAGACCTCGAAAGGGGCAATCTCATGGAGAAAATCTCTTCCTCCCACACAGCGTACTAACAGATGGCGAGAGCCCTCCGGATAGACGCTATAACGCATCCCCCCTCTGTCTCGTCCCAACGGCTCTATTGCATTCGAGGAGGAAGAAAGGGCTGAGCGCTTCGCCGACAGCGTCGCCGCTCAATGCTTATCCCAGATATACACAACCCACTGACCCCATACACATCCAACTAGTGGAGGACGAGGTCCGTCGCCGGAACTCGCCCCCCACCGCCTCTGACCCTGTCATTGTGTCCAAAGATGAGATTTCATCTACCATCAAAGGACTTAAGCCCAAAAAAGCACCGGGTGCGGATGGCATCTCCAACCAAGCCCTCAAACACTTTCCGGAGCAGGTGATCGCCTTATTGGCCATAATCTTCAACGCCTGCTTCGAATTCAGCTACTTTCCCACCTCTTGGAAAGAGGCAACTGTCATTGGCATTCCCAAGCCAGGCAAACCTCACCACCTCCCCCTCCAATCACCGTCCCATCAGCCTCCTCACGGCCATGGGCAAACTTTTCGAACGAGTCATTCTCGTGCGCATGAGGCGCCATTTGTTTCCCACAGACGGCGACCCTCTTGTCATCCCACAACAATTCGGGTTTCGAGCCAAACACTCGTGCCCCCAGCAAGTTCATCGCATAGTGGAATATATCCTCAGCGGTTTTTATCCTCGTCGGCAAAAAACCATCGCGGTCTTTTTCGACATTGCCAAGGCATTCGACAGAGTCTGGCACGAGGGCCTTATCTACAAATTGTACGACTTAGGCCTCCCTGACTGTCTCGTTCGCCTTGTAGCTTCCTATCTGAAGGATCGTATCTTTCGCTTTAGCCACGAAGGCACGCTATCCTCTACTCGTCAAATCAAAGCCGGTGTCCCTCAAGGCTCTGTGCTTGCCCCCCTCCTATATATACTATTCACCAACGACATCCCTATCCCGTCGAATGGTGTTAAACTAGCCCTCTTCGCAGATGACACAGCCCTTTACTCTAAAGGCAACTTACTCACTCACTCACAACTCACTGCCACAGATTCGGAACAAGATCCAAAAGTCAGTAAGCGACTTAGGAGCTTGGTTCCAAAAATGGCGTATCGACGTAAACCCGGAGAAGAGCTCCGCCGTTTGCTTCAAATATAAACGACGCCGTCTCACCGCCATTCCGCCAATCAGGATGTTAGGAACCCCTGTCCCATGGCAAACTACAGCTAAATATTTAGGCGTCACCCTTGATGCAAGGCTCACTTTCGAACCCCATATCAAGAAGGTTACTCGCACCGCACGATTTTACATGGGTAGGCTCAACAGCATGTTGGGCAGACACAGTAAAATGTCCCTCCGCAACAAGCGAACCCTATATAAGGTCTGCATACGACCTGTCATGACCTACGCGGCCCCCATTTTCGCACATGCTAAGCCCAAAGCTATAAATGAACTTCAAATAGTTCAAAATCTATTCTGTCGTAGGGCCACTAACTCGCCCTATTATGTCCGTAATGCCGACCTACACCGAGACTTAGAGCTCCCAACAATCCAACAGTTCCTTAAATCACTCTCTGAGAGATTTTTCAAAGCCTCAGAGTCCCACCCAAATCATCTCATTCGTGAGACAGCTGCCTATGCAGCCCCTATCCACACTCGCTATAGTGTGCGCAGACCGAGAAACTCTCTCTCGGACCCCCCCCCCAACAAGCTTTCGGCTGACCTGAACTGCCTCCTGGCGGCTCAGGCCGAGCCGACATAATACATCCCTTAATCTGCCTTAGTTAGGCACACTTCTAAGCGGCTTTTTGCCGCTTGCGCCCTCCTTTCTGCCAAGGAGGGTCGCGTTCGTATACGGCTTAGAGATCTCTAGTTAGTTAGTCTACTAGTTAGTTTCTAGTAGACCGTTAAGCCAGTCCCTAAAAGGCGGTGTTTAGTAGGTAAAAGTCTCCATATAACCACGCAGCCGGCTCACGCAGCCGCAATGCTATGAGCATTCACCGCCTCCCTCCCCCGCTTTCCGGAGGGTTGCCTAAATTTGCTTCGGGCGCAAAAAAAAACGTTGGCCAACATGAAGAGCCGCCTTTAACATTTGAAAACTATTACGTCTAAACTTTTTTATGTAATTTATAAATTAAATACTTAAATTATAAAACGTATAAATACATTTTATTGAAGTTTTGGAGTATATCTAACGTATCGCGTGCTGCACGGCATGACGTAAAACACTCTCAAAGAAAAATCCTGATGGTAATTGACAGGCGTCGTCCATGAACAGCTATACCAGAGAATCGCTTGTAATTCGTGGAGCCACTGTAGCAGCACGAATGGATCTACTCGACCGAGGAAGGTTCAAGCTTTCAAAGAATACTAGCTTTAAATAGCATCTTAATATGATAATGTGAGTGTTTAGTGTGGTCTCTATACTTAGGAAACCGTATTACCTTTTTACTGGAAACGAGACTTTCCATCTTAGTCCTCAGGGATGACAACAGATCTGCATTTTGATTTTTGATCGAGAATGAATATAGATGTCTATGGGCCACAGCAACCATTTACCGTCAGGTGGACTGAGTGCACGTTTGTTACCCTTATTGAGTATTTCCGGCTTTTGAGTAAAAAACAACTTACCTTTTTTTGAAGAACACAAACAAATAGACATGAAGATTCCATAACTGTTCCATTTTACTCAATTCAACACGGAACCCCAAAAACAATTTATAATATCTAATACGAATTCCGCTTTCAAAGGTCTAAAAGATTTAAAATGGCAGGCAATAAAAGCCGGGGGTGTCGTTCTTAATTGAACGAAAGTGTATCGCAAACCGTTGAAATAAAAAAGTAACCGTTAATTAAGTGTATTACGAGTCAAGCTCGCGTCTTTCAAATATTTAATGCTTAAGCGCCGCACTTATCCTTATTAACAGTAATGGCTTTCTTCACGTGATTTTTTTAATAAAACAAAAGTGATTAACGAACTTCGTTTATCACTTTATCAACAGAATACATAATACTACAGGTACGTATCGTATCGTAAGTAATCGTAAGTGCCTCCTACAAACCGCGGACATCTGTAATCAACTTCGAACAAAGAAGTTACTGCGTTGTCACATCTTAGGACTAAGATGTAATGCATTACAGATGGTAATTATACTGGCGAGACGGCCTCTTTGGTCTTGTGGTTGTGGTAGTGCGACTGCTGATTATGAGGTCCCGGTTTCAAATCCCGAAAAAAATAATGAAGAAGATTAGGTGGAATCTTAAAGTTACAGTTACAGGCTATATACATACGTCCTACTCCTGGGCACAGGCCTACGCTCATTTCTGAGAGGGTTTTAGGGCAAGGAATTGTCCGCTGTGCCGCCCCAGTGCGTGCTGGTGAACTTTAAAATATTTTTCTTACTTCACAGACATGTAGGTTTCCTCACAATGTTTTCCTTCACCGACGAGCACGTGGTAAATCAGCACTTAAAATTGCAATGAACAATTTCACTGGTGTCGGCGGGGATTAAAACCGGTTAGCTCGCGTACTGTGAAATCTACAGCGAGCGTTAACCATCTGAGCTACCACGCCTCTGAAACTTCACGGGTGGAAGCATATATCATTAAAAAAACTTCTCCCATCCTTTCTAAAAGGGAAAAGAAGACCTTAAGAGGCCGTTTTTACTGAATTAGAATATTAACGAAATAAATTTCTCTCCCAGGAACATTCCCACTAAGCAGCGAGACCAAGCGCGTGGGTCCCCTGCGGTACGATAAGGACATTCCGTATCCAGCCAACTTCGACGCGAGGACACGCTGGCCCGGATTCATCTCACCCATCGTCGACCAAGGCTGGTGCGGCTCCGATTGGGCGGTGTCTCTAGCTGGTGTTGCTTCTGATAGGTATGATTTTTGAACATATCAAATAAGATTTTCATTGCATAGGTTGTAGAGAATCCAGCCTAAGTATGAGTCTCGTAGGTGTCATAAATTTATTAAGGAAAAAGACAGTACTTATAGTGTAATTTTACAAATACCAACAAGCGTAACCTATTTATTAATCTAAAATATAAGGTACGTGAAGGTAATATGGTCTATTTAAGCTTTGCCGCCCTATAAAACCAAAACTAGAAGAAGCACAGAGACAAAAACACAAAGGCGTATAATATAACAAATATATTAAGAAAAAAATTACAAATAGATAAGTGTTACAATTATTTTATTATTTTTTATTTCCAAAATAATTGGAACACTTATCTATTAAGAAAACTTACTACACTACACCATACTAAAATCAACTAAATATTTACTGTAATGTCAACTGTCAAAATGGCGTCGTTAAAGCACCGCCCTTTTGACCCTTTTTACTTTGATTATATACATAGATAGGTGACCGATGAAGAGCTATCGTATCACAAAGCCATCTGTGCACAAAATACTGTAGTTTTTCATAAGACCATATTAACCGGATGACCATATTACCCTCACGTATAATTTATAATGTTTGACATAAAATGCCTATAACCAATAGCATCTTGGGTGTGAAATGACGTCTCCTAAGCCGATTTCTTGACTGGTTCCTCATTAAGATATCGGCATTGCGCAAATTTGTTTATATGATTCAGCGCGGTATGCGGCAGCTATTGCAATATTTGTAAAAATATCGTCGTTTATATATGAGCCAAAACTTCAAATACATACTGTTGTCTACGACTGTGCGCTAAGTTGAGCTGTAGTTAAAATATCGCAAGAACTTCGCAATGTTACGCATCAACTTATTGTAAAGAGTTTCTTGAATAAAAATATTATAGGTGTAAGAGATAACTTTTTATTTACATGACACTGGCAAAAGTATAACCATACCAGTCTACAACTAAAGAATCACTAAAATATGACAATAAAAAGCGCGGCAAAACAAATAAATATAGACACAATCAACTTTCTCGCCAGGTGTGTTCAAAAGGATATAAAAATAAAATAATAAAAAGTCTGGCGCCATCGCTATCGTACTCGTATAACATTCGCAAACGGCGTGTGAAAGTGCCCTCTGCGCCCCATTTAACGGAAAAGAAAACTTTATTTGCACGAGTAAAATAAATCATACCAGCCGCGTCGATATCTGATGGCGGACAAAAAACTGACAGACAGACATAAAAACAATGTGCAACAAATTTATACACGACTGGATTTAAGATGACGTGAGATAAGATTGGCCCGATGACTCATTTTCATTTCACTGTTGTTGTTTTTTTTTTCAACTAGTTGTGCACATGGCATGCATTTGTCAGACACATTCTCTTTCTCTTTATAAAATTATTTTGATTTGGATTGATTTTGGAAACCACTATCTCATATCACCCCGTGCGTGTGCGACAGAAGTTAGCTGTTTCACTTCCCTCCAGGTTGACAGCAGTATATTTCTCATAAAAACTATTGTAAAAAGGAATGCGGCTTCTAACCGCCTGCCATGTGTGGCTACTATGACAAATATCTCTTACTTTATTATTAATTATCTCTATACCTGTCTCTTAATAACCGTGCAAAACCGTGGAACAATGGAATAGGATATGGACAGCAGCTAACAGATAACAACGCAAAATAATGAAAAACTACAGTTGCCAACCCGCTTGCCAAGTGTGGTAAATATGGCAAAATCCCCCCCCCCTCTCCCGCATAAGGCTATCTATGAGGGAAGTCTATGTTCAGCAGTGGAAATTTATAGGCTGTAATGGAGGGGCTGATGGATGGATACTTGTCTCTTTTCTTTTAGTGGAAAGAGACAGAGAAAGAGCAGCTTTCATAATTTCTTAAATTTACGTAGATTTTTATGAGATTACAGACTGAGCTTTAAAATTATAATGCTTCCACAAAGATATATAAAATAACAATGTCACTATGTTTCCAGTTGTTTGAATTAATTTAAAATATACCGACATCCTGTTCTAATTAGGCCGTTGCGACACCTTTCTCTTTAATAAACAGTGAAAGTACGTCTGGATTGCGGGTTAACCTTACTTGCTCTATTACTCTCATTTTTAGGGTTCCGTACCCGAAGCCTATCTCTAGGCTGGGACTCCCCAGTGCCAGCTCCTTCCACTTGACCGCATCCAGCGCAGAGCAACTCGAATCGTTAACGATCGAGTACTTTCCAATCGGCTCGATTCACTGGCGCTGCGAAGAGATGTAGCATCTCTTTGCGTATTTAATCGCATCTATCACGGAGAGTGCTGTGAAGAATTGTTCGGATTAATCCCAGCCGCCAAATTTCCGGACCTATACGACGTAGGGACCTTCAAGAGCTTACTCCTTTATAATAGGCCGACAACGCACCTGAAATTCCCCTGGTGTTGCGGATTTTCGTGGACGGCGGTAGTCACTTAACATCAGGTGAACCGTATGCTCGTTCGCCCCTCTCCTATAAAAAAGCCTAACCAACGGGACCGCTGAAGGATCTCCTAGGTGTGTGATGTTTGTGGTTAGCGGTGGCTACATACAACCGCCGGTACGACTTACTCCGATCGTTGGGTCCGTTTACTCCGTGAGGCGTCGAGGTCACCGACCCCTAGGCAGATTCTTAGGCGCTTTAAGACCCTCGTGTCTACTGTGCCTAGTCGCGTTCTTAAAGTGCCTCCACCGCACTTCCCCCAACCCTTTTGCTATAACAACGGGCCACATGAACACCTCAACGGCTTTGCGCCGTTGCACTCACGGCCCCCGGACGGGCGACCCTATCCAAGAGAACTCCTCCCTATATAGATAAGGGAGTCGAGTAAATCCCACAATACCGCAGAAGGGCCAACCTAGACAAAATAATTGTGTTAAACACAATTATTGAGGCAACCGCCTTTTTTTCGAAATATTACCCGACTACGACGGAAAGTCGTTATTACACTATAACGCCCTTTACCATCAAAGGCGCCCAGGACCAGCACACTGTAGTGTGCCGTGAGGAATGTCCGGGTAAAGGGGGCATACCCCGAGGCCCGATACCTGCTGGGCAGAAAGCCCATGCAGACGACAACAGCTCAGCTCAGCTTCCGCTGTCCGTCCGTCCATCTCTTAGCGGGCTGCATCTCATGATCTGTTGTAGGTAGACAATTGAAATTTTCACAAAATATGTATTTCTGCTACCGTTATGTCAACAAATTATAAAATTAAAAATTTACGGTTGCGCTCCTACTATAAACGTGGTGTTTTTTTTGCTTTTTTGTTGGATCTTAATGATGGCAACAAGTAGTCGCTTCTACATAGAACCTACCTACATAGTATTAAATCTTGTACGATGGTACGGAACCCTTCGTGAGCAAGTCTAACACGCACTTGACCGGTTTTATTCTAACTTCTCTTCTTGACGTCTAGATTGCTGGAAGATTTGCGCGCTTAAAATAATAATTACCCAACGCTTTTATCGAATCATCCGGTCTATCAAAAGAAAGTCAAGGCAAACTAATAATTTGGCGATCAATATCCTATGTTGTTAATGCGGGATCTCAAGTTTGTTTTGTAGCCAAGCGAGCTACGATTCGATCTCAGGATACCTAAGATGTTTTTAAAACTTATTACTTATTACGTCTTTGCAGGATACGGTATAAATATACTACCAGATATACTGATGCTTTTTTTTAATTATTCTAGTCTAATTATACATACAAATATACACGCCCACGCCCACCAAGCTCGGGCGTTAAATACATACAAAAGTTATGGGTATAAGTAAAAAATTGTGAAAGAAGAGATGGGTGGCAGGCCTACACAATCACAAAGCCAAATGCCAAGATCCCATTAGTTGCCTTTACGACATGCTGGACAAGTAACAATTGGCTCATTTTTTTGGTTACAAGTCCCACGTAAACATGGAACCGTGTACAAGACCAACATGAGCAGTGTTGCCGTTTCATCTATAGCGTTCTATAGCGTTTTTTTATATATCTACGTGCTAAAAAAATCTAGTAGAGTAGTAGACTAGAAAATTTTAGTACGTAGATATTTAAAAAAAAGCGCTATAGACCCTAGAATGGCACCCGATCTAGCGCCAAATGCGCTGAAATGGCAACACTGAACATGTGACATGGTATTTTTATAAAATAGCGAGTTAAATTATACCAATGTTCACGATTATCGTGTAGTGGCGATGTAAGAATATCCACTTCCCCATATCGTCCCGTGGGTGTGACAACCCGCTCGCCAAGCGTGTCAACTATGGCAAAATCCCCCCATGGGACAATCTATGGGGAGCCCTATGAATGAATGAATGAATATACTTTTATTGTTCACCACAAACAAATATACAGATAACAAAACAAAAAGCAGATTGTATGTGGTGAGTATAATTTGGTGGCCTTATCGCTACTATTGCCTATGTTCAGCAATGGACGTTCATAGGGAGTGATGATGATGATGATGAATGTTCACAATTGTACCTTTTAATAATAAATAAATGTTTTACGTGGAAGAGCCATGCGGCAGTTATATTAGTAGTATAGTTATAGCACGAATGGGTCGGCTCGACCGGGGAAGGACGCGCTCTCACAGAATACCAGCGTCAAATAGTAGCTTAATTCTGCTGTGTTTCGTATGGTGAGTGTAGAGAACCGGAGACCCTTTTTACTGGAAACGAGGCATTCCACCTAAGTCCTCACGGATGACAACGCATCTGCATTTTGATTCGTAATCGAGGATAGGATATGTAGTTGTCTATGGGCCACAGCAGCCACTTACCATCAGGTGGACTGTGTGCTCATTTGTCATCCTATCCTATAAAAAAACTCTCAATAAAGAGGACATTCAGACTATAAAATTTAACAACTAAATTGTCTAAATAATTTAATTAAAATTATCATCCCCTTAGGACCTTAGGATTTTCCAACCTTTAGGACGGAATTTTTTCTTTAAATTAATATATGTACACCCCTAAAGTATAAGCTATTTATTAAAAAAAGAATTATTCAGTTCAGCCGTTTTCGATTCGTGGTCTATAGAACCTTTTGTTTTTGCTTTCATACTCGTGCGTTCAAAAACTGAAACCATAATAATGCTGCCGTTTCAACAATAACACTTGCAACGTTCCACTCAAGCGGACGTGGACTGTTATCTGTACCATAAAACTAACACCAGTATCAACTTACCCAGATTTATTTCTAAAGCGGTCGTAACACGAGATCTACACATGTAAGAACCTTTTCTTATGCAAAAAAGTTAAGAACACTCGAGCTAAAAATAAACGCACTTCAAAACTCCGCCGTTGCTTGAGTAGAGTCTACTTGTTTTGTATCAAACGCCATTTATATGAAGATTCTTTTGTTGCATTTCTTATATTTAAGCAGTAAGATTTTGTATTTGACTTACGTATAAACTCAAATATTTTTGGTAAAAAAAAATCTCATACATCCGTGTATGTCTACAATCTCAAATCTCATATACTTACCTACGCGGATGTTTCGGCGACGAATTTTCCCCACAATAATGTTTATTTGCTATTTTAAAGATTAATTAATTTTCATGTTATTTGAAATTATATATTCATAATGATGATGATGATATAATAATATATTCTATAAATAATAATTCTATTCATGTAGATGCCTGTTCCCGTGATCCCAATAATATTGATGGAGACTTAACCGTTGCAAATTAAAAGTGTAATTTCTTGGCTTCACTTGCGGTTTGCTTAAGTCTCTGAACAAAATTATTTTTAAACACATTTTATAACATCAAATTTCTATATATGTGCGATACCTTATATTTTAGAGAAAAACCTTTGTGACAGTCTGACAGACAAGCACTGAGGTGATTCCATTAGTGATCCGTTTGTCTGAATTTGGACGAGAGACGCTCAAAAGTCTACTTGTAATGTTTTTAATATTTATTATTGTTAACTGATTCTACGGAGCGTAAACGATTATGCTAGAACCCGCTAGAACCTAAGATAGTCAAAGACATTAAGTTTCACAGACCGTTCCCAAAAAGCTCTAAACTGATGAAGAATTAATTTTAAATTTAAATTCTCTACTTGACTCTATTTGTTAAACCATGCAGAAGCTATATCACACGAATGGGTCGACTCAAAAGGGGTAGGACCACGCTCTCGCAGAATACCAGCGTAAAATAGCAGCTTAATGTGGCTGTGTTTCGTATGGTGAGTGTAGAGAACCGGAGACTTATTTACTGGAAACAAGGCATTCCATCTTAGTCCTTAGTGGTGACAACGCAGCCGCAATTAGATGCTTAATTGAGGAGAGATGTACATTTTACGGGTCACAGCATCCACTTACCATCAGGTGGACAGTGTGCTCGTTTGTCAGCCTTATTCTATACAAAAAAAAACTTTACACCGTATTTCCGAAATACTTTATTCCTCAAACATACAAATATCTTCCTTCACCGCTAAGCACATGTTAAATCAGTAGTACATAAAATTAAATAAAAAATTAAATTGTTAATTCCAATTAATTCATTGGTGTCAGCGTAATCGAACCTGGGTTCTCGCGTATTGAGAAATTAAGGGCGAGAGGTGCAAACAGACGGCAAATATATAATTTATTAACTAAATAACTATTTGACCTCTGTCTAAGTACAACTAATATACATATATCTTTTTCAGATTTGCGATCCAGTCCAATGGAGCGGAGAACATGGTGCTCAGTCCACAAACCCTGTTGTCGTGCAACCTGCGCGCCCAACGTGGCTGCCACGGAGGTCACATCGACGTGGCATGGAACTTCGCTCGAGGTCATGGGTAAGAGCTGACATATATAACTCTAAATAAACATATAGTTAGGTTAGTTATAGTGCTTCACAGCATGGTCACGGAGGACTATAGGTGAAAACATTAGAAGTGTCTGGAATATAAATCTCAGCGCCTTCTTTACCCTAAGGGTATATGGGATAGAAGCCTAGGGCCACCGAGCTGCAGGGGTTCCGAAATACAAGAACGCAAGCCTATATTATATATTCATGTTTTTTTTTTACTATAATTGAAACAACCTTTTCACGAAACATTCAATTGTAAACTTTAGGCATGAAATCCTTTATATTGATTCTCAACTGAAGATAGATGTAGGTGTCTATGAGACACAATATCCATTTACCGACAAGTGGCAGCTTTATATTACATAAAAATTTCAAAAACGTAATGAACATTTTTTAAACTTGATTGTAACACCTTTAAGCTAAGAGCAAATAGGGCCGATTTAATACCTAACTTGAGCGCATTTAATCTACAATTATAATTCAAGCAACATTTCATACTTTCGTACCGCAGGCTAGTTGATGAAAAATGCTTCCCCTACAAGGCGTCAGTGACGCGCTGCCCATTCCGGCCACGGAACACTCTAATCCAAGATGGTTGCACTCCCCTGGTAAAGCACCGCAATTTCCGCTACACAGTTGGACCACCCGGCAAGCTCAGCCACGAGAAAGACATCATGTACGACATAATGGAGTCAGGACCTGTACAGGGTGAGTTGTCCAGCTCTTGTATTGCTTCGGATTTTGTTGTTTAAGTACGCAACGTAAGATATTCGTTGTTGCAAGTGGTGAAAATGCCCCGGAATATCTTGTGGTTCAGGTGATTCAGATGAGACCACATCATCCACGGGAAGCAAAGTTCAAAAGTGCGAACGACCGGGGAAAGGCCACGTTCTCACAGAATACCAGCATAAAATAGCAGCTTAATGCTGTTGTGTTTTGTATGGTTAGTGTAAAGAACCGTAGACATTTTTTCTGGATGCAAAACGTTCTATCTATGATCCACAGCATCCACTTACTATAGGGTGGACTGTGTGCTCGTTTGTCACGTTCCTATTTTTGCAAAAATATTGTAAACTCTGAAGTAAGGGTGTAAGGAAAACAAACAAATATTTCAAAGTAATCTAAGACATAACTTACATTTGGAAATGAAAGTATTTTTTTTATAAAAAGGGCTGTATATATATATATATATATATATATATATATATATATATATATATATATATATATATATACATATCCTTCTGAACAAAATACAACACTGCGGCATTGCCATTTGGCGCCAGGTTGGTAAGATAGTGGTATCTATCCAGGCCGGCTTCTTAGCAGAAAAACTGCCCGATAAACTGGCTTACAGTTTGACAAAATTTAGAATGTAAATAATGTACACTCTTTCTAAGAATAAATAAATTTATAAAAATAAAAGAAGTCCTCCCGCCTAGTAGTCGAATGCAAGATAGCTTACTTACTTCAAACCAGCCAGTGTAAAATTTCCGTGTAGTGGACGTAAGTAAGATTCACTCCCCAATTAAATAATCATAGAGTTGATTTTGTAAAAGGCTACAGAGTGAAATACAGCACGATATGCGCAGCACGATAACATTGATAAATATCCCCAAAGCAAACAAAGAAGAATTATGTTCGGCTGTGGACATTTGATAGACTATTGTGATGATGACACTACCAAATATAAAAAGTTGTCAGTTTTAAGGGCTTCATATTAAAAAAATTAAACGGTTTTTTTCTGTCGCTTTGCACGTGTTAAAGAAAGCATTTATGATAGCACTATATTTTTTCCACGTTTTTAATAACTCACTTTCGAGTATCTGTTGGGGTGGAACTTAGTTATATATTTTAAACTAACTTCTCGAGACATAGAGATATGAAATTTTGAATATAGCATGGCATGGATGACAATTTAAGAATAAAAAATTGTGATAATAAAAAATACTTCAATAATCACTATTATCTAAAGAATTTGATTTGCTCACTTCATCTTCATTTTATATTTCACTCTTGTTTGCCCTTGAAGATGAAACTACGCATAAGTTGTGAAACGATAAGCTCTTATCGACATAAACAATGGATTCTGTGTTATTTATTGTATGATATTATTTACAATATAATGGCCATATGAGGAAGTTCAAGGTGTTTTAACTACCGGGAGAAACGTATGCTTAGTGTTTCACAGTGTGTTATACTTTGTAACTGTGTGCTATACTTTCCTCGTTTGTCTAGTAGTCGTAAACGTGGTTACTGATATTGAGGACCCGGGTTCGAATCCCAGGTCGGGCAAAAATCAGTTATTGTGTTTTTTTTTTGTCAAGAAACTCTCAGTAGCAGTTAGGAAGTTGGCGGTGTTTCATCCCTGAGCTTCGGAAAGCCATTGCTCATCTTTTTGCAGTCATGCCAAATTACCGTCCCATCGGACTATGAGAGTGAGGGCATAGATAGTGCACCTGTGCTTGCGCATACACTTGGGCACTATAATCCTGCCCTGCGCCGATGGCTAGTCTCCGTTGGGGCCGACCACCATGATCGAAATTCGGTCTGGAGGACATTACAGAGAGCCAGTATAATCACAAGTTGTGAAGCATTCAATCATATACCCCATTTACACTCAGCCACCGCTACTGCTCCTGTCGCTGCCGGAAATACTTCTGCGGCAATAACGACGCGAGTGCTCATACTCAGCCTTCATACTTCTATATTGATCAACTCATAACAATGACTGTCATAGAGTTTGTTGGTGTGACAGCATTACGTCTGCTTAGTATAAGTAGTTACTACGTGCAATTTATGGTTTTTATTATGAGGATCCCATATTCCTCGCTCAATTTCATAAAGTTCTAAAATTTTTATTGTTTTATAATTACTAAATATCAATAAAACCCTGGACAGATTAAGACGAGGCATGACCCTAAACGCAAGTTTTATAATGTCTCAAAGTATATGATCCACTGCAGTAAACAAACCCAGAAAAATATATGATATTGTCCAGGATATATGCTAGTTAGATAGTGTGTTGAAAACATGATACCACTAATTTAATACGATAGAAAAAAATCACAAACATACCTCTAAAATTTTCTTTTAACAAGTAAAAACCATACTATTATACATGCAATCATTCTGATTTTTTTGTCAGATTTTTATACATTCAACAAATTAACGTTATAGTGTTTTAATTTTTTAGTCCAACTAATAGTTTTTTTTTTAATCGCATATTCTTATTTCTGAAATAATACGTACGGATGTTTGCGTAAACGCCTGACGCCTGTGCAGAGTCACTGCCTGCCGGCCGAGGCCTGGTGCTGTAAGGTTGCTCTTTTTGGCGTAGTGTTAAGGACGCGTTTACAAAATTGATATAGGTATAGAATCGAACTATTACATTAACATGAGTCACGCACACAAGTGTACGCACGGTTGGCTGCGGAAATCGTAGTCAAATAAAATTATTTTGATAATTTGAAAGATCGAATTTGTTTTTGATTTCTTACACTTCAAAAATATACTTAGATACATAGAGTAATTAGACTTAGTTACGAAATACCAATACCTTCTCTAGAGACTGCTTTGCACTGGGAGCCCTCTGCTGGCACTGAGAAGTTAGCTGTGGACTTTGGACTGGTTCTGTCAGTTATAAGACCTTACCTCCGGACTTGATGGAGTGACCTGAAAGTGAACTTCAGTAACTAATACTGGAACACCTGGACTAGTAGAACTAGGTGTGCCGAGTTTGGGCTCGTTTTGTTAGGTATGATGAGTCGAATTGCCGTTTTTAAACGTAGAACGTTCTTTCGCGGTCGAACTTCGGCGGCAAGTGAGCTAGAATGTAAACACTCGCTCCCGCTCGCGCTGCCTGGTCCTATGACTTCCGTGCGAAAAACCGACAATCGAGGGAGCGCCGGGAAGTCGCAGCGGTATGGGCAGTGACAGCAGGAGTAAACTATTTACATACTGCCCTGCCCACTTCCCTGCTCACTTCCCTGCCTAACAAGGCTGAGTGTAAATACAAATAAATTAGTGTGTTCTATTGATATTTTGTAATGATTAAAGAATTAAATTTTTAGAACTTTATGAAATTGAGCGGGTAATATAAGATCCTCATGATTGAAACCATCAATTGCACGTAATAGCTACTTATACTGAGCAGACATAATGCTGTCACACCAACAAACTCGACGTCAGTCATTGTTGCGAATTGATCAATAAAGAAGTATGAAGGCTGAATGTGAACACCCACTCGCGTCGTTATTGCCGCAGAAGCACGGTAATATTATCTATACAGTATTCCAACTTCATACAAACGGACGAAGCGAGAGCTATGCCTACGCGCCTCGATCTCGGCATGCGCTCGGCATGCAGACAGTCGAGACTGTGCCGCAGTCATGATTTTGTGAAATATTTAAAAAAAATGGAGGAAATAAATAATAGAATAAAAATAAAGAAATAATAAATCTGAACTTCATTTAAAAACAAACATATAAATTTTAAAGTAGCTGCAGGTATCTATAACCAATTAAAAGATATTCCTTTTCTCCACGTTGTTCATGTTTCTCAAAACAATTTTTAATTTATATTATTTTTAGCTTTATATTAGAAAGCGGATTTTTTATATTTAAAAATCTAATAATAAAGCATTTCGTAAGTCTCAGCCGAGGTGCAAATATTTTTCGGTCGCAAATTTATTTAACCGATTTGTTATTCAAACATAAACATGGTTTTTTTAATTAAATCTACCAATCAAAAAACGACACGCATTTTTATTGAACACTTCCTATTCAATTCACAAAGTACCTATTTTATTTGTTTATATAAAAAGTATATATTTACAATCATAAAACTAAATGGAAACACAAAGTAGGCAAATGTAAAAATGTTGGAGGCAGGTAACCCTATCACATGTTTACGTGCCGCACGGCTGTAGGCATTTATTTGAAAGATACGGCCGAGTTACAATACTGTATAGATAATATTACCGTGGCAGAAGTATTTAAGGAAATATTTCCGGCAGCGACAGGAGCAGTGGCAGTGGCTGAGTGTAAATGGGGCATTAGTACTCAGTGGTAACAAATGGTGACGTATATGTAACATTCTTTGTTTGAAGATAGCTGCAGGTGTTCATGGACCGCTGTAGCCACTTACCATTATAACTTCCTTTGTCAGTACAGTTTTATAAAAAAGTAAATAACTGCAATTGATATTTACATGGTGTACTGACCATGTAAATATCAATTGCAGTTATTTACTTTTTTTTTTACTTTTACTTTTTACCTTTACTTTTACTTTTTTTACTGTCTGTATAGTGTGTATATGGTTATGTAGTGATTCAAATGAAATCTTCTTCTTTCACCATATCGATGGCGAATCTATGACTTAGATTTTCTACGACCCTTGAACAGTCAATGAGTGATAGCAAAACTCTGTAGTAACGGTTTAAGAAACTGCCACTTAAGCGATGTAATGTTTAATCTAATACAGCCTCGAGGAGAGTCCAAACACAACTACACAGTTCTCAGTATTATTAGGTACAGGTACACGCTCTTGAGCAAAACAGGCATGCACTTTAGTGAAATGTAAGTGTCGTCCACGAAACGAATAAGAGCTGGGTCGTTCGTAACTTCAAACGCAAATTGTAGGCTTGTATTCAAAGGTAACAAAGCCGTAGGCTTGACGGATACTCCTACTTCACTGTAGATAACGGTGTATTGTAAACAGTTACATCAAGTATTTGATATTAAATTATTCATATTATTTACGTTTCTATATATACGTACTTCTATAATTTTATACCCAGGGAACACACTATTAGGTTACATACGTGTTCAATTGAAGAGGTGGAAATTTTTATGAGACGGCTTAAAGAAAAGATTTTACATTTCAATTGCATTGTCTGTATGTGTTACGCGATATTTTCAATTGTGAACCGATTTTGATATATTTTTTTATAAGATGGATTAAATTTCAATGGTGGTTGAAGTTGGCTTTTAATTTTATTATTAAACGTTTTATTTCCAAAGTTTTTTTTGGGCCTGAAGCAAATATGGGCAACCCTCCGGAAAGCGGGGGAGGGAGGCGGTGAATGCTCATAGCATAGTTATGTGGAGACTTTTACCCACTAAACACCGCCTTTATGAATTGGCTTACCGATCTGACGAGAGATCTCTAAGCCGTATACGAACGCGACCCTCCTTGGCAGAAAGAAGGGCGCAAGCGGCGAAAAGCCCCTTAGAAGTGTGTCTAACTAAGGCAGATTAAGGGATGTGTTGTGTAGGCTCGGCCTGAGCCGCCAGGAGGCAGTTCAGGTCAGCCGAAAGCTTGTTGGGGGGGTCCGATCCGGATCTGTAGCAGTGAGTTGCCTTTAGAGTAAAGCGCTGTGTCATCTGCGAAGAGGGCTAGTTTAACACCATTCGACGGGATAGAGATGTCGTTGGTGAATAGTATATATAGAAGGGGGGCAAGCACAGAGCCTTGAGGGACACTGGCTTTGATTTGACGAGTAGAGGATAGCGTTCATTCGTGTCTAAAACGAAAGGTACGATCCATCAAATAGGAGGCTACAAGGCGGACGAGGCGGTCAGGGAGGCCTAAGTCGTACAATTTGTAGATAAGGCCCTCATGCCAGACTCTGTCGAATGCCTTGGCAATGTCGAAAAAGACCGCGATGGTCTTTTGACGACGAGGATAAAAACCGCTAAGAATATATTCCACTATGCGGTGAACTTGCTGGGGGCACGAGTCTTTGAAACGAAACCCGAATTGTTGAGGGATGACAAGAGGGTCGCCGTCTGTGGGAAACAATTGGCGCCTCATGCGCACGAGAATAACTCGTTCGAAGAGTTTGCCCATGGCCTTGAAGAGGCTGATGGGACGGTGAGTGGAGGGGAGGTGGTGAGGTTTGCCTGGCTTGGGAATGCCAATGACAGTTGCCTCTTTCCAAGAGGTGGGAAAATAGCTGAATTCGAAGCAGGCGTTGAAGATTATGGCCAATAAGGCGATCACCTGCTCCGGAAAGTGTTTGAGGGCTTTGTTGGAGATGCCATGCGCCCGTTGCTTTTTTGGGCTTAAGTCCTTTGATGGTGGATGAAATCTCATCTTTGGACACAGTGATAGGGTCAGAGGCGGTGGGGGGCGAGTTCCGGCGACGGACCTCGTCCTCCACTAGTTGGATATGTAGGGGGTCAGTGGGTTGTGAGCTGGGAGAGCATTGAGCGGCTACGCTGTCGGCGAAGCACTCAGCCTTTTCTTCGTCCTCGAAGGCAATAGAGCCGTCAGGATGAGATAGAGGGGGAGTGTGCGTGATAGCGTCTATCCGGAGGGCTCTCGCCATCTGGTAGTACGCTGTGTGAGAGGGAGAGATTTTCTCCATGAGATTGCTCCTTTCGAGGCCTCTGAAGTCTTTGAGGCGGTAACGGAGTTTGCGTTGAAGGCGGTGGGCCGCGAGTCTATACTCGGGAGTAAGATAGCGTGCGGCTCTACGGAGGGCAGCTTTTTTGGCTTCGAGCAGGTTGCTAATATCTAGGGGAAGACTAGTTTTAGCAACCGGGACAACCTTTTCATTCTCTTTAAGGCAGGATGTTATAAGAGAGGTGAGATTTTCGACCGCGGTGTCTATTTTCCCCGTACTGTCGAGGACGTCGGAGGAGAGGGTTATGGGAGGGTCCGGAGAGTCCATAGCCGAGGCTAGAGACTTCTTGAAGCCCTTCCAGTTGGTGTAGGTTTTGGAAGTGGGTATCGAGGTGGCTGATGGCCAAGAAGGAGGGATACAGGACGATGGTCGGATCCTAGATCATCGAGATACTCGATTGCTCTAAGGTTGAGGGAGACTCCGAAACTAGACCAAAGTCTAGCACGTCAGGAGCGTAGTTAACGTTGTCGGGATAGTGGGTGACAGCGAGGGAGCTGTAGACAGACTGAGAGAACGAGAAGAGACTGAGTGATATTGAGCAGCATCCTGCCACTACTAGTAGTAGTGCGGCAGGTCCATTCAGTATGCTTGGAGTTAAAATCTCCAAACATAATGACTGAGTCGCCTAGTGCAAGAATGGCCTCGAAATCACTCTTAACGGAGGGTTCCGCTAGGGATATAGCAAGAGGCTATAATGATAGACTGGGGTCCAGTCATGGCTAATCTAGTGAAAGTGGCTTCCATACTGGTAAGCGTCGGAGTGGGGATGTGGGAGCAATGAAGGGACTTTTTATAATAAGAGGCAGTACCGCCGCCTTTGCGGTCGGGTCTGTCATTACGAAGAAGTGAATAACTTTTGATAGAGAGGACTTTAGAGACCTTAGGGCTAAGGTGGGTCTCCTGAAGGAGGAGGAGGTCGGCTTCGGGATCTCGAAGAAAGAGCCTAAGCTTTGGGAGGTTATTTCGCAAACCGCGGATATTGACCGAAACAAGCGACAAACCCTTTGGTTTGATACGACCGTGCGATATTGCGGGAGCAGAGAGCTCCGGCATAGTGTTTTTACAACGACCTTAGTAGATCGATGTGCTCAGCAAGAGCAAGGAGATGGTCCTGAGGGGACTGAGCAGCGCGCAGTTTACGCGCAAGGATAGAGATTTCCCCTACATTGATCTTACTCATAGTGTTAGACACTAGACTTAGATCGTCTACTATAGGGTCTGCCTGTTTTTGTGGGGCGGTAAAGGGCCGCGGGATATTTGTTGCCTTTGGGAACCAAGGGTTTATTGGGAGCAGCGCAGGCTGGGAAAACGGAAGGCTCATAAGGGGCCGAGGAGGGCCCTGAGGTGGCCGATAGGGGCCCTGAGGGGGCCGATAGATGCCCTGTGTGGGCTGGGATGAGCCCTGAGGGGGCTGTGGTAGGGGCAGGCCCTGGTGGGGCATGCGGCTTCCGAGAGCCGGGAAAGTTCGGTCATTGACCTGCGGGTTCTTTGGGCCGAGGGCACTCTTTCGAGTGATGGGGTTCTAGGCACTTAACGCACCTGGGTGGGGCTGAGCAGTTGGCTGCCGCGTGCCCATAAATTTCCAAAGATGAAATGAAGGTGATAGGGATCTCTTTTGTTGAACCAATAAAAACGTCACCATACTTACATCAATTACGTAAATTACATTTTTTACATAATAGGGGTGACAAACCTAGCACACAGAAACCGTTCACCTGACGCACAGTATAAATATGTATACATAATATACATATTTATACTGTGCGTATATATAATTCATATAAATTAACTGTGCCTGACGGTAAGTGGATGTTGTGGCCTATAGACATCTACATTTATCCTCCATTAAGAATCAAAATGCCGATGCCTTGTCACCCCTGAGGACTAAAATGGAATGCCTCGTTAGAAGTCCAGTAAAATAGTTACGGGTTCTCTACACTCACCATACGAAACACAGCTTATTAAGCTGCTATTTTACTATAGTATTCTGTGAAAGCGCAGTCTTTCCGCGGTCGATCCGACACATTCGTGCTACAACCATAATATAGCTGCAGTATCTATCTATATCAGTATCAGTATCTACCACACATATCTCTACATACGTTATCTGTCTAACCATTCACATTTTACTATAGTATTCTGTGAAAGCGCAGTCTTTCCGCGGTCGAGCCGACACATTCGTGCTACAACCATAATATAGCTGCAGTATCTATCTATATCAGTATCAGTATCTACCACACATATCTCTACATAAGTTATCTGTCTAACCATTCACATTTTACTATAGTATTCTGTGAAAGCGCAGTCTTTCCGCGGTCGAGCCGACACATTCGTGCTACAACCATAATATTGCTGCAGTATCTATCTATATCAGTATCAGTATCTACCACACATATCTCTACATAAGTTATCTGTCTAACCATTCACATTTTACTATAGTATTCTGTGAAAGCGCAGTCTTTCCGCGGTCGAGCCGACACATTCGTGCTACAACCATAATATAGCTGCAGTATCTATCTATATCAGTATCAGTATCTACCACACATATCTCTACATAAGTTATCTGTCTAACCATTCACATTTTACTATAGTATTCTGTGAAAGCGCAGTCTTTCCGCGGTCGAGCCGACACATTCGTGCTACAACCATAATATAGCTGCAGTATCTATCTATATCAGTATCAGTATCTACCACACATATCTCTACATAAGTTATCTGTCTAACCATTCACATTTTACTATAGTATTCTGTGAAAGCGCAGTCTTTCCGCGGTCGAGCCGACACATTCGTGCTACAACCATAATATAGCTGCAGTATCTATCTATATCAGTATCAGTATCTACCACACATATCTCTACATACGTTATCTGTCTAACCATTCACATTTTACTATAGTATTCTGTGAAAGCGCAGTCTTTCCGCGGTCGAGCCGACACATTCGTGCTACAACCATAATATAGCTGCAGTATCTATCTATATCAGTATCAGTATCTACCACACATATCTCTACATACGTTATCTGTCTAACCATTCACATTTTACTATAGTATTCTGTGAAAGCGCAGTCTTTCCGCGGTCGAGCCGACACATTCGTGCTACAACCATAATATAGCTGCAGTATCTATCTATATCAGTATCAGTATCTACCACACATATCTCTACATAAGTTATCTGTCTAACCATTCACATTTTACTATAGTATTCTGTGAAAGCGCAGTCTTTCCGCGGTCGAGCCGACACATTCGTGCTACAACCATAATATAGCTGCAGTATCTATCTATATCAGTATCAGTATCTACCACACATATCTCTACATACGTTATCTGTCTAACCATTCACATTTTACTATAGTATTCTGTGAAAGCGCAGTCTTTCCGCGGTCGAGCCGACACATTCGTGCTACAACCATAATATAGCTGCAGTATCTATCTATATCAGTATCAGTATCTACCACACATATCTCTACATAAGTTATCTGTCTAACCATTCACATTTTACTATAGTATTCTGTGAAAGCGCAGTCTTTCCGCGGTCGAGCCGACACATTCGTGCTACAACCATAATATAGCTGCAGTATCTATCTATATCAGTATCAGTATCTACCACACATATCTCTACATAAGTTATCTGTCTAACCATTCACATTTTACTATAGTATTCTGTGAAAGCGCAGTCTTTCCGCGGTCGAGCCGACACATTCGTGCTACAACCATAATATTGCTGCAGTATCTATCTATATCAGTATCAGTATCTACCACACATATCTCTACATAAGTTATCTGTCTAACCATTCACATTTTACTATAGTATTCTGTGAAAGCGCAGTCTTTCCGCGGTCGAACCGACACATTCGTGCTACAACCATAATATAGCTGCAGTATCTATCTATATCAGTATCAGTATCTACCACACATATCTCTACATACGTTATCTGTCTAACCATTCACATTTTACTATAGTATTCTGTGAAAGCGCAGTCTTTCCGCGGTCGAGCCGACACATTCGTGCTACAACCATAATATAGCTGCAGTATCTATCTATATCAGTATCAGTATCTACCACACATATCTCTACATAAGTTATCTGTCTAACCATTCACATTTTACTATAGTATTCTGTGAAAGCGCAGTCTTTCCGCGGTCGAGCCGACACATTCGTGCTACAACCATAATATAGCTGCAGTATCTATCTATATCAGTATCAGTATCTACCACACATATCTCTACATACGTTATCTGTCTAACCATTCACATTTTTTGCAGCCGTTATGACGGTGCACCAAGATTTCTTCCACTATCGCGATGGCATTTACCGACGTAGCTACCAGGGCAACAACGACTTGAAGGGATACCACAGCGTCCGTATAATTGGATGGGGTGAAGACCGCGGCGACAAGTATTGGGTAAGACCTTTTTAAATTGATGTCGATGTGTATACATGTATACGAATAACGTGCGATTAGATGTTTTATAGATTCCTTAATCTGACTGATATTTCTTAAATTGACTGCCTCATTGGTTTCTTAAGCATGACTGCTGATCATGTGGAGGAGGAGGAATACAACATGTAAAACCGTTGGTACTGCGCCTAATCTCTCTTCGGTCATATCGGATTGCCATCTCATCGAACAAGGAAAAGTGAACACCTTCGCTTGCGCATACACTCTGACACTATAGTCCTTTCTAGCGCAGAGTGCTAGTCGTCTGTTGAGACTCGCAGCTGGAAGACAATATTATTAAAAATAATATTTAAGTAAGATAGATCAACAGTATAGGGTGAAGTAATTAAGTTTGGTGTATGATCGTGTCTGTAATTTATATTGTGTAGTATAATATTTAACTATAGGTGATTTTATTTGTGTATTTCATTTTGCGTGTTTAGTATTGCGATTTGTTGCATATACTGTAAGCTTATATTTTATCAATAAATTCATATGAATATAAAAACCAAAATAATAAAAGCCTGATAAAGAAATAGCAAAACGTAAAGCATTTAGAAAAAGTTTAACTTTATAGAGATTTTGGTAGTAAAATATCAATGTTTTTAATATCCTACCGTTTGAAAATGAGGTTCATCTGTTTAGAAAAAAACGGCGAAAGAAACTTCGCAGATAACCTTTTTCCCGTAATTTTTTTAATATAATACCTTACTAATAATATTAACATTTCTTATATATTAATATTTATTTTATTTACGTTTGTTTTATAAGTAGTTGTATTGCACGAAAGAAAAATTTCCAAACACCACCTTTAGATATAACAGTCAAAATATAGGATCCAAGTTGGATCAAAGCTTATGAAATTATTAGTAGATAGTATAATCATTATAATGTTAATAATATTCCTAATTGTGTTTTCAGTTGGTAGCTAATAGTTGGGGACGTCAGTGGGGTGAAAACGGCTACTTCAGAATTGCACGTGGGTCCAACGAGGCGGACATCGAATCCTTCGTGGTGACAGCCCTAAGTGACGTCACCGAGGCCAACCAGAAATAACAGAGGCCTAACGTGGGGCTGATCACGCCGATTTGCGTGGTACAAAAAACGGTGTGGACGAAGAATGGGATCTTGGTGTTAAATAGTACGAGGAACTTTGGATAGTCGGTGCTTGGAATTTTTTATAGAGATTATTCCTGTGTTAATACACAAAATAAAATCGATGTCTGCTACGATTCTTGATCGAATGATAAAAAATATTAAAAAATGGGTATCGAATGTGAACTAGGACCCAATAAAAATACATTTGGCTTTTTCTTACTAATGCCCATTTCTAAAAAAATACGAAATAGTTTACGAGTAAGGTGATATAGATGAACCTTCGTCATTTATAAATATTAATTTCCATTAATTAAAATCTACGTACCTATAATTTAAGATTTATTTTTGAATTAAAAAAATTTAGAGGACACCATTAGCGATGGCGATTTTCTTGTGTTATTACAACTCAGTTTTGATATACTCGTATGTAGACATATTTTAGGTATTTAGAATGTTGACAGAGTATAGTTAAAATGATAAAAAATATTTTTTGGATCGTTTAAAAAATCCTGTTGTATATGAACAGGAAACATATACAAGTTGGACTTAGCACCAGGTGCGATTGTAGTGAGGCACTGGCTTATAGTAAGATAAAAAAAAATAATTTAAGGATCTCTATGAAAAGTTCGATACACCAATGAATAATTTATTGGAATGTGTTTCGATTGATTTACGAATGATAAAAATGTTTGGGTCAATTAACAAACCTTTACCATAGTTTGTAATATAATTTTATTTAAAAAATAAGTTGTATGCAAATAGTATCAAGTTATAACTTCCCTGAGTTTACTCGCATGGAGCGAGGAGAGATTTAAAAAAATTAATAGTTGTGCTAAGCTCGTCTCTAAACAAATAACCGTTTCACTTCGGAACCAGACGGACTAAATCTAACAGCTAACTTAAATAAATTGACTTTCTACGATCTTTACATTAATAGAATAGAAACAGATAAAATGAATTGTAATAACATACTATGTGTAATTAATTTCAACATTCATTTTAATAGTTTTCGATTAGCCTTAACGATTGTCAACGTGGCCAAGCGAGCTGGTCTGAAGAAGTTATTACTTTAAAAACGTCTCCGTGCGTTTGTGATTGTAGTGAAGGATCTCTAATTGTATTCGACTTTTCGTACTTTATTTAAATCAAGGTATTGTAATAAAACGGAAAATGGAATGAGTAAAAATTGATTGTATTTTTAAGGAAATAACATAAACGCTTTTTTTTCAGTTCATAATTTTATATTTGTACAGTATTTTTCTCATTTATTTTGTGTATCTTTACTGCCATTGTATTGCTTAGTTTCCGTTCCATTTTACTTGATGCGTGAGACGTTTGGAAGTCTAGTAGAATTTAAAATAATTTTTTTTTTAAATTAATTAATATTATAATAAAAATCCTTTTAAATATAAGCAAGACAGTAATATAAAAAGAGATAAAAAGAGTGGCATGTCCTACGGGAGCAATATTTAAAAAAAAATAGTACCAATACCTCATGCGTCAAGTTAAAGCGAACAAACATTATTTGAGTGTATTTTACACGGAAAACAGATTAAAAAATCCACTCAGCACTAGTCTTAGTTCTGTTATTCACAAAAATTAGAATTAAGTAAACTTAAAATATCTCATTACGAAATATACTTAAATTAAATTAGACAATAAAATATATTTTTAGATTTACATTTTCGCGTTATTTATGGAATGCACAGATAAAAAACCATTAAAGACTATGTAGCGATAGCTTTACATTTTGTCGTATAATTAAATCGTTAACAATATTAGTTGCTTTGATATATGTGGAAGCAATAACGTAACAATGTATTTATACAAATAGTACTCATAATATTGTAACTAAGTTAAATAAAATTTACAAAATATTCAACTTGTGTTTTATATCTTACGAACATATTCGTTGCCATTTACAAGACTTCAATTCAATTTAAAAAAAATAATCTACAAATTCCTATGTATATAATATGGTCTTTTAGAGGATTTCGATTCCAGTGACATTTTTCAAATTATATCTAGGTATAAATCAATAATAATAATTTAGCCTTACCTACACGTCCACGATTGGCATTAAGCATACATGCCCAAACTGCTGCACATATGCAAATGAACAGACTCGGAACTTATTATAAAACTATACCAATACTGGTCACCTGCGGTAATCAAACCCTCGGCCGATAGCTCTGCAGCCACGAGCATAGCCACTGTGCAAACATAACGTGCGAGCATAACTGAGTTGTCATATTTTCTTATATAAAACAAGTGAAAAAAGAAATAATAGTCCCCTTGATGAATAATGACTACTGTAGCTCACCAGTTTCAAAAAACGAAGGCTGCGTTACTACCTCAGATAACTAAGATGGAATGCCTCGCAGTCTGTAATAATACAGGCTCTCTTTAGCTTTCAGACCGGAACACAGTACAGTGTGTTTGCTTAGATACGGTCGCCTTTGTGTCGCGCCGCCTTGGCACGTGCCGCATATTGTCATCCGTGTGCGACGTACACCAGCAGGAGAATTTGGAATTTTAAAACGAAGCGTCGCGCCATAGTTAAAAGTTTTGTGCTACCTAACTTGTGTTTATTACTTATATTCTTATTTTATTACAATAACCATATTTATAAAATATTATTTTATTTTATTCTTAGAAAAGAAAAACATTTATTTAACAAATACGGTAAAAATAATAAAATAAAAGCAAAATAACAAGTGCGACTCTCGGTGTACCGAGACTATCAGAACAGGCTACAGTGCGCGCACAGCTTTTTGGAAGCAGAATGAAATATATTATACGTATATATACGTCCGCTACTGTCAACGGCAAGTACAGATAGCAAGAGATAAAAATATCATTGAGCAATAGGAAAAGTTGTGCACCTCATCATCATTGTAATCATTACCATCATTACAGTCTATATAGAAAAAGTACACTGCAGAATATAAGCTTCCGACATAGATTTCCTCAGCTCATAGGAAGAATATTTGCCATAGTTGCCACGCTAAGCAGACGGATAACTGCAAATTATGAATACTCAAGGACAATGTGAGTTTGAATTCAAATAAGACAATGTCAAAATTTGAAGCTCAGTTCAGACTACGCTTTAATATAGCACATAAAATAAAGCATAACAAATCAACATTCTTTTTTATGGACACGTTTACACTACACTACCATACTACCGGGTGTCCGGTAGGAGTGGTCGTTACAAAACGTAACTAGTTACTGAAACTATTCACACAATAGCGGGTAGCGGGTTATTCCAGTGCAACGAAACTATCTATTACAGTAGACGTTTTACTCAGTAACACGATTCACGTTTCACGAATCACGAACGAGCGATCAGTAACAAAACGTTTATTCGGCTATTTTCGCGACGCATCGGCGACGGCTTCGGCTGTTGAAATAGAAGCACATGAGTAAAGAAACCGACTCTTTACGCTGTAGTAGAAGTACCACCGGTCGTCGAATGTCGAGTGAGCGCGGGTGCTTTTGCATTTGACCTATGAGTCTATTCCCTTCGTATAGATGCGATGTTAGAAATGAGAAAGTAAGTGTGCATGTTTTTAACAAAAAATAGTTCAAATTCCATAATTTAAGTTGCCTTGGCCCGATTTAAATTAGATTTGTGTTTAAGTTTAAATAAAATAAGCATTGTAATAATTATTTGCTATAAAATCAAACTTATGTTCAATATTTCTTGCTGACCTTGTGGGTGAATTTATCATAATCATAATTATTAAATAAATCGTTTGCCGTTAAATCTTTTCAAGTGATATTTTTACCAAACCGTGCGAAATGATTTAACAAATAAATAAATTTAACCATTAACACCATGTCTAATTCTATACGAAACGGTAACAAACAAGTTTTCTCGTAAAACGGACATCGTTTCATTCGCAACGTTTTACAGTTAAACACGTCGTGAAACACTCTACTGAAGCTCTACACCGCTATTAAAATAGTGTTTCAAAACCCTCTATTAAAATAGAGTGTTTCAAAAGCCGCTATTGATATTCGATAGATAGCTTCGTTTCGTTACTCAAAAAAGCCGCTACTACCCACCGCTAGTGTCCGGTAGTAGAATTCGGATTTAAATTTCGAACAAATACCGTTGAACGGTGGCGCGGGTGGGAGTTCGCGTTCTATTCGTCATTGGTAATGTTGCCACCTTTTCCACAAAAACTGGTAGTTTTGATCCCCCTTCTAGTAGACAAATAATGCTTTTATAATCAACCAAATCAAGGAATTATCTTTTGGCGTTTCACATTAATTATTCCGCAATACCTTTACACAAGCGTACTTACACGATTTAAAATAACCTTTTATGTAAATCCAAAGAATTATGAAGTTATCTATTTTTCATTACAACGTGTATAGTTTTTTATCGCTAATTTAAATTCGAGTCTTTCAAACAAAGCAAAATATTAAAAAAATAACATCACTCGCCGAAAAAACGAAAAAGAACAAACCAGTAACAGGTATCGATCAATTCGACGCAGATGCAATTAGAAAACATGCCTACAGCTATTTCACAAAGAGCGAATATCCTACTGCGGCGAAGCTGCAAGTAAGTTTAGTAGATGTCGGTTTGCACAATGGTAGAGTCATTGAGAACCATTTTAAAACGTATAAGTTTTCAATACAAAAAATTGACAAACGCAAAATAATTATAGAGGCATGACATAGTTTTGCAAGAATATTTTTAAGATTTTGGGGAACGTCATATTCCTTGATGAAACGTGGTTAAACGCCAACCACACTGTGGCGCAAATACGGACAGATGACACTACAGCATCTTGCTCGAAGGTGCCCGTGGGAAAAGGTGGGCGCCAAATAATTTGTCATGCGGCATCCGCCGAAGGAGCATTTGTACAAAATTGTTTATTAGCCTTCCAATCAAAGAGTACAAAAGATTACCATCACGAAATGGATGCAGAAAAATTCAAAGTGGTTTATAACCCTTTTACAAAAGATTCCTGCGAAAAGCACCAGAATAATGGACAACGCCCCGTACCATTCTGTCCAAATCTACGAAGTCCCAACTCAAGCGAATAAGAAATCAGATTTTGTAGCATGGCTGCAACCCAAAGGAGTGGAAGCGGGAATGAAATTATTGAAAGTTGAGCTAATACAAATTATTAAAGCGAAATAAACTACGTATACATTTATATGTTATTGATAAATAATCAGAAGAGCACGGGCATAAAGTTATAAGATTACCACCATAATACTGGCAATATAATGGCAATTGAATTGATTTGGGCCCAAATCAAAGGCTAGTTCTTATATCAAATGTTCTAAGTGCAAACATATTAACTCTACATAAACGCACATAAAAGGAAAATATCTTATGATTTTTTTACTACTACGTAGCACGAGTAGTTAGGCCGTGTAGTGGCGGTTAAGAATATCCACTACCCCATATCTTCCCGTGGGTGTCGTAAAAGGCGACAGAGGGAAACAGGCAGGAGATGGGCAGCAGCATCTTCCTGATAACAGCAACTGTACAACAAAAAAAAACTGCGGTTGCCAACCCGCTCGCCAAGCGTGGCAACTATAGCAATATACCCCCCCATAAACAATTACACAAATAGACAGCCCCCAGTCCCCGGCGGCCCCGCTATTCCTGGCTACGGTGGCGACCATGGTAACGGCGGGGCAAGGGGTGCTAAGAATCTCCGGTGGAGGTTCGGTTGCCACCTACGACGACTCGACCTGGCAACATTTAAACGCACGCACCCTGAGGACTGACGAGAAGATCCTGGAGCTGGAAGAAGAGATAGACAAGTTGCGCTGGAATATTATAGGATTATCCGAGGTCCGAAGAGAGGGGGGGGGACACGGTGATTCTCGAATCCGGCAACTTGTTCTATCACCGGGAGGGCGACCATATGTCCCAAGGAGGTGTCGGATTTATCGTCCACAAGTCTCTCGTCAACAACGTTGTAAAGATTGGGAGTGTGTCGACGAGGGTCGCGTACCTGATACTCAGAATCACCAAACGGTATTCGCTGAAGGTCATACAGGTTTACGCACCAACCTCGGCACATCCCGATGAGGAGGTGGAGGAAATGTATGAGAATATTTCCAAAGCCATGCATTCCTCCAAAACCCACGGTGTTGATGGGAGACTTCAACGCAAAACTAGGCACAAGAGAAAACGGTGAGCTGAAGTTAGGGAAATTTGGAGTAGGGCAACGGAACCGAAGGGGCCAGCAGCTGGTCGACTTTATGGAGAAAGAGGGACTCTTTATGATGAACTCTTTCTTCCAGAAGCGGCCCCACAGGAAGTGGACCTGGTCGAGCCCCGACGATTCGACAAAAAATGAGATTGACTTCATTATGACGACCAGACGCCAACTGTTCAGTGATGTCTCAGTGATCGCAAGGGTGAAAACTGGCAGCGATCACCGAATGGCTAGAGGCACACTGAACCTAAACGTTAAGTTGGAGAGGTCTCGTCTAATGAAGTCAACGCTCCGGCCCCTCGTGCTCTAATCCAGAATCCCGAAAACTTTCAGCTCGAGTTACGTGACCGCTTTCAGTGCCTACAAGATTGCAATGCAGTGGACGATATGAATGAAAAGCTCGTGGAAACTGTCCATGCGGTCGGAGCTAAGTTCTGCAAGACCCGCCGCAGAAGAACACAAAAACTCTCTGATCACACTCATCTCATGGCTGTTAGACGGGAGATGAGGCTGCAATCGTTAACAGATTTGACAGCATACAGGCAACTGAACAGACAGATCTCCAAATGCATGCGGCGAGACTTACGCAACTTTAATACTGCTCGTATTAAAGAAGCGATCGAGCGGAACCAGGGCTCCCAAAGTCTTTGCTAGAGATCTGTCTGCCAGTAAGAGCCAACTGTCAAAGCTGAAGACTGAGTGTGGCAGCATCGTTTCCGGGACACCTGAGATTTTGAGTGAGATTGAGAGGTTCTATGGGCAGCTGTACACATCATCGTTGGAGCCACACGCAAGTGTGAGTAACGATCCAAGAGCAAGTCTTATCCGACACTATTCCGATGATATCCCGGACGTCAGTCTAAGCGAGATTAGAATGGCTCTCCAGCACTTTAAATACGGCAGGGCCCCAGGCGAGGATGGAATTACAGCGGAGCTTCTGAAAGCGGGTGGAACACCGGTACTTGAAGTCCTTCAAAAGCTCTTCAATTCCGTCCTCCATGGTGGCACTACTCCAGAGGCGTGGAGCAGAAGTGCGGTGATCTTGTTCTTTAAGAAAGGCAACAACGCTCTCTTGGAAAATTACAGACCGATTTCCCTTCTGAGCCGCGTCTACGTGCTGTTTTCGAGAGTCATTACGAATCGTCTCGCACGCAGACTCGACGACTTCCAGCCTCCCGAACACGACGGTTTCCGAAAAGGCTTCAGTACCATAGACCACATGCATACCTTGCGGCAGATTGTACAGAAGACTGAAGAGTACAATCTGCCACTTTGCCTGGCGTATGTGGACTATGAGAAAGCCTTTGATTCCGTCGAAATTTGGGCGGTGCTACAGTCCCTTCAGCGGTGCCAAGTTGACTGTCGGTATATTGAAGTGCTGAAGTGTTTGTACAGTAGGGCTACGATGGCGATCCGAGTACAGAACCAGAGCTCGAAACCTATCCAACTGCAGAGAGGTGTAAGACAGGGTGATGTTATATTCCCGAAACTCTTCAATGCAGCGGACATTGGAAGACCTTTTCAAGCTACTGGACTGGAAAGGATACGGTATTAACATCAATGGCGAGAACATCACTCACCTTCGATTTGCCGACGATATAGTCCTTATGGCAGAATCGCTGGAGGACTTAAGCACTATGCCCAATGACCTCAATAGTGCCTCCCAACGGATAGGTCTTAAGATGAACATGGACAAAACAAAGATTATGTTTAATGTCCATGTCACACCTATGCCGGTAGTTGTTGGGAGCACTATGCTCGAAGTCTACAAAGTCAGACGACACCGACTTAGAAATTGATGACAGCGAATGGATTGATGATATTGATTCAATTGTAGAGAATACGGAAGACGAAAATAAAATGGTGACTGAAAAACGACACAGCACAAAATGTTCCGAAATTATAAGAATTGGTCCCAAAAGGACCTCATTTCAAAACAACTTTTGTAACAGATATTGGTAATAGTAAATTCAATTTGATTATAGACGAATCATCGAATATAAGGGTACATAAGTATTTGGGAATTGTCATAAGATACTAGAGTTCAAAAAACGTAGTATTGTATAATTTTTTTTTTGCATTAATCGAACTATAAACCAACAACGCGAGAGGCATAGTAAATGCATTAGTAAATGCGGTGAAAGACATGGGGCTGTATTTAAAAAAACTTTATCGGTCTTGGGACTGACAACACAAGTGTAATGACAGGCTTAAACAATGGCGTTCATACAATTTTAAAACAGGAATTTAATTTGCCCCATCTGGTTTTAGTAAGATGTATATGCCATTCGTTGCAATTGGCTGTTGCACATGCTTCAGAAGAAACTATACCTCGCAACATAGAACTTTTATTATATAATTGATTTTCGTTCTCACCGCAGCGTCGTCAGGAATATTAAAAAAAAATTGAAACCCTTAATTGCGGTAAGCAACCTTTAAAATATTGAAAATCGTGCAACCAGATGGTTATCGATGATGTGAACCTGCGGTACAACGAATCTTAAACCAATGAGAAGAATTGAAATTATTTTTTCAAATTTCAATATCAATAAATAATTGTTATACTGCTCAATTACTGTACGAAATGTACAATGGATAATAGAAATAAAGTATATTTGATTTACATTAAAAACGTACTAACTGAAATACAGCTTGCGCTTACAGCTTTTGAGGGGGAAAATACTGACGTAACCAGACTTTTAGATGCTTTAATAAATCTTTTGGAATCCTTAGGTAGTAAAGTCGTCCTTTTAACAAGACAACATTCTATCGACATTTTAACAGTGAATAATATTGAAGACTATTTAGACCCAGTACCATATCGCAATTACAATTTTGAAAAATCATTGGAACCGTTCTCTGACTTGGAAAGCAATATACGTAAAAGATGTGTTAACTTTACTGTAAAATTAATAAAAGAGTTACAAGAGAGACTCCCAAAGAATGTTTACATATTAAAAAAATAAATATAATTAGTGTCACTGAAACTTTAAAGACGAACAAAGGGTTGAAAATCATTCAATTAGCTGAAATATAGTATTTTCAGATGAGATAGATACAATTGTTGGTCAGTGGTGGAATACAGTATCTGAGACATGGAGCTTTACAAATGGCACCATACAATTTTGGACGGAAGTTAAGGAGTACAAAGATGCTGGTGGTAACAATGCATTTCAAGACTTGGCAAATTTTGCCTTACTTGTTCTGGTTTTACCCTACTCGAACGCTGACGTCGAAGGATTTTCAGTCAGATGAACGTAATTAAATCAAAGTTACGAAACCGTATGAATCTTATACACTCAATTCAATTTTATATATTAGAACTGTATAGAACTTGAAAATTTTTAAATTGTCTTGTTTTAAAAGATAATGATGTTCCAAAAGAAGTCATAAAAAATAAACAGCAAAGATGTCTATACATTCAAACTGCCAAAAAAATTCTCATACAAACTCAGCAAAAAAGCCAGGAAATTGTTCAAAAAGAAACAAGATTCTGACGATAAAGAAGGCTGGCTATTAAATTTGAAAATAAATTTTGTCTTTGTGAAAAGTTTAATTAAAAATAATAATTACCTACATTTTTATTTTATTTTCTAATTTAGCGCTTTTTTTGCAAAAATATCCAAATCTGCGCTAGATTTGGATATTTTTTGAAGTCAATTCAGCGTGTTTTCTTTAAAGAGGCAGGCCCGCGGCGTACTTGCAACACTGCCAGTACGCCGCGGGCTTTGCGCGTAGAGCGTCGTTTGTAGGTTGGCCTTGCGGGTGAATTTCCGGCGATTTTTTACGTAAAAACGGTTTTGTATTACCTGTTATTGTTTGGTTTATACCTGCGCGTTATTGGATAGTTTTGCGAGTCCTTCACGTACTAGAAAAAAGAATTATGTAATGAATTATACCGAAAACGACAGATAATTATTCGCCGAAAGTGACAGTGATGATATTTATTGTCCTGATTATGATGAGGAGGAGTTATCGTCGGAGGATGATTGTCAGCCGCCTGCTTCATTTCCTGTTATTGATATCAGTTTATGTAGCTCCGTAAAAGAACTGCCACGGTCGTCACCATCAAGATGATCAGGCACCCGATAGATCCTCCGCTGAAGAGTCTACTTCTCACTAGACTTCTGAATGTGATATGAGGCAATTTAATTTTACTAAAACTAATCAGTTTCTTGAAGAACTCAATGGAACAGAGCCAACTGATTTTTTTTACTTATTCAGTTTCTTACTATGATTTCCAACGCAAGCAAAAAGGTTGTTTTTGTCGACTAGGTCTGAATATGCTAGGATAACCCGGTGGAAAAAGCTCACTGGCATAGAGCTAAAATCTTTTTTTGGTTTACTGTTTCACATGGGAACTGTTTCTATGAATAGAATACAAGATTACTGGAAGAAGGACAGGCTTTTTAACTTTCCTACATTCGGACAGCAAATGGGTAGAAACAGATTCCTTCTAATTATAAGATGTATGCATTTTACCTCAGAAACAGAAAGTGAGTCCCTTGTTCAAAGTACGCCAAGTGATTGATTATTTCAATACCAAAATTAATAGTTGCTTCTATCTTGGAAAGGAATTATCGCTAGATGAGAGCATGGTGCTATGGCGAGGACGTCTCAGCTTCAAATAGTATACAAAAAACAAACGCCATATATGGAATCAAGTTATATATGCTCACTGAACCCGATGGAATGATTATAAAGTTTCGTGTATATGTCGGTGGTAAAGATGCATAGATTACTGGAAATGGACATGCGGCGAAAGTTGTCATGCATCTTCTAGAAGAAAAACTGGGAAATGGAGATGAAGTGTATATGGAAAATTATTATAATAGTTATATACTGGCAAAGAAGCTGCTCGAGAAAAATACATACTGTATCGGTACTTTACGTAAAGACTTACGAGACAATCCTAAAGAAGTGACACAAAAGGTATTGGAAAAGGGCGAAAACATATGAATGTTTCGAGACGGAATTCCGATAGGAAAATGGAAAAATAAACGCCCGGTTACGTACATAACCAATCAGTATGCTAATAATATGGTGCCAATTACCAACAGACGGAGACAGATTACTCAGAAACCTGAAAGTATAGCTAAATACAATACATACATGTCTGGAGTAGATAGGCAAGACCAGACTTCGCTAGTACATGAATATTGCCGTACATATATTTCGGATGTTATTCATCAACTCATATAAAATATATCAAAAATATTCAGGTCAAAAGAAACTGAATCTGTATGATTATCGTATAAGAGTAATAAATTCCTTGCTCCACAAAAACCATCCGAACCGCTGCCAATTTCAACAGCAGGTGGATCATCATCACAGCATCGGATTGCAAAAATCACGGACTTGACAAAAAAGGCAAGTCGTACAGAGAAAGATTTGCCGTCAATGCTACAAAAATAAGAAGCGTACCGATTCCCCGTGGCGCTGCATAACATGCGAGAATAAACCCGGACTTTGTGTCGAATGTTTGACAACTATCACAGGGAGATTGGAAATTGATTTTTTGATTTTTTCTATTATTAATAAATGATAAATACCAAAATATTACTCTTTGCACCTGTGCGTAAAAGGCTCTAAGGATGAAATTTTCATTCCGGGAGCACTTTATGCATCTGTGCGGATTTTTTTTTCTCGTTTTTATATACACTAAATTAATATGAGCAGTCTATACATATATACAGATAATTAGTATTACTTAATAGTTTCAAAACCGGGCAAAACATAAAATTTCGTAGACTATGTGCACTTTGTTCACTCATCTTGACGGGCAGTGAAACTGTTAAATTTACTCTACAATGCAAATTGAACATACAATATGACTGAACGTCGGCCGCCATATTTCAATACATCAATCAGGCTTATCGTTCGCCAGCCGTAATACAAAACGGCTCTGTTTTATGCAATAAGCCTGCGACATATAATAATGTCCTCCAGACCGAATTTCGGCCACGGCGACCTGCCTCAACGGAGGCTAGACATCGGCGAGGACAGGATTATAGTGCCCAAGTGCACGCGCAAGCACAGGTGCACTCTCTATTCCCTCACTCTCATAATCCGATGGGACGGTAAACCGACACGACCGGAGAGAGATCAGGCGCAGGACCAACGGCTTTACGTGCTTTCCGAGGCACGGGGGTGAGACACCGCCAACTTCCTGACTCCGGGCAGCTACTGAGAATTTTTTGACAGAAAAACTCAATAATAGATTTTTGGCTCGACCCGGGATTCGAACCCAGGACCTCATGATCAGCAATCGCACTACTACAACCACTAGATCAACGAGGCAATCCTGCCTCGTTGGTCATATACACAAGCTTTAGAACAAAGGTCACACTCCAATGTAGATGACGTTTCTGATGAGGAGTTAAGCTTTTGGACTGGAAGAAACGAGCTACACTCAACGATTTGCTGAATCAAATACCAAGCCTTAATCGGTCCTCAAAAACTCCACGAAATGACTTGGCTATCTACTTGTGTAAAATTCGAACACGCTAGCCGAATAATAGAATCGCTTCAATTTTTAATATATCCGAGCGAACTGTTGGGAGAAAAATAAATAAAGTAAGGCAGTGTCTCACTACTGACTTTGTTCCTATGGATCTTGGCTTAGACTACTGGAAGTCGTGGCAAAACGGTTAGAGTTAGCGCGCGGTCGCGCGTCGTTTGAGAAAGAAATAAAAAGTCAGTAGGGGTAAATGTAAAAACGGGGTAAAAGTAATAAGCGTCTACATTTTGATCTATGTTGCTTTGCTGGTGCTGTCATCTCTGGAACTTGTAGTGTACTATTTCGACGGTAAGCCAAGCACTTCCAAATACTGTTTTATCGACACGGCGTCATGTGACATTTCATACATGACGACGTTCGCTTATTTCTTAAAGGACAAATTGGACTACGATAAATAAATCGACATTAATCCGTTCAAGCAAGGTAAAATTTTAAGCTTTTTTTTTACAAGTGTAGTTATTTAACATATTCTTAGCCGTTTTATATCAGTATTTTAGCAAAATGACTAAAAGTGTAAACTTTGAGGTAGGTATTACATTTGCCCCTCAAAAATAGCAGATCGGGGCTAATGCATTAACCTCGAAAGGGGTAAATGTAATAACCCATTGCATTTACCCCTTTTGTGTTGTTTGTTGCAGATGGTACGGCATTATGTAAAAAAAAAGATTGGAGAACCTAATTACACGGAAGAAAAACTAGAGAGAGCTCTTAGTGAGATAAGAGCTCATACTATGACAGTTAACAGAGCTTCCAAAGTATATAAAATACCATTTTCAACGCTATACTGCCGTTATAAGGGTACGAGAGGATTAATAAAAAATTCGAAAGGCCGGACAACTGTTCTCCCTGAAAATGTAGAAAACACTCTAGCTACCTCAGTAAAAACGTTGGCTAAGTGGGGCTTCGGCCTAAGCAGAAAAGAGATCATGGAATTGGTAGGACAATATGTTAAAATAAACAATTTAAAAACACCTTTCAAAGATGGCGTTCCAGGTGAGGACTGGTTCCTAGGATTTAAAAGACGCCATCTTTTATCGATCCGGAAGCCTGAGCCTATGGAATACTCCAGAAAAAAAGCTGTAACTGACCCCTTCATAATTTTTGGATATTTCGATCTTCTTGAAAGAACTCTCACTGACTTAAAGTTAAAAGATAAGCCCCAAAACATATGGAACCTTGACGAAAGTAGCTTAAGTATTGACCCAGCAAGAACAAAAGTTGTCGGAGAAAAAGGCCGAAGTGTGTCTAGAGTAATCAGCACTACAGGGAAAGAAAACACAACTTTTGTTTTAGCCGCCAATGCCGTTGGTCATAGGATTCCACCATTAATTATCTTTAAAGGTAAAAATATGTGGGACCAATGGCGAGCACCTACAGGCAAAGAATTTCCAGGGACGGCTTACGCCGCGAGCCCGAATGGTTGGATGGAAACAGAGATTTTCACTAACTATTTCAAGAAGACCCTTATTCCAGCTCTTGGCAGTGAACGACCTATGTTAGTGCTATATGACGGTCATGCCACACATTTTTCTGTTGATCTTGTGGAAACAGCGATGGCCAATGACATAACTATTCTTAAAATTCCAGCGCACACCAGCCATCGTCTGCAGCCATTGGATGTTTCTGTCTTTAAATCCTTTAAAGAAAATTGGGATCAAACAGTAACAAAATGGCAACGGCAGCATATTGGGCAGAGATTGCCTAAATCTTTATTCTCTCAATATTTAGGGGAAACTTGGATTAAAGTTTCCGAAAGTTGTATAGCCAATGGGTTTAGCAAGGCTGGAATTTATCCTTTTAACCCCAACATAATTCCTAGAGATCATTTTTCCAAAGAATCCCTGGAACGCTGGGAAATCTCGCAAGTAATGGCCAATCCTATGCCATCAGCATGTAGCCTTCCTTCGATCTCGTCTTCTCGAGAGAATTTCTCGGAAGAAGCCCTGGAAAACAGAGATAATTTGCAAGTTTCTTCGATTTCATCGATGACTGATGAAAGCCAACGAAAATCTGACAAAAGCAACTTAGAACACACTTCAATAGAAGGCATAATTCTATCTACTATCCATCAAAAACGTTTACCACCGAAGGAAAGGAAACGGAAAGTTGCATCAGGCGCTCAGGTCATTACTTCTCATGAAATTCTTGAAGTTCTACTAAAAGATGCAGAAGAGAAGAAAACTAAGATCAAAAAAGCCAAAAGAAAGACAAATAAAGAAAAGAAAAATAAAAAAAGAGCAGACAGCGATAGTACAGATTTGGAATCGGAAATTTCTTATGCTGAGTCGGGAGAAAGTTATTTTCCTGAATACTTGCAAGGAAATGATCCGCTGTGTTCTAGAGAAGATGATATATTACCTTTTGCGGGGGGAAGAACTACAATTACTAGAGCAAAAAGATCCGATGGATATTGAAGAAAATTCAGACAAAGAAAATTTAGATGAGGGAAATTTAAACAGCATCAGGAAGAATGATTTAGATATATCTTTACATACAGGCAAATGGGTGATAGTGAAATACTCCTTAAAGAGGTCAAATAAATATTATGTAGGTATCATAAAAGACAAAATCGACGATTGCTGGGAAGTTCAATATGTAAGACGGGGCAAAAAAGCTTTCATATGGCCGGAGGTTCAAGATTTTGACTTAATTGATACAGATTGTATAATTTAAATTTTACCTACCCCAAAATTGACGAAACGGGGCCTTATAATCTTTGATTATGATTTCAAAAATTTATCGATTGTTTAATTAGTATGTATTTAATTTTAAGAAAAATTCATATCTCTCTAATTTGTTATCCTATTTTCTTCAAATAAAAACCAAATAGTAGAGCCAATTTTGAATTTTCTTGCAATTACCCCCAATTCTTTTAGATTTCATCTGTAGATAAATCCCACATCGCTATTACATTTGCCCCTTTTGACTGGGGAAATGTAATAACGGTACCCACTTTTCTTAAAAAATATTTTAAAAATACTTAGCTTTAAATGTTATAATTTATTTCTGTTTGCAATAGTTATTTAATAAACGCTTAATTAACCCCAATAAATGATATAACTGTGGAGTTATTTAATCAAAAGTATTACGACAATGAAGATGGAGTTTGAGTGATGAGGTTTGCATTTACCCCTATTGACCCAATATAAAAAAGTTGTTACGATATTTCAAGGTACGTATTTTCATTACTACTCATGAGCATACGGTGTTATTGTTTAAACTTGATTATGTCTTCAAAGTGTATGTTTTCATGTAAATGTAAATGTAAATTTGATTTTATGTTAGATTAAATTCAAAAAGTAATTATTGGGCAAAGTGAATATAAGCCCCGCACGTTGATATTGCGATGGAACCTTGTCACAATAACAGTCGCGTGACGTCACCAACCGCAAAAAATTACAAACAACAAAATCTTTAATATTCTTTGCGTGTGAGGTGTTGCCATCTCTGGTGAAAAATGTTAATAACCTTGGGTTATAAGTATTTATATTATATTACATACATATATTTATAGGTATTTAATTATAAATATTTTCCTTCTCCTTTACAAAATAACTGTCCACTTTAATAATCATTTCACGAGCACGGCTGTTAATTACTTTCTTACTCATTGTAACAGAATAAGTATGATAACAATAAAAAAAATTAACAACAAAAATAAAACAGGATAACGAACATAAAAAGCTATGAAAACACGTGGTTAGAGGTACTCCATACGCGTAAGCGCTGGCTGACCTTGCGAACGGTACTGACCATTCGACTACGTCACTAAGATGGTCGCCAGTCGCAATATCAACGTGCGGGGCTTATACGGTATCCAATTTGCCCAGTAGTATCCGAATTACTAATTTTATTAATATTTTCGTTTATATTGTTGTAGATGGTTTACAAACATAAAAGAAAAACAAATCAAGCCAAATGGAGTGAGGACGTAATGATGATTGCAATAGCAGACTGTAATGCTGGTATTCCAGTGAAAACGAAGGAAAGAAAATAAAGCCTGCCTTATGCTACTTTGTATAGGCACTGGAAAAAAGGATGTTCGACCGCTCAACTTGGAAGATTTAGAAAAGTATTCAGTGACAAACAAGAGGGCGAGCTCTAAATATATTTGCAAGAGATGGACAGCATTTTTACGAATTAACGCGTGAGGACTTTAATGCGCTCGTTTACGTATATGCAAAAAAGAACAATCTCACGTATCCACAAAGTTGGGACAAGAATGAAAAGGCTGGTGATGATTGGCTGATAGGATTTATGAGCAGAAATCCACAAATCACTATATATATATATATCTAGCCAGAAGCTACGTCGATAGCGAGAGGCTTTAACCGTCCGCAAGTGGAAAGATTTTATGAGTTTCTAAATAACCAAACAGAAAAAAAATCTTCACGTCGGGTAACTGGAGAAATATTCTTGGAGTGGCTCAAGTTTTTTGTTGGCCACGTTCGGCCGGCTGCTGATGAAAGTTCTTTTGCTACTAGACTAACACGAAAGTCACAAACGTTATCCTTTTCTGGAGTACCTACGCAAACCAAAATAATGTTGTCATCTTGTCTTTGACACCTCACACCTCAAATAAACTGCAACCTCTGGACGTTGCTGTGTATGGTGCAGTGGTTGCAGTAATGATTTCTTAAATTTACGCGAACACTACTCATTGAATAAATCTATTATTTAAGTTTAGGTTTAAAGAGTTTATTATCTCAAAAAAGAACAAATATTCACTTATATGAGACTTAAAAATAACATAATTGGTAAAAATAATACATTTAAATACGGTGACTTATATGAATAAAGTTACATAAATGTATCAAAATTAGGATTAATAAAGCACTGTCTTCAAATTATTTACGAATTTAATCGCGTTTAATTACTACTTTAATTTATTTTTATTATCCCGACATTTCGGGTGCTTTACAGCACCCATTGTCACGGGGGACTGAGATGTTTGACGTCCCAATATCATAGTTAGTCCGGCTACCTTCAGTTTTACGCAAGAACACTGCAAGACTTCATGATACTATAAGTAGTTTACGCAAAACGAGCTTATAGTATCATGAAATCTTGCAGTGGTATACTTGGGTTTGGGTTTAATTTTGTTAATTATAGGATCCCGAGCAGATGGCAGCACCCATCCATCTTCTCTATTGAAATTTGGATGTTTTAGATTTCAATAGCCTCGCGTATCATCCTTGGTAGGAATCAGTGTTCTTTTGCGAGGATTTGTGGTTTATCAAATCTAATGTAATGGTGGGGACGATCTTGAATAATTTCGCAGACTTAAAGACGCAAGCAGTCCGGGGAAAATAGTCAATCAATATAATGTGGCCAGATTATTTGCGCCAGCATATCTCAAATGTGCCACTCTCAACTACGCCATCAAAGTGTTTAAATCCACTGGGATTTGGCCAACCAATTTAGATTTATGGGAGGAAAAAGATTTTGCACCATCCTCAACAACGATGACTGCTCGTAATATCACAAATCCAGAAACAACTTTTCCGAAGACAATTAATCAAGATGGTGCGACTACAGCAATGAACAATAATATTAGACCCAAGACCTTGGCGGGAATGCCGAGCTGTAAGCAGCGAAACTGAGTCGCACCGCGTTCTAAAAATCAAAATTTGCTAACCTTCAAAACAGTATTTGGCGTGCGGCACTCTCCCCCACTCGCTATAACTCTATATCATTTTTAGTACTACAAGTGCGGTAAATTTAGACGCTTCATCCCCCAAAATCCTAGATTTTACGGTGCACGGGTTCAGAAGTTATAGGCAAAAAACCAAAAAACACGTGTGATGACTCCCCCAAAATTTTAGTGCATCTAGTGACCTAACTAATAAACTAACTTTTTGTAAAATTTAAATTTTTTTGAATCATAACTTTATTTTTGGTGATTTTTTTGTGAACATTGTACATTGACTCAATTCTGTGTTAAATTGGTTTTGAGAGTAGCTATTTTTAGAATGACTTACATAACATTGTATAAACATTGAATATTTAGATTATAAGATATTGTTTAAACACGCCTGCGTCACAGAGCGACCCCCCTACCCTCCCGGCTTCGGCCGTGGAAGTCAAGGACTTGACTCGTTCATGCTCGTAATGAACAAACTAACCATCTGCGTAAACACTGCTATCAGCGAGGTAAAGAGCGTTTCCGCGGCCAATAAGAAGCTCATCAATCTGCCCATGGAAGAGATAAGACGCTCCACCCGCAACCTAAACACCGTTATTGTGTCACCAACCCCATTTGCACTAGGATAAATAAAGGAGGAGTTACTCTCATGCGTGAAAAAAGAAATGTCAGACTTTAAAAAGATGGTGACTGCCTCATAAGCGCGACCATCTTACGCCCTAGCAGCTGCTGCCACTTGTGGTGACAGGACTCATGCGATTAACAAGACCTCTCCACCTTTCATCCCCTTGGTGACCAAACCAGCCATTATAGTCAGCTCAACCGTACAGTCGAAGACACCGGAAGAGGTGATCAAGAAATTTAAAACCAGCATCAGTTACAGGGAGTCAACTAACGCACCAGCCCGCATCCAACGTGTCTCCAATAATAAGCTACGTATCGAATTTGACTATCAGCAACAACGCGACGACACACTCTCTCGGCTAGATATCCAATGAGGTCAAGGGCGAGCCTGTGTGAAGCCTGAGACCCATGGGGATCCTCAAAGGGGTACCTAAAGACGTGCCAGCTGAGGACCTAGTAAAAATCATACGCCACCAAAATACAGAGATAGCGGAGATTGCGAACGACAGCATCGACATCAACAATTTATCGCTCAGATTCAAGCATAACAATAGGAATGAGAACTTCTATAACGCAGTTTTCCTAGTAGGTCCAAAAATTTACAGAAAGATAAAGGAGATGGGCCGCGTATGCATGCCATGCATCGACCATCAGCGGATCCACCTGGAAAATTTTTCGTGACGTGATGTGACGACGATCAAGTTCACATGGCAATGATAAAAAAGATTGATTTGTGAAAAGAGTCTGTGTTTTGTCCTGAATCCATCAATCATTGAGGTGTATCGCCATCAATTATTTCGGAACTACATGAAGAAGATACTCTCAAAAGCATCCTTCCTAGCCCTAGGTATTTTACTCCTGAAAAGGGAATCACATCTACTGAGCATTCGAATTTTATGCCTATATAGTCCATTTACCCGATATTACTCATTTGACAACGCCTTCTAAGCCGCGCAGATAGAGAATAGATCTGAAAATGGCGTCAGCTCGCATGCGTTCTCGCTCACTCTCTATCGCTGTCTATACTTACACAGTGAAATACGTGCTACAAAAAAATAGTCAGTCAAGATTCGCTTTCCACGCTACTTGACGCACTCCGAGTTATCGTTAAAAATTCGTTCCGTTATTTTTTTTTTCGTTGATATTCATTGTTATTTTTGTTGAGTTTGATTGTTATTTGTTTGCGTTACGTTTGATTGTTATTTATTTTCGTTAAGTTTTTATTACGAACGTTGACATTTTGTGATTGATTGAACAATGGCTTAGAAAAGTGAAAAGATTCTTCACAGTGATGCACGTGACATTGTTTACAACGTTATAAAATACTTTGACGAAGAGAAGAACTTGCAGCGTTATCATCCGTTAAAGTATAATGCGGCCGAAGCAAATATGGGAAACCCTCTGGAAAGCGGGGGAGGGAGGTGGGGAATTCTCATAGCATACCTCATACCCCTAGCTCATAGCAGCCGACTGCGTGGTTATGTGGAGACTTTTACCCACTAAACCCCACCTTTTAGGGACTGGCTTAACGGTCTAAATAGAGATCTCTAAAGCGGGCTACATACGACATGATATCAGTGGCGATCTAGGGTGGAGTAGTGGGGATGCCTCCTAGATTGCCTCTAAATCGTGTCGTATGTAGGGCCATCCTAAGTGGTGGCCGATGTCGCCTCCTTAATCGGCTAGCAAGAGCAAAAATGCAGCCGATGCTTCCTAGATCGGGGCCCCGCCCCCTCCGTACTGCGTGTGTCATCGGCCCGATTTCTTTTGGCAGTCGCTGTCGGCAGCCCTCGCGGAAGGACGTTAACGGAACAATGATACTGAATGACCTTTTTTACATAACAAAATTTTTACATTTTAAACATGTGAACGGAGTAGAAGCCTATGGTACTGATATTTTACAAAAAACAAAAAAAAAAATTGAATGAATAAATTAATTTAAATTTATCGAAATTCAAATCATATCCACCCTAGCCTGTGACCTCGCGAAGTCAAGAATGCCTACTAAACTAATTGTGTTATTACCGTTCATAAAGTAGGGTGTATGAAGTAAGTAAGGAGAGGATAAAGTCTCTCTTCAACAACTAACTCCCATTCCAACGCTATCATCACGCAGACTGCACTCATATCTCTTACGTTCCTTCATCCTCTCATCAACAACTAACTCCTACTCCTTCACCATCTCCACATCAACAAACAAGCTATATAGAAGGGAGTATGTCCGAAATTAAAGGTTTCTTTATGTTTAAAAAAAAAGATATAAGCTATTTTATTTTTTTGATAGTTTTAATCCATAAATAAAAAAGATTACATTAAAAAAAGTATACATATTATTATACAAAAGTATTTTATTTCTTTGTTTGTTGTGTGTAGTAAATAACCCGATTTTGACCAAAGCAGAAATTAACAAACAGAAGAAATAACTAAATAGCATAGGTAGGAGAAATTGATGTTTTTATATAAGTTGCGAAATCATAAATATAGAAAAAGGTTGTAAAAACTGCCTTCATCCATCCGGAGAAAATTAATCATGTCTTTGGATTACAGACTATTTAGTACGTTTATTTGGCTTAATTTTTGTCTCTTTTGGTGCCATTTTTTCACCCAGCAACTCCTCTTTTTCTATTTTCGAATAAATTAACCGAGATGGCTAATGCCAATCCAACACGTTGGTGTTTCAAGAGAGTCGGAGGCATTTTGAAGAACTTTACCGCATATGCGTTCCGTTCCAAGTTCGAACGCGTACTGCTAGGCAGGCCCGTGTGTAGGGTCTGCCCCGATAAAAGCCCCGATTTCTTTCCACCCTAGATCGCCACCGATATCGTCTCGTATGTAGCCCGCTTAAGCCGTATACGGACGCGACCCTCCTTGGCAGAAAGGAGGGCGCAAAGCCACACGCGCCTGGCCACGGCCTGGAAACGAGTCCTTTTGGCAGCGAGTATGACTAAGTTCAGTGTCGCTCTATAACGATAACTGACAGTAATAGTAATATTTTACTCTTATTTCAGGTGCAGGTGCTTGCAGAACAAACCAGCACCAAGCTTTGTACGCCGAGTAAGGGCAGCAAAGGCAAAAATAATACGCGTGTCCCCATGGACAACTTCGATATATGTGCCATTAGAAATATTGTGGCCTCAATATACGACGTTCGAAAGAACATGATTCTAGCGTCAGCAAAAGCTGAATTAAACTATAAAGTCTCCAAAACGACATTAAGAAAGATTTTAAAAGAAAAGCTCGTATTTAAATTTAAAAAATGCCGCCAGAACCGAATGGTGCTCATAGAGCGCGATTATATAAAAGCGTGGCGAGTTAAATATTTACGCCGCCTCCGACAAAATGATGCCATGGGTGCGGAAATAAAGAAAGTAGTATATATGGATGAGTCGTGGAACCATACCCATTATACTGTCAGCAAGTGCTGGCAGTCATCCACCGAAAAAGGCGTTCGCAAAAATGATAGTCCTGGACAAAGGTGGGTGATGGTTCATGCTGGCTCAGAGGATGGGTTTTTGGATGGTGCAGGATTATTATTTAAAGCTAAATCAAAAAAGTCCACTACCGTGACGAGATGGATGGTAATAACTTAACGAATTATTTAAAAGAAAAACTAATACCAAATCTGCCTGAAAACTCCATTCTTGTCATGGATAATGCATCCTACCACAGTATGCAGTTGGATAAAGCGCCAACGACTGCAACCCGCAAAGCGGGCATAAAGATATGGATGCGGGAGCACGGTGTCTTATTTGAAGAAGTCTGGACCAAAGCAGACCTGCTCATGCAGCTAAAAAAGCATCGCCCAGAGAAAAAGTATTTGGTGGACGAACTTCTGCGTGAACATGGCCATGAAGTCCTCAGACTCCCTCCTTACAACTGCGACCTGAATCCGATAGAACATGTTTGGAATTTAATAAAACAACGGGTCGCAGATAAAAATGTGGAGCAACACGAAAATAAAATTGAGGAGTTCACAAAAAAAGCCATAGCTTCAATTATTCGAAACCACTGGAAGAAACAAGTAAACGACATCAAAAGTGTCGGAGAGGAATACTGTAATCGCGATGTAGTTAGGGAGAGTGAAATTGTGGACTTCATTATCAGTTTCGGTATGAACAGCGACAGCGAAGATGAAAGTGACGACTATGAAGACCAGGACTGTGAAAGTGACCAGTCCATGGAGGATTATAATCAATTGATGGAGGGAATTGAACCAATTATGGGTTCAGATGACCAGGATACTGCTGGACCAAGCGGTTTATAAAACATTCATATAAAACATTTTCTCCCCTGTTGGTCGTTTCAAAGCCATAAAAATAAATTAAATTTACTTCAAATTCTCTTTCTGATTCGTACATTTTTAAACTAAATCCTTTTCTTGTGTCTTATAGAGAACTAATAATCATTCAACTAGGCAGGTACCGCCTGTCTTGTTCAAAAACCAGCGTGAAATGATCGGACAAAACACGCGTACGCGTCGGCGGCGTCGGTCTAGTATGCACACCTATCACACACGTCGGCGACGTCTCAGACGTGTGCGTCGGTCTAATGTAGTTCCGCCTTTACTTTACTGGCCTAAGAGATAAGGACGTGACTTTAGTATGTATGTGAGGTAGCATTTTTGTAATATAATTCTGATATGTAACAATTAATAGAGACAAATTTTAAAATCCAGTGTCATATGTACCCTTGCTCCTTATTTATTTTATTAATATTTTCGACATTATTTCTACTACTATTAATTAATAATAACAAAAAGAATAATTTATAACAAAAAGTCAATAAAAAAATAAAAATCGATATTTGACGAACTTGTTTTGCCAACCGTACCATGTGTACCCGCCGCCATTTTCAGATCTATTCTCCATCTGCGCGGCCTATAATAAGAGAACCACACGAAATAAAAAGTATTACTGTAGAAATCTGTGACTCAAAAAGACCAAGGTCATGCACTCCTGATATTTTAGAAATTTCTTCCGGGCACGGGAATCTAGCAGTTCAAAATGCAAACAGAACAAAACAGTGCCTTGGTCTCTAAGATTCATTCCACCCTGCGTTCAAACATACTAAATGAAGAAGATCCACTCACATACTATACCAACGAAACAATACTACAGGCTTCTATTGGTCCTACTCCTTATTTGAGTCCAAAAGAAATAAAACCGCTCCTAAGTCCCTATGTTCCCTTGGGGACTCGCAAGAGAAAAATTCAGAAGTCTGAGGTGCTTACCAGCACTCCTGTAAAGAAAGAACCGAAAGCTAAATTGGTTAAAGCAAACAACAAAGTACTGAAAAATATCAAAAACAAAGATTTAAACACAAAAATAAAACCTACGCTAGAGAAAAAAACTGACACGACCTAAACTCCTACGGCCCAGACCACTATCTAGCGAACTAGTCATTACAGCCCAAGGACCTATTGGTAGTACTAATATTTTAGTGTTATATGCATAAGTTAGTTTTACTAAGTGCGGGTTGGCGGGCTTACATGCAGGTTTTCTTACGATGTTTTCCTTCACCGTTACCCTCTCTATAACGCTCTAGTTTCCTAAAACGCACATAGCTCCAAAAAGGCAGAGGTGCATGCGCGAGATTCGAACCTGCGACCTCCTGATGAGACAGAGGTCTGAACCACTGAGCTATCACTGCTTCCTGATGACAGGCAAAATTCACTTTTATTCTTAGATAATTGTTGCTATGCATTAGTAGTAATAATTTTAATTGAAGTATTAATGTTAAATAATTGTGTCATAAATACTAGTGTAATAAATACTGTGTCATATTAAGTTAATATTTTATTTCTGTTTGTGTTGTTTTATCAGTGGTAGAGCCACGCGGCAGCTTTGCTGTCGCACGTATGGGCCGGCTCAAACCGGGGTGGTACCACGACCTCACAGAATACCGGCGTGAAGTGGAAGCTCTGCTTCCGCGTTTCGTCTGGTGAGTGCAGGTGGCCGGAGGCCCAAATCCCCCCCCCCCCATCAACATGGGAGCGGAATTAAATGCTAGACTACCCCAGGAGGGTACCAGCACCCCTGGAGAATCCCTCGCTGAGCATCCACGACCATGTTTCTCCACTTCTGAGCGTGGGTGCTCAGGCTGCCCCGCGTATTCTGGGGGGGGCAATATTCCGCTCAAGACTAAAACTGCTCGGGGCAAACGGAGCAACAAGACCAAGGCGACCCCTGCCACGCTGTCCGTGAATTTCTGCAATATCAGGGGACTTCACTCTAACCTAAACGCCGTCCACTACCATCTCGAGACGGCGAGGCCGGCTCTGCTCTTTCTGACCGAGACGCAGGTGTCCTCTCCGGCTGATGTCTCGTATCTCTCCTGCCCGGGGTACAAACTGGAACACTCCTTTGTGCCTCGGGCTGGAGTTTGCGTTTACGTCAGAGAGGACATCTGTTCTCGACGCCTCGGCAGACTTGAAGGTTCGGACCTGTCCATCCTTTGGCTACGCGTAGACAGCGACGACCATCCGCGCGTCTACGGGTGCCTCTATAGGTCCCATAGCGGTAATGCCGAAACAGACCGACTCTTCGACCACGTCCAAATGGCTGCAGATTCGTTGCTACAGCAGATCCCCTCCGCAGAGATCGTGATCCTCGGCGACTTCAACGCCCATCACGCCGAATGGCTCGGTTCACGTTTAACCGATCATGCGGGGAGATCTGTTCGTGATTTTGCCTTGGCATATGGTCTGACACAACTGGTTACTTCGCCTACGCGGATTCCAGATGTGGAGGATCATGCACCTTCCCTGTTGGACCTTCTGCTGACCTCTCACCCGGACGGATATCAGATTTCCGTCGACGCCCCTTTAGGCTCCTCGGATCATTGTCTTGTCCGGAGTGTGGTGCCACTCACGCTGAAATCGCGGTTGCATTCTGCAGGCTGCCGCCGTGTTTGGCACTATAGGTCAGCTGATTGGGATGGGATGCGGTCTTTCTTTGCATCCTACCCTTGGGGGGCGGGTTTGCTTCTCGCCGGATGATCCCAACGTTGTTGCGGATTCTGTCGCTGATGTGGTACTTCAGGGTATGGAACTTTTTATTCCTTCCTCTGTGGTGCCCATTGGAGGCAAATCTCAGCCATGGTTTGGTCGCTCCTGTAAAATAGCATCATGCTATAAGCAGGAGTGCTACCAAGCCTGGGCTGACGCATCAGCGTCCAGGGATGTAAACACCAGCGCTCTAAAAAAGAAGTATAATTCCGCCTCTAGGTCCTTCAAAAGAGTCATTGCCAAGGCAAAGTCAGAGCACATAGGCAGAATTGGCGAGAGACTAGTTCGTCTTCCTTCTGGAACCCGTGCATTCTGGTCTCTCGCCAAGGCTGTCCAGGGGAATTTCTGTCAGCCATCTCTTCCATCTCTGCACAGGGAGGACGACTCACTGGCCCACACCGCAAAGGAGAAAGCCGATCTTCTAGGCTCTTTCTTTGCGTCTAACTCGACTCTCGATGACGGGGGGAGTACGCCGCCGACCATCCCGCGGTGTGAGTGCTCCATGCCGGAAGTGCACTTCACTCAGCGCTCGGTTCGCAAAGCACTCCTCTTCCTGGACATCCATAAGTCGAGTGGGCCTGATGGAATCCCCCCCAATTGTGCTGAGGACGTGTGCTCCAGAGTTGGCACCGGTTTTAACGCGTCTTTTCCGGTACTCCTACTCCCTAGGCGTAGTCCCAAAATCATGGAAGACGGCTTTCGTCCACCCGATCCCTAAAAAAGGCGACCGCTCAGACCCGTCCAACTACCGGCCTATCGCCATCACCTCCTTGTTCTCCAAAACAATGGAGTCCATTGTAAACTGCCAGCTCATGAGGTACCTTGAGGATCACCAGCTGATTAGTGACCGCCAATACGGTTTTCGCCGTGGTAGGTCAGCTGGTGATCTTCTGGTCTACCTAACTCACAGATGGGCGGAGGCAGTAGAGTCCAAGGGGGAGGCATTGGCCGTTAGTTTGGACATTGCGAAGGCCTTCGATCGGGTTTGGCACAAAGCGCTTCTTTCGAAGCTCCCTTCCTATGGGCTTCCCGAGAAATTGTGCGATTGGATCACCAGTTTTCTTGCAGATCGGAGCATCAAGGTCGTTGTAGACGGTGCAAGCTCCGATTGCAAGCTTATTAATGCTGGTGTTCCTCAGGGCTGCGTGCTATCGCCAACGCTGTTTCTTCTGCATATCAATGATATGTTGCAAACCCGTAGCATTCATTGCTATGCAGATGACAGCACTGGTGATGCTCTTTACACCGGCCGAGCAAATATTTCTCGGGAAAACGTCTCTGAGTGCCGGGACAAACTTGTGTCTGAAGTCGAGTCTCTGCTGGACAGTCTCGGATTGGGGGCGACTAAATCTAGTCCAGTTTAACCCCCAGAAGACACAAGTTTGCGCGTTAACCGCTAAAAAGAACCCCTTTGTCGTATCCCCTCAGTTTCAAGGCACTCCCCTTGTTGCCTCAGCCAGTATCGGAATCCTCGGCGTCGACATATCGAGTGACGTGCAGTTTCGTGGTCACTTGGAAGGGAAGGCCAAATTGGCCTCTAAAAAAGCTTGGCGTGCTCAGCAGAGCGGGACAGTATTTCATGCCGGCACACCGCCTGCAACTTTACAAGGCGCAGGTTCGGCCGCTCATGGAATACTGTTCCCATCTCTGGGCTGGGGCTCCCCAGTACCAGCTCCTTCCACTTGACCGCATCCAGCGCAGAGCGGCTCGAATCGTCGACGACCGAGTGCTTTCCGATCGGCTCGATTCACTGGCGCTGCGAAGAGATGTTGCATCTCTTTGCGTATTTTATCGCATTTATCACGGGGAGTGCTCTGAGGAATTGTTCGGATTAATCCCAGCCGCCAAATTTCGTGAACGCACTACACGGCAAACGTCCCGATACCATCCACACCATCTGGATGCTTGGCGGTCCACCACTGTACGTTTCAAAAGGAGTTTTCTTCCGCGTACAACCTCTCTGTGGAATAATTTACCACCGGTGATTTTTCCGGACCGATACGACCTGGGGACCTTCAAGAAAAGAGCTTACTCCTTTCTAAAGGGCCGGCAACGCACCTGCAATTCCCCCTGGTGTTGCGGTTGATCATGGGCGGCGGTAGTCACTTAACATCAGGTGAGCCTCATGCTCGTTTGCCCCCTCTTCTATAAAAAAAAAAAAAAAAAAAAAAAAAACTTCCCCTATACAATATGTAAGAAAAACCATGTGGTTCCCGTTAAGTGTGTTATCAGAATCAGTATCCAAGCATATGTAAATAATTTTTTTTTTCAAAAGAACGCATTTAAAAAAAATATTTAATGAAAAAAAATTAATTTGCAAATAGTATGTGGTTTTATTTCCTCTTAACTCACACGAGTATCGGTGATGCGGGATCTTTAACAATCCTCTTACTCCTCGGCCAATGCAGAGATAATAAAACCGCATAAAATTTGCGAATTAAAAAAATTTTTCATTAAAATTATTTTTTTTAAATGCGTTTTTTTTTGAAAAAAAAAAATATTTCCATATGCTTGGATACTGATTCTGATAACACAGTTAACGAGAACCACAGGGTTTTTGTTACATGTTGTATAACCATGGACGAAGTGATAGCCCGCAACCGGGCCATACCAATTTTTTTTTTGTTAACGAAAAGTCACCGAAACCAACAACTTATATCTACATAGAAAAAAGTCCTAACTTTTTATTTCAACGCCGCACTTATAGCCTTCATAAGTACAAAAACCTAATAAAACCTTTCAAGATCATGTGTGCGGATGGATATATTTTGGACGTAACAGGTCCGTACTCTGCACGTACAACCAATGCTGACCTAATGAAGATGATATTGGAATACCATGATGCACCCATTAAAGACCATTTTTTTTAAATCAAGGAGACAACAAGTATTTATCATTAAAGTATTTATTTAGACCGAGGCTTTCGGGATTCAATTCCCTTATTAGAAACATATGGGTATGATGTTCATATGCCGCCGAGAAAACGAAGAGAAGACGCGCAATTAAGCACCGACCAAGCTAATAAATCGAGACTTATTACAATGGTGCGAAGGGTCATCAAAAATACAAACGGCAGATTCAAGCACGTCTTCAAGGTCTCCAGAAACAGTATTCAACAAACATGTGTCGCATATGTTTAAAGATTTTAGAACTGCTGCAGCTTTGATTGATTATTTTTAAGATCCGTATGAAGACAGTCCATATACAGAAGGTTTAATTGAAATAATCATCGATATATATGTACGCACTAGATTTCGCATTCCGAACACTCACTATGTTCAACTGAACTGTACTGCAATCCGTACACCTGTTATTGTGCCTTCGATATTCATACAGTGCGGAACGGCGCTAATAATAATTTTATATTAAATTAGCACATATGCAAAATAAACGAAAATTAAAAAAAATGTACTCGATTAACAATATAATCTAAGTAAACATTTATTATAACAATATTCGCGACTCTACTTTTTCACGCGCATGCACGAATACAGAGTAGCGCACATTTTTTGTTTGGAGTAGGTTCTCTAGTGCGTAGTACATATAACTCAATGGAAATAATTAAACGAAATACACAACGCCCTAATCGACTGGCCGAGTATGTGGAGGAGAACAATCTAAACCGACAAAGAGTAACGTTTCACAGGATGACTGGAAATGATTCAGAAATTGAACATTTTCCACAACAATTGTAGACTTAATTAAGTTCTCAATTGACACCTATCACGTGAGATTAGCACGGTCGTACTGCAGTGAGCATTTGAAAACCACGGGAGTATATAATATGGAAATATATAGACATCCAGCAGCAGACGAGGGCAGAAACAACAATACTTTGATTAGGTGCAGAATTCATTCACGACACGTTACGTCAATAAAGTACTATACTTATATTATGTTTGATGAGAATATAAATGGAATAAACGCAAAAATGGAATATCGCTGCTCGTGCTACCATGGTATAAGGACATTGGGAAGTCGCTCACACGTCATTAAGGCAATTTTACATTGAGTCAGTAACTGCCGTCAGTCCACTGCCGAGTCAGTGCTGACCTGGCACTGCCATCGTGTAAATTGAGTACATGTCAGTACAGTACTGTCGCGTTCTATCATGATTTTGATCGCAGAGTGTATAAGTAATGTCAAGTCTTTAATGTTATGCTTTCAAACCATCATTGCTCATTTTATTGTTTGTTGATTTTTATTTTCCTTTTTCTCTTCCCATTTACTTTTCCATCTCCGTATATCACTTACTATGAACGGCGTGTCTCTTATTACAAGGTTTTTTGACGTCAAGGATCGACCAGTTCGGGAAAATCAATTTGAAATTCCCAAAAAGGTCATCCTTATAAATAAATTCCATTTTTGTCCTCCTTTTCTTTTTATTTTTTCAGTCTTGTGAGTTGTTGTAAAGTTAACTGTGCTTCTATTATGTCCATTTATTCAACTACTTCTTTGTCAGTAGATTCTACATTCTTTCCTCGCAAAATATATAGCAGTTCCTCTTTTTTAAAGACTTCTTGCAGCCCAGTACAATTGTTACCTTCCACATGATCGTTGACATCAGATGATCTTAAGGCTTCACTTAGTTCTATACTTTGCCCCAATCCACTCAAAGTATTATTAGTAGCATATTCATAAGAATTTGTCTCATTTAAGTCATTTTCATTAATATCATGATTATTTTTTCAACTAGTATTTCAGTCTTAAACCTGCTTTTATATTTATAGGATAAATCTGTATGGTTTATTTGAACTGCTATTTTGTTACTTAATTGTAGTTCCGATGTTTCTTTGTTATTAACTTCAACTGATGATGATTGTGTATTAGAAACTTCTATAACAGAATTAGTTACCTGAATTTCAATTTCACAGTAGACTTTTTATCCAAGTCTTTGACTGTGATTTCCGTATTCGGTTCTTTTGTTTGATCCGTCCCTTTTTCCGTTTTATGATCAGATTGGCTAGAAATGTTTTCATTTATAGCTAATGTGCCAAGACCTTGGACGGCCGCTATTTTCTGCCTTGTTTCAAAAGTTACTTCATTATTTTATTCTATCAATTCGACGCTTTCTTGTGTAATTACCATTTCTGTTATTACATTGTCTTTTCAGCTGCTCTTGATTCACGAATATTGACGACACCGTTCCATTTGTGAACAACATTCTGTCCCATGTACTCTACAGTTTCTTCGATGACAATATTGTTTTTTACTTGATCAATAGATGCGTTTAATTCAGGTGTTTCTTCTATAACTTCCATTTTGCGACTAATTCTTATTCAACAGTTAGACTTACAAATGAACTTTAAACAGGTTCAGCTAATATGTTAGTAAATAAATCAAATAAACGCATTTTTAACTTTAAAATTAAAAACATGTCGAGGATTACATTATTCCACCAATAAATACATTTCAATTCATAATTAGCGTAAGCAAGTAGCGTATTTTAGCAAAAGCAAAAAAAAAACATAATAATACGGCGATCAGCTGTGTGTTTTAAAGTACTGGAGAACTAGAGTATAAATAAAATATGTGAAGAATTTTATTCAATAGAAATTAAAACTCATTAAAATTAGGAACTCTCATTGCAACTCTACTCGTATCATGATTTTGATCGCAGAGTGTATAAGTAATGTCAAGTCTTAATGTCATCCTCTCAAACCATCATTGCTCATTTTATTGTTTGTTGATTTTTATTTTCCTTTTTCTCTTCCTATTTACTTTTCCATCTCCGTATATCACTTACTATGAACGGGGTGTCTCTTATTACCAGGTTTCTTGACGTCAAGGATCGACCAGTTCGGTAAAATCAATTCGAAATTCTCAAAAAGGTCATCCTTATAAATAAATTTCATTTCTGTGCTCCTTTTCTTTTTATTCCCGCTTCATATTTTTGGCGTCAGTCCGCTCCCCCCGCCACCCGCGCCAGCGCAACTGACGCCGTGTAAATTCCGAAGTTCAGTCGCTGCCGCTCAATTATACGGGGACCACGCTGCGTCAGACCGTATCACAAAATGACGCGAAAACTGAGCGAGAGGGAAAACTTAAAGCTCATTGAACTATACCGCGATAATTAATGCCTGTGGGATAACAAATCAGGAAATTATAGAAATAAAGAAATGCGTGCAACAGCATTACAGAATATTGCACGAGAAATAAATTTAGAAGGGTTTGGCCCTACGACCTACGAGGTCAAAAACAAAAATTAAAAGCTCCTCAAAACCAGGCGCTGGTGGAAATGTCTATACTCTAAAGGTGAAATGGTTCGAAGAAATGGACGGTTTTATAAGAAATGTATCTATACAAAGGAAAACAAAAGTAAGTACCCACAATATTCATTCATTTGTAGTATTAAAATAAAACAAATATAATTTAAGAAATTCTGATAAACTGCCACGGTACACTTCAATTCGTCATAAAGTAATTTTTCAATAAATCTCTTCTCTCTTTGGCATTTACGGAATGGATACCTCTAAGTTGATCAGTTATACTTATTAAGGGGAAATATAATCTCAAATGGCTTAGCAAGATCCTTCGTTACGCCGAAAATATTGCAGCATTAATTTTGAAATAAATATATGGTAAAGTTGAGGATTATGTTAGACGAAAACACGATTCCGTAAAATTCTGTCGATAGAAAAAAAATCCAAAGTTACCTCCAAAATAAACAATAAACCGCTGTTATTCATAAAATACTTTAAATAAGATCATGAAACTTTGCATACTAACTGAACTAACTATAAAGCAGTGCTTATGTTATTTACTTTTTTTTAAATACCATTATTTTCACTGTAAAACGAAATTACCTAAACTATCGGCCTTTTGAAGCGTGATTCCTGCCACACGGTCACTTCGCTTCGGCCTTTGAACGGGGAGGTTGTGTCGCTTACGATCAGTATATACATTACGGAACAGGACGACGTAAAATTAAAATGGTAAATAACCGTAATAAAAATAAGAAACGACTGGCTTGGCGTTAAGAAACAGGCATAAATATAATAAACCTAATGAAATAAGTGTCTAACGACCTTTCTACTTACAGTATTAGTGATTACAAACATGTCGGCACATAGCATCGGTCGGCAAGTGGGGACGAAATTAGAATTTGAGCTGACTTACTCTATCCCCTTAATGGAGTTATTTCCGATCTCCAAGTACCTGGTATTATTTGTCCTTCATAGTCTTCTCTGTCTACACAAGTAGGTGTTATGTAGGAGTCAGTTTTTTTTTTCGCAACTATTTATGAAGGACACAGGATGCACGTACGATTGCATCATTTGTGTTCAAACTGGTGGAAATTGCTTTTTCGAACACACGGAATCTAGAAACTAGAATTCCAAAAGCATTTTCCACTATACGCCTCGCACGAGATGTCGAGTCTGTAATTGAAGATTTTTTCACTAGTAGACAGTTGTGAACCTGGATACGGTTTGAGTAAATAAGACTTTAACGGAAAAGCTGCATCGCCAACAATGATTCCATCCACTGGCAGTAATCCATCTTCTAAACGGCGATAAATTGACGATTTTTTTAAAGACTCCCCCGTCAGAAGCGCTGCCATTCGCACCAACATCGATGTATGAAGAACAGTAGTTATGGTCCGCAATAGCCATCAAAACAATGCTATTGGTTTTTTCATAGTTGTAAAATTCACTTCCACTATTTGGTGGCGCTTTGATAATGACATGCTTTCCATCAATTGTTCCGTAACACGAGGGGAAGTTCCATCTGGTATTAAATCCGTCTTCGATAATTTTCCATTCATCCTCTCCATCTGGAATCTGCAAAGGAAAAATAATAAAAATGTATTAAACAAACAATAAACAATCAAATATATTATTATTATTATTAGTATAGATGTGTGTGTAGGTAGGTATAAACAAATAAATATCGCTGGACATTATTACACACAGCGCCATCTAGTGCCACACTAGGCAAGGAGGCTTGTGTCGTGGACACCAGTTAGTTGATATACTACATAGATACTTTTTGTTTGTAAATATACTTATATACATATAAACCTGACTCGGTTTTTTAGGGATTCGAACAAGGGACCCTAAGAATGTAAGGCAGTCTCACTACCGCTGCGCCATACGGGTCGTATGTATGATGTAGGTAGGATTGTAGGTATAAGGTTTGTATGTATGTAATTAGCTATACGTTACGGTAGTTATACTAATAATTTACGCCTAGTAGGGTATTTCATATTTTTAAATCGATTTAGGTACTCGTTATTATAACTAATTACTTATTTTCAGGATAATTCGGACACTCCCAACAATATTCCTGTTTCTGGTGATGATGATGAAGATGAGATAAGATTTAACGCAGAAAATAATAACACTGCGAATTCACCAGCTTCAGAATCCGGGCCGATCACACAAAACTCCAATCAACCGACAAGACCAAGGTCAAAACGTAGCAAACTGTCTCAGATGTCGGAAATGATAAAAGACATAAAAAATGTATCACATAGTATCAATATGCCATCAGACGAAGAAAGTGATTGTGATATTTACGGAAAGCATGTGGCTTCTCAGTTAAAAAAAAACTCTCTGAGGAACAATTAATTGCACAGGAAGAAATACAAACATTATCCAAATGTAGACTGGCAGATATAGAAAAGGGAAGACGAAACGTGAATATTTACCCAAATACTCACTTTTCTTTGAGTTCTACTACTCATACACAACCTCAGCAGAACCGTTACACTCCTAGTCCAGCTTCAACGACAAACAGCGGCAGCAATAGTTCCTTAGGATTTTATCCCCCCGATGTAACTCAGATGACTGCCTCAAGCAAAAGTTCTTTGGGATTTTATCCCACCCAGTTTACACAGATAGCTGTCCCCAGTAGCAGCTTTTTGGGATGTTATTTTTCATTGCCAACTCAAAGTCCAAGATATGTAGATCCTAGCCAGGTGATCACCCGTACCGCCCCTAATACAGCTCTTAATAACGATAATGTTAGAATGTGAAAGTAACAGTGTAACTGATGTTATTAAGTATGCTTTTGATTCAGCTTAGTACCTACTTTTGTCTAGATTATTATGATTTATATGTGATTGTAATTTTTTTGATAACCTACTATAAGTATTTTTTCAATAAATAATTTTCTTACCTTAATCTGTGTTTTCTATGACTCATATATTGCCCAATACACTTCCGGTATTAAATTAGAAATAGATGGTATCGATACACGATAAAAGTGACTGAGATTCCGAAACGACATTCCAGAAGCCAAAAATGTCAGCGTAATTTCGAGTTTCACTTTGGCTGGCAAGGCGTCTCTCATAAATGTGTCTTGACGCTGAATAGAGCTTTATAGCAACATAAGCAAATCGTCAAAGTTTTTTGGCGTCATTCTCACAGCCAGTTTGTATTCCCCAGGATCTTCCATTCTCAACTGGGTTAACAAGAGCAGAACCTCCAGTTTTATCTCTGTCATCTATCCATTTTCTTACCCAAATTCGTTTCTGTTTAGATATCTCTTCTTCTAACGTACCAGTTAGTTCTTGCATCATCACAAAGGTAAATTTTCTCAACAAATTATTAACTTTGATTTTTTGCTGTTTTCGAGAATTCATTTTTCTCGAACGTGTGTACACCAAAAGAAATATACTCGACTACTGACGAAATACTGACTGCTTGTAAATAGTAAGAGTCAGTTTTCGACGCCAGCACTGACGACAGCTACTGACCCTGTGTAAATGTGCCATAATACTTAGGATGGGCTAGACATCGAGATCACTTTGACCACCCCGCACTGGGTATGGATTATGTTTTAAGGAACATAGAAATTCAATAAAACTTTATTTCGATATATTGGTTTTATTTTATTTTTTGTTAAAGATCATGACACCCCAATGATAGGTATCTAAATCTCTGATCTGCAATGAATCATCGAATACGACGATAAAGTTGATTGTTGCACTAGGAGTTCAAAAATTATATAATCCAGCTGCATCTTCAAGTCACCTACATACATCCAATAGCTATTGTATCGTCATTTAGTTAGTAGATAAATAGGCATTTTGTATTTTTTAGTGTAACGCCTGAACAAAAACAAGGCAATATTTTGGTATCAGCCATTGATTTCGAATATCAAAAATATATAATTTAACTCTATAGGAATTAAACTGAGAAATGTCTGTAGAATCTGGGTTTTTTTTTCTATGGGGAGTGACCGTTCTTCTCTTACGTTTTATTCACAACCGACAACCCTTATCAGGCAAAATCTAAAGATCTAGTTACAAATCTCAACTGTATTGTAAACGCACCATGCACAAAATTTCATACAAGCCATTTATGATATGTAGTACGTATAATAGTATTAATACAGTGTTACTAGACACATCAGCTATATGTAACATGATGTGAAGCATCAACGTTCCGGAAAGTCTGCAATTTGTGATGATATCCTAGACGGCCCCAAATATTACATCAGATTTGATAGACCACAAATCCTCGCGAAAGAACACCGATTCCTACCAAGAATGATACGTGAGGCTATTGAAATTAAAAAACATTCTAATTTCAATAGAGAAGGAGGCTACTACTACCACCAGCTTGGGATCCTATAATTAATAAAATTAAAACTAAACCCAAGCATACCACTGCAAGACCTCAGGACATAGTCAGTTCATTTTGCATAGGTTGGACCATAAACAATAATTAAAAAAGCTGAAGGTACTCCGGGTTTAACAATGACATTGGGACGTCAGTCACCTCAGTCCCCCGTGACCATGGGTGCTGGAAAAGGCCCGAAACGTCGGGAATTAAAAATTAAAATATATATATATATATATATATATATATATATATATATATATATATATATATATATATATATATATATATATATATATAGATATACACGAATCCGTAAAAGTAGTTTTAATCAATGTTTTAATATATTAGTTGTGGTTCACGACTTTGTGTGTCTCTGCCAGTGTCAAAGTTTAAGGTGATTATATTATCCTCACGTACCTTACTCAACAGCTTCCATTAATGAGTCATGAGTCAGGGGCTCAGAGGTTTCTTAATTATACCCTTCTTTACCTTGGTCCCATATTTATTTTAAATATTTAAAAAAAATATTCCCACATTAAAGAATTAATTCCTATATAGTTGACATAGAAGTAAAATTAATAAAATGTTACATTACACATTTCAAATATGACAAATTAGTAAATATTCCAATTTCTTTACAATCTTAATAATGAAAGGAAATAAATACAAAAGATATATTTACTATGCAAATACAAGTAGTTTTAGGTACGCTGTTTTTCTCATTGTGTAATTCAAAGGTGCACGCAACTATCTTGTATTTTGTAGAATTTGTCACATTTATCGTATTAAATAGAAAACTAAATCTGAGCACCCATAAAATTGTGTTTTAGAATTTTAGCATTTTTATTATATTCGACATTATATAAGTGGTAAAATCTGTTAAAAAAATACAAGACAGGCGCGTGTAGTTTTAACTTAGGCGATCTGTACGATATTAGACACTTTAACCTGCCGTTGAAGGCTTCGATCAACAATACCAATTACCAACTAGATGTCGGGTCGGCGCAAGAAATCCATCTCAGTAAATAAGAGCGCACATGAGACGTGAGGCGTGAGCTCTTGCACGTGAGAGTGTAGCTCGCAAGGCAATAACGGGAAAAAGAACTTTATTTGTTATATCTTAAGGTTGATTACACACTAAATGTTATTTAATTTATGTCTTTTCATAGTTTATATTCATGCGGACAGTATTTAGCTATGATTTTGTATGTGACCCGTTATCTAGTTGGTAGTGTTGATCGAAGGTTGAAGGGCACATAAAAAAGTACTTTTATTTCGGCAACAGCTTAAGCTATGATAGGCTTACAGGAATGTATTTTAATAAATGTAAATAGTAATTACATCTATGTTATATCTGTTGAAGTTGATAACTCTAATTTCTTTTTCAGTTTGTTATACCATTATTATTTTGTTCATACATTTTTAAGTCCCTTCTTTTCTTTCTAACATAAATAAATTTCCATTATGCAAACATCCAGACCGGGAACAACAACTTTCTTTAAATTATTCTAAAGGAAAATAATACAAAACTACAATAACAATCAACAAAAACAATGGAATAAGCCCGAGACGTGGCAATATTCGAACAGTTTTAAATTAAAAAAATAACGTGAAGTAAAAATCTATATTACATCAAAGGCCTTCTCCAATTTTAAAGAGGTTTTTAGAGAAGAGTCAGTACGCTGCCTAAAGAGGCGTTAACTGATTTCAATGATCTCAAAAAAAAATGTTTAAATTAATCAGGTATAGAGGATTCCTCGCGATGTTTTTCTTCACCGCCGGTCTCACACGTCACGGTAAGATCAACTGACAATACAAAATAAAAGTAAAGACCACAATTTGGATTACCAACATATATAAGTAAATAGTCTTAACCACAAAACAGTATCAATTCTTGGCATTCGCTCTGTCTAGAGCTGTTCTCTCCACATTGGCCGCTCTCGCCTGAAACAACAACAAGTTATAACGATGAAAATTTACTTTTATTTTTCAATTATCGTAAGTTTTTAACAGACCGGTACAGTCCCATTGCAGGTAGATATAAGCGGTAAACATCAAAGGTGCAAAGGAAATCGTAGTACCAGTAGTGCGATTGTGTCAATCAGGTGGAATACATTTGTTAGTGGGAAACACCAACTGCCGTACAGTGACGGCATAAAAAAAATCCTCTATCTCACATCATACTGTGGGTGTCATAAAAGAGGTCAGAGGGAAACTGAAGGAAATGACCACCAGCATCTTCCTGATAACAACTAATTTTTTTTTTCAATCTACCTGCAAAGATTAGCATAACCTCCCACCACTTATAGACAATTTGTGGAGGCCTATGTTCAACAGTTTACGTTTGACAGATTGTAATGAACGATTGTTTTTACATGGTAGAGCCACGTTGCAGCTTTGTTATGGTTGTAATATAAATCAGTCGACCCGACCGGGGTAGGACCACGCTCTCACATAATACCAAAGTAAAATAGCAGCTTAATGCTGCTGTGTTTCGTATGGTAAGTGTTGACAACTGGAGACCCTTTTTTACTGGTAACGAGGCATTCCATCTTAATCGTCAGGGGTGTCAACGCATCTGCATTTTGACTCTTAATTGAGTATTAATGTGTTATGTCTATGGACACAGTATCAACATATCATCAGGTGGACCGTGTGCTAAAAGTAAAATAACTTTGAAAAAAATATACAAAATTGTTATACGATAAAGAATAAAACGATGATTCACGAGTAAATTGAAGGCTTTCGAAGATCCGTGCCTAACAGTACAGGTACAGACAGGTAAGCCCCGATAATGTACTTGTTAATGTTCGAGTGCGCTTCCACGACTTTTTATGCCACCAGGGCGACACCACTAAACAATGAGGAGTAAGTAACATTTGACAGATTTTTAGCGCGGAAGTTATTTTTGTCCGAAAAATGTAATCAGGTTAATGTTTATTTCTGTACGATTAGTTAGTTAAAATAAATATACCAAACCAAAGATATTAATAAAATTAGAAAAATTAAAAAGAGTTAAATTTGAACAAAAAATAAAGAGCAAAACACTGAGCCATTGTTTTGTGTATTAATATAATAACTCTAGGAAATTGATACTTTTATTTAAAACTAACTTCTCAATTCAATTACATTGTGTAACAAAAAAAAAACTTCACCTCAACTAGCGACACACCGGACTGGTGAGCGGAAGATTATTAGAATTTACAATAATAAATGAGGACTAATCAAACAATGTACACATCGCTGCTTAAATTCAAAACTACCACATGCCAAAAAGTAGAGTTAAATAAAAATTTTAAGATTTTATTTTTTAAATTTCTCACATGCATATTTTTAACCTTTATGACTTTAAATTAGTAAATTTTCACCAACGTTTAGAAGGAATGCTTCCTTCTAAACATTGGTGAAAATAGATTAAAATTACAAAAGAAGTTAAGTAACTTTGACAACTTTGACAGTTGAATGTATAAAATAAAAGTCACAAGTCGAAATGAAAACAGGATATTATGTTTATTTTCTTAAATAAGATACATAAATCGATAAGTTTACTTGTAAATCAAAATATAAGCATCACTGCGAAATATTTAATATTCAAAGTATGTAATTCTGCTTAAATAAAAATTCCTTTTATCAAATTAAAGGCAAATTCACATTCCAAAACTAAAAATATAAATCTAAAAGCGTTAAGCTTTGAAAGATCGTACAATAAGGAGATATCTATGTAATTAAGCTACTTATCATGGTCACAGCCTGCTATTTATGAATAATTACTGTTCTTCACAACCATGAAGATCAGAATAGTTATTAATATTAAAATATAAGTAAATAAAGATATTAGTAAGAGTACATAAAGTTAGTTACAGCAATTTATTTTATGGAATAAGGGTGACCAAAGTGCACACAGTCCACCTGATGGTAAGTGGATGCTGTGGCCCATAGACATCTACATTTATCCTCGATTTAAGAACCAAAACGCAGATGCGATGTCACCTCTGAGGACTAAAATGGAATGCCTCGTTTCCAGTAAAAACGGGTCCCCGGATCTCTACGCTCACTATACGAAACACAACAGTACTAAGCAGCAATTTTACGCAGGTATTGTGAGATACGTGACATACGTGTTCTGGTTTAGTAGGGATGTGGGTGGGCTCGTCTGGGCCCAGCACCTCGTACCCACAATCTTCAGCGTTGTCAAATAGCTTCTTCCCAGGAGCGGTGACATCGTAGAGCCCCAAGCAGGATGTTTTGCATTGAGGTCTCCAGCGATAACTGCAGTTGTTCATGTATTGAATATTTTCCTTATGTCCTAGGGGGTGAACGAGGTGCCGGTATGTCTTAGGCAACATAATACTGATTCTCTTTGGTGCCTTCATTCTAATCCCTTTAGTCCTCGTGGAAGCGAAGTTTTCGTCTGTTTCCACTTCTTCGTGTAGCGACATCTCTTCTGACTAGTATCGCTGTGTCTCTGTACGCGAGACCTTCGGGGGACACATCGTGTCAATACAATAAGATGCGTCAGTAGAGTGGAGGGGCGCAGCTTTGTTTATCGCAGCAGTACAATCTGGATGTTGTAACGCTAGACCAGCATTCGGAATTCGGCGGCCTTTCCAGTGATGCCGCCAGGGTTCCAGTATAGAATTTTCAGTCTTGCGTTGGGGTTGTTCTCGGGGTTTTTGTGCGGCTGTTGCTGCGGGTGTTGTATGGTTACAGTGGGGGGGAGGTCGGCATCCCGTTGGGCCATTCGCTGGGGGGGCTATGGTTGCCTCTGTCGCTACGAATGTAGATGGCACCGATGCAGGGGTATTTGTAGCTGCGGCGCTTGGTATTGTTGTTGTAGCTGCTGCTGCTGTTAATGTTGTTGCTGCAGGTGCTATCCTGTGCAGCACAGGGCACCGTCGGTCACTGGCCGCGTGAGCCTTAGTGCAGTTAGCGCACTTGGGCTGTACATCACGCGGCTTCTGACATTCAGATGCGGATGCAAATGCGTGTCCAATTCTCTGGCACCTATGGCATTGTGCAGGGCCTACTCTGCCCTGCCAGACCTCGATGTTGATCCCCATGCACAATAACTCGTCTATTTTATGTAGACGGTTAAACTCCTCCGGAGACAGGTGGTCTAGTTTAATGTGAAACAGACATCCGGGCCTCTCTTTTGGGCGAGTTGGCCCTCACGAAGGTGATTGGAAATCTCATATCGATGAGCGCCTCCTGAATGTCTTGCGGATCCGTGTCCGCATTGAGCCTTCTTAACCCCACCTTTATGGGTTGTTCTTCACGCGGCGCGTAACAGTACCATGCGTAGGCTGTGTCCTCCCAGCTTTTTTCCACTAGGTATTTTTGTATCCATCTATATTCATCTTCCGTTTGAGGCCAAAATCGAACCCCCTTCCCAAACGGGCGGGCGTTCGGGGCGTGTCCGATAATTTGATCTAGTACTTTGAAGTTCTTCGCCCAGTTTGGGAAGCACTCCACTATGTTTATAGGGTATTTTGCCGTTGTTGGCGTTTCGATGGGTGGTGGTGGTCTTGTAGTAAGTGGTGGTGGTGGTCTTGTAGTAAGTGGTGGTAGCGGTCCTGTCGTTCTTGGCGCAGCCGCTATGCCCGAATATGTGTCCGGCGCTGTAGACGGCCCTGGTACGGGCTCGTTGTCCATTTCTTGCATCACTTGCATGGACATTTAGTTGCTAGAAATTTAAATGAACGACTGTTTCAATCATTGCAACACTGCATCAGAGCAGTCAACAATATCCGAAACAACTCTTTAAATGACAGATTATTTAATCAGCTTTGTGTTACTAACGATGCAGATTTCAACCGATTGATCTTTCACACAGAAGTGCGTTGGCTATCTAAAGGAAATTGTCTGAATCGATTTTACAATCTTTTTGACTCTGTCGTAGATTTCTTGGGAAAAGAAAGACACAGAATTGCGCGACAACCTCATCACATTAATGAATGATATAGCATTCCTGACAGACCTTTATAAATTGCTTAATGACATGAATGTCCACTTCAAGGCGATGACTCGAACTTAATAAAAACAAAAAATGTCGTCGCTACAACAACAACCAAAACACTGGGGGGTGGGAGAAAGGCTAGCAAGCGCTTGTAATTAAATAGGATGTTCTTAGAATTGGGGGGTTTTGTTTTTTCTACTTTTATTGTTAAAATTTTAAAGTTTCCATCGAAAAATGTATGCAAAACAAACGTATTCCAAATACAGCAGTTTTGGTTATAAATTAATTGAATATTTGTATTGATCAAGAGTATTTCAAAATATGGCTACTTTATTTCAAAATAAAATTGTGTACCTTTGAATTTTAAATTCAAAACAACGACATTCCCTGATATAGTACATGTGACTAAATATTAGACTGCATCGTTGGTCTAGTTGTTGCAGTAGTGCGACTGCTGATCATGAGGTCCGTGGTTCTAATCCCGAGTCGGGCAAAAAAATCAGTTATTGAGTTTTTCCACAAAGAAGTTCTCAGTAGCTGTCCGGAATAACAGCTACTGAGAAGCAATATGAGCAATAGGACAACAGAGTTAGAGGTCCATCATACGCAAACATAGCGGTATTTTTTTCTCTGTTTGTTAACTCCAAAAAGGACTCTGGTATTTCTCCTTTGTTTTTTCGCGTCGTTCCGACCATGGTCAATTCCTTTTCAATCAGATTTCTGGCTGGTATGCTGGTGAACCAGTTGTCCATGGTTATGTTGCGACGGGATCTATAAAATGGATTGGAGAGGCGGTGGCGGTGTCTCACCCCGTGCCTCGGAAAGCACGTAAAGCCGGTGGTCCTGCGGATGATCTCTCTCCGGTGGTGTCGGTTTACCGTCCAATCGGACCATGAGAGTAAGGGAATAGAGAGTGCACCTGTGTTTGCCCATACACTTGTGCACTACAATCTGATACTGCGCCGATGGCTAGTATCCGTTGAGACAGGCTGCAGTGACAGAACTCGGTCTGGAGGACATTATTATTATTATTACTTTTGAATATATAATATTTATCAAACTTAAACGATTTTTTGACATGTCGTAGTATAGTTCCCAGAAAACATGCATTCACGCTGGCACAATTCCGTCCGACAACTTACAATATTGCGGTTTTGACTTGTAACTTAGTCGTAAAAGGTCAAATTTCAAAACAATTATTTCGTAATTTATCGTTGTTTAACTTCTAAATCTACGGGTGTCTTCAATATAAATATAAATGGTGAATTTTAAGACGATTTTTACAATTAAAACTATTTTCTCCTTTTTTATTTATGCTAGATTTGAATTTTAGGAAGTGATATACAGGGTTACTGGGAACTCGACAACTTCCTGGTTACTGGCAGGGCGTGAGAGGGGGGAGTCAAAATGCTACAAATTTGACCCCCCATATGTATGGTCGAAACTGAACAGGCCTTGGACATATACGCATTTCAAAGATTTTTCAATTATCACCCAGAATTTCTTATCAAATTCTAAATAAAAAAGTAAAGTTACAGTCCATATACGTCCCACTGCTGGCCATAGGCCTCCCCTCATTTCTGAGAAGGTTTTAGGGCAAGGAAGTGTCCGCCGCGCTGGCCCAATGCGTGTTGGCGAACTTCACATGTCTTCGAAATATTTTTTTTCTTATTCCTCAGACATGCAGGTTTCCTCATGATGTTTTCCTTCACCGTCGAACACGTGGTAAATCAGCACTTAAAATTGCAATTAACAATTTAATTGATGCCGGCGAGGATCGAACCGATCGAAAAATTTTCTTGAAGCTTCAACCAAGCGAATACAATCATAAAAAGTACAAAAATATTCACAATAAAAAATTATGGGTCTTAATGTTTTTTTTACGCTTTATGTGTCATAAAATGTTACGTACTTCAAAAAATTACTATAACATGAAACATAAAAATATTTTAAAAAAATATACCCATTTAATCAGCTATTCAAAAAGGGAATAATATCCCGGTGAAGTCAATGAATAATAATAATAAAAAGGTACTTAACGCAAGTAGAGAACGGCAAATAATAGCTCTTATATATCGCTCTTAGGAACGAACCTGCACACTTTTAGTCACTTGAAGACATGTGAAGATTGCTAACATGCATTGGGGCAGCGCGGCGGACATTTCCTTGCCCTAAAATCCTCTCGGAAATGATATGACATCTGTGCCTAGCACTGGAACATCTATAGGCTGTAACTTTACTTTTACTAGGATAAGAAATGGCTTACCTGTAATGATTGGACCCTCTTGTGAAGACCGACCATAGAATTAGAGATAGTGACTAATCGCTCTTTGATGGTAGCTATATCTGCCAACTGTAACAAATTGCATCCATAAAAATATAGTCCACCAGCTTACATAAGTAGAAGTATATTTCGCAAAAGGTTTAAGCAGACAAAACAAAGGTTCAGTTTAACGAGAAAAAAAATCTCACAGGTCAGCAAGAGTTATAATAATAATAATAATGGCGTCCGCATCGTCCGCCGGTTTCTTTCCCTTTCCCCCTAACCCTCGGCTGTTTGGTCTCCCCTGCCGAGGGCTTCCATCTGGTTGGATCTTATTTATTTATGTAGTTTTTGTATTTATTTTATTGATATTTACGTATTTTAATTTATAATTATATATTTATAGAACCCAACCAGGTGAGAAAATTATATAGATACCCCAAGGATTAATAATAATAAGGAAAAAAGGATAACACCGTCCTAGAGGATGGCACCGTCGACGTCTGTCGAGCTTGTCGCCATCCCGGGGAGTCACTTAGGCATGTCATCTCCGGTTGTTCGGCGCTTTCTAACTCTGAGTACTTGCACAGGCACAACCTAGTAGCTAGAATTCTACACCTGGAGCTCGCTCTGAAATACGGTCTCGTGGAGCGGAAAGTGCCGTATTACAAGTACTTGCCGGAAGCCGTGCTCGAAAATGACCGCGCCAGGCTCTACTGGGACCGGGCCAACATCACAGACAGGACTATTCTTGCGAATAAGCCTGATATTGTGCTGATGGACCGGGCACGGTCAAGGATATTTTTGGGCGACATTACCATTCCGTATGACGAGAACCTCGTGAAAGCCGAAACAGATAAGCGAACATAATATCTGGACCTGGCTCACGAGGTGACCGACATGTGGGGTGGTCGGCCGACCGAAATTATTCCTGTAGTCGTCTCTACGAATGGGCTAATCCCAGTCAGCCTCTCGGGTCATCTGAGGCGACTGGGACTCCATGACGGACCGCTCCGGGCTCGAATGCAGAAGGCAGTGGTCCTCGATACCGCACGCATCGTCCGTCGGTTTCTTTCCCTTTCCCCCTAACCCTCGGCCGTTTGGTCTCCCCTGCCGAGGGCTTCCATCTGGTTGGATCTTTATTTATTTGTGTAGTTTTTGTATTTATTTTATTGATATTTATGTATTTTTTAATTTATAATTATATATTTACAGAACCCAACCAGATGAGAAAACTATATAGATACCCCACATAATAATAATAATAAAACATTTATTCATTACCACCAATAAAATTACAGTAAGCAGTACACACAGAAGTAACCAGTAATGACTATGCTGTATGGTAGTTGTAACAGAATCCATCACTCTCGGATGAATAGGTGACACTGAGGAATAGCAGAGAGGTCTCATATAGCTTTGGACAGTTAGCAGTAAAATCATCTTGTTTACGCCAGATGTACGAGGGTGGATTGAAAAGTATTCGGCCTACTCTTCAATTCTAAAAATCAAGTCTACCCACATTATTTAGTTCAGTTCAGACTAGTTCACTGTGTGAAGTTCGAAACGTGTGCGATAATTAGTTGTGATTTTATAAATTTATTAACAAAGTAATCGGACATAATTTCCGCGAATGGAGCAAATCGAGCAGCGTGCCGTCATTAAGTACCTCCATAAGAAGGGGCTATCATCAAAAGCCATCCATGATGACATGGTCAGTACATTAGGCGATTGTGCTTTGTCGTAAAAATGGATAGCAGAATTTAAGCGTGGTAGAGAGTGTGAAAGATGAACCCCGCTCTGGAAGGCCTTCGACGTCAACTACTGACGAAAATATTAAAAAAGTACTTGATTTAATAATGGGAGACCGCAGATTAAAAATTAGAGGGATAGCCGAGATTATAGGCATCTCTTATGAACGAACTCAAAACATCATTGTCAACGAGTTGGGTTTCCACAAGGTGTCTGCGAGGTGGGTTCCGCGACTGCTTTCAGTTGAACAAAAAAAGGACGCGATTGACTATTTCACGCGACTGTTTGGAGTTATTTGAAGCCGATGCAGATGATTTTTCGTTTTGAATCGTTTTGTTACTATGGACGAAACATGGGTTCATTACTGTACACCGGAAACAAAACAACAATCAAAACAGTGGAGAAGACCTGGTTCACCACCCCCTAAAAAGGCTAAGTCGATTTTGTCGGCAAATAAGGTGATGGCTTCAGTATTCTGGGACTCGAAAGGTGTGATTATGATTGATTATCTTGAAAGGGGTCAGACTATAAACTCTGATTACTACTGCACCTTACTACGTCGTTTACGAGAGGAAATAAAAGAAAAACGTCGAGGAATGCTCAGAAGAAAAGTCCTGTTTCATCAAGATAACGCCCGTGTTCACACGTCAGTACAGTCAATGGCTGAAATTCACAACTGTGGCTTTGAACTGTTACCGCATCCGCCGTATTCACCTGATCTAGCACCATCACACTTCTTTCTGTTCCCTAACCTAAAAAAGCACTTGGGAGGTCAAAGATTTTCGACAAACGACGAGGTTAAAGCAGCTGTAGACGCATATTTTGACTCTAAGGAAAAATCATTTTTTTTCAAAGGTCTAAATGCTTGGAAGGGGAGGTGGCAAAAGTGTATTGAACTTGATGGTGATTATGTAGAAAAATAAAAATATAACTGATTTAGTATGTGGTTATTTTCTTGGTTAGGCCGAGTACTTTTCAATCCACCCTCGTAACACTATGAGACTTGCGATAGCGAGCACTGTCTAAAGTGCGAGAACTGATCTGATTCTGTCAAGCATGGTAAATATGTAAAAATTCCCCCTAAGATAAAAACTAAACAAGAACAAAGCAGTTGGTACGTAACAACAATTTTCACTTAATGGAACAACACAACAATGTAGTGGTAGTGTCAAAATATTGCCTACCCCGTATCATCTTACAGGTTTAATAAGAGGCACAGAGGGAAATAAACCAGAAGATGGGCAGAAGCATCTTCTCAATAAAAACAGCAGTTGCTAATTGCCCACCAATCATGGCAACTATGGCAAATATGTGTGGCAATCTATGGAGAAAGCCTATGTTCAGCGATGGACTTTTGATAGGTGTTAAGAGTGAGGGTAGGAGCGGGGGTTAGTCTACTCCTAACTTTTTGATATTATAAATGGGACTAGATTAACACCTATTCTGCTCTCCTGTCCGCGGAGCAGTTTGGCGTTTGGCTCTGGGGGAGAGCGCAGGTCGTCTTGATCCCCAGGGCAAGTCTGAGGAGTTCTCCTTCACGTGGTTGCCGCCTGTTATTTGCTCTGGTTCAATAGGAAACAGACAGAACTGAAACACTCGGACGATCCTCTTTTTCTTTTCTTTTATCCCACCCCCTTTTCCTATCCTAACCCAATCCAAGATGTCAAGCGACATTCGACATACCGTGCCGATGAACGCGTGGCTGGAGGGAGTCCAGTCGCAAACGGTGCCTACCAGAGACCAGGGCGATTCGGGTAGTATTTTAGCCCTTCCCTAACAAAAATGGACGAAGACCGACATTTTGGAAAAGATATTGAGAAATCTCCTTTAACTAACTACTGTAGGAACTAGCTGTAGGCTTGGAAGAGGCTCTTTTAGCCTCACCAACACCCTGCAACATTGCGCCCCAACCTGGGACGAGCCGTGAAGTGGAGGGTACGTCTGCAGCCGAACCACAATCGGAAACAAACCAGGGAGGGGAAAAGAAAAAGTTCGCTAGGCCTTATAAGCTTAGTGGGGCAGCAAGGAAAAGGTACTGAAGGCTGATAGCAGCTGAGATAGGAGCCGAAGAGGCCCTCCCTCTCTGCCAGAAGCCCTGGGACGAAATTCCTCTGCCCAAGCCTTCCCCAGTTCCGAAGTCGAAAAAACGCAGTCGATCTGAGGAAGAGTCCCCCAAAGACCAGCCCAGGAAGTCTGTGAAGCTGGCAACTGAGTAGAAGAAGCTCAGCTTCAGTGCCGTAGCTGGCTCCGCGCGTATAGGAATTCGCAATTCGAATCCTATGAGTGTGGAGCAGATGCGGCTGGTCCACCGGGCACCAACGCAGGCCATCGCTAAGACGGCCTGTGGGGCGCAACCACCCACAAGCCAGGTTGGATTCTGGTAACGTGCCTGAATAAGGTAAGCCAGGTTGGATTGTGGGTTAAAATCGGAAAACTGAAGCCCTGGCCGGAGGCAGAGCTCTCGGTAATACCCGAGGGCGAACTGCCTAAGCCTCAGCTGGGCATTACCTACTTGCCCCGCAGCGGAGGCGGCTGTGCTGTTGAGGGCACAAAATGAAGGGCTCCATACTGAGCTCTGGAGAATCCTCCACCATAGGGACAAGGAGAATGGATTCTTCGTAACCTTTTCTCTGGACGATCCATCGGCGGAGACTCTTCGGAAGGCAGGCGGCAGAGTCGTCCTTGGCTTTAAGATGATAACTTTTAAAGTCAGAGGAGACCCTGACGCGGCAATGGAGCCCAAACCGCCCCAACTCCAATCCCCCCAGCCCTCCACCTCTCGGGGTGAGGCTGGAACACCACCGATGAGAGTGACGAAGACCCAAGGCGCAGATTTCGCCTCGGTCCGACGGCCTCCGCTGGTGTCGTCCAGGCCTGGGGGGAGGGGAGGTGGGAGCGGTTTGACGAAAGGTAAGGTGGGAGTCAAGTGCGCAGGTAAAGGACGTCCTCGTCCTCAACAGACGCAAAAGACCTCTTCCCCCCCCCCCCACACCCATAAATGGCTAAACCCAAGGGTAAGACGAGGGTCCTCCAAGCAAGTCTTCACCATGCAGCAGCTGCTTCTGCCGTGGTGGAGGTTTGCTTTGCAGAGCACAACATTGACCTCGCCCTTATACAAGAGCCTCGGGTGGCTAACGGTCAAGTTCTGGGATTGGCGGCTGCCGGTAAGATTCTTGTCTAAAGGCAGTAGACCCAGAGCTTGTATAATTTACAATAAAATATTGAACCTTTAGCAGTGCCAGAGTACTGCAATGATGACTTGGTTACAGCCTTCATAAATCTCAAGGGATGCACAGGGGCCAGAGTAATTATTCGCTCAGCCTATCTTCCCGGCGAGAACGCAGATCCTACCATCGTGCCCGAAAACACAACGCCGAACTTGTGGTGGGTTGTGATGCTATTGCTCACCACATAGCCTGGGGAAGCACTAACATCAACGAAAGAGGTGAGTTACTTTATGATTTTCTCATCTCCAACCGCCTGATAAAGACCAGACCAGAAACCTAAACTTAGGGTGTACACCAACCTTTGTAACGCGTGCTAGGCAAGAAGTGTTAGACATAACCTTTGCTACCAATACCAGGCGGATAAATGACTGGCATGTTAGTAGCGAGAACTCGATGTCTGATCACAAGAACACTAAGTTTGTGATTGGAGCATCACCAAACCGTTACTTTTAGGGATCCAAAAGCGACCTCCGGGATATCTACAGAGATAGCCTAAGGAAGAATTTGGAAACGTTTCCTAAAAGCATCTAAACAATTGAAGGTCTGGAGTTAGCGACGGTGACAGTAACCGTAGGTATACGTGAAGCCTTCGAGGACAGTTGTTATGTCAAAACCAAGACCTCGACGCGAAAAGTTCCTTGGTGGAATACTAAGCTAAAAGAACTTAGAGAAAAGACTAGGAAACTATTTAATAGGCTAAGAAAATGAAAGAGTGGGATATTTATAGTGCAGTCCTAACTGAATACAATAAAGAAATTAGGAAAGCCAAGAGAGCATCGTGGAGGAAGCTATGCGAGGAAGTTGAGTCTTTGCCTCGCAGTGCAAGACTACACAAAATGCTGTCGAAAGCTAAATAGCTAATCAGATCGGGCTTCTTAAAAAGCCGGATGGTAACTTCCCTAATAGTGAAACAGAAACATTGGAGTTACTAGCGTCAACACATTTCCCAGGGTCACACAAGACTTCAGCCTTGAATTCTTTCAGAGCCCTACGAAGGCCTTGTAATGAGGACTGGTGTAGGGCTGCAAAGATAATAAGGCCAAACCTGGTGCAGTGGGCTGTTGACTCCTTTGAACCATTTAAATCAAGCGGGGAGGATGGAATAATTCCCATCTAACTACAGAGGGGCATCGACATCTTTCTTCCTTATCTGGTGAAAATCTTCAGAGCAAGTTTTGCATGGGGATATATTCCAGAACGATGGACAGTTGTCAAGGTTCTATTTATACCTAAGGCTGGTAGAAAGGACTACGCTTTACCAAAGTCCTTTAGACCTATAAGCCTATCTTCCTTTCTCCTTAAGACATTGGAAATGGTTATAGATAGATATATAAGGTATATAGATAAGATATATAGATAGATATATAATAATTCCGTCTGCCTGTGCGCCCCTCACGTCCAAAACCACTTTTCGTAACTCCCCGATATCATCAAAATTATACGCGAAACTCATTTGTGTATCGTTCCACTAACACTTACAATAAAAAATTCACAGATATTGATTTATTTAATACATCAATATCAAAGCTTAAATTTGCTCTCTTTCAAAGTTTGGCTTGTCTATTTACCCTTCACTGAAAATGTTGCAGCACTCAATTCGCTAATTGAATCTGAACTAAAGGAGACAATCAATTTTTGTATGGAGAATGGGCCCACCACAAATTTTCGCGTCACGCAATGAAATGGATGTCGATTTATTCCTTATAATTTATAGTTTACAAAAGTAATATTAGTTTTACCACATCTAGACGGAAAATCGAGAAATTGACAATTAAAATATGAATTTTAAAATAACCTATAAATAAACTAAAAGCTATTTATAGTGGTTTTTACCGGTATTTTAAGTTAAAATAGTGCACTGTTGAATAATAGTTTTGTGAGTGTACTTCCCAATTACCGTTAAAATAATATGAATAAATTCAAGATGACTAAGGTATAATATATCCATTTATATTTACAATATTACCAACACACGTTATATAGTAAGAAAGATGTTTTAAACTGACTGTGTAAAAAACAAGTTATAATGCAACCGTATTTATAGATGGTAAATCATCATTTCCAACATAGTCTATATAATTCAGACATATAATTCAGATCTATTTATGCAGACAGACAGACAGGCCCGGTGTCAAGACTTTTTTTAATATGCTTTGGTTGATTATTAAATACCTAATTATACATCTTAAAATGACTGGGTTCTAAAATACCAAAATGACTAGGTAATATCATGCTTATCTGTTATTACACACTGATAAATTGTGAGGAAGTAAGATGTTTTGAACTGTTTGTGCCAGGATAACAAACACACAGGTATAGTTTAATTGTATTTATTATTAGCGATCCGCCCCGACTTCGCACAGGTGATTTCTGGATTTCGACAACAGCGCCACCTACCGAGTCCATATGTGAATATGAATCATATAGAGACCCGTTCAAACACACATAAACATATCATCAAAATCGCTTGGATGGTTTCTAACGGACATAGGTAGAAACATTTTTCGTGTTTTCATATCAAAAGATCATATTAAAAGATTTTTTCAAAATAACTTGATGGTAACATTTCTATTTATGATACGATATTGATATGTAATAAGTCCCAAAGATCATGTATAATCACTGCATTAATTATGGTTAAAATCGTCAGTGTTTTATGAGTCCTCTTTTAAAAATAACACAGCAGACAGGTGCAGTGCCGGCCCTTTGTTCATTAAAGTATTCATCTATTAGCAAGTATAAATCCCATACATCATTAAAATATAATGTCTCGCCCGTTTACGATATTATTAGAAATCAGAAGGATATTGTCAATTAAAAGAGATAAAAAAGGGTGCCAAAGCAATAAATTCAACTTTGCTCGGCGTTTATTTATAAATTACACATATAACATAATATATAACAGATAATAAAGCACACAGTAAAATAGAAATAGTTCAAATAAGCAACAAAAATTACAATTTTTAGTCATCATTATTCATCATCATTACAACAGTCCACTGCCGAACATATGGCTCCTAAATTAAAGATATAATGTAAAATATTACAGAGGCCTTCCGTGAATTGCCATCACGTTCCGTCCCGTATGGTGTCGTTAAAGTCGACAGAATAAAATAAAAATACTAGGAGATGGGGAGCAGCATCTTCCTATAGAATACCACAAAAAACTTTGGTTGCCACAAGTGAAGCAACTATAGCAAAAATGATCATTTATATTACAATATTAATACGCATTAAGATTAATAATCATCATTCATCATTTTCAATATCATTACTTGAAAGTAATATATCATCTAAAAAAGATGCAGGTGGTTCAACCTCATCTCGATGCCGTGCCAAGATAGAAACCAGACAACAGACATGACATGTGCACAGCAGCCAACAGTGCGTCTGCCTACCAAACAGTTGCAACAGTACCCAGTAAGAGCAGCCCTAGTGTTAGCAATTGATGGGTTGGTGTCAACTAGTATATAAGTGTAATAAGTTTTTTTACTAGTGTGCCTTGATTGTATCCTACCTCGCAATAGATAACTATTTGGACCAAAATTATGGACAGATTGCAGGTATACCTCGATTTTATATTCTCCAGAAGCCCTGACATGCTCCCCCGTAATAACTACGAGCTTGTTTAATTTGATAAATTCCTAGACTAAACAGAATGAGATCCTGGAATGTCAGTTGAGGAAAACTATCCAGCTCTGGAAGATTACCATTAATGCTGGCAAATCGCACTCTCACTCTATTTAAATTGTGCATTTCTACGTAGGAGGCTAAATTATTTGGAGTGTTTAGTTTGGCTTGAGCAATTGCCAATATCTCTACAGCATGAAAATTATTACGAATCAACGTATGAAATCGATTTATTAATGCAGCTGCAATTTTAAAGTATAGCATGAGATGAGTAGATGCAGTATTAAAATATTCCTGACGAAATAATTTGAAGTCCCGTTTAAATCTCCCATTTACAATTTCAATCACCCACCTGCACAAAGTTACACATCTGGACTTGTTGGCAGCAATGGTTGATAATTGTATTTCACCAGCTTGTTTAGATTCAGGCATGTAAGCCTTATAACCACATTGCTGCAAGAATGGAATTGCATCCCTAAAACCTCTATCAAGAATAAATACATCGTTTTCTCTAAAATAGGTTCGCAGTGGACTACTATCGTTGAACAGTCTAAGAATTATAGAAGCATCTGATTCTGTTGCAGGATATGGTCCAAAAACATCAAGGATATAACCATTACAGCACACTATTAAAAATGGCTTAACTAAGTTACGATACTTATGTAAACTATATGTTTGCTTCTGGTATAAGTAATTACTACTTTTTTGCACATAAATGTATGTACCATCACATATTACTATGGCTGGCATAAATTCAGGATCCATATCTGGATTACCAAACAAGCCATTTGGTATTGTCAAGTTATATTGAGCAACTTGTTGAATGCATAAGGTATTTGTCCCTAAATGCAGTTGGATGAATTGCTCTTCAAAGCACTGACTTACAATATTTAAGTGATTGAACACAGTCGATGAAGCTACATTAAATAGAGAAGCTATGCGTTCATTGCTATCACCTGTACGAAGTTTCACTAAGAACATAGCTAGACTTCTTTTAGGTGATTTAACTCTTTCACTGATAGATGGAATTAACTACTACCTCAACTAGTAACTGTTCAAATTGGTATTTGGTAAATCCTAACCAATATTTGCATAATATTGAATTATGTTCAATGATATTTAAAATATTATAATTTTGAGTAACACTACTTTTAAGTAAGGAACAAAGGTTGTCTATCTGAGATGCAGTAAAATCTGAACAGTTACTACTCGTGAATAAATTATTCCAATCATTGTGGGGTTCATTTAAATGGTATTCACAAATACGAGCGCACAGTGGCACATAAAATGAGTGATCTATCAGCAATCTCTCTTTAAGTAGTTTAGGTATTAAAAATCTAGATGAATGATTACATGACTTAAAAATACAGTGACGGGAAGTAGAAGCAGCACGCTTATAATTAGCCATAGTAATTGTTGATGCCGCTCTGGAAATGGCAGGGGTTACAGGTGCAGGTATAGGGGGTGGTTGTGGGATGTTACCGATGTCTTCTATATTCATGGATTGTAGCTCAATATCCCTGTTCTCATTTTGTTGTCTCTGTCTCCATACAGCTCTGGAAGCCCTCAGCCAGCAAGGACTGCATACTCGTTCTAAACGATCCACCTGAAAAAAGTTATTTTTTATCAACTAACAAAATGAACTATAGTTTTACAGTGTCTACTCTAAATATTAATAATATTTATTATTGTTCTATTTATTTCAATCTTTCTAACACTAAATAGTTTTAATGTCTTTTAAAATTATAAATATTAGCATGCAATTGTTTCCCCTCATAATATTTTTGTGGCACTACTTATTTAAATAGAAATAAATAATACATCACATATCAGACAAGAAGTAATTATTTTAGAATTATTAACAATATTTCACTAAGCCCAAGTTCTTTAAAGTTTCAGATAACATTGAATGATTAAATTGAAAAACTGTCATTCTTTACGAGTTGGGGTACTTTCAACTAATTATAAATAATTTTGTAAATCTTAACAAAACAGAAAAGATTTGATCTTGATTCTCTAGGGTGAAATATCGATTCACTAGATCGATTTAGTACTATATATCGATATGACATTGACAGATAAAACGTCAAAAACGTGAGAATATTTAATTAATTAGTTGTTTACCAATATTTTCAAAAAAATAAATAAAAATACTTCGATGCTGCTCCGGTAGCAAAACTCGCGTGTAGGTGCTTCAGATAAACTCCCTTGACGCCCCCCCACAGTAACAGAATCTTCAAATTGAGGCGACCGAATTGTAAACCCAACCCGTTTTATTTATACTAATGTCTTTTAAGGTAAAAAATATTACTTGTATAATAAGTACAAAAGCATACAAATATGGGTGTAAGATAAGGAAGAAGTATCGTTCATCTAATAACTAAAAATAAAAAAAATTGGTTATTAATGGCAAATATCCCCCCATAAGACAATCTATGTTCAGCAGTAGACTTTTGGTAGACTGTAAATTTAAAGATAACCTGTTAGTGAACTGCCATGTTGAATGAGCATAAATATCAGACCAAATTGTATGCAAGGTGTCTGATTTTACAAACATCAATCTGTGTACCAAAGCGATTGTGGCAAATCCTCTGGGCTGCCTATTTGAGGCAGGGGACCATTTACAGCCTTTTAAAATAAGGTAAGTACCTGGTGTGATGGTATCCACTGCAAAATAATATCTCTTTCTTCAGAGTTAATAGGCACAATCCGTCTACGGTGTGCTCTTAACATTGAAGATCCACATGGAATACAAATATTCCTGTACCCAAATCTTCTAATGGAGTGAGCTGATGCAACACTTTCTTGCAATATTCTTAGGCAGTTACAACAAACTGCATCAAGTGGGTGTAACTGAAAAAATCAGGAATTAAAAATAAAAGAGTAAATAAATATTAAGTTCAGATAAATGTACATTTTGAGGAGGGAAGCGAAGTTGGCATGAAAGTGAATGTTTGATGTGGAACCCTATATTATTTGAAATACAATACATTTTCAATTAAAAAAAAAATTGGAAATCCAAAAGACAAATATCGATTAATATATTATGATTTTACAATATTTACAGTATTTCAGGTATATCATATAGTGATAAATAAACTTTATAATATTAGAGTATTATGGAGTTGTGTAATATTAGTAATATATGGGGGAGGCCTATGTTCGGCAGTGGAGTTTAATTGGCTGTAACGGTAATATTACAGTGGATTGAAATATTTTTCATTGCACAAAATAACTTACTTTTCTATTTACATAATATTTTATCCTTAGAATAAATATTGACACATATATACCTATACTTTTTCGACTTTGATTTCTGATTGACTGACAAAAGATAATTAGACACACATAACATGTGATACATCATACCATGCCACAAAAACTTCTTTTGTGTATATTGTGTGACTTTATTTTATCTATTATTTAAATTAGATTTCACTAATAACATAAAACTTCAATACTTTAACATTTAACACATTAGTAAGACCTGTGTTTATCATTTGTTAAAGGTTAATTCAGTATAAGTTATAGATTTTACAAAATTCTAGGAGGAAAAAATAAACTTTTATATTACTCACATGGACTTTTACTCGTCAGTTTGCATTTTCGAATGTCATTGGCAAATTATATACATAAATGTGATATAGGTATTTAATATTTGACTTACGTGCATGATATAACCCTTAGGTTAAACATTTTTTGCATCAATTAGACATTAACATACTAATCCACTTGTAAGCAGTAAAACTACGTGAATTTTCATTTTTAAACTTTTACTTTAACACGAACACAGTTTACATCAATTTAAACAAACAAGTTTATGCCATATTATATTTTTACAGTCAATGCCAGTCAATGGAGTCAATGCAAAGAACTATGCCTGTAAGTTGGTAAATAGCAGGAAAGAATGCAGTGTCATCTTGTGTCAAAATATAAAATAATTCAATCAATATAATATATCATTTATCAATTTAATATAACGAAAGATTAAAATTATAGCTATAGAAGGTATGAATTTATTAATAATATGAAGGGATATTTATTATTACTTTTAAAAACTTAAAATAATTAAGTACTTAATCATGTATAGATCGTTATGTGTGCCTGGAGTCTGTGGATCGTTTTCTTTCGTATTATTTCTAAAAAAATCGTACCATATCCCATATTATTCAACAAAAATAAAAATATTAAGTAATACATTAATAAAGAAAATATATAATTTTCGTTTCCGCAGTATAGTAATATTGTTGGAATAAAATCGAGAGTAACAAAAATAATATATATTTCTCATAAAAGTTTAAATCTAGATAATATGTAAGTAGATAGATTGTATAGTGCAGTGATTAGCTTTCCATGAGATAATATTATACCTACCTCATGAGAAATCCACACAGATAAAAGTTGGCGCACATCAGCAGTTGTCTCGGCCAGTAATTGTCTTCGCACACTGCGTTGAAACCTGACTCCACAATTGCAACATACACTTCTATTTTCATTGTATGCTGATCTAGCAGATTCCATTTTCTTAAAATCGCATATAAATACAAAAAAACAGTAGCGTAACGAACGTCAATGCCGTTAAGATTAAAGACGTAGGTAATACCCCGCCGCCCCGCCCCGCCGTACCCGGCCGCCGGCCGCTGGGAATTACCGGAAGTCAATGATAAAATAACGTTTTGGTTCACAGTCATTTAGAACTATGTTATAACGTGATATTAGCTAAAATTTTTAGAAATTAAACATAAAGTTCTTAGTGGTATCTTTTTTTAAGTCAGCTTTGTGAAAAAATAGTTTTCTTTTTATACAAGCTGCAAAATGACTAATTAGGTACACGCATTTTACCCATATTACACTAATCAGAACACGAATATCAAAACAACTAATTTTTTTTCGTATTTCTTGATTCCGTTTACATTTTCGAAAAATCTGTAGGCCATTTACTATTATAATTTGGTGTCTTTTTTTTTGATGTAATACCATTAGTGGACGTTAATATTTTTAGTGGGCCCAAAAATGATTGTCCCCTTTGTCAGTGTTATAATAACCATATTTATAACATAGGTTTTTTTTCTCTTTCTTTTTCTTAATTGCACACGAAATGTTAACTAGATACCTCATATTAGAACTTAGTGTATTAATAAATAAATAAATTTATAATGTCCTTTAGTCCTAAAAGTAGCTCAATAGGTTTAAGTTTAAATAATATTGTAAAAGTTTAGTTACAGGCACTATAGGTCTTTAGTTGTATTATTATTTATCCATGTTACTATCTATTTACATGACTGTTTGTTGCCTTGAATAAATTAAAAAAAAAAAAGGGATGTAGCTCTAACTACGAGGCCCATACATTACAACCAGCATGCTTACCGCAGAGGCAAATCTACGGAAACAGCCCCGATCAGTGTCATTGACAGGGTCGAAAAAGCACTGGAGGATAAAGAAATAGCTCTTTGTGCCTTTCTAGATATTGAGGGTGTCTTCGATAGCAGCCCCACATCACTGCTGATTGAAGGCCTGACATCTAAAAATGTTGACCCCACGCCCATCAGATGGGTGAAGTCGATGCTCTCAAACAGAAAAGCAAAAATAGCGCTGTTTCAAACTTCGATTGAGGTTGCAACTACAAGGAGGTGTTTTGTCACCCCTTCTTTGGACTCTTGCGGTTAACCAACTATTGTACAAAATGGCAGACCTACACATTGACACACTGGGTTATGCTGATGACCTTGTGATCATTGCGAGGGGCTTTTGCCAAAGTACTTATCGTCAATAATACAAAAAGCACCAAACACCATAAATAACAGATGTAAGGAAAACAGTTTATCAGTTAATGCTGATAAAACTGTTATAATACCCTTTACCAAAAAGAGACGGTTGGATCATTAGTCCAACCAAAACTTAATGGTAAAGAAGTAGCTTTTTCCACGGAAGTTAAGTACTTGGGCGTAACAATCGATCAAAAACTAACGTAGAACTCTCACCTTAGCAACGTATGCCATAAGGCAAAAATTGCTTTAGATACGTGCAGTCGTTTGGTCGGGAACATCTGGGGCTTGCGTCCCACTATGGTTCCATGGCTGTACAGCAGCATAGTGAGGCCGATTCTCACCTACGCCTCTATTGTCTGGTGTAACAAGGCCAACCAAAAGACGACTGCGGACAGACTAAATAGTCTACAAATGACTGCCTGCTTAATGGCAACTGGAGCGATGCGATCATCGCCTGGAGCGGCTCTTAATGCACTTTTATGCCTAACGCGCCTTGATCTTTATCTCGACAAGGAGGCGAGGGCTAGTTTGTATAGGATTAACGCACAGGGCGGTCTGAGCTTGCTCTCCTACAGATTGAGATCCATGCTCGACTCAATTAAGGAATCACCGGTCTTATGCATGATCTCAGATATCATGCGTCCACTACACACTTTAGATAAAAAGTATATAGTGGAATTACCCTCCAGAGAAGACTGGCTGAATGGCCAGGTTATCTGTGAGGTCGGTAGCCTCATATGGTATATCGATGGGTCTAAAATGGGCCTCGACATAGGCTTTGGAATTTACGGGGAACGCCTCAAATTCAAACTTAGTATGATTTTGGGTAGATACACCTCTATCTTCCAGGCAGAAATTTTCGCCATACTTCGGTGTGCGGAAATCAATCTGCAAAAACACTACGCCAACCATATAATTTACATAAACTCTGATAGTCAAGCAGCACTGCTAGCGCTGAGGTCAAACTTTGTGAACTCGAAGCTAGTTGGAGACTGCGTGAACCGTATAAACGCCCTGGGATGTACCAACAGGGTCGTATTAAGATGGGTTCCAGGTCACGAGGGTATTGTAGGCAACGAATTTGCCGACAAACTTGCACGGGAGGGCTCAAAGTCTACACAATTTAGACTTGAGCCATTTTGTGGAATCCCAAGAAGCCTAGCCGGATTGAATCTTGAAACTCTTTATCACAATAAAGCACTTAAGATCTGGTCTGACACACCAGGCTTAAAACATTCTAAAACCTTAATCCGGGCTTTAGATCGTAAATTCGCTTCAGAAACCCTGGGATTAAGTAAAAATAAATTGCGCATTCTGGCAAGAGCCCTAACTGGACACTGTTGTCTTAAAAAGCATATGTACATCCTGGGACTAAGCAACTCAAGGATGTGTCGGTCCTGTTCCATAACGGAAGAAACGCCTCTAAACATCCTAACTGATTGCGGACACTTAATGCGCAAAGGTACACTCATCTGGGAAACTATCTACTCCACCCAGAAGAAGTGAAATTGCTCACGCCTAAGCAACTCCTTCTATTCGTTGAAGACATAGGGCTTAGCCGTGAACTATAGCCATAGCAGCGTTTACAATAGATCTTCGAGGTCACAATGATACTGGTCTCTTTCCCTAGACCTGCATAGCTGCTCGTACATAATAAAAAAAAGAGTGAGGGTAGATTACTAATAAACGGTTTAACACCTCCGCTTGTACAAGCAATATAAAGTACTACGCAAACAACTAGCTTGGGTTATTCAACAAGTCTCAATTGTTGTCACCATTCTGACCGTCATTGTAATACTTTTAGTACCAGCAAAGTTGAAGTTGCAGTGATGCTTGTATGAGTGAGGGAGTTTAACCGCTTACTAGTAATCTACCCTCACTCTTAACATAAGCTTTAATTAACAGTAACGGAACAATTTCATATAAACACATCAACATGGTATAGGGATATTATAACATCACATGAATTCCACGGAGTAGGTATGTCAATATTTTCTTAAGGCGTACATTATACGCTCATGCAAGCTGTCAATTTTACAAAACAACACGGTTGTGACTGACGAATAACCTACCGTGTAATGCAGTGATTGACGCCTGCAAGAGCGCGTAATGTACGCCTATCAGTCACCATCTGCTTTTTATCAATCATGATTGAAATGATTATAGTAATGTATGCCTAAGACATGTATATATCCAAGAAAACTTTATTTAATAATCTACCATTTTTATATAAACATTGACTTTAAATGAGATTTCAGATTTTTATACAGAGAAAAAGTGTGAAAACTGTATATCACGAAAGTTTAATTTTTAATAAATAAAATGAAAAACCTATTAAGGGTGGCTATTAATCAAGATTTAATAATCAATAAAAGTGTAGCGGCACTGTCGTCGCGCCACTAGCACACCGAAACACACCGAAGCCTAAATCGCACTATTAACATTCCGAATCATAGACAGTATATATAGAACTTCTCCGAACTATCACACGGAGTGTTGGCCGCTCCCCAGGCAGAACACCTTGCCCGGCGGGAGATCTCCCCTTTTCCTACCACTGCCACAGTGGTGACCAAACAACAACCTTCGGAAACCTCAAGCTTCATCATCGTCATAGAATACCCACCCATTCGCTTCCGAGCAGATACCAACTGCAGTCTTCATATCCTGCAAGCAATCTAGCTTCACAAGGTTCATCGCAGCACTGAAATAATAATGCTTCCTGTTCCTTCAAGCTACTCTCTGCGCTATACAGTGCTCGGCACGGCTCTGAGCCTTACTGCTCGCCTCTGCCTCACGGCACTCTCGCAGATTACTTGCCTTCTTCTCGACTCACCGCAGACTACAAGGCAATCTCCTGGCACTTGCACATTCGTCGGCAACAAGGCTGCACTAACGACCTCCGGTCTGAGCAGGGGGGTGATGTAGCGGCACTGTCGTCGCGCCACTAGCACACCGAAACACACCGAAGCCTAAATCGCACTATTAACATTCCGAATCATAGACAGTATATATAGAACTTCTCCGAACTATCACTTGGAGTGTCGGCCGCTCCCCGGGCAGAACACCTTGCCCGGCGGGAGATCTCCCCTTTTCCTTCCCGGCCACAAAAGCACCCATGCCATCATAACTCATCTGCATCGCTTGGGCATACTCAGCATGAGAGTGATGTTGAGAAATATTGTCTCAGGTCCTATCGAAATGCATAAAAAGTTGTTCTTTTGTAACCAGATTTTCATGAAAATCTCTCAGAGCTCTTCTTAGGAGCATTTCCCAAGCATGCTCAATGGAATTTAAATCTGAGGATTGCGCTGACCAGTCTAGTGCCATGACATCACATTAACACCTCAGCAGTATGTGAATGGGCATTGTTGTGCATAAACAGGAAATTTTGACATATTTGTGTTTGATGTGGCAATAATATTGGTTCTAGCACCTCATTATGGTATTTTTTCATCACCCTTAGTGCCCTATATCTAAAAAAAAACTGTTCTTCCAAAACCTTGGTACGAATTAACTTCTTGACTGTTGATGTGGACTTGTATGACCAGGAACTCTCCAAACACATACTCTCCTCAAATCAGGGTGAGAACCGAATCTGGATTCATCAGTGAAAAGCACCAACAACCATTGAAGAGTTTCCCAGTTCACATGTTCTGTAGCCCATTGTAGTTTTTGTTCACTATTTTCTCTTGTAAGAGCTGTAACACAAAATGATCTACGAGCATGAAGGTTGGCTTTGTTCAGTCTCCTATTTACAGTTTGATCACTCACACACCTGGTGTTCAGACTGGTGTTGTAGCCTTTGGACCAATTGCATCACTGGTAACATTCTGTTGCCTTCTAGCAGCAATTTGCAAAACACGGTCACATTTAAGTGCAGTTATGCAGCTTGGTCATGAGAGTGTAACCACAACCTCGAAATCACATTCTGCCTGGTGCTTTTGTCATAGCTATTTCACATTGAAAAGCAACAGCCTGCAGCATTACCATTGCTCTCAACATCTCATCTCCAGTTGAATGTCAATGTTGCATTGCAACAAAATATCAAATTATTACAATCTCCAAGTTCAATTAAAAAAGATGTTTAAATAGCGGTTTCGAACAAAAAAAAATTACAATTACTGAGAATATAAACTTCGCTCCCTCTCATCATCATCATCATCATCATCACAGCCCTTCACAAGTCCACTGCTGAACATAGGCCTCCCCCAAGTAATGCCACAAAGCACGGTCCTGAGCCACCTGCATCCATCGACTTCCTGCATATCTTACCACGTCGTCACTCCATCTAGTGGGGGGTCGCCCTACACTACGCCTACCGGTACGAGAACCTTTCTTCCCCATCGGTTATCGGTTCTTCGAGCTATATGGCCGGCCCATTGCCACTTCAGCTTACTAATCCGTTGGGCTATGTCGGTCAATCTGGTTTTACTGCGGATATCCTCATTTCTGAGTCTATCACGCAGAGAAACTCCGAGCATAGCCCTCTCCATAGCTCGCTGAGCGACCTTGAGCGTCCTCATACGGCCAGCAGTGAAGGACCACGTCTCTGATCCGTAAGTCATCACTGGCAACACGCACTGGTTGTACACTTTAGTTTTCAGAGATTGAGGTATACCTGACGAGAAGATATGTCGTAATTTCCCGAACGCTGCCCAGCCGAGTTGAATCCGTCGATTGACCTCTCGGTCGAAGTTGGACTTACCTAGTCGGACTATTTGTCCCAGGTAAACGTACTCGTCAACAACTTCGAGCATAGTGCTCCCAACAACTACCGGCATAGATGTGACATGGACATTAAACATAATCTTTGTTTTGTCCATGTTCATCTTAAGACCTATCCGTTGGGAGGCACTATTGAGGTCATTGAGCATAGTGCTTAAGTCCTCCAGCGATTCTGCCATAAGGACTATATCGTCGGCAAATCGAAGGTGAGTGATGTACTCGCCATTGATGTTAATACCGTATCCTTTCCAGTCCAGTAGCTTGAAAACGTCTTCCAAAGCAGCGGTGAAGAGTTTCAGGGATATAACGTCACCCTGTCTTACACCTCTCTGCAGTTGGATAGGTTTCGAGCTCTGGTTCTGTACTCGGATAGCCATCGTAGCCCTACTGTACAAACACTTCAGCACTTCGATATACCGACAGTCAACTTGGCACCGCTGAAGGGACTGCAGCACCGCCCAAATTTCGACGGAATCAAAGGCTTTCTCATAGTCCACATACGCCAGGCAAAGCAAATTGGCAAATTGTACTCTTCAGTCTTCTGTACAATCTGCCGCAGGGTATGTATGTGGTCTATGGTACTGAAGCCTTTTCGGAAACCGGCTTGTTCGGGAGGCTGGAAGTCGTCGAGTCTGCGTGCGAGACGATTCGTAATGACTCTCGAAAACAGCACGTAGACGCGGCTCAGAAGGGAAATCGGTCTGTAGTTCTTCAAGAGAGCGTTGTCGCCTTTCTTAAAGAACAAGACCACCGCACTTCTGCTCCACGCCTCTGGAGTAGTGCCACCATGGAGGACGGAATTGAAGAGCTTCTGAAGGACTTCAAGTACCGGTGTTCCACCCGCTTTCAGAAGCTCCGCTGTAATTCCATCCTCGCCTGGGGCCCTGCCGTTTTTAAGGTGCTGGAGAGCCATTCTAATCTCGCTTAGACTGACGTCCGGGATATCATCGGAATAGTGTCGGATAAGACTTGCTCTTGGATCGTTACTCACACTTGCGTGTGGCTCCAACGATGATGTGTACAGCTGCCCATAGAACCTCTCAATCTCACTCAAAATCTCAGGTGTCCCGGAAACGATGCTGCCACACTCAGTCTTCAGCCTTGACAGTTGGCTCTTTCTGGCAGACAGATCTCTGGCAAAGACTTTGGAGCCCTGGTTCCGCTCGATCGCTTCTTTAATACGAGCAGTATTAAAGTTGCGTAAGTCTCGCCGCATGCATTTGGAGATCTGTCTGTTCAGTTGCCTGTATGCTGTCAAATCTGTTGACGATTGCAGCCTCATCTCCCGTCTAACAGCCATGAGATTAAGAGTGTGATCGGAGAGTTTTTGTGTTCTTCTGCGGCGGGTCTTGCAGAACTTAGCTCCGACCGCATGGACAATTTCCACGAGCTTGTCATTCATATCGTCCACTGCATTGCAATTCTCTAGGCACTGAAAGCGGTTGTGTAACTCGAGCTGAAAGTTTTCGGGATTTTGGATCAGAGCACGAGGGGGGACGGAGCGTTGACTTCATTAGACGAGACCTCTCCAACTTAACGTTTAGGTTCAGTGTGCCTCTAACCATTCGGTGATCGCTGCCAGTTTTCACCCTTGCGATCACTGAGACATCACTGAACAGTTGGCGTCTGGTCGTCATAATGAAGTCAATCTCATTTTTTGTCGAACCGTCGGGGGCTCGACCAGGTCCACTTCCTGTGGGGCCGCTTCTGGAAGAAAGAGTTCATCATAAAGAGTCCCTCTTTCTCCATAAAGTCGGCCAGCTGCTGGCCCCTTCGGTTCCGTTGCCCTACTCCAAATTTCCCTAACTTCAGCTCACCGCTTTCTCTTGTGCCTAGTTTTGCGTTGAAGTCTCCCATCAACACCGTGTAGTGGGTTTTGGAGGAATGTATGGCTTTGGAAATATCCTCATACATTTCCTCCACCTCCTCATCGGAATGTGCCGACGTTGGTGCGTAAACCTGTATGACCTTCAGCGAATACCGTTTGGTGATTCTGAGTATCAGGTACGCGACCCTCGTCGACACACTCTCAATCTGTACAACGTTGTTGACGAGAGACTTGTGGACGATAAATCCGACACCTCCTTGGGACAGATGGTCGCCCTCCCGGTGATAGAGCAAGTTGCCAGATTCGAGAATCACCGTGTCCTCCCCCCTCTCTTCGGACCTCGGATAATCCTATAATACTCCAGCGCAACTTGTCTATCTCTTCTTCCAGCTCCAGGATCTTCTCGTCAGTCCTCAGTGTGCGTGCGTTAAATGTTGCCAGGTCGAGTCGTCGTAGGTGGCAACCGAACCTCCACCGGAGATTCTTAGCACCCCCTGCCCCGCCGTTACCATGGTCGCCACCGTAGCCAGGAATAGCGGGGCCGCCGGGGACTGGGGGCCGTCTATTTGTGTAATTGTTCATCGCTCCCTCTAGTTCAACTCAATTTTTACCACCAACACATTATTTCTTCTTTTATTTAAATTTGTAATCAATCTGGAATAAATGACGAATAAATTGATATTAAAAACATTTTAAAGTAGCCAGTACTTTCTTAGCAGGTCAATGTTAAAAAATATCCCTATACCATGTTGATGTGTTTATTTAAAGATTAGTTTCTGTAAAACTATAGACATCCGGTACTTGTGTATGTGGGTAGGAAGGGATGAGGGAGGGTGTGAGTGCCGTAGAATCATCCCCTACCCTTCCTCCCTTGCGAAAACGTATAGTTTATGAGTAATGTTTTTTTTTTGTAAAATTATTACCTCGTTTTTACCCAGGAATATTGACCCAAAGTTACTTCTACAACAACATTGCCGCTACTGGAAGTGCAAGCCCCCAAAAACGGAATATAAGGTTCAAGATTAACCCTGACAAACTTCTAAAATTGAAAACTAAATAAAACAATCAAGTACCAGACGTCTACTTTATAATATTAGACCAAATTAACATATTTGCGTTTCATTTTAACTACGAGCAAATTTTTTGTGAAATTTATATTTATCCTAATTAATTCAAAACACATTCTCTACATCTAAAAACAGTGTAATAGGTTCAAACTTAACCCAAGCAAGCCTCTTAAGCCAAAAACATTATAAAAGTTAAATACTGGATGTCTATAGCCAACCCTTAGTTTCTATCAATTTTAACTTACTAATGCATCCAACATAGCATCATTTTGAAGATCCTCAAGTTTACGTCTTTCCGATGACAACATAACATGCACAGCTTCTTGCTTTTCTCTGTGAATTAAAACGATAATATTCATATCCGGCCAGTAAGAGTATCGAAGAAAATATAAAGATCATTTTTTTTAAAGGATTAGGGTGAAAAACAAGTACAGTTCACCTGATGGTAAGTATATGCTGTGGCCCATAGACATCTAAATTTATCCTCAATTAAGAAACAAAGTGCAGATGTGTTGTCATCCCTGGGACTGAGATGGACTGCCTCATTTCAAGTAAAAAAGGCCTCCAGTTCTCTACAATCACCATACAACTCTCAGCATACACAGCAGCATTAAGCTACTATTTTACACTATTATTCTGTGAGGTGTGAGCGGTGGTCCTTCTCCGGTTGGGCCGATCCATTTGGGATACAACCATAACATGGCTGCGTGGCTTTATCATGTTGAAACAAAACAAAGATTACTTGATAATATCTGATTAATATATTCTAAATACTCAAAGTAGATGATAGAGATAAATCATGAAACTATTAAGTAAACTAGTTGATATAATTGACATGAAAAAGATACTCACGTTAATTCTTTTAAATGGGCATTAATAGTAACCAAGGGGGGCTCATACAGTTCCATTACACCTTTTGCTAAGTTTTGTACAGCTTTATTGTCTTCATCAGTCTTATTCCCGCTGAAATATTTCATAATTAGTTACATATTACAGACTCAGCACTGATCTGATATATAGGTAAAATTTCATGTGTCAAGATTTTGATGCTGGTAAAATTTACCTTTCAGCCTCAGACATTTTTTATTCTTATAATTTTTAAATATTCATGCACAAAAATATTTTTCTACAAATATTTCAACATATCTGTAAAATATCCAATCTGAAAAATACGGTCATAGATAACGTACGTTTCCGTCGTAGACAGAGAAAGAGAAACTGCTCTGTCTACGCTGTCTACGGTTTCCGTATATACCATAGATTACTGACTAATGACTACTAGAGATGAGTCCGATATCATGTCACAGGTAAAAATCATCGATATTTTAAAATCATGTCATCATGAAATGACAACGACAAAATCATCATCATCAACTTTTAAATCATTTCTTGAATGAACGCGAGCTTCGGTGATTCGGATCGGGCGGTCTCGGGCCGCCTCGGGCGCTGCGGTGTGACGTGCGACGTTGCGAGACTTCTCGATCGGCGATAGGTACTGGCTGAAGTCACAGAACTTACAAGTTTCGATAAAATGACCGGCGCGGGGGTGCACAGCACACTGCACGGAACGGCAACAAACAATGCTTTAATTGCGTTGTTGTTTACGCGCGAAATGCACGGCAAATTACGAATGCTATTTTATCTAGCATTTACTATCGTTTGAATCATAGTTTTGGTTAGACGAAGACGACCAACCACACGTACGAAATACGTTGTGTAATGTATTCTCGCTATAATTGGCTTTTTGATAGGTACGTTATAGTAAATTTAGTTTTTTTTTATAGAAGAAGGGGCAAACGAGCATGCGGCTCACCTGATGTTAAATGACTACCGCCGCCCATGATCAACCGCAACACCAGGAGAATTGCGGGTGCGTTGCCGGCCCTTTAGAAAGGAGTAAGCTCTTTTCTTGAAGGTCCCTAGGTCGTATCGGTCCGGAAAAATCGCCGGTGGTAAACTATTCCACAGAGAAGTTGTACGTGGAAGAAAACTCCTTGTGAAACGTACAGTGGTGGACCGCCAAGCATCCAGATGGTGTGGATGGTATCGGGACGTTTGCCGTGTAGTGCGTTCACGAAATTTGGCGGCTGGGATTAATCCGAACAATTCCTCAGAGCACTCCCCGTGATAGATGCGATAAAATATGCAAAGAGATGCAACATCTCTTCGCAGCGCCAGTGAGTCGAGCCGATCGGAAAGCACTCGGTCGACGACGATTCGAGCCGCTCTGCGCTGGATGCGGTCAAGTGGAAGGAGCTGGTACTGGGGAGCCCCAGCCCAGAGATGGGAACAGTATTCCATGTGCGGCCGAACCTGCGCCTTGTAAAGTTGCAGGCGGTGTGCCGGCATGAAATACTGTCCCGCTCTGCTGAGCATGCCAAGATTTTTAGAGGCCAATTTGGCCTTCCCTTCCAAGTGACCACGAAACTGCATGTCACTCGATATGTCGACTCCGAGGATTCCGATACTGGCTGAGACAACAAGGGGAGTGCCTTGAAACTGAGGGGATACGACAAAGGGGTTCTTTTTAGCGGTTAACGCGCAAACTTGTGCCTTCTGGGGGTTAAACTGGATTAGATTTAGTCGTCCCTAAACCGAGACTTGTCCAGCAGAGACTCGACTTCAGACACAAGTTTGTCCCGGCACTCGGAGACGTTTTCCCGAGAAATATTGGCTCGGCCGGTGTAAAGAGCATCACCAGTGCTGTCATCTGCATAGCAATGAATGTTACGGGTATGCAACATATCATTGATATGCAGAAGAAACAGCGTTGGCGAGAGCACGCAGCCTTGTGGAACACCAGCATTAATAGGCTTGCAATCGGAGCTTGCACCGTCTACAGCTTCATGATCCGATCTGTAAGAAAGCTAGTGATCCAATCGCACAATTTCTCGGGAAGCCCATAGGAAGGGAGCTTCGAAAGAAGTGCTTTGTGCCAAACCCGATCGAAGGCCTTCGCAATATCCAAACTAACGGCCAATGCCTCCCCCTTGAACTCTACTGCCTCCGCCCATCTGTGAGTTAGGTAGTAGTTTAGTGAAGCATTGATTTTAAAACCAAGTTTACACATTTAGCGTTAAAGGCAAAATTAGTTCTGAATAAATGCTGTGTGATAGAAACATCAGTGCCATGTGAAAGGGTATTTTCACGAGCTGGTACCATGGTAACTGAAAGACGCACTCGTCTAGGAATTGCAAAAGTTAAACAACTTATGTTTTTAAACGTGTTGCCAATAATTCGGTAAAACGGGCAAGAAAATGTAAATATTTCTACAGAAAAAAAAAAACAAAAATAAAAAAAACAAAAAAAATTAAGTAACAAATATTATTGATAATTGATCATTGTAAATATACCAATCTTTTAAACGCGCCAAAGAAAAGCAGAATGATAGTTTTTTTTTATTAGGTAAGTACTTACTGAGTACTATTACTTTGCCAGTCCTAAGCCTGGAAAAAGCATGAAGGTAAGATTGGAGGTGCGTATTTACGCGACCATAAGTAACTAATGATAACTAAGCCGTTCCGCGATCATTTCAGTATCTAGTCACAATTGAAGTGACGTGATCTAATACTCAGATAAAAATCATTGATGATTTTGTCATTGTTCCCGTCACCGATATTTTTTTGTCATTGTCAAGCAGTCATTGATACAGAAAAATCATCACTCAGCCCTATACGCTCCATATTGTTGTAGCTTGCTTCGACCAAAGAGTATATAACCACTATGGTAGGCAAAAATTAAAGACCATACAGCCTTGGCTGATTTGTATTTTGTTCCCAAAACTCTTCACATGCAGATATAGTAATGTACTGCGTCTTTGTTCACATGCTGATCCATCACATTGATGATTGACGATATCTTAATCTAATATTTCAAGAGTTATTGGTCGCGATAGAAAAACCGGTTTATTAAATGGACCATAAATCGTAAACGGTAAGCTTTCAGTGATTAAGAAAGTAAGAAAATTGGCTGGGTGTTACCACTTCTTTGAGATCATAAAATTAATAAAATTTAATACAAGCCCAAGCATACAACCATAGGTTACTGAATATATACTAGAGACATACAACTGTATGACTTCAAGCTAAAAGTTCGTTTTACATAAGCCTGACTAAAAAGTAATATTCAAAAGCTCAAATTTTACAATACATTAATCAATAAAATGCATAAATCTATTTTTAAAGATCAGTTTATTCTCGACTTTTGTTTCAAACTTATTTTTTAAGTGTCCATTTTTGAGTTATAATGGTGGACTACCGGGCTCAATTTTCTTATTTTCTTAAGCTTCAAATAAAAATCATAAAAAATTAGGTAATTTTATTTAACAGCATAAGGGTTTATATTGCTTAGCAGCGGAATTTTAAAACGACTAAGAAATAATTAATTTAGATCGATTAGTATATAATAACAACGTTTTAATATATGATATATATTTACGTGAAAAGAAACGTAGCTTATATGGCTGCGAGATTTCTTGTTTATTTGACGTCTTTTCGTAATCCTATAAACCAGTAGGAGTTTTCGTTTTTCGTCGAAATTTATTGCGTGAATCGCCTGGCATAAAATCACTTATTAAAGTGTGAATAAAAGAAGTCAATCTGGAAGTGTTACAAGTAACCCGTGAGGACGCCAGTATGACGTCCGTGGCCAGAAGACGAGAACAGGAAGACTCTGGCGAATTTTCCGACGCATCGCAGGATATCGACCACAGCAACTCTGCAAATGTGAGTTGGATGATTGGTTACATAGCGCTTTTAGAGAAGACTGGACTTTCGTGTTATTGCTCAAAGAATCGTGGCCGTGCACTTTCTCCCGCGCATCGCGTGCCGGAATGTACATTTCTTTTTGTCTAATTGAGGTCAATAATTCGGCACCACTCACCTAGCTGTCGCTGCCGTGTTTAGACTTTAATTTATACATGTCAAGCGTATTTTATTAAATCTTCTGTTTAATAATGCAACTCAAAGTCGCTGACCCTTTGCAGGACGGTGTGCAGAACGAGTCTGATTATGATTCCGCGGCTAGTGAATCAGGACACTCAGACAGAGATCCTGAAAGCCAGGTACGAAATTGTTTTTTTTTTGTTTTATCACTTAGTCACTTTCCAAAATATAGAATACAAAGGTTAATGTAACTTCAGTTATAATTATTAGTACTATTTCTAAAGAAAAACAAGAAACTACTTGAAAGCTTAGTCAAACATATTATGATTGTTGTTTAATTTATATAAAGAGTTCTAATTCATTTGAAATAACTGCTAAATATGTTAATGAACTACCATGATTTTAGTATTCCTGTGGTATCAAAAAAATTTGTTTATTTTTACCTAACTACTTAGAAAGAAAAAGGAGGGTTACATTTTTCAGTTGCATTTTCCTCTGCTCCTTTGTAAGTTTGATAATATATGAATCTAAGAAAAATAATATGGTACTTGATTACATTGTATTCTGACAAGTGAGTCCACTTATAGTATACGAATTCATAACTGCAGTTAAATTTTATAATTTTTAAGTAGATTTTATTTGTTATTCTCAATTCTCATATAGTTTTGAGAATGTGTGGTTAAAAGTACTAAAAAATTTATAAAGTTGGGCATTTTAAAGTAAAATTCTTTAAAAAAAATCTATAAAATATTACCTAGTTTTTAACTTATTATATTCATTAAATTCTGAATAATCAAAGTCAGTACTTTATGTGTATTACTCTAAATATTTCAAAGATTTATTTCTTAACTTGAAAATCTCCTACTAAATAATATTTATGTATAGAGAATGCACTTTTACAATCACCAAGTGAAATTTTTAGTGAAAGTATTGAGCAATCTATTATATATCATTTGGTTTTCTGGTCTGGTTTATATCTGTGTTAGTTAAAAAGTAGTTTTAGCTTCCACCAGTAAGTAGGTTGGCTTGCCTTTTTTGCTTTCTTTACATTTGCTTTGTAATGTTAAACAATAAAACAAAAGTACTTTTTAAATTATCAATCCCCTTATTTGTAGGTAATTCCTTTTTAAAGAATATTTTGACAGACCAATAAATTGCTTAAATCAATTACAAAATCTGTGTAAAATATTGGAATAAATACAAATGCATTGATATAAACATAATGTGTAAGCTTATGTCAAATAAGCAAGAATAATGATACAAAATTGTAATTTTGTTGTTAATCTTTTTGAAAAATAATTTTCAGAATTGTGGAATTTTGTACACTAATGTTAAAAGAATGGATTTTCCAAACAGTAGTCATTTGAAAGTGCTAACTTTGGATATTAAATCTAAAGGAGGGCCTTATCTTGAGAACAGCATATGTGTGTATGTGCAATAATACTGCTGTACAGAACTTAGTGATAGTATGTCAGTAGGACATTTTTGCGCGATCTTGTAAGTTTGTAAATTTCTTTATTACCTTGTATCTTCCAAACGGCTAGATAGATTTCAACAATTAAGATATCGTTTTATTTGTCTTATTAACCCAAGTGTTCTTAGATAGCTTTTTTTTAAAAAATAAACAAAATGGTGGATTTTTGGCAAAAAATGAAAATACCTTAATAAAAAAAGATTTACTAAACCTATCGAATAGGATATCAAAATAAACAAAATTAAAAGGGGATAAGGGGAGAATATATATATATATATATATATACATATACATATATATATATACATATATATATATACACATATATATATACACATATATATATACACATATATATATATACATATATATATATATACATATATATAGTATGTTTTTAAATTTCTTTATTAACTCGTATCTTCCAAACGGCTGGATCGATTTCAAAAAATTAAGGTATCGTTTTATTCGTCTTAAAAACCAGACTATATTATGAGCTGAATGCCTAAGTAAAATAGCCTAAGTAAAACATTAAGTTTAGTAGCAGACGGGACCCAATTACAATTATAAACCGAATGAAAATTAATGGGTTCCGCCTGCTACTATACTTAGTATTTTAATTAGGCTATTTTACTTAGGCATTCAGCTCATAATATAGTCTATATAGTTTGTTTATAGTTTTTTTTTATTTTGTTTTGTTTACTCAATCTTGTTTCAGTCTTTTTAGTGCATTACTTTTAAATTGTCTTTTTTGCAGTCAGGTTTTTGATTTTTTTAATTATTTATTTTATTCCTTTTTTTGTTTTAAACAATAAATGCCTGTAATGTTAAACATATCTATTTATGATCCAAATATAAATATTGTGACTGAAGACAGGTTTGTTATATATAAAACAAATTCTGCTTAAACAACTTACGAATTTTTTAAAATTGTTTCATTTCTTGCCAACCCGCTTGCCAAGCGTGGCAACTATGGCAAATATCCCCCCTATAAATCGGGAGATGAGCAGTAGCATCTTTCTACTACCTGCCTGCTAATGCTATGAGGCAGTCTCTGCAGGAGGCTTATGTTCAGCAGAGGGTTTTTGATAGGCTGTAATGGTAACAGTTTCATTGTAAGTCATGTTAAATTACTTAACAATTAGTATGTAATAAAAATTGTTTTTGCACCTGTGCCTGTTGTTAATGAAACGGATTGTTATGGGAAAAAAACCATTTCATATAGGAAAAACATCTAGGAGTTGGCCATGAGTATTTCAAGACATAACCGTTAAGCTATTTGTTGTTGCAATGTTACTCATCATCATTACAGCCCTTCACATGTTCACGGCTGAACATAGGTCTCCCCCGAGGTATGTCACAAAGCACGGTCCTAAGCCACCTGCGTTCATCAACTTCCTGCATGTCTTACCAGGTCGTCACTCCATCTAGTGGAGGGTCGCCCTACACTTCGTTTACCAGTACGAGGCTGCCAGTCGAGAACCTTTTTTCCCCAACGGTTGTTGGTCCTTTGAGCTATATTGGTGGCCCATTGCCACTTCAGTCTTCTTACTAATCCGTTGGGCTATGTCGGTCACTCCGGTTCTACTGCGGATCTCCTCATTTCTAAGTTTATCACGCAGAGAAACCCTGAGCATAGCCCTCTCCATAGCTCGCTGGTTATACACACTGGTTCTATAGTCTCATTTTCAGTTTTTGCGGTATAGCGAATGAGAAGATGTGTCGTAATTTCTCGAACGCTTCCCAGCCGAGTTGATTCTGTCGATTGAACTCTCTGTCGAAGTTGGACTTACCTAGTTGGACTATTTGTCCCAGGTAAACATACTCGTCAACAACTTCGAGTTTAGCACTCCCAACAAATACCGGCATAGGTGTGACATGGACATTAAACATGTTCCTTGTTTTGACCATGTTCATCTCAAGACCTTTCTGTTGGGAGACACTATTGAGGTCATTGAGCATAGTGCTTAATGTCATATTCAAAGATTTATTGTTATTTTATTTGGGGGTACTTGTTTACTTTGTTAACTAATAAAGTAAATTGAATGTAGGTAATTTAATATTCACTTATGAAGTCTGTCTTTTGTCATGCTACCAAGCTTAATACATAACAATATTCATCCTCTGAGTTTTATTCTATATTATGAACATATTAGTGGCGACGAGTGGTGAAAAGTGTTAAAAATGGACGTAAAATCAGTGAAATTTGAAAAGTACAATCCACAAACAGATAGTTGGGACAATTATCTAGATCATTTAAAATTTTGTTTTGAGGCTAATGGCGTCATATTAGATGCTGCTAAAAGGGCAAATTTTTTCACAGTGTGTGGTTCACGAATTTACGAGACATTACTTGCATTAATTACGCCAAAAAAAGCGGTTGATATCACATCAGTCAAATAGAAATAATTTTAACAAATCATTATAGCCCAAAACCTAATGAAATATCTGTCTTATAAATTTTATAATTGTAATCAAAAACGTGATGAAAGTGCTTCAGAGTACATTGCTAATTTACGAAAATTAAGTTCTGGATGTAACTTTACGGACTTAGAAAGAATGTTATGTGATAGACTGGTATGCGGTATGTGTGATAGTAAACTGCAATATGAGTTATTGAAATGGGACAATTTGCATTATCAAGATGTAGTTGATGCGATGTTATCAGCTGAAAGTGCAGGGCGAGATGTTCGTATGATTCAAGGTAACACAATGGGAGCTATGGCTCAGTCAGAAGTAACATTACCATACAGTTCAGCGAGTGGTACAAGTGAACCGATTGATATAAATGCTGTACAACCAAGAGTAAATGTCTGTTTTTGTTATCGTTGCAGTGACCGCTATTCAGGAAGGGTCGTTTTGTAAATAGTGTGTCGGTATTGCAAGGAAAACGGACATTTGGAGAAAATTTGCATAAGTAAGAAGAAGAATTCTTCGCAGCAGATAAAGTTTATAGCAGAATCTGATGATCATTTAAATGGAGTTTATTGATTTCACAGTAATAGCCGTGTTCCATCGTACGAAGTGGAGTTGTCACTTGCAGGAGTACCAATCCATATGCAAGTTGATACAGGAGCTAGCTTTTCTCTCATTAACGAGTGAACATGGCAGTTACTAAACTCGCACTTATCAGATGCTGTGTTGCAACCTACTACAATATCCTTGCGGACCTGGACTGAAACACCAGTCAAACTTCTAGGGCAAATTATGTTGCCTGTACATTATAAGAATATTTCGAGGGACCTATGTGTTATTGTAGCGAAGGGTAATGGGCCCAACCTTTTGGGTCGAGACTGGATGAACCCTCTTAACATTACTATGAATATCAATTATGTCTCCAGTGCTGAGTTATTGGAAATGGATAGTGTATTGTTGAGACATAAAGAGATCTTCAAAGATGCACTTGGTACCTAAAGTGGACATCCAGTAACAATACACATTAAGCCAGGAGTTATTCCAAAATTTTTAAAAGTGCGTCCTGTACCGTTTGCTATAAAGCAAAAAGTAGAGATGGAATGGTAGGAAAGGGAAGAAGTTTTACGTCTAACGACTTACCGGAGTGGGCTACACTAGTTGTGCCAATAATAAAAAAATCTGGTGAGATTTGTTTATGTGGAGATTACCGCAGTACAGTTAATGAAGCAACAGAGTCAGATACTTAGCTGGAGGAAGATTTTCCACAACTTTAGATCTAGATAGAGCCTACACACATGTAGTTGTGGATGATAATACTTCAAAACTTCTAACTTTATACACGTGCAAGGGTTTATATGCAGTGCATAGATTAGCTTTTGGAGTAAAAGCATGTCCAGGAATTTTCCAGTGCTTAATGACTTCTTTACTGGCTGGCATTCCAGGAGTTGCCGTTTTGATAGACGATATAATCATATGTGGTAGTACTATGTTAGAAATGCAAAAAAGATTAGATTCAATATTAGGTCGCATTGAACAGGCGGGACTACGCTTAAACAAAATGAAATGCCAATTTGCTAAAGAAAAATTGAATTTTTAGGCTATGTTATCGATTCAGAGGGTATACATCCTGCATAAAGTAAAGTCGAATCGATAGTAAATACGCCAGAGCTTAAAAATAAGCGAGAACTGCAAGCATTTCTCGGGTTGTACAACTTTTATGAAAGGTTCATACCTCATAAAGCGACAATACTTGAACCATTACATCAATTATTAGATTCTTCACAGACATGGAGATGGTCTGAACGTGAACAAAATTCATTTGACATGGCTAAAAGCTTACTCGCATTTGATTTAACTCTAGTCCATTATGATGTAAAGAAGTCAGTAGTTCTTACCTGTGACAGTTCAGAATATGGGGTAGGAGCAGTTTTGTCACATGAAATGGAGGATGGTCAAGAACGGCCAATAGTAATGGCATCAAGAACTCTCCATGCACATGAAAGACGTTATTTTCAGTTAGATAAGGAAGCAACATCAATTATGTTTGTCATTAAGAAATTTCACAATTACCTCATGGGTCGACATTTTCGGATAATTACAGACCACAAACTGTTGCTTTTTAACCCTAAAAAACCAATGTCAAACATGCTGTCTCCTCGATTAACGAGGATTGCAATTGCTTTAATGTCTTATGACTATCAGATTGTATATAAACCAGGATCACAAATAGGTAACGCCGACAGCCTAAGTAGATGGCCACAACCAGTCAACGAACAACCAGAGTAACAGTTGCCTGAGGTTTTGTTGATGGCTGAGACTCCCAATGATTTTCCATTTAGTGCTAAAGACATAGCTATAGAAACGAAACGCGATAAAACTTTATCGCAGGTTATTTATTATATTCAACGTGGTTGGCCTGCTAGGATAATAGACAAAGATTTACGCCCATTTTGGCTTCATCGTACAGAGTTATCATTACAAGAGGACTGTATATTATTGGGCTGCCGTGTGTTAGTACCAAAATCAATGCGCCATAAAACTTTACAAATTTTGCATAAAACACACACAGCTATAGTGCAAACAATAGCACTTGCAAGGAGTTGTGTGTGGCGGCCAAATCTTAATGAGGATATAGAGATGCTGGTAAAGGGCTGTCAAAAGTATTTGGAGAATCGCCATATGCCTCAAAAATCTGGTCATGAATGGATCACACCAACAAAACCATGGTCAAGGATTCATATTGATTTTGCTAGATCATTTCATAAAAAATATTTTTTAATCATAGTGGATGCATACTCACGCTGGCCAGAATTATTTATGGTAAATAACACTAACTCATCAACAGTTATAAGACTTTTAAGAACAACATTTGCAACACATGGCTTATGTGAAGTGGTGGTTTCTGATAATGGACCATCATTTGTCTCGAAAGAAATGAGTGAATTCCTAAAAGCTAATAACATACGAAATGTAATAACAGCGCCTATCATCCATCTACAAATGGGTTGGCGGAGAGAATGGTTCAGACTATTAAAGACAAACTGTGCAAAATGGAAGATCTAGCATGGGACACTAAAATACCAAATTTGTTGCTTTGTTTTAAGAGTTACACCATGCACAGCAACCAATAAGAGCCCATCTGAACTACTACTAGGCTGCACTAAAAGTATCAGGGATGGAATATTGCCACTGTTCCTGTCAAATTAAAATCTTTTTAATTGAAAACTCCTTGGTTTAAAAAAATCGAATATCATTTATTTATTTAAAATGGGGGAGCAAGGGGGAGTATGGAGAGGGGGGGGGGGGGGGGGAGGTGAGGGTAAGATTCACGGTCTTGTCACAAGGTTTTGTCAAATTTGTTTAGTCGTTGAGAAAATGGAATTCCCTCGAGAAAATTCAAAAGCGATGATTTATTATGACTTTCGAAGTGGTTTAATACAAAAACAGTGTGTTGACCGGATGATTTCTGCATTTGGTGATGAAGCCACATCCAAAACCACAATTTATCGCTGGTTTGCTGAATTTCAACGTGGACGTGTCAAGCTCAGTGATGATCCCCGTCAAGGTCGTCCAAAAACTGCAGTCACCCAAGAAAACGTTGATGCTGTGCGTAAGCTGATTGAGGAAGATCGACATGTGACATACCGCGAAATTCAAGCAACTTTAGACATTGGCATGAGTCAAATACAAATAATATACATATAGATACCGCATTCGCTCTGTGAAGAGCAAAAAGCGGCTCGCGTTACTTGGTGCGTCAGAACTCTCGAAAGAGGGTTTGGGTGTTCGAAAATGAGTTAAAGCCAACAAATATTGTTCGTTCACGGAGTGTTGCAAAAAAAATGGTGGCTACGTTTGTCTCCAAAATCGGCCATGTTACGACTATTCCTCTTGAGGGACAAAGAACGGTTAATGCAGAATGGTATGCCGCAGGTCGTTTCTGAACTCCGTAAAGAGAACTGCAACCGCCGCATCATCCTCCATCACGACAATGCGAGTTCTCACATCGCACACAGAACAAAAGAGTTTTTAGGCCAAGAAAAAATAGAATTATTAGACCATCCGCCGTACAGCCCCGACCTAACCGACTAAAGAATGGGACAGATTATCACCTGAACAAGCTGTGGACGCCTACAAAACGGCCATTTTGGGGACCCCAACTTCCGAATGGAATGGTTGCTTCAATGATTGGTTCCATCGTATGGAAAAATGTGTCAAATTTCGCGGAGAATACTTCGAAAAGCAATAAATACATTTTTAAATAGTAATGTTGTGTCACTTCCTTGATTCCCGAAATTTTCAGTGCCCCCCACGTAATGAAGAGATGTTTACGTACACTTTTGGATACTATACATCCAGATTCAGCAAAAAATTAAAAAACTGAAACACAAATCAGCAATAACAGTCAAAGGAAAAACAGGGAAACTAATGTAGGTCAGGAGATTATGTATTGCAACTACAGCAGTACTGGCCCAAGATGGCTTCCAGGAAAAGTAATTAACAAAAAAGGGCGATCAAATTATGAGATTAGGACCAATAATGGTATAACAATCAATACACATATTGATCAGTTAATTAAAAAAGGGCCTAATATTCAATATGAGGATTCTGAAATGCAGGAGGGGGCAAGAATGGTTAGAGCCGCTGAATCAGTAGAGAATGTATATCCTGAGAATTCAGATAGGGTCAACAACGAAGAAAATCAAGAAAGCAGTGAAGACTCTGATATAATAATTGAGATTCCAGACTCTAATAAATGGGCAGAGATGTTAGGAATACCATCAACAGCAGATACTACAATTTCAACAAGAAGAAACATAAGTCAAGTTTACATTCCAAAACACCATAAATGAAAGATCAAATGCTAATAGAGAAAATATTTATCTTAAGTTTGTATTTGTATGTAATGTGTTGTATGTAATTAATAAGTATCATAAATTAGACACGATTGATTTCAAAAGCTGTGTACACCTATCTTGTTTAAATAATTATATTGTTTATGTTACTTACTAATGGGGAAGGTATGTCATATTCAAAGATTTATTGTTATTATATTTGGGGGTACTTGTTTACTTTGTTAACTAATAAAGTAAATTGAATGTAGGTAATTTAATATTTACTTATGAAGTCTTTGTCTTTTGTCATGCTACCAAGCTTAATACATAACAATATTCATCCTCTGAGTTTTAATCTATATTCTGAACATATTTCTTAAGTCCTCCAGTGATTGTGTTTATGGCACAATCACTATACTATTCGGGATCGGACTACTTCGATAGGACTATATCGTTGGCAATATAGGTCAGGTACATAGATCTTCTTGAAGGAATAACAAAACAAAGTCCTTAATCACCTGCATCCACAGGCGTCCTGCACAACGTCTGTGTGTGTTACTAATGTTCTATTACTCAGTAAATGTTTTTTAACACGTAATCCAAATATTTTATATTGAATTGTATTATGTAATTTTTTCAGGAGCCTGAGCGCAGAGTTGATGATGATGAGGACCGAAGCAATCCTCAGTACATCCCCAAGAGAGGCACTTTCTATGAACACGACGATCGTACCGCTGCAAGGTAATATCTATAAAATTTTCTAAATAACCAATTAAAGAAAAATAAATGCTCTGCTGCTGGGCTTAAACCTTATCTCCTTTTGGGTGCGGTAAAGTATATCAGCACGTTAACTCACATTGTTACTTTGTTAACTTCATTCATATAAAAATGGTAGTCACTTTGTATTACATTGAGTTGCTTGTTTTATAATATTTTTGCTGTTTTAAAAAGCTACATAGCATACACGACGCAATGTCTCCTCAAACATTTCAAAGTGATTTTTATTTTACTGTAAATGAAGTTAGCAAATGGGCCTCTTGGTAGCTATGAGTATTATAATGTAAAGACAGTTATGGAAATGTCCTAATTACTTTATAACGTATAGATAGTTATACATAACGTTCATAACTATCTATTTCTTATAACAATCTGTACCTTTGAACCGCAACGCTGTGACGTTGCGTTGGCTTAGTGCGGGCCGGATCGTGATATTACTATAACATCACGCACTTGGTGCCGTACATAAACAAAAGTTATGCCACAACGATTAGAACGAAACTGTTTTAAAATGAGTTGAAACATGTATGTGAGCAAAGCGAAATTCGAGAATTAAGTTTATTTTCTTCTTTTTCATATAGATACTTATATAACTATTTCAAAATGGCAATGTGTCTAATAAAGCAATTTACGGTTTTTTGAAAATAACACTTGTTTCCCAAAATGTAAGAATCAAACTGCATTAATAGCCTTGACCTTCTGAGGAAAAACGGGTCCTTCGACTTTTGAACTTGAGTTTTCATATTAATTGTGTCTCTGAGGAACAAGTGCAATAATAAATTTTGGTTGTAATATTATTATTTAAAAACGTTTTTCAAAGCATAAAGCATGCATTGTGATAATAGTGTTTAATAAAAGAAGTACTTTCCTAAAAACAAACAAAAAAACTTTGTAAATACTTATTTGATTTAGTGATTGTAAATAAAGATATAGCTTCAGTTTAGGTTGTTATATAATAAAGAAACAATGTCGCGATAAAAGACACGTGTTTTGTGGGAGTTTTTCGACAAAACTAATAATGTGAATGAAAAAAAAGTTATAATATAGTATTTGTAAAAACGAATTTTGTTTTCAGTCGAATTTAGGTAATCTGTAGTCTATTTATATGGAAGAGTACACGCACGCAAGTGTCGATGAACAGCAAATGATTGATAGTTCTTCGAAACCTGTGAACACTGGGTGTCCCAGCCCTAGTGTTAAGCATTGACTTAAAAGATAACTTTTTGAGCCAGCCTTAGACGTCTCAATACATATAACGAAAAATTGATGCCATAATTCCTACAAAGATGTCAAAAGTACGAAGGAAAATTAACTTTGGCACCTTGTTATGTATTTAAATTTTAAGCATAAAGTTAAAGCGTTATGTATAACAGTTTATATCACGAAACGAAAATAATTAATTTTGATGATAACTGTTCTATGACTATGCTAACGTTATCTGTTGTACCATAATGATAACATTACGTTATTTATAAAACACAATGACCCACCTGTACCTCCTGGTGTGTCAAGTCAGGATAACTCGCGACGTAATTCTTTTCAAGCAATAGATTAAAGCGAAAACGTTTATCAACAAAATACTACAACTATTATTATTTGGAATGATAGCATCATCACCATCTTCATTATTAATATACCAGTCTTTTTTGACTAATAAATATTCCACTCCCATTGTTTAGCGTACCAGGAAAAGTCTAATAAACTACTCCAGTACAGAATTGTTGATTTACTTATTTTAGACTTGTTTAATTTGACAAACATGTTTTGATATTACAAATAACTGGCTCACTAAACAAATAAGGATTCTGTGCTGTGGATGAATGTTTGAGAATGCCCTGCTACTGTGCTCTTGAGGTAACCTGCATAGTATTTTGAGTTACTCTGGTGAGAATGTTGGTTGGCTTCAGTTTTAGATTTTTAATTTGTCGGCTTTCGATATACGACGACGAGCAGCTCCTAAACTAAAATGGCTTCTCTGCTGTGGGAGAATGTTTCAGATCGTTTAAAAAAATTATCCACCATATAAACAATTTACATACAGAATATGTATTTATATCAATACGCCTTTCTCAATAACATAATATTAATATTATATTGTTTAGTCCCCTCAAAAGATAAAAAAACCTTTTAATAAAAAGTATAAGTGGATTTCAAACAACTAAGACAACTACGATAAGACATATAATAAGAAGAATAGAAGTATTACAGTCCTGACTTTGTAATTTAAAATTGTTTTATTGTAGTTATTTCGAACGGCTTATTTTTTTTAGTCCCAATGTAGTTTGTATTGAGTATATTCAGTACTTATATTCCATGAAATTTCCGTAAGGCGAAATCGTTCGGATTTATAGTGAATAAATAAAAGTGTAAGTAAAACAAGCACATTTGCAATTTAAATCACAAAGAACGGGATTCCATTTGTCTAAAAATTAAAATATGTGGAAATACAGTTGTTAAGGTTAATAATAGAGTTTCATACCAAACGGATCATTTACGATTGCAGCTAATCAGTTGTAATGCGTGCGGTAAATTGACCGAGCTGCCCGCTCGTCCATAAAGTACGTATTTACGTAACATCTACTTACGCTGTTAGAAAGTTGGAAATACATAAACTCAGTGTAATGTGTTAGAGCCGCCATGCTGCGGCTATGTTATGGTTGTACGACGACGACGGTGTATGGTTGTTCAACGGCACCGTAATGCAGTGGTTTAGCAATGAGGTGCAACACTAAGGTTTGCGGGTTCAAGTCCCACACGGAACAATAATTTGTATGGCCTACATGTAATTGTTCCGCGTCTAGATGTTTGTCCATGTGAAATTTTTGTATGTAAATTGCCACCAAGATGCAGTAGAAAAACCAAGTGTGGAGGTAACGATTTTGGAAAAGGAAGAGTAATGCGTCCCCTCAACCAGAGTAAGACCATGCTCTCACAAAATACCAGCGTAATGTTGCTGTGTCTCGTATGATAAGTGTAGAAGACCAGAGACCCTTTCAACTGGAAACAAGGCATTCCATCTTAGTCCAACATGTCACCCTATGACAACTCATCTGCATTTAGATTCTACATCGAGAATAAATGTAATAGTAATAGTCCTCAAGGGTGACAATGCATCTGCATTTTGATTCTTAAGCGAGGTTAAATGAGCCATATCTACACCACGTCTATGAGCCACAGCGTCCACTTACCATCAGATGGACTGTGCTCGATTGTCACCCTTATGCTATAAAAAAAAATGCCCATGTTCTTGGGCTAACACAGGCGCACTCTATATTCCCTCACTCGCTACAGTGTAGTGGTGTTGTAAGAATAGCCACTATGCCATATCTTCCCTTGGGATGGCAAGTATTCCCCATGTGAGGCAATCTATTGGGAGGCCTATATTCGGCAGTGGACTTTGATAGGCTCTACCGGTAACAGTAAAACTCTAGAGGCAACGATGCAGCAGATGAACTGGTCAGAAGGGGATTGGCCCTAGCAACTATAGGGCCAGAACCAATAATACCAATCCCCTTTGGCTACGTTCGTACACTGGTACGTAGATACTTCAATAATTTACACGCTCAGCTTTGGAAAAATTTAGTAGACTGTAGACCAGCTACGGAGGCCCTACCTGAAATAAACAGTTGTCTAACCAAGGTTCTAATGAGACTGAACAAGCCACAGATCAGGATAGTAACAAGTGCTATCACAGTACATGGCTCTTTTAACAAACGTTTGTTCACCATAGGTGTTACTGACAGCCCCCTGTGCAGGGCATGCATGGGAGAGGAAGAAACGGCGGCTCACGTGTTGTTGACATGTCCAGAAGTCGCTTCATACAGGGCTAAACATCTCGGCACGCCGGGATCGCTCCCCGAAGTTGCTTGCAACATCAAGGGACGCTGAGCTTCTTCGGGGAGATATCATGGCTCTAATAAGCATATTATTCCTGCCACACGCAAAATACGCGCTTAGACGTGGAGTTGCGGAAAACAGCCCGTCGTAAACTAAACTAAAAAAAAACTAACAGTAAAACTACTGAGTTTAGTTTTATTGTTTATTTTGATTTAAAATGTGCGAAAACGAAATTATACCGAATGCAATTACCGCATCATTTCGCGTGTATACTAGCAATTTAAATAGTGCACGCGACATGTTTGTAATCGACTCCAATCGTCACAACAATTATCTTACCGCTACAATATTTTACTACAAATAACATGATATGGTTCGGCTAAGAGCTTATTTATTTAGTAGTAAAGTTACTATTAAACTTGCAATGAACTGAGATTTTTAAATAAAAAATTTTTAGTAGTCAAGCTGCTTATATCTTATTTTTTTATGGTAGTCCCACATTAGGATTTTCTCCCATATCGGTAGCAATTTAAATAGATAAATTACACAAGGACAAAAATCCAAACCTGGAAGTATTATTTGTGGGACAGACAATTACTTTTTTACCGACCATATTGGCGATATATTGAAAACGGGCCAAATTAGGAGTATCCTTAACCGACGACCATATATGCGTAGGTATATGGATGTGGAGGGGGCGAGAGAGGTGTGTCAGGATCATGTCAAACGGAAGTCTGTATGGAGGCGTGAGTGTTTATGTTATTATATGCCAAAATGCCAAGAAACCGTGTAGTGGCGTTGTAAGAAAAACATAATTCACTTATATATACACTGCATTCGACTGTCCTTAAAGAAGTCTGCGGGATGTGAGCTGGATGCGTTGCTATGGTCACATGCGGTATTTTCACTCGCTCCGAACATTCCACCTCCAGTCATACCTTAAAATCAACTACTGTTGTGTTTGAAGTTATTTAACTCAAAATTAAGTTAATTTTTGACTTTAACTTTACACTTTAATAATTTTCACAGTGGTGAAGAATCGACCAACACAACATCGGACGTAGCCTCCGAAAAGAAAGAGGGATCTGAAGCACCAGCGGAGCGCCGACGTCCGCCACGCAAGTCCGAAACAGTTAACAAATGGTCGCACGACAAATATAACGAGAATGAACAAGTGTGTACTTAATATTTATTTTTATTCATTTATTAAAATAATTATCAATACTTACAAGCAACACTACTCATTCAAAATTCGAACTGAATAAAACTAATATTATCCGTAAAAATCCGTTTATTGCGTTTAATTTTAACTTAGGGTCGCCTGAGAAAGGCAATGTTGCAGTACCACAAACACAACAATTTTACAAAAGCTTTCGACAAAGTAAACCATTCTTTACTCTGTAAAAAATTAGCCATGTTGGGTATTCATGGAAATCTACTGCGCTGGGTTCATTCGTACCTCGATAATAGAAGCCAACTTGTCGCTCTCAAAGGTTTCACGTCATCTCCTATCAAAGTTAAATCTGGTGTTCCTCAGGGTTCACATCTCGGTCCGTTATTTTTTATTGTATTCATAAACGATCTGATTTGTAAACTGTCCAGTCCCTGCCTTCTATATGCTGATGACTTGAAAATGTACCGTGTAATACAGGATTTATCTGATTGTGTTAAGCTACAAGATGATATTGATTCAATATCCGAATGGTGCCGGCTTAACGATATGCATCTCAATGTTAAAAAGTGTTTTATTATAACGTTCACAAATAAGAGATATAAACAGACATATGACTATAAAATTAATAAAGATTCATTAGACAGAAAAACGGTAGCAAAAGATCTGGGTGTGCTGTTTGACTCTAAATTAACATTTCGTGAGCACTATGCCCACATTAAGAACAAAGCATTCCGGTTGCTAGGTTTCATATCGAGGTGCACTAAGGACTTCAAACAGCCTCAAAGCTTCCTGACCGTTTATAATAGCCTTGTCCGTAGTATTCTTGAATATGCTTGTGTCATTTGGTCTCCCTGCTACACAGTGCATTCGGATAGTATAGAAAGCGTCCAAAAAAGAACCCTTAGAATACTTAGCTACAAATGTGGTCTTGGTCGCAGTCTTGTCGGTTATAGTGAGAGACTCGACAAATTTAAAATGACCTCTTTACTTATTCGCCGTAAGGAATATGACCTTATATATTTACATAAAATTCTCCATAATGAGATTGATTCCAGTTACCTCTTAAGTAAATTAAACTTAATTACAAAGCGCAATCCACGAATTCCTAACAAGACATTTCACCTGCAGACTTACAAGAATAACACGTCTTTTTACTACCCGATAATAAGAATGTGTCGACTTTACAACGAGATATCCACGTAAGACTCCCGCTTGGATATTTTTGACCCAAGATCAAGAATATTCAAAAGAGCAGTAAAAGCGCTTACAGTCATACACGCTCATTCCCATATCACATAGATTTTAAATTTGATGTACGTAAAATTTGTTTTTTGTGTTATGTCCCATATCACATAGATTTTAAACTTGTACATGTAAAATTTGTTCTTTTGTATTATGTAGTAATGTACGGCATTAATATTAATATTGTTGTAGATTAGATCTCCTCTGTAGTAAAATATGAAAATGATGTGTCAACATACTTAGGAAAACAATCTGGCACGAAACTTTTATATGTATATGTGTAATTTTTTAAGTATTTCGATTGTTATCTGTTTTGTTGTCCATATAATAAATAAATAAGTACCTTTAAACTTTTTTGAACCTCTGTCCAAACAAAATCATTTATTTTTATAAAAATTGAATTAATGGACAAGGGTTATATGAAGACAGAAACGTAAATCATAATAATTGGCTTGATAAAAAGATCATAAAGATGACTCTAAATTGCTACTTAAATATGTACCTTGCAGAAATATCATAATGAACTTAATATGTAATGAAACAGCTTATTATTTTTTGTCTAGCGATCAGCTCCGCCTTCGCACGGGTTTTTGATATATATATATAAGCAAAATACCACTGACTGACTGACTCAACATGAGATATCTAAAACTTTATATTCGATTGACTTGAAATTTAGTATAGTTACTCATTTCGCAATGTAGACGCTCACAACGAACGCAGTTTACGATAGTCCCACCAAAAATTTTTTTTTGATATCTAGGTTGTATCTAGATTCTGCAATAAAAATTTATCGTTCGCCCAGTGAAGCTAACGGGTATCAGCTAGTTATACAACATATAAACCTTTCCTTTGAATCTTTATACATATTGATGAAAACCGCATGAAAATCCGTTGCGTAGTTTAAAAAGTCTAAGCGTACAGATAGCGGGATGTGATTTTGATCGTGTTCTCAATATCATATCATATCATAGTATAAACTATGTAGAGATGATGTTGAGAACACGATTTATAAATTCGTTTTTATAACTACACTTCGGTAACTTTGTGTAACTTTTGTGTCACAGATGCCAAAATCCCGTGAGGAGTTGGTTGCGATCTACGGCTATGATATAAGGAATGAAGACGCGCCTCCTCACGCACGTAGGAACAGACGATATGGGTATGCTACATTTTAACAACAAATATTTCTATTGTTTTCATGGTAATTATGGCACGCTGAGTTCTTTACAGATATTTCTCCATTAGTTATTATTACAAACTAGTAAAACACATAGTATAAATGTCAAAGGGTTACATGCTTTCTTGTTGTCAAAATAATGTACCAAATAAATCAATTGGAGTTGGAGCAGTAATGCTATTTATTAGTCTTTATCTTCATCATAGAGACATCACATCGATGTCACATCTTTAAGCTCAGGTTTTTCAATGTTCGTTCAAGTGTTCAACTTCAAGAGTGTGTCTTTTCAATGAGGGCTAATCTTCCGATCACCAGGTGTCGTCGTTCGTTCTGACTGAGGTGAAATTATTTGTCACAGAATGTCACCATCATTGGAAAGTTGCAATTTAAACAAAAGTTTTTCGGTTTTTAGTGTATTGGTATACACAAAGTTAACTCTGCTTTTAATTCTTCTACTTTTAGGGATATCCGTAGTATGGCTTTCCATTTTACTCTAATTAATGTAAAATATAACTAACTTTTCTGAAAGTAACATTAATCTTGACACTTTTCTAACAATTTAACTTCCAAACCATTAAATATTTCACGTCTCTGGCAGAAAAAAAATGAGATTTCAAATTCACAGTCAAATTCACAATTCATGATCAATAGACCAGCTTGCAAAATTCATTGCAAGCTATCATCAAATCATCGTCGTGACAGACCACTGCCAAAGTGCACTGCTGAACATAGGCCTCTCAGATGGAATGCCACAGACACTTTGGTCTAACTTATTTAAATTAAGTATTTATTATTTTGATACCTATCTCTTTCTATTCATTTAATGAAAATAGAGAGAGAGAGAGAGAGAGAGAGAGAGAGAGAGAGAGAGAGAGAGAGAGAGACGAGAGAGAGGGGAGAGAGGAGCATTTCTTAATTTGACGTCGATTTTCTCGAGTTAGGCGGCTTATTAGTAATTATGCCACTTAATTTTAAGCACTTAGGAAAATGCAGTAGAGTTGTTAATAAAACCCTCATAATTCTGTCTCTCATTGAAATTACTATTGGCTTTATATTTGAAATATAAGAAAAATAAGTTTTCTTGAAAAAAAAAACCTCTTGATTAGTTTTCAATCAACAGACTAAAGTCTAAATAGAACTAGTTTTACGGGATTTTATCGCGTATATTGACTTATTTTATATTCCCGATGTTTCGATCACTTAACAGCACCCATCGTCACGGGGGCACCGAGGTGTTCAACGTCCCAATGTCATTTATGTATGAACATGTATGAACTTCTCGAAGTCATGCATCTGTATGCTGGTGGTGGTTTAATTTTATTAATTATAGAGTCCCAAGCAGATGGTAGCACCCAGCCATCTTCTCTATTGGAATTAGGATATTTTTTGATTTCAATAGTCTTGTGAATCATCCTTGGAAGGAATCAGTGTTCTTTAGCGAGGATTTGTGGTCTCTCAAATCTGATGTAGTGATGGGGGTGATCCTGTATGTGCTCACTGACTGAAGACTAAAGTCTGTTGATTGAACACTAATCAAAATATTTTGTTTATCTTCCAAGTTATTTCGGGTCGGCATAATTTGTCTTTCTCTTCCATTCTCCTCTATCAGCTGTTTTACTCGCTCCTTTCTTACACATCACACACATTATCTATAATATATTATTACACATCATCAGTCTAACACAGTTTCTACGTCTGTTCTTACCTCCCAATATTCTTATATTTAACCACTTTCATGTTTATTTAGCTATATTATATACATTTCTATGCAAGGTAAAGCTATACCCTGCAGCTATATTTTAGATGCAGCATGAATGGACCATCCAGACAGAGGAAGGACTACGTTCTCACAGAATACTAGGGTAAAATAACAGATTAATGCTGCTGTTTGTCATATGGTGACTGTAAAGAACTGGAGACCAATTTCGCTGAAAATGTGGCATTCCATTTTAGTTCTCTAGCCCATCTGTTGATTATTAATCGAGAATAGGAGTAGGTGTATGGGCCACAGCATCCACTTACCATTGGATCGACTGTGTGCTTGTTTGTCACCCTTCTTCTATACAAAAACAACAGAAAGGTGAGTTGAGTGTATAATTTTTATCAGTGTTCACAGTTGGAATAAAAAGGATTCCCAATGAATTTAATGTTTTCTATTTTATTTTTGCCAATCTTTGTGGAGGTTCCGAAACTGGCGGTTAGTGATATGTGATTACTATGCAGAATGTTATTTGCATGGCTTTAAGTATATAATAATAGTCTTTAATACCTTTATTACCAGCTTAGTTATTAAATAGGTAAAGCCACACTGCACTTGTAGTATGTCTGCACCATGAATGGATCAGCTTGACGGGGTCGGACCTCACTCTCACGGGTACATAATGCTGTTGTGTTTTGTACGATAATGATAAGGAGAAACGGAGACCTTTTTTACTGGTTACAATGCATTTCAGCGGGTAGGCATTGAGTTATCATCTCCTGGAATGTGTGCTTGTTTTTTGAACATACTAGTTTGAAAACACTGTTGTAAGAATTAATGTTTGGCAATAAATGAAAAAAAAAATATTAAAATTTCTTTGTCACACAAAGTGTTTCGATAGAATTTTTGCTGCCTCTTCTGGACTGTCGCTTCCATAATTTTTTTTGTATTAATATTTTACATTGATGGTATGTTTAATTGTATTTTCTACATATAATCACATGCATGCAGTCTTGTGTATCATATTATTAAATTTGTTTAATTAAAAACTAGATAAAATGTAATAAAAATGAATATTCTGCTACATTATGGCGTGATTAAAATTTGAAATTCGACTTAGGTTCATCATAACTTTATGGCATAAGATTCTTCAAAGTTATTAAATATTCATCTGTACCATGTTCTCTTTATGTTTGTATGAGATTTTATGGAAACGTAAAAACAATATATCTATAACATTATCTACCTCAACTGTAAAATCCTACCGGTAATTTATTTTGTTTTAAGTTATATAAAATTTACATTATTTAAATGTATACAAATTTTATGTTCACGTGACATGTCATTTAATGGTATTTCCATGCAATTACTATAGAAGGTTGGTTTTGACATCATGTATAAGTATTAAAACTGATACTATTTCACTCTAGAAAGAGAAGACGCAGCTTTATTTTGAATATATCTACATAATAATATATGTTTGTCAATTCTCTAGTCGTGGACCGAACAAGTACACGCGCACCTGGGAGGATGAAGAGGCGTACCGCAGACAGGCCGCCGCTCAACCACCCCATCGGAAACCACCAAATCCAGAGGAATTTCCTGAACTCGATGCACCCGGGAAGAAGTTTAAGTATGTTTATAATAATAATAATAATAATAAATTATTTATTTCGTCAAACATTAATGTTACATTATATGATTCAGTGATCGAAGTCACCTAGTAAGCAAAAATAATGCCTGTAATAAGTGACTTCAAGATCTTTCAAAACAGAATCTTCATTTGCCATGTGTTAGTAGCGTATGAGTTTACATCATCTCATCTCATCCCGTAGGTTAGGGTTTGAAAAGCCTCAATAGTTTCAAAGTTCTACTACTAACGCTCTTACGAAAAACGATTAAGATTCTTTAAAATTTTATCCCTGGAAATTCGGAGAAATTTGCTTGACCTGTCATTTCTTGTAAAAATTTTTTTTGTCTTTGCTCAAAATTTAAATTTCGTTTCCATTGAGGATTCCTCGCGCCCCTATTACTCCACTTTGCCCTCCTTTTAGAAAATCTGTCTTAGGTGCAAACTCCCCAATTTCAAGGTTGTGCAAATTGGTCAATGGACATAGTGACAAAGCTTTAGCCTGGTCTGAAACCAACAAATAAATAATAATAGTTCTTACCACGTACCTTTTTTCATTATTAGGTAATTTATACTTTTTTTATTCGTATTTATAATCTTTCTCGATGCATGTGGTGTTTACCTTAAACGATTGTTACACTTAGCTACGTAAGTTAGTTCTTAAGCCATTTTGTTAAATACATTGTAATCAAACATTGATAAACCTTAATAAATTTAAAAAAAAACGCTATAAAAGTAAAAATGTCAATGAAATGACAGCCTATAGTGTCACTACTGAGTGAAATGTATAAAAGCTGTTGGTGTGCCGTATGAAATAAGTAAATATTCTGCATGCTGCACCAGTGCGTCTTGATGGATTTTATATCTCGTCGAAATCTTATTCTCAGATGTGCAGGTATCCTATTGATGTTTTCCTTCACCGAATAGCATATGCTATATCAATGTTTAAAATTGCAGTTTTATTCTCTATTGATATCAGAAATATGGCTAAATCAGTTAACATTGGATATATTTATTTAAATTCTTTATTAGCTTAGCTCGCTTCTGTGTAAATTACCAGCGATTTTTCTGGACTTTTCAATAAAAAACGTGTGTGTAGTTCATACGCAGGGAAGTGAAACATTCAGAAATATAAACTTTGAGAGAATGAGACGAATACGGAGATTTTTCACTTCTAAATTTAAAAGGTCGGCAACGAAACAGAAAATATTTCGGTGTTGTGGATGTTCATGGGTGGTGTTATTTATCATCCAGTGAACAAGTTCTTTTCATCCTCTTTATAACAAAAAAAAAAAAAATTGATCCTGCTTCCCATCGCCGATCGTTTCTTACGAACCTCTGGAAAGAAATGCACAACATTTGCATTATAAATTAGTTATTTTGTTTGTAATTAGTTTTTATCAAATGTACAACCTAATTAATTGAAACTAATAAGTATCCATCTCTAAATTTTAGTAAGAAGTCTCGAGCTCCTCGTCCACGGTCTAAATCTCAACCAGCCTCCAACGAGTCTTCGGATCGCGGGCCGCAGCTTCGTCGTAACGCCTCTATCAAGACTCCAAAATCTAAGCCTACTACCAAACCTAACATAGTGAAGCAAAACCCCGTTAACAAGAGCATGACCAAGACCCCAGTTAAGGATAAACTGCCACCTTTGGAGAATCTCACTATAACTGCTACAGCCGTCAACAACAGGTAAATATTGAATAAAACTAAATTTACGGATTTATATTGCGATAAAATCCGTAAATTTAGTTTTATTCAATGTGTAGTGTTCGCGTAAATTTAAGAAATCATTAACAGGTAAATATTTCGTGAAATCATCATACTTATAATAATTGAAGTACATTTTCTTAATATTTATTATAAAAGGAGAGGTGTAAAAGTTACAACAAGAAGATACTGTTCTATAGATGTGCACAAAAGACAGTTAAAATAAATTGAATGTGCAGACATGAGTTTTACATACAAAAGTTTTATTTGCATCAATACACTTACAAAATATACATTTAAAAGTAAATAAAAACATAAAAAACACACAAGGTACAAGATGGTAAACATAATAAAAATAAGTCTCGGCAAGAGTGAGTGATGTGATGCCAAAAAGGATTCCGACTCAGCATAATATGCTACCACACGTACTGCAGCAGCGCTGATTTTCAGCGGAGCTCTGAATAGTATTTATTCGATATTGCGACCGCGCTGTTATCGGTGCTATATTCCATTAAAAAAAATATAAATAAATAAATCAACCATTCACTCAAAGTGTACATTTTTAAGAATAACATTAATTGTTAAAAAAATACATATACATACACATGCATATACACACTCGCACACAAAAATATATTACATTTTAGATTGTACTATATTCATATTAATTATTCGTATATATTTTTTAAACAGTACTTATGAAATAACCTGCCACTACACGTGAAATCATGATTTTTGAAATTTACCTCCCTTGCACGGGAAAATATAAAAAACATTGTACAAACAAATGCTCAGCTCCGTCGAATTTGTTGATTGGTCGAATTTAGACCACAATACTAGTGGTAATAAAAAATAAAGTACCTGGACGACCGCGTTTTCCATAGCGTTAGAAAATAAATATAATTTTCTCAGGGATCACACCTATCTAGATAAACTTGAATGTAATACATTATTAAAATACAAAGTTCCGTCCAAATCCTGACACTCATTTCTCAGAAATAGATTACATAATCTTTATATGTATTATATAGCGATTTTCCTGTCACAAGTATTTAAAAATACTTAAAAGGAAAACGCTTTGTACTGCTATTGATGTAAATTTATTGTTACAGAATAAACATTTATTGATTTTTGGTTTTTTTGATTACATAATTCTTCTGTATGTATGTGTGTTTGTCACTTATCTCCTCCTAAAAATGGCTCTACCAATTTTGATAAAATTTTCGTGTGTGTTTAATTAGATCCCTGCGTGGTTTAGAATTTAGATCCACAATAGTATAGGGTAAGTGGCGCTGTTGTTGAATCCAGAAATGGAGGAGACCGGATACTAGTTATATAAATGTACAAATATACAAGAATTGTTTATTTAAAGAAATTATTTGTTGATTAGTGCTCCATAAGGGTTGGTACAGCCTATATACGTCCCACTGCTGGGCACAGGCCTCCCCTCATTTCTGAGAGGGTTTTAGGGCAAAGAAGTGTCCGCCGCGCAGCCCCAATGCGTGTTGGTGAACTCACATGTCTTCGAAATATATTTTTTTCTTATTCCTCAGACATGCAGGTTTCCTCACGATGTTTTCCTTCACCATCGAACACGTGGTAAATCAGCACTTAAAACTGCAATTAATAATGCTGGCGGGGATCGAACCCGGGTTACTCGCGTTCTGTTATATTTACAGCGAGCGTTAACCAACTGTATTTCATCACTCATCGATTAAAATTAGGCAATTTTTTTAGCAATCAACTGTCATCATTAAGCTATGGTACATTAAAATAACGACATTGTAATGATTTTCAGTGATGGCCAGACACAACCTCAGAGACGAGTGAGTGCGTCCGTCGCACAACAGAGACCCGTACCAACTGAGCAGGGCAAGAAGAAGTCGACAGTGAACCAGGTTAGTCATTTGGAATTTATCAGCATTCGGTTATACTGTGGACTTTGATCTATTTCTATTGGTTAATTATTTGTTTAAAATGTATCGAAATGACTTATCATATATCTACAGAAATTAAAAATGTTAATATTTATTTACTGGTTTAATTGGGATCAAAATTTATTTTTTCATGTGGTAGAGCCATGTTCCAACTATAATATAGTTCGGCCGTTCAGAGAATGCGTTCCTGACACCTATCAGTTAGTCACGACTGCTGATGGGCACAACATAACACTGAGTTCGTTACCGTTCCTCCAAAATGAACCGCCGCGTTATTTTTAAGATTATTTTCGTTTTAAATTGGCGGAATCATTTCAAATTTATATTTTAGTAATTTAAGAGGATAGAGTAAGTCAGCTCAAATTCAAATTTCGCCCCCACTTCCCCGCGCGTCGTATGCTATGTACCGATATGTTTGTAATCACTAATACTGTAAGTAGAAAGGTCGTTAGACACTTATTTCATTAGGTTTATCATATTTATGCCTGTTTCTTAACGCCAAGCCAGCCGCTTCTTATTTTTATCACGGTTATTTCCCATTTTAATTTTACGTCGTATTGTTGCGTAATGTATATTCTGATCGTAAGCGACACAACTTCTCCCTTCAAAAGCCTGAGCGATACTAACTGGCGACAGGAATCAATCTCAAGACGCCGATAGTTTAGGTAATTTCTTTTTACAGTGAAAATAATGGTATTTTAAAAAAAAGTAAATAACATAAGCACTGCTTTATAGTTAGTTCAGTTAGTTTGCAAAGTTTCATGATCTTATTTAAAGTATTTTATGAATAACAGCGGTTTATTGTTTATTTTGGAGGTAACTTTGGATTTTTTTTTCTATCGAGAAAATTTTACGAAATCGTGTTTTCGTCTAACATAATCATTAACATTAATCCTCAACTTTACCATATATTTATTTCAAAATTAATGCTGCAATATTTTCGGCATAACGAAGGATCTTGCTAAGCCATTTGACATTATATTTCCCCTTAAGTGGAAACCAAAAAAAGGTAATATTAATATAATAAAATTGTTTTATTTATTCTTTGTTACAAAGTTACAATCTGTATTTCTATGCAATAAAGTACATTGAATTGAATGTGCGTACAGAATATTAATCAGACTCCGATTCGCTTGAGGAGGTGGTGTCTTCATCATCATCTTCGCCTACATGTATAATTATATTATTATCAATAACAGAATCAATCCTGATATCTCGGTCAAAATGTTCCACAATGCATATTTGCGTCAATGCCTTTTGCTTGTAACCAAGCCACCATTTCTTCTTTTTTATTAGCTTGGGTAAGTGGTTTCTGTATTTGAACCGAGTGATAGGAGGCATTATTCATGAATATTACAGAAGGCTCTGGTAGGCTGGGCAAAAGCACGTTCTGGAACCACTCTTTAAATGTAGTGGCATTCATTTCCTCGTGGTAGTCATTTGTGGTTTTTGATTGAAATGCCAGTAACGCGTTCTCCACAAAGCCATATTTTGCAGAACCTGCGTGGCATATTATCAGACGGGCCCCCTTACCCATTAGTACTTTTGACGTCGACGCTTGTGTATCATCCGTCCAAGAACGGGAAACCGTGTGATTGGCGTTTAGCCATGCCTCGTCCATGAACACGACATTATCCCTGTTGTGGCTTCAACAACAATTACAGTTATCAATATTTTTTGCTTCTCTCAAAAAACTTATCCGTTTTAAAATTATGTCTGTGTATCTTTCTAATAAAATTTTTCTTTTGTCTGTTTTATACGAAAAACCAATATCTTTTAAGATTTTGGTTAAAGCAGTTTTACCCCCGCTAAATAGTCCAGCTTCTCTTAACGATGCCAAAAGCTTCTTCCTGTTGAGATATTCATTTCTGGAATAGTAACCATATATATGATTTCTGATTGCATCGGCGTCGAAGGTGTCAATATCTGTCACGGGTTTAGTTCTACGTTTCTTCTTCGGAGTACGTAAAATATTATCTTCCGTGCCAGTAGAGCCGAACTTTTCTTTATTAATATTTGTTATCGTTCGTTTGCTAACTCCAAGCGCCTGAGAGACGCGTTCTTGTACTTGTTCGACAGGTAACAGGGGTCCGCCATTTTGCAGTTCCCGCTCAATCTTGCAGCTTGATTAACTCACGGGCTCCACTTTTCAATGTTTGTCCACGTTTAGGCATTATTATGCACCAAAAGTAAAAAGAACGCAATACAAAACACAATCGAAGTCCGATTTAGCGCCGATGTCAGTTTGAAAAGCAGAAACAGTCCATTAAACGAAAGCCGGGTAATCAAATAAAAACAGATCGAAAACACTTGAAGAACGTGGTCTATGCGCACGAAACGACAACAGACGACTGTTTTAGCGTCACAAAATGGCGGCCCATAACGCCATTTGGGGTTACCATTTTCAACCTAAGTATAAAAATGCTACTTTATTTCGCACGTTCGGTTTGGTCGTAGTTTTATTTTTATATTTAATAAAAGTTATAGTCCATTATTTTCAAATTCTTAAAAAGAAAAACAAAACGTATTATTTTATAAAGTATAACTGTATAAGAACAGATTACGATACTGTTATTGCCTGTTATTGTTAGCACAGCACTACAAATATAAAGCGCTGACATAACCTTTTAATAGCGCAGTATAGATTTAGAAAAATATTGTTTACCAAGTTATTCGACACTCAGTTTGGCACAAAATTATAACATTCATTGATTATTGATATAATAATGTTGTTTTAATGCTCATCAATTGTTAAAACGGTAAACAACCACCAAAAATATTTTTATCGTAACTGCAACGCCATTACAAAGTTACGTCGTCAGTTCAATCGCGACGTGTCAGGAACGCATTCTCTGAACGGCCGAACTATAGTAGTATAGTTGTAGCACGAACGGATCGGCTCGACCGGGGTTGGACCACGCTCTCAGAGAATACCAGTGTGAAATAGCAGCTAAACGCTGCTATGTTTCGTAAGGTTGGGTGTAGAGAACCGGAGACCGTTTTACTGGAAAAGAGGCATTCCATCTTAGTCCTCTCGTGTGACAACGCAGCTACATTTTGATTCATAATCGAGGATAGATTTAGGTGTCTATGGACGACAGCAACCACTTACCATCAGGTGGACTGTGTGCTCGTTTGTCATCCTAATTCTATAAAAAAAGTCCACGTCTACTATGCACTTATACACGCGACTTATGCTTCCTCTACACGTCGATAGATGAATCAGCACGAGCTGTCCACACATCTAGTTCGTTCAATCTGTGTTAATTCTCGACAGACGCAACTCGCATGCACGCAGCATTTTATAAATGAATGTTGACACCGTAGCTGCTGCTGTTATTTATTTATTTAGTACTTTTAACTACTACTTGAGTGTGCATCACAGTAGAGTTATTAAAAAGAAATAAAGTTCGCAACTCCGATAGCACTGATGCGTCGCCAGATGTGTGAACAGACGCCGTGCGCTCGCGCTGAAACCCTTTGTTGTTTGTAGCGAACAGGAGAACGATCGCTACGTACTAAAGCATAGCCCGCCTGTCCTTGAAAATTGTAGAATGTATAGCGGCGCTGACGTCGGTGAGTAGTGACTGCGAAGTTAGCTGTTTATGAGTACAAGTAGGTGAAGTTAGTTGAATAATGTACAAATTTTCATTTCATTTTTAATGAGAAAATTTTCATGCTCCGTAATTTTGTAATTTTTGACAAAAAGAAACATTGAAAAATGGAGAAATATTTTATTGTGCGTGGATGTGCAAGTGGTTTAGCATCTGATCGGAAAAATAGACTGAAAATGACTTTTATTGACAGAACTTTGCGATCGCAGCGCCTCACTGATGGTGTCCATATTTCTGGGACACTATTTTCTACGGTGATCGTTCTCTTTTTCTCTAACCTTCATGGTCTACACGTCGTCGGACGCGTCCGTAGATGACGTCGGCTGACGCAACTGTCGACGTGTGGAAGTGGTTTCACACTTAAGTCGTCTGATCTAAAGCAATTGCAGTGATCTAAGTACATTCATTACTTCCATGAAATACTTCGTTCTGATCATATGTTCTCTTTTACTCAATGATACCACATGTAACCTCACACCATTACATATAAATATTAAAAGTGTATCAAAAATATCCATCCAAGTTTGATACGACTTTTTTAATTCTCTTGCCAATGTTAGGGATTACGGCATTATCTCCAACATTCGGAGAGATCTGTATCTAACATCAAACTGCTTACAGACTGAAGATTAAATACCTACAATTTGATGATGAAAAATTAACTTATAGCTTTTTTTATAGTTTTTAAAATGTAGATAGGGCAAGGAATACATATATTTAATTGGACTCACTGACTACTTCACACGTCAATTTTTATAACAACGTTACGACGCGTAGCCATTTAAAGATTATTATTTAACTTATTTTATGGCATAATAAATTAAATAAAATATTTTGCATAATGCTATAGTACGGATAGAGGAATCTGTATTGCTTTGTAATACTCCTCTTAAGCTAGAATAATTAAAACATTTTTTATTAATTTCTTCAAATATTTAATGAGTCAAAAGCATAGAATACTTTTAACTACTAAATAATACATACATAATAGAACGGGGGAGTGGGCGGAGCCTGTGTAGCCACTAAAATGTTACTAACACGTCAATTCACACGTATAAATGTCAACACGAGATGTGTTTTGATATAACAATTGTTTCCAAATTTCGCATGCAAATTTTTAGAAAATGCCAAATTGCAAACTATTTGCAAATTAATATGTATTAAAATCTGTCTGTCGACACAGCGTATCGGGTTTGTAGTAGTGATAATACGACGTAATTGCTTGTATGTGTGCTCCCGGCGACGCCTATCCTCGTACAAAAATAAGGTTGACAGCCATTCTATTGTGTATTATAGTATTCTATGGTCAAAAGTATCCGAATTCAGAATTTTTCAATCCTTTAAAAATTCACCATTCTGAAAATATTAACTTCTAAAAAGTTATTGGATTTTTTTTTTAATTTTCCATTTTTGGAATTTCCAAGCTTTTTTGACTGTATAATAGATATTGGTCTAGCCCACAACAGATTTTATCGTATGAATAGATTGTTCTCTCATCGACAGCCACCACAGCAGAACAATGTGACGACGAATAAACAGGCCGCGCAACAACAACCGGTACTGCAACAACAGAAACCGCAACCGCAGCAGCAACAGAGCCAGCAACCGCAACAAACTGCCGGTAAACAATAATAATCCTGTATAATTCTGTAAATAATAATCAGTTAACAACATGATTGATAAATTATATCATAGCATTGACTAGAGAAGAAAGAAAGGACATGACATAACTACGAAAAAAACGTGTATACCTAAACTGAGTCTGGCACAAAGATGGCGCCTTGAAGTAGTGCTGCGCACTATATTTAATATCGATAATGTGGTGCTTATTTGTAAAATATAATTCGTTTTTTTGTGTTTTTATATATGTAACTATCTATTATTAATGTTACAATTATTTCCCGGGAATTACTAAACAAGAAATACTAATAAAAGAATTTTTGTTTGTTTTTTAGACAATAAATTAGGCTCAGTGATCATATTCACACTAATCAAACTATAATAAATGCAAAAGTTGTAATGTTTGTTTGTTCATCAATCACGCCAAAAGTAACACCAATTTGAATGTAATAATTTGTTACACATAGTTTATTACCTGAATTAACATATAGGATACTTTTATCCCGATTTAGAGGTCCCGAGGAATAGAATAAGAAATTTCGTAATAATCGAATTCCACGAGAGAAACATATGAAAATAACACACTCACCTCACTAAAGTCGCAATGACAACTGATATAGTAGTCATTGACTGTGACAAACATGGCACCCGGCCGCAGCGAAAAAATTGTTGCCATATTCGGTAATGATAAAACTACTGTTGTCCTTTTTTACATACGAATATACTCATAAGTAAAAAGAGACGCTGATATTTCGTTACATTCCTACAACTCTACGATCTTTATGTAATGTCCTTTCTTTCTTCCCTAGTCAAAGCAATGAATATTTTTATATTTGAAATTACTACTTATTGTATTGTGTCAAAATTTAGTCAGTGTCCATTTTAAGTAGAATTAAACATTAGTTATAAAAAATGAGATCATCTTCACTTTCACTTTTTAACCTCCTTTCAAATTCGTTTACTGTGGCAGAGGTTCATGTTTAACCGTTAACTGCTACTGTTTGATGAAGAAGCTCTGATATGAACTATAACGACTCTAAATATTAATAATATTTCCAATAATTTGAGCTCATCAAAAGTGCACTTCTGAACATAATAGACCTGCCCTTTAATACTGTTGCTACTTGGCAGAAACAGAAAGGCAACTGCAGTTTGTTTTTTATTATTGAATTTTTATCAGGAAGATGCTGCTGCCATTCTCCTGTTTCACCTTTGTCACCTTTTACGGCACCCGAGTGACCGATAGTCATAAAACAATTAAATTGTTTTTTTTTTTATAGGAGCAGAATCAAAAGCCGGTGGAAGCAAGCGGTACAGCAGTTTGCGTCAAAGGCCGCTCGCCGAGCCTTACTCGCCACAATTAAATTGTTTTTTTTATAGGAGAGAATCAAAGCGTGGAAGAAGCGTACAGCAGTTTGCGTCAGCCTGCCGAGCCTTACTCGCCACAACAGCCACAACAACAACAATCGCAACAACAACCGGCGCAACAACCGCAACCACAACAACAACCACAACAACAACCCCAACAACTACCACAGCAGCCGCAGCAGCAACAACAACAACAACAGACTCAACAGCAACAGCATAGATATCACGGAGGTGATTAACTTATTACTATAATAAACAATGTTGCATTTTGTAGTCCAGCATTGCCCTCTCCTAAACTCAAAGTATGAAGTATAATTACCATGTCTAGTTTTTTTTTTGAAAGTAATATAAACGACGAAGGATTTCATAACTTCTTCTGATGGTAAGTGGATGCTGTGGCTTATAGATGCCTACATCTTTCATTGATTGAGAATCAAAATGCAGATGCGATCCATGAGTACAAATATGGAATACCTCGGTACCAGTAAAAAGAGTCTTCGGTTCATTATCACGTTGTTGAAATAATTAATTTTAAGATCGCCGGGATCGATTGGGAAAGGTACATTCTAGGTCAATCCGGTTCATTCAATTTTGCAACATTCCTCTCTCGTTCGAAAATGCGAGAGCAATCTAGATTAATTGTAGGTCCAAAGGAGTAAAGACTGTAGTTATGGATTTAAGGTTAAATCTTGCTTGTATTAAAAGTCTTAATAAATCTTTTGTCTATTCATCTAGCCTCACATTTTGACTTTACATAGAATGTTAATCTTTATGATTTAGATATATTTAGGCAAATGTTGGGTGTTTTTTTTTACAGAATATGCAGGTAATACACCGCCACAGACTCAGCATCAAGGCAGTCCGGTGCCCCAGATCCATCCACAGCAGCTAATAATAAATCAGGTAATCTAGTTCTTGTAGATATATATATATATATATATATATATATATATATATATATATATATATACACTCACGCCTGTTACCCAGAGGGGTAGGCAGAGACTACAGACTTCCATCTTCCATCTGGCACGATGGCACGATCCTGACACACCTCTCTCGCCTCCTTCACATGCATATAGATACGCATACATGCTCGTCGGTTAAGGCCTCCTAATTTGGCCCGTTTTCAATAAATCGCCAATTTGGTCGATAAATTTTCGCCTAGGACGTCCCCTTCGTCCTTTCCGACTCTGCCATTCACTTCTGCAACATAAATTTTTGTTGTCACTCTTTCCTCATTCATTCTTTCCACATGACCAAACCACCGAAGCATTCCTTTCTTAATCCTGGTCACAACATCATCTTGCAAACCACACTCTTCTCTTATTACACAATTTCTCACCCTGTCATTTAGATTCAGCCCTAATATACTCCTTAACGACCGCATTTCTACTGCGTTCATTCTACTCTCGTGCTTTTTCTGCCACACCCAACTTTCACTACCATACGTTAAAGTATATATATATATATACACTTGTATGATATATATATATATATATATATATATATATATATATATATATATATATATATATATATATATCTTGCAGTTATGGCGCTGAGGTCGCAGGTTCGAATTCCTCAATGTATAATTATTTGTATGACCTACAAATAATTGTTTCGGTTCTGGATGTTTGTCTTTGAGCAATTTATTTATTTAAATTGCCTCCATGATACAGTAAAATATCCTAGTATGGGGGTGGCATTTTTCTATGACCACAAACTTGAGGTTATCAGGTTATAAAATATATTATTATATTGGAAACTGCAACATTGAACCTATGGATGTACTTGTTCTTATATTATATATTTTACTATCTATTCATTCTCTGAACGTCAGTTTTCTCTTGAAATAACATCATAATGCTGCTGCGCTACCAATTACTTGTAACTGAGGCTTAATCTTATCTTTAGGGATGACAATAATTTTATTTCCCAATCGGGCATGGATGTAGGTACCTTGAACACATCATTCAGGTGAATTTTGTGCTTGTTTGTTTGTCATCATAACTAGTTTAAAAAAAAATCTCAACATCTTTGTAACCCAGACTCGTGGTTGTACTCTTTTCCTGCCTGGGAGTCTGTGGTAGGCTCCTTCTTATACTTAGTCAGGTCATAAGTTCTGTCAAAAAGTTTTTATAAAATTAATGATACACTTTTTGATAATTATATAGAAATTATATATGAAATGAAAGGTAATTTAATTTAGAATACAATTTTATTTACATTATTTAAAATGCCCTCCCCTATTTTGAATACATGCCCTTAATCGACGCGGCCAATCATGAATCGCAGCAGGCACTACACTCATATCTATTTCTGCCACTGCTTTAGCCAAAGATGCTCGGAGACATTCCGATTTCTGATGAGCTTTAGCGCAGACTTTCTCCTCCAAATGTTGCCATATTTCGTAATCCAGTGGGCTTAAATCTGTACCAGAAGAGGGCCAGTCTTCATGTCCGATAAAGTCAATTGCATGGGCGGTCAACCAGTTTTGCGTGCTGCGTGCCATATGAGCTGGTGCAGAGTCCTGTTGGAATATCCAATGTCTGTTTTTGAGCATTGTTCAAGAAAGAGGTTCCGCTATATTTGTTAGGACGGTATTTGGTACACCTCGGCACTGGTTTTTACACCTATTTTTTACAGAAAAACACGTCAGTTAAGCCTGAATATGAGACTCCAAGTCAAACCATGAGTGACGAAGAATAATGTGCTCGTTGAACCCTCGGAATACGCGTGCTGGCTTCTTCACTGCTGTGGGCATACACCTTATCATTTTGTTTATTATAATTTTCTTAAAAAATTTTTCATCCGAGAACAAAAATTCGCGGCATTTTTTTCCCGCGCACCGCCGTAACAAAGCGCGGGATCTATCCAGCCTAATTTTTTTCAAACTTTTTAAAAAAATGTCCAGTCTTCTTACAATAAGCTTGTAGTCCTAGGTCTTCATTGATCACTCTTATGACCGTGGTTCTGCTTAGGCCCATCTGAAGAGCTAAGATTTTTTGTTTACGAATATCATTTCGTTGGATTCGCGCCTTACTGCTTTGATGATCGCGGGTGTCCAAACTGTACGAGGTCAGCCGGTCCTCTTACGATCTTCGAAGCTTGAATCTTTAGTAAATCGTTTGATAGTGCGATAAACAAATCGTAAAGTTATTTTGATTTTTTGTAGAATATTGAAAATCTCTTTTGGCGCGTAACTACAACGGTGCAACGCGATAACCGCTACTCTAACTTCTTTATTCGACCACTCCATACTTGAAAATGAAATGAAATTTTCGGCAAGCGTAAACGTAATATTTTTAAAATTGTTGAAGTGCATCTAGCCAATTAAAATTTCTGAATAATCAAGATAAATATTACACTCTCTTCCTTGGGTGATTGCCAATTTCGCCAGCTTATCATCCTCCTCATTGCCCTGTAAACCGATGTGAGACGGTACCCACTACAATACTAACTCACGGTTTTTACATTGAAGTTTCAATATTTCATTTAATATCGAATATTCTATCGATACACCTCTGAGACCAGACGCATCGAGCAATATGTTCAAAAGCACTCTTCTATCAGTTAGAATGACTGTTTTTTGAAAATTTGTTGTACCAGCATGTAACAGGGCATCATTTATAGCAATTAATAATTTTACTTTTATTACTCAGCAATGAGTCGAAATAAGCGGCACCTACACCATATTTATCTTTGGATCCATCACAGAAAATTTTGTGCCATCCGAAATAATTACCATTTAATTCATTTATTACATTTGAGTTTAAAGTATTTATCTCCTGACATCTTTTAGCACCCTTGATACAATTTAAGTCAACTTTCAATAGGTATTCTTGTAGTCTGCAGTGTAATACAAATTATTCTGGTTTACGATATTTTACTTTATTCATACACAAACTAGTTGTAAAATAACCACACTACAACGATGAACTGAATAAAATAAAAGAGATATTTGATACTGAGATCTCCCGTCCGAGGTTTGCCAAGCATGATACTTGAAAATGAATGAAAATTAATGTCTTTTTTATTTTCGGCAAGCGTAAACGTAATATTTTTAAAATTGTTGAAGTGCATCTAGCCAGTATTCAAAATTTTTAATTAATAAGGTTTTGACAGAACTTATGACCCGACTAAGTATAATATATCTGCTGCCAAGTAGAAGTGCCTACTGCTGTGTACTGGTCTGAAGTATATCCAGCCAGTGTAATTATACGGAAACAGAAACAGAAACTTTTTTATTCAAAATAGATTATAAATAATACTACTATTGAAAGTCACTTTTTTCATTTACCACTGGTTCGCAAAAAAAAAACCTCTGTCGTGGGAAGAACCAGCAAGAAACCCAGCGGCACTATTTTTTTACGTATACCATATGCTGTGAGACATTCCATCTTGGTTCTTAGAGGGTGATAATGCATCTTTAAACTTCCTTGTTTGAAGTTGGCTGCAGGTGTCCTTGAGCAGCTGTTGCCACTTACAATCAGGTGCACTATTTTTCAATTAAAAGAAACGGTTCCCATGGGCCTTACAAACAAAATAAAGCCTACTTACCGCCAGATAGATTGTTAGCTTCTTTGGCACCCATATTATAAAAAGGTTATCATTTGTTTTTCACCAACATTAAAAGGAGGAGGTGTTCAATTCAATTTTATGTTTTTTTATGTGTGTTACCTCGTAACATTTCTCTGGGTGGACCGATTGTGATGATTCTTTTTTTATATGAAAGCTGGTGCTTCTCGTGTGGTAATATATAAATTTGATCAAGATCTGATTAGTAGTTTTTGAGTTATCTTTAATAATGTTATTTAATGACTGAATACATTGATTCGGTTGTATTGAAGTTGGTTGTACAAAGTTTTTAATTTTACCACATGTATAGGTGCATCGTAACACTCCAGTGAACCAGCCGCATGGACCTTCGCCACCTCATCAAGCCTTACAGCAGCAGCAACATTCGCAACAGGTACTTGAAATATGGTATTTATTAGAGCATACTCTATTTGACTGTGTACTGGCGGGTGTAAGAATATCCATTACCCCACATCATCCCGTGGCTGTCCTAAGAGGTGACGGAGGGAAACAAATCAGTACACGGGTAGCAGCATCTTCTTAATAACAACTAAAAATAAAAAAAACTGCAGTGGCCAACTGGTCTGCCAAGTGCTACTATGGCAACATCTCCCGTATGAAACAATCTGAGGGAGGCCTTTGTTAAATAATGGGCTTTTAATAGGCTATTATGCTAACGATTCTATTTGAGCAATAACAGCTCGAAACTTGCAGTAAAGGGTTCTAGTAAAACGCATGGTAATGGATTTCAAACAATCAAGATGATGTGGATGGAGGATATTCGAGTTCTGTCGCAGTGTACGATGGTGAAATTTAGCATTTTTAATCCCAAAAAATCCTCAGAGCACTCCTCATTGTATATGCAATAGAAGATGCATAAAGGTGCTATCTTTTCGCAAAGCCGATGGATGTTTTTTATAGGATAGGGTGACAAACGAGCATGCAGTCTACCTGATGGTTAGTGGTTGCTGTGGTCCATGACATCTTCATCTATTCTCGATTACGAATCAAAATGCGTTGTCATCCGTGAGGACTAAGATGAAATGCCTCGTTTCCAGGGAAAAGGGTCACCGGTTCTCTACACTTACCATACCAAACACAGCAGCATTAAGCTATTATTTTACGCTGGTATTCTGTGAGAGTGTGGTCCTTCCCCGGTCGAGTCGAACCATTCGTGCTACAACTATACTACTAATATAATTGCAGCATGGCTCTACCACATATACGAAACCATGGATGAAGATAATCGGAAAAAAGATCTTTAACGACTCTCTGTTGAATGCGGTCAAGTGGAAGGAAGCTGGCTCGATGAGAACATATTTCTTTTGGATGTGAAGCCGCATCTCTACCCTTTTAATATTGCAAGCGATGGGTCGCCGTGAAATACCAACAGGGGCAGTGTCAAACGTATTTACGACTACTACTAATGTTAATTCATTCATTTGCTAAGCGTGACGTTTAAGGCAAATCTTCACTACAATGGACGAGGTTGGGCATAAGCCTTAGAATCTTACTGCCGGTAAAGAATACCATGATACTTTAGAAAGAGGAGTTAACAAATAGTGGCCTTAACAATAATAGACATGTGTTAATCGTGAATAATTCACGATTGACACATGTATTGATGATTGCAATTACATTTTTTAATGTACCGGATCAAACGTTTGGCACGACCTACGACCAAAGAGTAAGTAATGTCCGACGACCGACATTATCGAGCGGGTCTCAGATCACAGTGTACTGAAACTCGAAATGATCCATTTGAATGATCGATCAAAACGACCCAGTTTGTAAAACTTGAATGATCGGGTCTCTAGAAATGAATGAATGACACATGTCTAATGTAGATTAATTCATTTATTATATCTTTCCGCAGGTTAGACTGGGCATAATGGAGCAACCGCCACAAATGGTATCCCATCCCCATCACTCCATACACAACATACCTCCGCAACACTCTATCGGTAATTATTATTCTTAAATTTGTTTTACTATACTGATGTTGAACACTCGCTACTCGCGGTGCCATGAATCATCGGTGCGCTAGGGACAGACGCATGCGGTTAGAACTTATCGATAACAGCTTATTGATTCCTAGAAGGATGAAAAATAATGTGCGCTGGCGCGCTGCAATTTCTTAATAAGTTCGGGTAATTTAATAATTATTACACTGCAAGGGTTATTGTTGAAATTATCGAATATTTTTCTTTTTATTTTTTCATATTAAACACATCGACACGACGTGGTGCGTCACTATGCCTGCCGTAATAACTAATTTACACTTCGACAAGTACAGTAGCCTGTTTAGTCACAGGGCTGTTGACAGTAAACGGTCAAGTAGACAGTAGCGTTCAAATGTGTTCGTGGCGAGTTTAGTTAAAAAAGTATAATTTTGAGGGTCGAACGCGAACACGTTACGTCCTGTCAACTTATGCATTGAACTAAACTTGGGGGTGGCGGGCAACACTTCGATCTTAACTCGTCGAAAATAGACCGGCCCGCTATCCCATTCAACTCGATTGTTAACTTGCTACTTAACTCACAAATTGCCGTTCAAACGAGATTTTATACTTAACTCGCCAGGTTCGCAAGTTAACTCACTACTGTACTTGTCGAAGTGTAAATCGGCCATAAGGCGCGTAGGTGTGAAAGAGCGCGGCAGACGGCTTCCTAATGATTTCTTATATTTACGCTATTAATACACATTTAATTTAAACTAGTTTTTACGGATTTTATCGCTTATATTAAGTTTTATATATTCCCGACGTTTCGAGCACTTTACAGCAGCCATGGTCACGGGGAGGACAGGTATTCGGCGTCCCAACGTCAGTTAGCCAGGGCTACTTCCAGATTAAAATTATTAATTTTTGTTCCGATCTACGCACGGTAATTCAAAACGTCGGGAATACAAAATAAGTAAATATACGCGACGAAATCCGTAAAAACTAGTTTTATTTAAAAAGCGGCGACCTATTTCCCCGTTTTTGCACCGCGGGCAGCGAGTCTTTAACATTAGTGTAACCAAGTCATGTTTCTTCCACATTGTGGAGAGTTAATGTTAGCTATAACATTATTGTGACACTACATTTCCATAGTCCTGTTCCGTTCAGAAGATTATAAACGTCAGAATCTTCACTGGTTTTCAGTTCATTTTATTTTTTCAGACATGGTTAAATTTTATTTATTATAATAAAGTAATTTAAGAGGACTATTCAACAACACGCAAAATTACAAGGTTTCCTCGTCGAAATTATATGTTTTTCGTTCATTGCTTGAAATAAAATTACTTTTTAAAAATAGTTTGTTTTACGTTACTTATTTATTTATTTAGTAATACTCACTCTCCCGATGCATGTTTAGACCAAAACTCTGAGAGCTATGATTTGGGGGCTCTAGTTTGTATATTCTATTGAATGTCGATCATCAAAAATATTTTTATCTCACAAATATGCTGTACTTTAATAATGATATAATACACATTTTTGTTATATGCCTTTCACGTAAGAGAAAAAAATCCAAGTAATTCAATTAACAGCCCTCTTACATTTCGGCATTACGCAAATTTGGATATTTTACGCTCCAGCGGGCGATGAATGACGCGAGCGATACTGTATAATTTCTTTTCTTAATTTGTGGTCTATCAAATCTGATGTAATACCATTACATCAGATTTGATAGACCACAAATCCTCGTGAAAGAACATCGATTCCTACCAAAGATGATACGTGAGGCTATTGAAATTAAAAAAACACCCTAATTTCAATAGAGAAGGAGGCTGGGTACTACCACCTGCTTGGGATCCTATAATTAATAAAATTAAAACTAAACCATAGCATACCACTGCAAGACTTCAAAACACTATTAGTTCATTCTGCATAGATCGGACCAAAGACAATAATTAAAAACCTGAAGGTACTCCGGGTTAACTTTACCATCTGGACGTCAGTCGCCCCCAGTCTCCCGTAACCATGGGTGCTGGAAAGCACTCGAAACGTTGGATATTAAAAATAAAATAAATAAAACGCGATAAAATCCGTAAAAGTAGTTTTAATCAAAATCAGCAAACTTTTAACAAAATGATAACAATACAATTAGTAACTTCTAAAATGTTTTAGGATCTCTTAGGAACTCGTAACTGAATTATAACACACATTTCGCATATAATACTTTTTAAATGTTAATATCTAATTTTTATTCAGGACAACTGCAACCTACTCAAGCATACGCACCACCTGCAATGATGCCGGCTCAGTTTATGCAGGTAGTTAATTCATTATATATACTTAATATTAATATACTTTCATGCTGCGGCAAAGATTACGAAATTTTTATTTACTTTCCTTACCTGAATGACCAAAAGCGAAAACTTAATATTTATGTTCGAATGTGACATGCTTTATTATGGCGAAGTTTGTTGTGTGGTTATGGTGTAAGTGGTTTATCAGTCACCCTATTTGTCCCGTGTATGTCGTAAGAGACGATGAAGGGGCGGGCCAGAGATCTCTTTAAGTTTCTAATAGATAATAATAATAATGTCCTCCAGACCGAATTTCGGTCACGGCGGCCTGCCTCAACGGAGGCTAGCCATCGGCGCAGGAGAGGATTATAGTGCCCAAGTGTATGCGCAAGCACAAGTGCACTCTATTGCCTCACTCTCATAATCCGATGGGACGGTAAACCGACACGACCGGAGAGAGATCAGGCGCAGGACCAACGGCTTTACGTGCTTTCCGAGGCACGGGGGTGAGACAACTTCCTGACTCCGGGCAACTACTGAGAATTTCTTGACGGAAAAACTCAATAATTAGTATTTTTTTTGACCCGACCCGGGATTCGAACCCAGGACCTCATGATCAGCAGTCGCACTACTACAAACACTAGACCAACGAGGCAGTCAACTCACAAAGTTCTAATAGATAACAGTATAGTATACCATGTATAGCACCAGTTAATGAAAATCATAAGTTACTTTCAATAGGTTTTTTTTAATTTAGGGACTTATTTTTTTTAACATGTCAGTCCCATTGTACCTTATAACTAAATAACATACAACAATTTCTTAAATTATTTACACAGAATATCAACTAAGTTATATACCATTTGAGCAGCATTAGACAATAGTTCAGACAGAATGATTTGATATTCCCCTAGGTTACAAATTTTAATATCAGTTTTGGCAACTAATAGTTTCCCTTCATGATGATTTTTGGAACATTCCGCGAGCAAGTGTTGTCAACATCTTCTATTGTTTTGCATGTGTCGCAATTTGGAGATTGTTTCTTTTTCATCATGAAAGCAAACTTGTTACACGGAATGTGTCCGGAACGAAGTCGCATTGCTAATACAATATATTTTCTATTCAACAGACATTTATTAAACCAAGGCACTTTCGGAGGCTGACTCTGGATGGTTTTATACAAAATCCCTTTTTCTTGCGATGTTTTATCAAAATATTCTTTCCAAATTGTATAACATTTCTCTTTATATTTAATTAAAATTTCTGAATAATCAGGATAAATATTACACTCTCTTCCTTGGGTGATTGCCAATTTCGCCAGCTTATCATCCTCATTGCCCTGTAAACCGATGTGAGACGGTACCCACTACAATACTAACTCACGGTTTTTACATTGAAGTTTCAATATTTCATTTAATATCGAATATTCTATCGATACACCTCTGAGACCAGACGCATCGAGCAATATGTTTAAAAGCACTCTTGCTATCAGTTATAATGACTGTTTTTTGAAAATTTGTTGTACCAGCATGTAATAGGGCATCATTTATAGCAATTAATTCAGCTGACATTATCGTAAAATTATTAGGAATTTTAATTTTACTTTTATTACTCAGCAATGAGTCGAAATAAGCGGCACCTACACCATATTTATCTTTGGATCCATCACAGAAAATTTTGTGCCATCCGAAATAATTACCATTTAATTCATTTATTACATTTGACTTTAAAGTATTTATCTTCTGACATCTTTTAGCACCCTTGATACAATTTAAGTCAACTTTCAATAGGTATTCTTGTAGTCTGCAGTGTAATACAAATTATTCTGGTTTACGCTATTTTACTTTATTCATACACAAACTAGTTGTAAAATAACCACACTAGAACGATGAGCTGAATAAAATAAAAGAGATATTTGATACTGAGATCTCCCGTCCGAGATTTGCCAAGCATGATAACTAAGGCAGGCTTTTTTTCGTGTTCACATTTTGCTCTGTGCACACAAACCCAAAATATTTTTATATCTTAATTTTATGAATTTGTTGTTTTTCAGCAAGGAGGCAGCGGTGCGGTGTATAGCGGTCCCACCATGTTCGCACAACCACCGGCCGCGTATCCTCATCAAATTTACCCACATCACAATTATGTGAGTATCACATCCGTGTCCGATCTTATAAGTGGCTTAAAAGCATCCATACTCCATTAAATAGCCAACCCCAAGTACTAAACAATATTCATCATTGTCATCACAGGACATTACAAGTCCACTGCTGAACAAAAACCTCCTCAAAGATTGCAACAACACATGTTTCCTTGTTTATAATTTAATGACACATTACAATATAGCTCACTCCATAGGATACTAAGAAACTTAGTGCTTCATCATGCAACCAACAGTTAAGGAAGCTTCGCAGTTCTTAAGTCATTAATGGTAAAACATACTGTTTACAACTACCGTTTTACACAAAAAATGTAACTTCTGTTATTCAAGGATTAAAAAAATTCTTACACTGCCAATTGTGGTAGCGATGCTCTAGAAATGAAAAAGTAGATGAAAAAATAAAATAATTACGTTATAAATATCGATATATCGCTATGCATTATGTAAGGGCCAAAATTTTATTACAGGACGTTTTAAAGACGAAAAAAAAAAACAACGACAACAGCACATGAAAGCTTTTGTTGCTATTAAAATATCTTCTATGTCTTGTCTACTAAAAAATGTATCGAGATTGATACGAATTGGATACTATAAAATAAATATCGAATATCGATACATTGATAAAAATGTCGACGAAAAATATCGATAATTTTATAAGAAAATATCGATATATCGATGTTTTTTACCAAAGCCTAAATTGTGTATTTTTTCACTTGCCCAACCCTGATAGTGGCATTGTAAGAGAATCCACGTACTTTATGGTAGTCATAAACACTAGGGTGTACCTGACAGGTTCACCTGTACAGTTACTGTTAAGTTCAAATCGGAGCGTGTATGTTGCATAACAGCTATGTTTATGTCCTCTACTCAGCTAAAGCTTACCTAACGGATGTAACTGTACAGGCAAACCTAATAGGATAACCCAAGCGTGTATGGCTACATTAAGTGAAGCCGTCCTGGTGGCAGAAAAAATTGTAGAGCCGACCAGGGAAGGACCACGCTCTTACAGAATACCAGCGTAAAATAGCAGCTTAATGCTGCTGTGTTTCGTATGGTGAGTATAGAGAACCGGAGACTGTTTTTAAAGGAAACAAGGCATTCCATCTTAATCCTCAGGGGTGACAATGCATCTGCGTTTTGATTCTTAATCGAGGATAAATGTAGATATCTACGGGCCACAGCATCCACCAACCATCCGGCGGACTGTGTGCTTGTTAGTCACCCTTATTCTATATAAAAAAAGATACTCTCATTGTAACTGTGTAAATGGCGACGTTAATTGCCATAAAAACACGTCTTTTTGCTTTCTTGTTCTGTGGTATTTCTTGTGGTGATTGGATATTCCAATTTGTGACAGGCAACTCAAGCGGGTGGCGTGACGTATTACAACTGTGCGGAGCAGGAGCCCCCTCCACAGCAGCCTCGCGCGCAGAGACGCCCCACCGCAGCCATACCCATAGTCCGACCAGCCGCTCCGGAGAGGTACCATTACTAATGTTTTGTACTATTTTTTTTCATACATAAGCACATACGAGGACTATAATTCACATGGGAATGCAGAGATTGGGCCAGATGGACTTCCATTTCACACGGATCCTGACACCTCTTTCTCTTCTTTCGCATCCATACTGTGTAGTGAGCTTGTAGTGGCGGTGTAAGAATATCCATTACCCCATATCGTTCTGTGGGTATCGTAAGTGTCACAGAGGGAAACAGATCAGGAGGTGGTCAGCAAGAACTAAAACATAAAAAATTGTGGTTGGCCCTACACCTTTCGAGCGTGGTAACTATGGCAAATATCCCACCTATGATTCAATCTATGGTGGAGGCCTATATATTTTAGCGAGCATATTTTTTTTATAAATAAAACGTTACCCCGTTATCCCGTTACACTAGGATTTTCTCCGGTATCTTGGGGGCAGTTTACAAACATAAATTGCACAAGGACAAACATCCAGACCCGGAACAATTATTTGTAGGCCATACAAATACTTGTTCCGTGCGAGATTCGAACCCGCGGCCACCAGCGCAGCCACTCATTGCTAAGCCACTGCGCCACGGAGCCGTTTATTTATTTTATTGAAATGCTAGATTCAGAATAATACTTTTGTGTTCACGGTTCATTTCTAAATAAGTATTATTTCAAAAATAATTGTTTTTATTCGTCAAATGTCAATTAAAACCAATTGGTGTGACGTCACAATATGGCGCCCGTTCAGTCCTGTTTTAGAGAACCGGAGACCTTTTTTCCTGGAAATGAGGTATTCCATCTCAGTCCTTAGGGGTGACAATGTAGATCATTTTGATTCTTAACTGAGGATAAATGTAGGAGATTATGGGCCACAACATCTACTTACCATCAGATAGACTGTGTGCTCGTTTGCCACCCTTATTCTATAAAAAAATATTTGAATTGCATAGTACCCTTAATTCATAACACAAGTTCATTCATTAAAACTTTGTTCACCCTAGATGGAAGTTTATCAGACATCTAGGCAAATAATTACCAATTTCCCATTTAAATGTGAAGAAAGGTTATTTAAATACTTAATTAATTAATTAACTCAAAATACTTCAGAAGGTTAATTAATTAACTCAAAATACTTCAGAAGAATTCAGAAGCTATGAATAATATGTAAATTATTTTCTTTAAGTCCGTTTCTATTAATTTTTTAAATTTAATTATTATAGACTGCCTCGTTGGTCTAGTGGTTGTAGTAGTGCGACTGCTGATCATGAGGTTCTGGGATCGAATCCCGGGTCGGGCCAAATAATCAATTATTGAGTTTTTTTGTCAAGAAATTCTCAGTAGCTGCCCGGATTCAGGAAGTTGGCGGTTCGCGCCCCCGTGCCTCGGAAAGCACGTAAAGCCGTTGGTCCTGCGCCTGATCTCTCTCCGGTCGTGCAGGTTCACCGTCGCATCGGATTATGAGAGTGAGAGAATAGAGAGTGCACCTGTGCTTGCGCATACACGTGGGCACTATAATCCTGTCCTGCGCCGATGGCTAGCCTCCGTTGAGGCTGGCCGTCATGGCCAAAATTCGGTCTGGAGGATATTATTATAGAATGAACATTTTTCAAATCAATTGTCAGTATTTATTTGTTGTATTCACAGGCCGGCTAACTCGACAGAGAAGGACAATATAGACAGAATCGTTGAAAATATGTTTGTGAGGAAACCTTGGCCAGCACAAGGAGCCGGTGAGTGGAGATATATGTTCAAACTATTATTTCTCTTTTCTTTTTCTTTAAAAAAAATAAGTTATCCTTACATTAGGATTTTCTTCTGTATCGTGGATGTAGTTAACAAAAAAACGACGGGTTGCACTCCGCGAGTGCCGGCAGAAGTGAAAAGTTGAATATTAACATTGTGCATTTTTGATATTTTGGAATGGTTAGGGAATAATTTTGCACGAATTGCTTTAATTATCAGTATAAAAGTACTATCATTTATGTGGTAGAATACAATATTTATTTATTGCGCTATCGTACACAACTAAACGACACAGCAGAAGCAGGCTACATTTTCGCCGCGCGGTAGAAAGGGAGGGGGATACTTCCTCTCCTACGCCGCGCCGGCTGTCTCTTTTTCTCCATCCGTCTTACGCATTTTCGATCAGGGTCACGTGTCCTGACGCGAGTTTAACATTTTTTACCCATTACTAAAAAAGTGTACAACGCCGCGAAAGAAGTTTTCACTTCAAAATAAATTGCACAAGGACAAACATTCAGACCTGGAACAAATTATAGGCTATACAAATACTTGTTACGTGCGGGATTAGAACCTACGGTGAGTTGTAAAGCTGGGGGGCATTTCAACTCACTGCTAATCTACTGCACCACGGAGCCAATGATCGCTCTCGATTGTTATGAAGTGGCGGTGTAAGAATATCCACTACAGTATATCGTCCCGTGGGTGCCATAAAAGGTGACAGAGAGAAACATACCAGGAATTGGGCAGCAACGTCTTCCTAATAACAACTAAAAAATAAAAATCCTGGCTACTTTGGCAAATAATAAAACCATGGCCCTATAGGGCACTTTTTATAGCCTCTAAAAGTAACTGATATTTTTATAAATATTAACCCGTAAGTTTCCACTGTTGGATATGGCATATTGCTGATTGCAATTCTAGACGTCTGGCATCTTCGACGCTGCTACCAGTCGCCTGGTTCTCTCAAAACGCTGTCACAACGCAAAGGCAAAGGGGATTAATTCATTCATTACAGCCCTTCCCAAGTCCACTGCTGAACATGTCTCCCCTAAGGAATGCCACAAAGCACTGAGCCACGTGCATCCATCGATTTCCTGCATGTTTTATTTTTAGACCTAAAATAAATGAAATATTACTAAACCGCTATTAATGACGTAATGAAGTAACACCCACACTCCTCCCGCCCCCGCAGTATACTTATAATACATAGCAGCACTTGTATGAAAAAAAAAAAAAAGATTCAAAGTCAATTTTAATTTAATAAAAGGGATACGTTTTGGACACTAAGCATTTTGTTTCCACAAAACTTAAATGTTTTACTAATAAAAAATTCCTTTCCACCTCAAGATTTACTGTGGGCGAAATTACATCACACTTATAAAATGCGTGCGTGGCTCAATTCACAGTTGCATTAGAAGATTTGCAACCGATATATAAAAAAACAGCAGCTTACAATGCAGAGGAAGATCGATTTTAAGTTTGGTTTTATTTCTGTCCGTACCATTCCTTTTGTAAGTTGTTAGTTTTTTGTAATTAGGTTGAGTTATTCATGTGTTATATCATTCTATTTTTGGCGATTTTGACTTATAAAGATTTCCTTTTTAAGTGGATACTACTACCACTACTAACTAAAATACTTACTAATTAAAATACATTTTAGAATAAGTAAGAATTTGATTAAATTAATAATAATTGATTAAAACTAGTTTTACGGATTTTATCGCGGTTAATTTTTGATTATTTTTAATTCCCGACGTTTCGGGTGCTTTCCAGCACCCATGGTCACGGGGGACTGAGTCTTGAGTCTGAGAGAAAAATTAAACGCGATAAAATCTGTAAAAGTAGTTTTAATCAATGTGTAATGTTCGCGTAAATATAAGAAATCATTATTTAATAGTAATCATTGGATATACTTTTTGAAATATTATAACTTTAGTAATATATAGTTTAAAGGTTTAAAATTTCATTGCACTGGTAGTACAGAGTGGGACAGTAAGGGCGGACGTTTTTGAAACGGTTAGTACTTCCCCCTCGAATGGCCGTAGGGGTGGGGTTGGTATCGTTAGGGTCAAAGGGTCTTAGCATTTGTTGATCAGTCAAAGCCATGGACCTGTGGTTGTTGGAACACTATGTTTTCGCGTACGAAAGCTTCATCCGAAATAACGAGTCTGTCACGGCAGTTCAACATGAATTCCGTCGCCAGTTCAACATTTAATTCAATGTTAAGACCCCATGAACCTAACAGTACCAGCCCGATCAGCCATTCGGGGGGGGGGGGGGGGTTGAGTGCGAGCCGTTTCAAAAACGTCCGCCTTCACTGCACCACCCTATGTGTATGCTGAGTAGTTATTTTATTAGATTGTAGCTTAGAAATATTATTTCCGCATACATTAATTATGAGAAGTATACGTTATTTTATAACGTTAGAGATTAAGAGTTTTCTAATATAACTAAATTTATTCTGTTCGGAAATTCGAATTATTTGCGAACAGAATAAATTTAGTGATAAGAAAGAAGCATAAATACCAAGTAAATTATTATTAAAACACAAGAACCAGTCTGCAGTGATCTAACTAAAGCCATGGTGGTAGCTCAGGGTATGTTACAAAAAAATAGTTTCGGGTCATGAATTTTGTGTGTTTAATGAGTTTTTACGTGGTAGACCCATGTTGCAGCTATATTATGGTTTTGACACTAATAGGTTGGTTCGAATGGGAAAGAACCACGCTCTCACAGAATACCAGCGTAAAATAGTAACTCAATGCTGCTCTCAATTCTCAATGCTCGTATGGCGAGTGTAGAGAACAGGAGACCCATTTTACTGATAACGAGGTATTCCATCTTAGTCTTCAGGCGTTGTTGTATCGGCATTTTGATTCTTAACCCCTCAGTCACCTTAAAATTCCCATGCGTTCGCATGCGTCCGTCAAATCCCGAGCGGTCGCATTCGACCGCAGCCACCCACAGCTCTTTAAACCATTAACACTTATATTTAGAGACTACTTTTCTAGGAAGAAGTTTGGCATTATAGAATCTATACAAAAGTCTCTATATAAAAGTCATGGTTTACTTCATTACAAAAAGATTATTGTATTTTGATAACAAAAACAAAACATACCAAGCGAATGTCGGCAGCGTGAATATCATAATTATTTCAATATATATTACTCGAAATTATTTACGTAAAAAGATAAATTATATTCACACAAAAACTTTCATTACAATTTTATAATAAAATACTATACTAAAACACTAATAAAACACTAGAAAAATCCAAAAATCAACACAATAACATTCACGCGAAAATGCCGTATTATTCCCCCAGAGGATAGAAAATTTCATATTGATTCTATAATGCCAAACTTCTTCATAGAAAAGTAGTCTCTAAATATATGTTTTAATGGTTTAAAGTGCGCGGTCGAAATCGAACGCTTGAATTTTGACGGAATAGCGCCGCGGTCGAATTCGACCGCTTAGAGATTGAAGAGTTAATTGAGGATAGATGTAGATGTGTATGAATAAATCTGAGAACACCGCCGTTCGTGACAGTATTTTTGTTCGGATGGCGGTATATATATGAAAACTGATCGACAGCGCTTTTTCATATTGTATAATTCAAGTGATATATTATATCTGTTCTCCAACACGCATTGGGGCAGCGCTGCGGACACTTCCTTGTCCTATAACCCTCTCAGAAATGAGAGGAGGCCTGTGCCCAGCAGTGGGACATATATAAGCTGTAACTTTATTATTTATGAATAAATCAATAAATTCGATATTCGGAAACTTCACAGAAGCGTCAAAAGAGAAGTCACAAGAGAGCAGAAGTTCGCAAGAGCCGCAGAGCAAAGAGTCGTCACAACCCAACAGCCTGACATCTAGCTCCATATCAACAGACTCGAAGCCAGCGGAGAGCACGCAGAGAGAAGCAGAAGACTGCAAGTCAGAGAAGGAAGTGCCAGAGAGCGAAGCAACGGTGCAACAAGAGAGCATATCAACAGATGCCTGACCGGTAAGGATAAAACTAAACGAGTGTTATGAGACTAGTTGCTGTAGCAAAAGGTAATTTATTGCTATTCGAGGGTGTTCACATATTTTTTATGACGTCACAATACTTTTCATTCTCGATTGTTAAATTTAAATTCTAATGTGTAAGTAATACAGTCGAATATAACTTTACACTTTAAAAAGTATTTGGTGAAATGATTATTTTGTTCCTACAATGCTGTTTATAGAGATTAGTTTGCTTTTAACATTTAGTTTAGGTAGAATTCAGTGAGTTGAACAAAGATAGAATTTTATTTTGTTCACTTTTATTTATAGATATATGAGGGGTGATACAAATTGTCTGTATTTATGCACAAAGGAACCACCCAGTAAACGCGCACTTGTGAGATTTCAAAGGATTTATAAAAACATTTTTATATATATATAAACTTTCTAGATAATTAAGAAAATTTGCATGTGGTTCCTTTTAACATTCAGTAATTGATAGGTTTTCTCATATACAAAAAAGAACCACAACCAAGGAATTCTAAAACTGTATTTATACTATCGTAAAGGAATTCTAAAAATGTATTTATATTATCGTATATAAAGTTTTAAATCACAAAAAAAAAATAATACATAAAGACAGCGTTTTGTCGACGTTATCATCAAATTGGATTTCGAAATGCACCGTGTCTAGAGCTATTTCATCATCACAAATGAGGCTATTATAAAAACTCTGTGCATCGAGTGGAATGAGATGTAGTATGGACTGATGAATGTCGGCTGGCTTCGCTGGTGATACTGGCTTTCCTGATGGCCACAGGGGAACTAAATATTCCATCAAGATGACGGTTGGTCTGCCGCGAACAGGATCTCTCCCTATATTTACTTCCACAGAACCAAGGAAATCCGTTTTAAAATAAATTGCAATACAATACAATACAATATATTTATTTGCATTCCATAATGTAGAAATTAATAATATTCAATTTTCACAATATGGACCCTGTCGCGTATAGCAAATTAGAACAGAGGAGTTCATTATAATTACTATATTATTCATTATATTTATATTATTCCTTATTATTATACTATCATTATTCGTGTTATTCATTCATTTATTTATAGTTTTCATTATCACTATTACATTTGTCATTCAGGTATTCATATAAAGTATAATAACATTTATTGATTAGAAACACTTTTAATTGTCTTATAAAATATGATCATTTGTTTCGTTTTTTAATGAGTTTGGTAGTTTATTATAGACAGTTATTGACATTATGTAAGGGCCTGAGGAAAAGAGCTTCATTTTAGAAGTTGGTAGCAATAATCTATTTCCGTGTCTTAAACTATAAGCCGTTTTTTTAGTTTCCCTTTTTACGTAGAAATTAGGGTATTTTCGCACAAATTTGCATAATTCCAATATATAAATACAAATTAAGGTAAGAAGTTTAAGTTTTTTAAAATGAGGACGACAACTTTCAGTTCTTTATATGTTACACATAATGCGAATTAGTTTTTTCTGTAAGATGAAGATGGTGGTTGCATCTGTACTGTACTGTACCCACAGGATAAAAAGGTACGGTACCTTAGCCACGCCTGTGCATAGGCATTGTAAGTAATTAACGCGGTCTGGAGGTCAGTTGTCTTTTTTATTTCACTTAGGGGCATATACAAAGCTAGACAATTTGTTACTAATTTTCTGAACGTGAGATTTCCAGTTGATGTGACTATCCAAAACTATGCAGAGTAGAGTGTGCTCATTTACTGTCTCGATTTTTGTATTTTTGTAAGAAAAATTAATTTTTATCGGCGTTTTTTGATAGGGGTAAAAAGGCAAAATTTTTGTGTTTGGTGAGTCCCTTTTCAGGTTCATATATTTCCCAAGTTTGTAGCCAATTAATACATTCTTTATTAACACCACGTTTTCTGTTTATAATCATTTTTTCAACCTTAGAAGTTCCCATAAAATCAGATTTTGCTATAACTGTAAGCGGGTTCTTGTTCTTGCAGTTTTTCATAACCTGCACATAATCATTGGGAGTGTACAGTCTCTGACATTTCTTCATTGTCGTTTCAATGCAGGAAAAATCTCTTCTCATCTCTTCGGTTGAACATCGATGTTTTTGTAGTTCTAAAATAGCTTATTGTAATGTCTATTTTCCTTTCTTTCCATTCTAGATAGACCACCATACTTTCGGCCTTTCTTTGGTCTTCCTTTCGTAACTATTTCGTCATTAATCCTCACAGTATCCTCATAAGAACATGGTAAATGGTGGTTTTATAGGTCGGCTCGACTGGGGAAGGATCACACTTTCACAGAATACCAGCGTAAAATAGTAGCTTAATGCTGCTGTGTTTCGTATCGTGAGTGTAGAGAACCGGAGACCCTTTTTACTGGAAACGAGGCATTCCATCGTAGTCCTCACGGGTGACTATGCATCTGCATTTTGATTTGTAATCGAGGATAGATGTGGATGTCTATGGGCCACAGCAACCACTTACCATCAGGGTGGACTGTGTGCTCGTTTGTCACCATATCCTATAAAAAAAACAAGTCATGTCATTTGGTACCTTTGAGCGATGATGGATTTCAAAACGTTATACGCATTATGGAATCACACACTAGTGGTTCTACTGTTTTATAATATTTATTTACATATGAAAGAACCGAATGCTTGTGGTTTCATTTAGCAAAAAAGATAAGGCATTAAATTATGAATTTATTTTACGCGGAACGATACCACAAAAACTTGGTACCATTTGGTGTATTAAAAATAATTGTTAATAATAGAAAATTGTGTAATGTATTTGTGGATCTATTTTGTATAAAATTACCTGGCAGTAATATCGTTTATTTTTTGAACAATCTAGTCCCGTGCTGTAGTTCGGTTTTGCTTTATATGTAATGTTTGTTGGTGCTGTTGGTTCTGTTCTGCATTTAGAATACCTTGTTTTCAAGGGAAAAATCGTGTGGTTCTTTTTTGTATAAGAATTTAGACCACTTTTAAATAAGCATTCTTCAAAATAACTAAAATCCAAAATTTGTCATGTGGTTCCATTTTGCATAATTACGGATAATTGACAGTTACTATGTTCAGACCAGTAAATTAAAAACCTTTCAACAAGTGTTTTTTTTTAACATCGTTATGTCAATTAATCGTATAGTCATGTCACTAAGAATTGGCCTACTGCTATTAATTTGGTATTCATAGGCACGGAATAAGTTTATCCACCACGAAATATATAGGCCTCTCAATGTTATAAGTCTTTTACTGTGTAGTAGTTATTTTCAGGTCATAGTATGGTACGCCACTAGGGAGGAAAATATGACATCGTGACCCGCGTGGTGTTTTCACCCCAGACGAATGCGAGGGTGATAAGAACGCAGGTTGCGATGTCATACTTTTCTCTCGTAGTGCGTATACTATTTTTTATTAATATAATTTCAAGTAATATAATTTATTCTCAAAGTATCATGACATATACTTTTCACGTTTAAAAACTATAGAGCTAGAAATTTGACGCATGCGTACTAAAGTAATAAGTCATTGAATCAGGAAACAATGTGGCACTTTCGTCCCTGAAAATAGAGTCGAAATACGAACTTTCGATTAAGGTATGATAAAAAAGTAATATTTTAAGATGTAGTACCGTTTGTACGTTACATAAAATTTACATTCAACATATTTTACACGTTATTGTACGTAACCCAAAAGCGTCCAAACTGTTTTTCCTAGACTTTGACATTTTTTATTTGGTGTAAAATAACTTAATTTGAGTGATGGCTTTGTAATAACGTATAATAATTGTTTCGGGTCTATCCTTGTGCACACAAGGTATGTAAACATCCTACAAATATCCTACTGGTGGGTGACGTTAGCTCAAATAAGAAAATAATCTTTTATTAATAAGTAATGTAGAAGAACAACATCTAGAATACATAACTATGAGAAAACATAAAACATCTATCTTTTCTCAAGTCTTTTAGATCTTTTTACGTTGGTAGGCTACAATGTTATATAAGATTTTTCCTTCAAACCTAAATCAAAGAATTCATAACGAAATTTTGACACTTGACTGTCTCACAATAACAGGATGGTGCTACAGTTGCCAGTAAATGAAATTAGTTGTCTACAGAAGGTTAAGGGATTTAATTTTCTGATCTTCAAATACAAACGTTGGGCGATAGCACGCAACCCTGTGGAACACCAGCATTCATTCATATGTTATTGGTTCTTGGTTTTTTCCACATAAATACAATAAAGATTTTCTCCCATTCACAACATATTAAAAAAGCGGAAAATGTGTGACCACCCTCGTTAAATCATGTAGAAGTGTTTTTGTCAATAACTATTTGGCTGTGTACAAGTTCTATGGACTATTGTATTATAATAATCAATTATTCCTAAGATTCAATTTAATCAAAAATGTTTCAGATGATCTGTCTTGTTAGTTTATTGTTGTCATGTTCTCTATGATTGGTATTCTTAGTTTTCCACGAATAATATGTTTGGCGTTATGACGGTACGTTTTAACACATGTCAGGTTTTTGCCAGAATTACGTTGTTTCATTTTGTGATTTGTATGAAAAATTATCAGAACTGTATGCAAATATTATGTTTTTTTTTCTCTCCTGTCTTTTATCGAGAGACTCTTTGAACAAAATCAGTGTTGCAATGTTGTGTCAAGGTTGCAATTAAGTTATTAAAATTATAATATATATACCATAGGTGTATCGAGTTATAAAATATAGGTAAAGTTGAATATGTATGTGAAAGGTGTAAAAATAAGTAATTTGTAAGCAGGCATCTGTAAATTGAATCTGTTGTTTTGTAGTGTGTACCGAAAAGTAATTATAAGAATAGGAAATTTAGCCAACTACTAATGCCTACATCAGACACTAAAAACACCAATAAACTATATAGAAGGACTAATAAATTACATTATTTCGTCAACACCATACCATATCTTGTTTATACGGGGTTTTATATATATATATATATATATATATATATATATATTATATTAACATGTAACAAAAACCATGTAGTTCCCGTTAACTGCATTGTCAGAATCAGTATCCAAGCGTATAGAAATATTTTATTAAAAAAACACATTTAAAAAAAATAATTTTAATAAAAAAAATTATTTGCAAACTGTATGTGGTTTTATTTCCTCTAACTAACACGAGTATCGGTAATGCGGGGTCTTTAACAATCGTCTTACTCGTCGGCCAATGCAGAGATAATAAAACCACTAACAATTTGCAAATAATTTTTTATGTTTTAAAAAAAAATTATACGCTTGGATACTGATATTGATAACGCACTTAACGGGAACCACAGGGTTTTTGTTACATGTTGTATATATATATATATAAATATATATATATATATATATAAATATGTAGCTGTGCGTGACAGTCACGCGAGTTGAGTGCTTTTGCCCCCACCCAACAGTGCCTAATGTGCCTAAAGAGGTTTTCACTTCCAAAACGTGAATGAAATAATAAGAATTAGCATTCTGTGTCAGTCAGTGTTGCTAGAGATAAATTAAAATTTGACGTTTTGTTTTACTGCTTCATTTTTTTTTAAATTCGCTATTCTATTTTTTGTCTGTTATTTATTTATCTAATGCGAGGATCTCAAAATGCTTTGGTGTTTTGTTTCTTACTCAGCTTTTGCTAATTTTACGTGTTCATATATTTCTGTCGCATTTAAGTAGAAAGATTTAAACCATCGTAGTGTAGTAAGACAATGGGTGCATTTGGCAGAAAAAAGCGCTAGCAAGCGCTTGTAAGCAAAATGGCGATCGTAAGCGGTAAACGCTTACAAATCGTAAGTAGCTATTTTCCTCTAGGACACGAAGTTAGTTTTAACCGGGGAACCTAACCTAATTTAAATATATGTTTGTAAAGTATTCATATTAAAAAACTTACTAATCATGAATTTTTAATAACATGTATATGTTTATTCATGTCGTTATATAAATTAAAACTAATATTGCACAAAACAACTTATAAACTCTACTTCAAAACAAAGTAAATAAGAAAAATGGCGGATTGTGTCAGCGCTACTGAAGTTAGCAAACGTGTCCTGGCCGAAAACTGTTTAGTTTCGCCATTTTGCTTACAAGCGCTTGCTAGCGCTTTTTTCTTCCAAACGCACCCATTATATTATAATAATGGAATAATATCATGGCGTAGTGCTTTGAACCTGGGACCCTCAAAGCACAAACTACTAAATCGTTTCGTATATCTAGTGGGTATTCCAACAAATGCAATATACTTACTATCTGACTTGTATCGACAAACGTACTTAAGAAAATTTATGACGCAGTCGGTTTCACATTAATTCAACTGTTTATAATTATTTAATTGAGCATAAATTCTGTGACTAAATAAAAATGCTTAGTAAAACATCTAAAGAAGTTCTTGTTTTTTTTATCACATTTTTAAAGAGGGTAGTTGACACTTTTCACTCATTTAAAATACATTTTTTGAGATGGAAACTTAACTTGTTTTAAAGAAATTCTATGGAAGTACCAGAAAATTACGTCTTAGTTTTGTTTTTAAATTAAATGTCTTTATATTTTGAATATTTAGATTTTCTTTATTTGAAAATGTTAAACCTAAAATAATCCAATACCAGAAATAATCTAAACCAACAAATTGGACAAAATAATAATCCAGAGGCTCCTTTTTTCAGTTTATTTCCAAGTATGAAAGTTTCAGAAAAATAACAAGTAATCCCAAAATTAACACTCAATTTCAAAATGATACACAAAACATGATATATTAGGGCTACTGTTACCACAAAATTTCATTAATCTTTCAAAACTATATGTTTTTGTGTTGACAACACGGTCCAATTGATATGTTTATTATGATGGTGTCGACCCAGTTATTGATATTTTTAACATAAATCAGCATATCACCCCTATAGCTCATAAAGTTCAATTTTCCCTCAAATTTGTTTTATTGTTATGAAGTAAAAGTGAGGTGAAAGTTCCCTAGAGTGCAGGTAACTTTTTTTTACAAAAAGTATGTTATATTAAAACTTGCTAATTATTTATATTTATTCGAATAATATGAAAGCGGTTAGCGTGATCTGGTCAAGTCGACAGTAAAGACCACAAAATTTAGTAAAAAGAAGTTAAAATTAATTTAAACACATTAAAATCCATAACATTATTTTTATTTCATAAACTTAGGACGTATCAGATCCAATTAATTGAGATTAAAGGCACAATATTTATTTATGAGCAAAATTATAACTACGTTTCCTACACTTGGCGCAGCTTTTTTCCCAGCAATTCTAATCAAGAAGCGATAAAAACTTGATTAACGTTTATTATTGGAACATTGTATCAACTTCTGCATGTTCTTTTGACAACTTGAATACCATATATTTTTATTATAGTAGAAAAAGAGAAGTATTCTATTGTTGTTTTTGACTAGTCTTTATTTAAGTGTAACGGAGTGATCCGAAAACATATTTAAGTGGAAATATCAAAATCAATGTTAACTAGCGATTTTTTCCAATTGGTAATAAAGTTCTGTTGTATTGTATGAAAATATTTCAAAAATTATTTTGTATAAAAATAAGAAAAATTACAAAAAAAAATGAATGCTTTTGTAAACTAAGCAGGTTATTTATTATAATAAGTAAATCTTCTAAAACTAAAATGCTTGTGTTTTATTCCAAATACCTAGTACCTGAAATCTCTCTCTATTCTGCAGTTATATTATGGCTGTAGCACAAATAGGTTGGCTGGACTGGGATAGGAAAACATTCTTTATATTAAGTAAATCTTCTAAAACTAAAATGCTTGTGTTTTATTCCAAATACCTAGTACCTGAAATCTCTCTCTATTCTGCAGTTATATTATGGCTGTAGCACGAATAGGTTGGCTCGACTGGGATAGGAAAACATTCTCACAGAATACCAGCGTAAAATAAGTTAATGTTGCTGCTGTTTCTTATAGTGAGTGTAAAGAACTGGAATTTTTTTTTTGGTAACGAAGCATTCTTAGTCTTCAGGGGCGACAAGCTACATTTGATTTTGAATCGTGGATAGATGTGGATGTCTATGGGCCACAGCATCCACTTACCATCAGGTGGACTGTGTGCTCGTTTGTCACTCTTATTCTGTGAAAAACAAAATAAAATGTTATGAAAATGAAATCATTAAAAAATAAAATGTCGTATGTGTACGTGAAATCAGGAATTAAAAAAATCGTAAATATATGGAATATTTAATATCACAAGTCACGTTTGTTTATGGTTGCCTTACAAACAGTATTTACATTTTGCATTTTAATTGACAAAATATCTGTATAAAAACATAAGTTATCAATTTATTATATTTTTATATGTTAGGAATATCACTAGGTATCTTTTGATATTGCCTATCACCTTATCAGTGTTGCAACTACATAAAAATATACCTACAAAATATTTACACAATAATTTAGTCCTATTTAGTGTATTACATTACATCTGTCCATTCGGTTATTGACTAGACTTAAATCTAATGGAAAGTAATAAATATTTTTATGGCAATATTAAAAATTACGTCATTACCACTTAAAATACGGCTACTCATCTACAAAAGACTAATAATAGGCGTTTTTTTAAATTATATAATCATTCACATACCTCGCCAAAGACACTAAATTACTATAAAATAATTATAATAAATAAAATTATATAGTTTACTAACACAGTATTTAAAAACACTTTACTATAGTCAACCAACCAACTCTAAGAGATACATTTTGACAGCTGTCAGACTTATTGCACCAGGCATGCCAACCAAAAAATTGGAACGTACAATATTCGATTCTTAAAAAAATCGATATCGATTATTTAGAGTTGGTAATCATTTACAGTTTGGTTTTAATAATACCAAAATAAATTTAAAACAGGTAATTTAAAACCCAAGATTTATCAGTTTCTACGTATTTGTTGTTACTGCTTATTGTTAGAGGCTCAGTTATAAAAATTTAAGATTAACCGGATTAGAAAAATTTATTCAATGACTTTCAGTACAACTAATTTAGCTGTCGTTGTTTAGATTAATTATTATTTGATTTTCAATAATGCAGTCAAAATTAATGTCTCTTAATGATTTCTTATATTTACGCGAACACTACACAATGATTAAAACTACTTTTACGGATTTTATCGCGTATAATTATAATTATTTTTATTTTTAATTCCCGAAGTTTCGGGTGCTTTCCAGCACCCATGGTTACGGGGGACTGAGGTGACTGACGTCCCGATGTCTTTGTTAAACCCGGAGTACCTTCAGCTTTTTTTTAAATTATTATTTATGGTCCGATCTATGCAAAATGAACTATGTCCTGAGGTCTTGCAGTGGTATGCTTGGGTTTAGTTTTAATTTTATCGATTATAGGGTCCCAAGCAGGTGGTAGTACCTAGCCTCCTTCTCTACTAAAATTAGGACGTTTTTTAATTTTAATAGCCTCACGTATCATCCTTGGTAGGAACCGGTGTTCCCGTTCGTTCAACGCTCCGGGAAGTCTGCAGTTTGTGATCATATCCTAGACGGCCCGAACCATTACATCAGATTTGATGGACCACAAATCCTCGCGAAAGAACACCGATTCCTAGCAAGGATGATACGTGAGGCTGTTGAAATTAAAAAAAAACATCCCAATTTCAATAGAGAAGGAGGCTGGGTACTACCACCTGCTTGGGACCCTACAATCAAGACAAAATAAGACCTCAAGACATAGTTCATTTTGCATAGATCGGACCATAAACCATAATTAAATAATAAATAATAACCCTTTTTATACGGTTTTTGTTTAATTGAATATTTAAACTTGGTAATAGAGAGACCTTGTATATTTTCTGGGACTTTGTTGTAATAGCGTATACATTGCCCCAAGAATGAATTACTGACTCTGTGGAGTCGAGAAACTGGTAGCAGCAGCTTGTGCTAGTTCCTAGTGTTAACAAAGTGTATGTCACTTTTTTTTACTAAAACTACCTTTATTTTTGTGAACATACATCAAATTTTCATAGATATACTGAGAGGCCAAAGTTAATATATTTATATCTTTAAATTTTTCTTTAAGAGACTCTCTCGGTTTAAGATTGTAAATAGCTCTAATGGCCCTCTTCTGCAAAAAAATTCTGAATACATATAGAAGAAACAGTCCAAAAAGTTAAAGCGAAGTCACAAAATAAGAAGACATACACAAAATTACGCACAGTAAGCTTGCGTAATGGCGGGATATCGAAATTACGTAGTAGTTTTTTCAGCGCGGCCCTATATACGAGTTTTTTTGCCTACACAAATTTACGTTGACAAATTAAAAAAAACTTGTTTTATTCATGATTCATGTAATTTAAGGAATTTTAAAAGAAAAAATTAAATTAAACAAATAATACATTAAAAAATTAATGATTCGATTATTTAAATATTTTTACCGATTATTTGAATATTTGCCGATTATTCGCATAACAATGAATTTTAATCATTCAAACACTACGGTAATGTACATAGCGACATATCATTGAAATAACGTCAAGTAAAAAAAGTTGATACTGGTTATTTTTTAATATTTTGCTTTGTTTGAAAGATTCAAATTTAAATTAGTGATAAAAACCTATACACGTTGTAATGAAATATAGATAACTTCATAATTCTTCGGATTTGCGTAAAATGTTATTTTAAATAATGTGAGTACGCTTATGCAAAGTTATTGCGGAATGATTATTGTGAAACGTCAAAAGATATTTCTTAGATTTGGTTGACTATAATTACATTTTAATAATAATTACATGTTACTAACACTATGTATGTATTGAGGCCTAAAATAAATATATTTTATTTAAGAAAGATATGAGCGAACATTAATAAATATATCGTGTTTTAACTTAACCAACTTGAATTCACACTTAATTGGTTACTAAAATTATTTTGAGCTATAATTTCCTTACTAAAAATTCCGTAATAAAACTGTTTTAAAAAAATATATTTAATAGATAAATGCTATTTTAATTAAGAGGATATAGTAAGTCAGCTCAAATTCTAATTTCGCCCCCACTTTCCCGTGTGTCGTAAGCTATGTACCGACATGTTTGTAATCACTAATACTGTAAGAAGATAGGTCGTTATATACTTATTTCATTACGTTTATCATATTTATGCCTGTTTCTTAACGCCAACCCAGTCGCTTCTTATTTTTATCACGGTTATTTCCCATTTTAATTTTACGTCGTCCTGTTGCGTAATGTGTATTCTGATCGTAAGCGACACAACTTCTCCCTTCAAAAGCCGGAGCGATACTAACGAGGCAACAGGAATCAAGCTTCAAGACGCCGATAGTTTAGGTAATTTCTTTTTTACAGTGAAAATAATGGTATTTTAAATAAAGTAAATAACATAAGCACCGCTTTATAGTTAGTTTAGTTAGTATGCAAAGTTTCATGATCTTATTTAAAGTATTTTATGAATAACAGCGGTTTATTGTTCAGTTTGGAGGTAACTTTGGAATTTTTTTCTATCGAGAAAATTTTACGGATTCGTGTTTTCGTCTAACATAGTCCTTAACATTAATCCTCAACTTTACCATGTATTTATTTCAAAATTAATGCTGCTATACTTTCGGCATAACGGAGGATCTTGCTAAGCCATTTGAGGTTATATTTCCCCTTAAAGTAGCAAGTCTAATTTCATTTCATACAATATTTCACTCCTGGTGTAGGCACTCATTTCTGAGAGGTCTTTAGTTTTTGGAAGAGTCTGTCGCATGTTCTTAAAATATTTCTCCAATACAAGTTTCCTCACAATTTAGTTCTTCACCACCGAGCACTCGATAAATTATCAGAACTTAAAATTGCGATTGACGATTTTGGAATAGAAGTGCGCTTGCTCTTGCTCTATGAAATATAGCGAACGTGTCTCACAGTTCTACGCCACCATAGATTTTAGCTTCCATCGTTTCTTAGCTACCACAGCTTCTCAACTACCACAGCTTCTTAGCTACCACAAATCAAGCAAGGTAGATAAACTACTTCGGCCATAAGTACGATAATATATTTTAATTTATCTCCATCCATACTATGCTTTCAACATTTTTTAACGTCATACTACAAAGTATACGCCATGAAGTTCAAAAACTGTTTTAAACTTAATATTAAAATGAGCAGACAATCGTTTTAAAAAATAGGCGATAAATTTTCACCACATTTATACTTTAAAAGTAAAGGAACACAGACGATCATACGTGATTTGTTTCAACTACCTTCTCTGGATTTTTTCTCTTCCTTCCTTCTAGATCTGCGTAAATGTCTTCCAAGCTTCTCATTTTTGTCTCTGGAACGCAGAAGATGAGGTAGAACACGTTCGCAATGCAGATGAAGCTGAATAACCAGAAGGTATAGTGATATCCTATCCAAGAGTTTAAAGGTGCGAAGAGTTTTAGCAGAGCGAAGTCTGTTCCGAGGGATATAGCCATAATGAGGGTAGCCACTGTCCCTCGGAGCTGGAAGAAAATATATATAAGTTAAAAATATGTTTTGTTCATTTGCAGTGCGGTGTCACTGAAGGAGATTTCCTCACCTCATTTTGTAAAAGCTATTTCTGATGTTAAGAAAGATTTCATTTCCTTCAAATAACTTCCCGTATATACGTTTATTGTGCATGGTAATAGAGCCATGCTACAGCTTTGTTATGGATGCAGCACGAATGGATTTGTTTGACCGTGGAAGGACCACGTTTTAATAGACTACCAGCGTAAAAAAACCAGCTTAATTGCTGCTACGTTTCATACGAGTGTGAGCCGTGGTAGCTCAGATGGTTAACGCTCGCTGTAAATATAACAGAACGCGAGTAACCCGGGTTCGATCCCCACCGGCACCAATGAAATTGTTAATTGCAATTTTAAGTGCTGATTTACCACATGCTCGGCGGTGAAGGAAAACATCGTGAGGAAACCTGCATGTCTGAGGAATAAGAAAAAAAATTATTTCGAAGACATGTGAAGTTTGCTAACACGCATTGGGGCAGCGCGGCGGACATTTCCTTGCCCTAAAACCCTCTCAGAAATGAGGGGGAGGCCTGTGCCCAGCAGTGGGACGTATATAGGCTGTAACTTTACTTTACTTCATACGAGTGTAGAGAACCAGAGAGTTTGTACTGGAAACGTTTGCCATTTTAATCCTCATTTTAAACCGGTAGATAAAGCATTTTCATTTTGATTGTACATGATTGACATGTACCATATCAAACATTTTTACGTGGTAGAGCTATGCTGCAGCTATATTAGTAGGTAGTATAGTTGCAGCATGAATGGGTCAGCTCGACCGGGGAAGGACCACGCTCTCACAGAATACCAGTGTACAATAGCAGCTTATGCTGCTGTGTTTCGTATGATGAGTGTAGAGAACCAGAGATCCTTTTTACTGGAAACGAGGCATTCCATCTTAGTCCTCACGGGTGACACGTGTGCGTTTTGATTCGTAACCGAGGATAGATGTAGGTATCTATGGGCCACAGCAATCATTTACCATCAGGTGGACTGTGTGCTCGTTTGTCACCCTTAACTCATCTGCATTTTGATTCATAATTGAGTATAGATTTAGATGTTTATGGGCCATAGCAACCAGTCAGGTGGACTGTGTGCCCGTTTGTCACCCTTATACTATATATAAATAAAAACGCACCTGGAAGTTAAACATCTCGGTCATGATGACGAAGGGCAAAGGCTGGAGGCCGGACGCGTCCGCGAAGATGCACGCGCACAGCGCCGTCACCGGCAGCCAGCCCGGCAGCCGCGCGCCCCCCGCACCCCCTGCGCCCCCCACGCTCTGCAGGTAGAACCACGCGCCCAGCACGCACATCGCGCACCCCGCTACCGCGCTCGTCACCGCCAGCAGCGGCTGCAACAAGCAAGACGGTTTATACGTGGTAGAGCCATGCTGCAGTTATATTAGACGTATAGTTGTAGCACGAATGGGTCGGCTCGACCGGGGAAGGATCACGCTCTCACAGATTACCAGCGTGAAGTGGTAGCTTAATGCTGATGTATTTCGTATGGTGAGTGTAGAGAACCGGAGACCCTTTTTACTGGAAATGAGGCATTCCATCTTAGTCCTCACGGGGGACAACGCATCTGCATTTTGATTCGTAATCGAGGATAGATGTAGATGTCTATGGGCCACAGCAACCACTTACCATCAGGTGGACTGTGGGCTCGTTTGTCTCCCTATACTATAAAAAAAGACGGGGGAATAATAACAATAATTCTGTTGTATTCTGTATTCACATCTGCCTGAGCTTCGCACGGGTGATTCTACAACAGCACCACCTACCGAGCACCAACTATTTCTATAACTTTTGCGGAAGTGCAAGCAATATGCTGACAAAGTTTTATCGCAATCTGATGGCAGCGCATAACATACGAACAAACAATTATTAATTTTAAAAGACAGGCTGGTTATTTATATAACGTAGTCAATAAAAAACTAAACATTTATTCACTGAACTCTAATGAGCTCAAAAAGACAGTCACGGAATCGCTTCCCAAACTTAACTATGATGATGTCGAGGCATTATTAAAAGTTAGTAAATAAACTTTACATACGCACACAAACACACACACACACACACACACACACACACACACACACACACACACACACCCACACACACACACACACACACACAAATAAATATAAGCTTAGTTTCCTTTATTTTTTTTACTTTTTTTGTGTTTACTAAATGTAATTAAAGTAGTTAAATAATAAACAAAAAATGTAATTGTAGCTATAGAAGAGCGGGACATCCTGCCACAAGTATATATTTACTTAAAAGGATGTCTCACTTACTCCCATACCTATGTAATGTGTGATGTTTTAAAAGAAATAAACAATTTTAAATTTTTTATAATTTTAGATAGATGACATGCAATTCATATTGAAAGACACTTTTATTTTTACCACTAGCTCGGAAAAAATCCTTTGTCTTGGGAAAACCAACATGAAACGCAGCGGGATTTTCTTTCCAAAGTAAACCCTTTTTACTAGAAACGCGGCATTCCATCTTAATTTACAGTGTGTTGTAATTAGTTGGACTGTGTGGTCGTTTGTTACTTATATTCTGTATAAAATGGCCGAGTGTGGTTTGTCGCTACTTCTGTCGTCGGTCTAGTTTTTTTTTAAACGAATTGAAAACAGAACTAGCACTACACTTAATTGTGACTTATGTTGTGATTGAAATAACTACTATAGCCCATGTAGAGATGCAGCCAAATTTAAAAAAACAATCCTATAAAAATGCGTTTTCCCCCATATATATATATATATATATATATATATATATATATATATATATATATATATATATATATATATATATATATATATATATATATATGGGGAGTGGGTGTAGCCACTATGCCACAAGACGTCAATTCACACGTACTAGGCTTCACTAAAAGTATCGGGAATGGAATATTTCCACTGTTCCTGTCATATTAAAATCTTTTTAATTGAAAACTCCTTGGTTTTAAAAATCGAATACCATTTATTTATTTCAAAAAAAGGTTCTCGGTCTTGTCACAAGGTTTTGTCAAACTTGTTCAGTCGTTGAGAAATTGGAATTGACTCGCGAAAATGATGATTTATTATGACTTTCGAAGTGGTTTAACACAAAAACAGTGTGTTGACCAGATGATTTCCGAATTTGGTGATGAAACCCCATCCAAAACCACAATTTATCGCTGGTTTGCTGAATTTTAACGTGGACGTGTCAAGCTCAGTGATGATCCCCATCAAGGTCGTCCAAAAACTGCAGTCACCCAAGAAAACGTTGATGTTGTGCGTAAGCTGATTGAGGAAGATCGACATGTGACATACCGCCAATGTTTTCAAAAGGAAGGATAGGCCCATCTAAACATTTTTCTCATAACTTTTTCATAGAAGAAAAAGTAGCGCATCTGTCTTAATACAAATGTCATATCACAACACGACGTAACCAGGGTCGGATTTCGTAGTATAATTATCCTAATTGTTCAATCATTATTCCATAGTTTGTAGTATATAGTATCGTAATAATACTAAACGAAAATACCATAATTTTACCTAACGGTCGACTTGTATTATTATTGGGTCCTTTTACTTTTTAACATTAACCCTACGATATCGAGAATTTCTGTATTGTACATGAGTACCGCGTTTTTTTAATAAAATTAGAATTAGCTCCCTTTCTGGTCAATCGGTGCTCGATCGATGCATTTATGTTGCATCCTTTATACAGCTATAATGAAGGGCTACCATGATAAAAACTCTATGCTCCAGAAGCAATCGGTTTGAAAACAGAATTTTAAAATATTTTATGAATCAGATTTTCAAATTCAATTAAGCCGATATGGTTTCTTTTGTACTCTTTTCGTTTTACCGTTATTGAATATAAAATATTATTATTATTATTAGAATTAATGTATTCAAAATTTAATTTACACTAAGTTTTTTAGACAAATATAAAACAGAAATTAAAAATAAAACCGTCAAATAACGAAACGTATAGATAAACTAGACGCATGACGCCAAAATCCCAGCACATGTGAAAAAGAAACATGAAACGTGATATAATTTTTTTTAAATAGTCATACCATTTTATTTTCCATGTACAATATTTTGAGGGTCTGCAATCGCCAACCCTGGCCTAACCCTGGTTTCTTGGTAACGTAGCACTAAACTATGGTTTCTTTTGTACTCTTGCTTCGTTTTACCGTTATTGAATATAAAATCCCATTATTATTATTATTAGAATTAATGTATTCAAAATTTTACTTCACTAAGTTTTTTAGACAAATATAAAACAAAAATAAAACCGTCAAATAACGAAACGTATAGATAAACTAGACGCATGACGCCAAAATCCCAGCACATGGGAAAAAGAAACATGAAACGTGATATAATTTTTTTTAAATAGTATAATTTTATTTTCCATGTACAATATTTTTGAGGGTCTGAATCCAACCCTGGCCTAATCTTGGTAACGTAACTAAACTAACTGTAAAATAAAACTGTAAAAATGCGTTTATATAATTTTATTCAATTCCATTGTATTATATTTAATTGTAACAAAATTAACATTTTTAATAACCGATGATACGATATCCGATGTTCCTTTTTAATCTTTGTATCGTAATTTTTTTACCACGCAACTAGACATATTTATGACAGGCAAATCTGTCCTGCGCGCGCACCACTGTCGACCGATTCGCGTTGGCCCTAAACTGTTCTGAATCGTTTAACTGTTCTAAATCGCCCTAAATCGTTTCTGAACTCCGTAAAGAGAACTGCAACCGCCGCATCATCCTCCATCACGACAATGCGAGTTCTCACACCGCACACAGAACAAAAGAGTTTTTAGAGCAAGAAGACATAGAATTATTAGACCATCCGCCGTACAGCCCCGACCTAAGTCCTAATGATTTCTATACTTTCCCTAATATAAAGAATAAATTGCGTGGACAGTGATTTTCATCACCTGAAGAAGCTGTGGACGCCTACAAAACGGCCATTTTGGAGACCCCATCTTCCGAATGGAATGGTTGTTTCAATGATTGGTTCCATCGTATGGAAAAATGTGTCAACTTTCGCAGAGAATACTTCGAAAAGCAATGAATACATTTTTAAATAGTAATGTTGTGTCACTTCCTTGATTCCCGAAATTTTCAGTGCCGCCCTCGTATAAGTGTCAACACGAAATGTGTTTTGACGTTACAATCGTTTCTAAATTTCGCATGCAAATTATTTAGAAAATGCCAAATTGCACGCTATTTACAAATAAATTTATATTAAAATCCGTCTGTCAACACAGCGAATCGGGTTTGTAGTAGTGATTAACTGATAATATGACGTTATTGCATGTATGTGTGCTCCCGGCGACGCCGAACCTCGGTACAAAATAATGTTGACAGCCATTCTATTGTGTATTATAGTATTCTACGGTTTTCACTAAAACGGAATTTCTCGCAGATTTTTATTACACTGGCACTCTATATACCCTTCAAGATCTGGAATACAGAGTTTAATTGCAATTTCATCTGTGCTGCCGGAGCTCAAACCCGGGTAGCTCGTGAAATTAGCAGCGAATGCTTAGTCCTTGAGCTATCAGGGCTCTACTAGGTTAGGTTAAGTTAGGATAATTCGGAGTCTGAAGTTCGGACCGAAACACAGCAAGACAGAAATAGGTAAGTAAGATGTACCCGACCAAGACGGACACGGCAGAAAGGATGTTTTACCACTTATAAATATAGTTGAGAGTAAAATGCTATGATAATGATGCACATCGAAAAATGCTCTAATCAAAACACTTACGTTATTTTGTTACGTGGTAGAGCCATGGTGCCATATTATGGTTGCAGCTCGAAAGGGTCAGTTCTACCGGGATGGGACCACGGTCTCAGAATACCCGCGTAAAATTGCAGTTTAATCTGTTGTGTTTCGTATGGTGATAAAGAGAACCGGAGACCCTTTTAACTGGAAAAAAGGCATTCCGTCTCAGTCCCCTGGGTGACAATGTATTTGCATTTCGATTCTTAGTTGAGGTAGTGGACTGTGTGCTTGTTTGTCACCCTTACTCTATAAAAAAGACATACCTTTCTCCCAACACGGTCGACAAGTTGACAAGCCAAAAAGGATCCAAAGATCTGGACTGCAGCGAGCAGAATTGATTGCTTGTTTGGCGACAACGCAATGCTAGTGTTAGGATCCTTCCCGGCTTCCGCGAAAATGTGGCTTGCGTAGACCAGGACAGCTATGCAGCCACAGAACTCTCTTGTGAGGTTCACTATGAGAGCCACCCAGAATGCTTTAACTGTGGTTTTGTCGGAAACTGCAAACAATATATGTATATGTTTTATTTTATTAACTATACGTTGTTATGCCTTATAGATAGACACCTTTATACGTGGTAGAGCCACGCTGCAGCTATATTATGGTTGCAGCTATATTATGGTACCAAGCGTGGCAATGGCAACTATTCGACTATGGCAAATATCCCCCTTATGAAGCAATCTATGGGGACCCTTATGTTCAGCAGTGTTTGACAGACTCAATGAGTGAATGAACGTTGTTAGAATAATTAGTGATTTTGCGTACGTATTTGTATACTCATTTGAATTTTAAGGGGTAGGCAGAGTCCAAAAATGCCAAGCCACTCTGAACATGTTAAGCGGAAAAAATGGGTATAGATGGAAAATTGTGAAAGAAGTCAGTCTATTTAACGTGGTAGAGCTCTCACAGAATACCAGCGTGAAATAACAGCTCAATGTTGCTGTGTTTAGTACGGTGAGTGTAGAGAACCGGAGACCGATTTTATCCCGTTAGTTGCTTTTTACGACACGCTAGGCAAAGTTACACAGTTGGTTCATTATTTTCCGTTTATAAGTCCCATATAAACATGACTATATTAAGTCCTAGACCAATATGGGACAGCATGGTACAATATGATATAATGGTCTGATTTTGTGTATTAAAAGTAGGAAAGGCTGTTCAGGTAGACAGGTGTTCTTCCGGCGATTTAAACCTCGAGTTATTTAACATTACAGCCTCCCACAAGTCCACTACTGAACATAGGCCTCCGCCAAGGTATGCCACAAAGCACGGTCCTGAGCCACCTGCATCCATCGACCTCCTGCATGTTTTACCAGGTCTTCACTCCATCTAGTGGGGGGTCGCCCTACACTTCGCCTACCGGTACGAGGCTGCCACTCGAGAACCCTCCAACGGTTCCCCAACGGTTGTCGGTTCTTCGAGCTATATGGTCGGCCCATTGCCACTTCAGCTTACTAATCCGTTGGGCTATGTCGGTCACTCTGGTTCTATTGCGGATATCCTCATTTCTAAGCTTATCACGCAGAGAAACTCCGAGCATAGCTCTCTCCATAGCTCGCTGAGCGACTTTGAGCGTCCTCATACGGCCAGCAGTGAAGGACCACGTCTCGGTTCCGTAGGTCATCACTGGCAACACGCACTGGTTGTACAACTAAGTTTTCAGGTTTCGAGGTATACCTGACGAGGAGATGCGTCGAAATTTCCCGAACGCTGCCCAGCCGAGTTGAATCAGTCGATTGACCTCTCGGTCGAAGTTGGACTTACCTAGTCGGACTATTTGTCCCAGGTAAACGTACTCGTCAACAACTACGAGCTTAGTGCTCCCAACAACTACCGGCATAGGTGTGACATGGACATTAAACATGATCTTTGTTTTGTCCATTTTCATCTTAAGACCTATCCGTTGGGAGGCACTATTGAGGTCATTGAGCATAGTGCTTAAGTCCTCCAGCGATTCTGCCATAATGACTATATCGTCGGCAAATTGAAGGTGAGTGATGTACTCGCCATTGATGTTAATACCGTATCGTTTCCAGTCCAGTAGCTTGAAAACGTCTTCCAACGCAACACGCAACCCTGTCTTACACCTCTCTGCAGTTGGATAGGTTTTGTACTCTGGTTCTGTACTCGGATAGCCATCGACCATGGTAACGGCGGGGCAGGTGGTGCTAAGAATCTCCGGTGGAGGTTCGGTTGCCATCCACGACGAATAGACCTGGCATCATATAACGCTCGCACCCCGAGGACTGACGAGAAGATACTTGAGCTGGAAGAAGACGTAAACAAGCTGCGCTGGCATATTATTGGATTATCTGAGGTCCGAAGAGAGGGGGAGGACACGGTAATCCTCGAGTCCGGCAACTTGTTCTATCACCGGGAGGGCGACCATCTGTCCCAAGGAGGTGTCGGATTTATCGTCCACAAGTCTCTCGTCAACAACGTTGTGAAGATGGAAGTGTGTCGACGAAGGTCGCGTACCTGATACTCAGAATCACCAAACGGTATTCGCTGAAGGTCATACAGGTTTACGCACCAACCTCGGTACATCCCGATGAATAGGTGGGGGAATTGTATAAGGATATCTCTAAAGCCATTTATTTCTCCAAAACCCACTATACATGGTGTTAATGGGAGACTACAACGCAAAACTAGGCACAAGAGAAAGCGGTGAGCTGAAGTTAGGGAAATTTGGAATAGGGCAACGGAACCGTAGGGGCCAGCAGCTGGCCGACTTTATGGAGAAAGAGGGACTCTTTATGATGAACTCTTTCTTCCAGAAGCGGCCCCACAGGAAGTGGACCTGGTCGAGCCCCGACGGTTCGACAAAAAATGAGATTGACTTTATTATGACGACCATGACGCCAACTGTTCAGTGATGTCCCAGTGATCGCAAGGATGAAAACTGGCAGCGATCACCGAATGGTTAGAGGCACACTGAACCTAAACGTGAAGTTGGAGAGGTCTCGTCTAATGAATTCAACGCTCCGTCCCCCTCGTGGTCTAATCCAGAATCCCGAATCCTTTCAGATCGAGTTACTTAACCGCTTTCAGTGCCTAGAAGATTGCAATGCAGTGGACGATATGAATGACAATCTCGTGGAAACTGTCCATGCTGTTGGAGCTAAGTTTTGCAAGACCCGCCGCCGCCGCCGCCGAAGAACACAAAAACTCTCTGATCACACTCTTAATCTCATGGCTGTTAGACGGGAGATGAGGCTGCAATCGTCATCGGATTTGACAGCATACAGGCAACTGAACAGACAGATCTCCAAATGCATGCGGCGAGACTTGCGCAACTTTAATACTGCTCGTATTGAAGAAGCGCTCGAGTGGAACCAGGGCTCCAAAGTCTTTGCTAGAGATCTGTCTGCCAGTAAGAGCCAACTGTAAAGCTGAAGATGAGTGTGGAGAGGCTGAGATTTTGGTGAGTATGGGAGTATCCGGCCACACGGGACGCAAGAGCAAGTCTTATCCGACACTATTCCGATGATATCCCGGACATCCGTCTGAGCGAGATTAGAATGGCTCTCCAGCACCTTAAAAACGGCAAGTCTCCGGGTGAGGATGGAATTACAGCAGAGCTTCTGAAAGCGGGTGGAAAACCGGTACTTGAAGTCCTTCAGAGGCTCTTTAATTCCGTCCTCCATGGTGGCACTAGTCCGGAAGCGTGGGTCAGAAGTGCGGTGGTCTTGTTCTTCAAGAAAGGTGACAACGCCCTATTCAAGAACTACAGACCGATATCCCTTCTGAGCCGCGTCTACGTGCTGTTTTCGAGAGTCATTACGAATCGTGTCGCACGCAGACTCGACGATTCCAGCCTCCCGAACAAGCCGGTTTCCGAAAAAGCTTTAGTACCATAGACCACATACATACCCTTCGGCAAATTGTACAGAAGTCCGAAGAGTACAATCTGCCGCTTTGCTTGGCGTATGTGGACTATCAAAAAGCCTTTGATTCTGTCGAAATTTGGGCGATGCTACAGTCTCTTCAGCGGTGCCAATTTGACTATCGGTATATCTAAGTGCTGAAGTGTTTGTACAGTAGGGCTAATATATATATATATATATATATATATATATATATATATATATATATATATATATATATATATATATACAACATGTAACAAAAACCCTGTGGTTCCCGTTAACTGCGTTATCAGTATCCAAGCATATAGAAATATTTTTTCAAAAAAATATTTCTATTTAAAAAAAAAAACAAAATTAAAAATATTAATTATAATGATAAATAATTAATTTGCAAATTGTGTGTGGTTTTATTATCCCTGCATTGGCCGTTGGCCGAGAATTAAGAGAATTGTTAAAGACCCCGCAGTACCGATACTCGTGAGTTTAGAGAAAATAAAACCACATACAATTTGCAAATTAATTTTTTTTTCATTAAAATTAATTTTTTTAAATGTGTTTTTTGAAAAAAAAATATTTCTGTACGCTCGGATACTAATTCTGATAACACACTTAACGGGAACCACAGGGCTTTTGTTACATATTATATATATACTAGACATAGATAGGCAGGTACAGGTGTTCCTCTGGCAGTAGTCGAATGGCGGATTTGAACCCACGACGTTTTTGAGTTCGCGATCTGCGCCCTGCCATTAGGCTACTGTCGCTTTGAACCTCGAGTTATTGTGTCCGTTTTAACGCCTTGGGAAACTGGACATTAACATATTTATACTAGACATAGGACTCCCCCATAGATTGTCACATAGGCGTGATTTTACCAACGTCGCATGCTTGGCAAGTCGGCTGCGCATCTCGTTTCATTTCCGCTCTATCGCCTTCTACGACACTCACGGGACGATTTGAGGCACCTAGTAGATATTCTTGCAACGCCGCTACACGGCCTACTAAACGTTACGGTTTTAAATTTAAATTCATGCAATTTTAAATAGTCACACATCGACTGATAGACGCAATTTTGTGCTAAAGTTAGCGGATCGCCTTGATTTTCTCACACCGAATTCCGTGCGAATTTGATACATTCTGACGTTGATGACCCCGCAACTCAATTGACATCTAGAACCCTGTTTGACATGATATAAATACAAGCAACCGAATTAAATGTCGCCCACAAATTGAAAATAATGAAGGGGCTCAAATATCAAGGACGTTGGCGTCTAACGTCGGGAGTCAACTTGCCAATTGGCGCAATAAATATGTTTGTTGAGTCTTTTCGCTAATAATTGCGTACTGTTTGTACACGTGATTCATCCTTCGGGAAATATGTATGGATACAGAATCTTTATCATAATGTCGAGATCATTTTGACTAAATAAATCATTGACAATCGTTGTAGGAATATCCACTACTCCGTATCGACCCGTGGGTGTCGTAGGAGGCAATATAGGAAAACAAACCAGGAGATGGGCAGAAACGTCTTTTTAACTTTATTGTTTATTCTAACTAAGTGTAATATGGTCATCCTGTTAATATGGTCACTTATAACTCATAAACTACACCGCTTTGTTTGCATAGATGCCTCTGTAATACGATAGGTCTTCATTAGTCAACCAAATAATAAAGTGTCAAAATGACGCTGCTTTATCAATGCCATTTTGACACTTGAAATTATAGTAATTATTTTAGTCGATTTTAGTATTGTGTAGTGTAGTTAGGTTTTTAAAGTTGATTATTCGAAGCGTTACTAATTATTGTCAAAGCTCGTTTGCTATTGTTTTCAAGCTATTGCATAGCTTTTATCGCGGGTTCGTCAGACTTCGGCACGGTGTTTGTGTGCGTGCGACTAGACGTATGCGTGATGATGCATGTAGACTAGTTGCATGTATTGTAAGATAATAAAAAAATATTTTAAACAATAATATAGTTTATTGCAAGAAGCATATTCTACGGATTTATATGAGTCGAATTTAGAGTATTTAATAAACACAGACTATAGAAAATTATCGTTTGTCGGAAGAACTCGTTAATAACTTGTTGTAAGATATCAAACATCTTTTGAAAACTCTGCAGCGTCGACGACGTGGATTGGAAAGAAAAAAACTGCATAAATAAAATAAATAAATAATTATAATTGCATAAGTTGATAAAAATGCTATGCAATAGCTTTACCGCGGCAGTCCCCGAGTGCCACACGTATTTTTGTAAATAGTTACAGTATATGACTTTGTTTTTTGTCTTTATCTTCCTCTTAGTTTTATTTTTATAGGGCGGCAAAGTTCAAAGTGACCGTATTACCCTCACGTACCTTATTGCATAAAAAACTAAAACGATTACTCGTAAAAATAAAAAACTGCGCTTGTCAATCCGCTTGCCAATTGTGGTAACTATGGCAAAAGCTTTAAACTTTTAATTTAATTTTATTTTTTACTTTTATATTTTAAACTTTTAATTTTATATTATTTATTTAATTTAGATTGCCAAAGATCCCACTTAAAGTGACACTACACTTTTGGTGAAATCTTGGTCATGCTCTCTAATGTAATTTAATAATGTAATAAAGTTAATGTAATTTATTTACTCTTACTCTGTATAAGAATTAATAATTAAATGCTGAAGAAGGTCCGGTTTAAGAATAACAACGTGACGCTGAAACCCTGTTGTTTTTTTTTAATGAAAACTAATTGATAGAATCAGGCGTGAATTTTTTTTATAAAATAAGGGTGACAAACGCGCACACAGTCCACCTGATGGTAAGTGGATGCTGTGGCTCATTGACATCAACATTTACCCTCGATTAAGAATCAAAACGCGGATGCGTCGTCTCCTATGAGTACTAATATGGAATGCCTCGTTTCCACCATACGAAATACAGCAGCATTACGCTGCTATTTTACACTGGTATTCTGTGAGAGCGTGGTCCTTCCCCGGTTGATCCGACCTATTCATGCTACAACCATAATATAGCTGCAGCGTTACTCTACCACGTAAAAATACCTCTTTATTTTGGGTTCTATCCACACAATTCGACTACTGAAAATAGGCATCCCCAATTAATGCCACAACACACGATCCTGAGTTAAGTGTTCAGGTCAGCTCGGCTCATTTTGCTTATCGACACGAGGCTGCCACTTGATAACTTTTTCGCCATCGATTAATGCTTCTTCGAGCGATATGGTCGGTCTATTGCAACTTCAGCTTACTGGTCCGTTGGGCTATGGCAGTTGCCCTAGTCCTTATCTATGTTATACTGGATACCATCATTCAAAACCTAACAGTATGTGCTGTTAATAAACGGCTAACAATAGCTACCGCGATGAGCTTCTTGGCAGAGAAAGGTCTCTACCAATCAGCACATTACCCGTCTGTCCATTATAACCTAAGTCTATTGCTGAACATATGTCTATCGCAACGATTGTCTGTGGTATTTTGCCACTGATGCCACGCTCGCCACGCGGGTTGGTAACCGTAGTTTTTATAATTTTCAGCAGTTATCGCGAAGACGCTGCTGCCGATCTGTTTCCATTTGTCCTCTGTGACGACATGACGGAATAATATACGAATATTCTTGCACCGCCACTGCACGGTGAACTAGACAAAGATTGACAAATACTCACATAGAAGTCTCGGTGCAAACTTGAGCTCACTGGTGGTCTGCTCTATAATCAATCGGTCTACTTCCTCGCTGATGGTCTTGTCATCAGGCGGGAGCGATCGGAGCCATCCTAGCACTTTCGCTGTATCCTGTTAAAAACGCCAAGGTTTTCTTTTAAAGTGAAATCTTTGAACTGATTTGAAAATTGATGAAACTAAAAAGCGACACTAAAAAATAAACATATACATCTGTAGGATTTAGCCTGCGAGAGAATGAATAGCACAGTGTAGTAAGCGATAGTAGCCTAATGGTGTGTAAGTACGGACCGCTAACTCAAAAGGTTGTGGGTTCGAATTGACCACTCGACTACTGTGGAGAACCACTCTAACACAAGCATTTTCATACTATCAGTAGTGGTAAAAGGTAGTATTGGTATTGTAAATATCATTGCTAGTATTTTTAAGACAGTATTTCCTATTACTTCGGTCTCCTATTAGTGCGGTGCTTTAAAGATGGTTATTAATTTAATAACTGTTAAATAACTATAATACATGAACAAAATTACTTATATTAATTTAACCAATCCAAATTCATTTATAAAAATCCACAATTTCATAACGTCAGGCCATCTAGCGTCTATTTTGCGTCTTTTTAATTATCAGTGCAAAACTGGACGTGTTAAGCAATTTATGTAAATAGCATTCACAACTTTTTATTATTAGTGCTTAACTTTTATGATCACAGATGAGTTGTCACCCCTGAGGACTTAGATGGAATGCCTCGTTTCCAGTAAAAAGGATCTCAGGTTCTCTTTACTCATCTTATAAAACACAGCAGCAATAAGATGGTCCTTCCCCGGTCGAGTCGACCGGATCGTACACACCATATAATAGCAGCAGCGTGGCTCTGCCACGTATAAATATAATAATGCTGCAGCGTATTACAATTTTCCAGGTAATAATATAATATAGCATAGAAAGCCAATATAATTTCAGGTGGTGATGCATTCCATCTTAGGTACATGTAAAGAAGAAATGATGTATGTTACTGTCATCAATACGCATCAGTACAGTCATTGGGATAGTGGGCCAGCACCATCGATATCTGAATAATAAGGCAATAGATTTCTGTGGCTAGCACTGACTTGAAAGAGTAAAAAACGTAAAGCTTTTTTTTATAAATTCGTTTTATTGGTACTGTGTTTTGATTTTGATTGATGACTTGCCGACACGTGCCGCCGGTTTGAATCGGCGGCACGTGTCGGCAAATCCATACATGACAATGTTTTATTTAGTATCAACAAGAAACCCAACTCAATAGACTAAAATTATAGCAATCACGGCTCTTTTGTATCTCGGTCAGGCAATGGTAAGGAAACTTGACATCAATCAATTAAATGTATGACTTTTAGTAAGGCTCTTTATTGCTCTTAAATGGCCTAAATGAATGTAATACAGACGTTACTAGTTCCTTCCTATTGAGATGTAGAAAACAATGTATTTGCAAATGACCGTTTGACGTATTTCGTTTTTCATGTGATAATTTATTATGAAATATGATTAATATTAGGTGCATTAATAATAAGTGCTTGGGGAAACGGAACTAAACGCCTTCATTAAATACTGCAAAGTATTTTTTTAAACAAACAACCTCCACAAAAAATATATCCAACATTTTCGGGTAAATTGAAGCTTAGATCACTCCCGTGATGTTTCATCACAATTAGTTCAGCTAATCGGGAGATTAGCCCGGACAATCCGACAGACAGAAAAACAAAAATTATAAAAATAATATGTTTATTTTATATCTATAACCTCCTGAGTTCAATAAAAGGCAGTTATTTCGCTATTATAGACAGACTCTGTGAGCAAAAATCTGGCATAATACATTGCACCCGTAGCGGAGAATATGGAGGAGGATTTTCCAACGTGAAAAAAGGTTTAAAACGAAGTAATGTATTCCCCAAATAATTCTTATAATTTACTCGCCAAATTTCCATAGAGTCCATCTGGGTTAGTACCAGTCTAACATATATTTTCGATGCGCACTAGTAGTGATAAACCAGCACACAGTCCACCTGATGGTAATTGGATGTTGTAGCTCATAGTAATCTTGCGTTGTTATCCATGAGGCCTAGATCGAACGCCTCGTTTCCAGCAAAATAGGGTCTCCGGATCTCTACACTCACAATACGAAACACGGCGGCATTAAGCTGCTGTTTTCAGCTGGTCTGTGAAGAAAGCGTGGGCTTACTTCGGTTGAGTCGATCAATTCGTGCTACAACCATAATATAGCTGCTCGTGGCTCTACCACTTGTAAAATCTCTATCTACCGAACAAGCAGGATAGAAGGTTAAGATGCTAGTATAATTACAAACTGTGAGGCTTTCATCGGCCTCAGTGGTAACAACGCTTCTCTAGTCCTCTTTTTAAAAAGCTGGTTGCAGGTACCCGCGGGCTACAGTAACCACCATCAGAACTTTTACCACATTTGTTACTGTTGAATTACTGTTACCGTTACAGCCTATTAAAGTCCATTCATCCATTACAACGTAGGCCTCCTCCAAAGATTGCCTCATAGGGCGGTTTTTTTAATAGGATAAGGTGACTAACGAGCACACAGTCCACCTGATGGTAAGTAGTTGCTGCAGCCCATAGACATTTACATCTATCCTCGATTACAAGTCAAAATGCAGATGCGTTGTCACCCGTGAGGACTAAGAATGCCTCGTTTCCAGTAAAGAAGGGTCTCCGGATCTCTACACTCACCATACGAAACACAGCAGTATTAAGAGGTGAGAGTAAGTCAGCTCAAATTCTAATTTCTCCCCCACTTCCCCGCGCGTCGTATGCTATGTACCGACATGTTTGTAATCACTAATACTCTAAGTAGATAGGTCGTTAGATACTTATTTCATTAGGTTTATCATATATATGCCTGTTTCTTAACGCCAACCCAGTCGCTTCTTATTTTTATAACGGTTATTTCCCATTTTAATTTTACGTCTTACTGTTGCGCAATGTGTTTTCTGATCGCAAGCGACACAACTTCTCCCTTCAAAAGCCGGAGCAATACTAACGGAGCGACAGGAATCAAGCTTATGCGTCGATAGTTTAGGTAATTTCTTTTTACAGTGAAAATAATGGTATTTAAAAAAAAGTAAATAACATAAGCACTGCTTTATAGTTAGTTCAGTTAGTATGCAAAGTTTCATGATCTTATTTAAAGTATTTTATGAATAGCAGCGGTTTATTGTTCAGTTTGGAGGTAACTTTGGATTTTTTTTCTATCGAGAAAATTTTACGGAATCGTGTTTTCGTCTAACATAAACCTTAACATTAATCCTCAACTTTACCATATATTTATTTCAAAATTAATGCTGCAATACTTTCGGCATAATGGAGGATCTTGCTAAGCCATTTGAGGTTATATTTCCCCTTAAGCTGCTACTTTACGTTGGTATTCTGTGAGAGCGTTATCCTTCGCCGGTCGAGCCGACCCATTCGTGCTACAACTATAATATAGCCGCAGCGTGGTTCTACCACAAAACAACCACAGTTTTTCATTTTTAGTCGTTATTAGGAAGACGCTGCTGCCCATCTCCTGATCTGTTTCCCTCTGTCGCCTCTTACGACACCCACGGGATGATATGGGGGTAGTGGATTTTCTTAAACCGTCACTACACTGTCAACTGTTGAGTTATTTAAAAAGAAACATTAAAAATACGATATTACTTACATCATTCCTTCCACATTTCACCAAGTAGGAAGGCGTTTCAGGCAACCTCAGCAGTATACAGAAGTGGATTAAGGGTATCGCGAGGAGAATCCACAGCACCGTGTTAAAAGGTAGGAGATCGCCCAGCACGAAGACTAGGAGGTTACCCATTGTCTGCAATGGTGAGCCAAAATTATGATTAGATCCTCATCAGCCCGCAAAGTTCACATGGGTCCTTCCATTTTGAAACAACTGATGATTAAAAATCGACAAAACGAAATTTTTGTGTCTTCAATCGTAAAACCTAAGAAAATTACAATTTATTAATATGTTTGACACCAAGTACAATGATTTCCAATCACAGGGCCAGATGTCTAGAGTTCCACCTTTTTTTTTAAATTTTAAATTTAAATGAATAGTATATCACCATTATCATTATGGTTATAGCCCTATACAAGTCCACTGCTAAATATAAATCACCCCCTAGCAATACTAGAAAACACGATCCTTAGCCACTTGGAGCATCCACCAACCGATGGGGAGGAAACGTTTTCGAGTGTCACCCTCGTACTCATAAGCGAAGTGTAGAACGGCCCCCTACTAGATGGAGTGACGACCTCCTCTCGAACGACTTGAGATTTTTAGGAATAGCAGGGCTGTCCCTTTGTACCTTTCGTCATGTATGTATAGGGTATATTGCCATAGTTGCCACGCTTGGGAAGTGGATTGGCAACCTGCTGTCCATCTCCTGGTTTGTTTCCCAGTCGCCTCTTATGACGCTAACGGCACGATATGGGGTAGTGGATATTCTGAAACTGCCACCATACGATAATATAAAACATGTAACAAAAACCCTGTGGTTTCCGTTAAGTGCGTTATCAGAATCAGTATTCAAACGTATAGATTTTTTTTGCAAAATACACATTTAAAAAATTAACTATAATTAAAAAAATTAACTTGCAAATTGTACGTGGTTCTATTGTCTCTGCATTGGGCGAGGAGTAAGAGGATTGTCAAAGATCCCGCTTTACCGATCTCGTGTGAGTTCGAGGAAATAAAAATACGAGTACAACAACATTTTTTTAATTAAATTAAAAAAAATATGGTTGAGTTTTCTGAAAAAAAATAAAATTATTTCTATACGCTTGAATGCTGATTCCGATAACGCAGTTAACAGGAACCACAGGGTTTTTGTTACATGTATATGTATGTACAAAATAATATATATAATTAATATTTATTATTACGGCGATAGAGATTTCATTACCTCATTTCGTCCCGTGGGTGTTGTCAGAGTCGATTGCGGAAAATGTTACGGCTTCCGACAGATGGCGGTATAATAATCTCCTTTACGTCAGACATAAAATAAATCGTGCTAAAGGTGACGATTAACACTTCAACGATGGGAATGCCCATAACATTGATCTTTTACGAGCCGATATATTGATTTTTGTACACGCAAGAGTGTTATCGAGCTATTTTCCAAGTTCAAAAATTTCAGTTGATCGTGGTCTAGTAACTAAATAATACTGAAATACCTAGTATGGTAGAAGAAATATTTTTACCAGATAGATGGTAATGTGTTTATCAGCCTATATATGTATATTTGTTCCTTTGTGGTCCTCTAGAGACCAAACACGTGGGCCGATTTTGATGATTCCTACGTCAATCGATTCGTCATAATCTTGCAAGTGTCACTAAAGACATGACAGTAATCAAAATTCAATATGGCGATTGGCGACCACCAAACGCCATATTGCGAGAAAGAAAGGAAAATCGACGAATATATTTAGGTATCTCTAGTGTTTTTTAATTTTTTAAGAGCATTTAGGATTTATAACGATTTAAAGTTGGTTAGCAATTATTCTCACTTAAATTTTCAAAACGTATAATCTTATTAACTCTAAAGGTCTTATTAACGTGAAAAATAACTATTCACTTTTCAGTAAAGTGTTTTAATCATTAAACTTGTTCTGCTTTTGGTTTGCACTACTGTGTTCCGGTCCGAAGGGTAAAGAGAGACAGTATAAGTACAAGTTGTGAGGCATTCCATCTTAGTTCTCAGACGTGAAAACGTGTCTGTAACCTTCTTTGTATATATATATTTTATATAGCTTTGTTAACATCGCCGCAGGTATCCCATAAACTGCGGTAACCACTTACCATCAGGTGGACTGTAAGTATGTTTGCGAATTTAGTTATTTAAAAAAATATAAGTGTCGTTTTTTAATAGGGTCACAAACGAGCACACCGTCCACCTGGTGGTAAGTGGTTGCTGTGGCCCATAGACATCTAATCTTTCCTCGATAACGAATCAAAATGCAGATGCGTTGTCACCCCTGAGGACTAAGATGGAATGCCTCGTTTACAGTAAAAAATGTCTTCGGTTCTCTACACTCACCATACAGAACACAGCAATGTTAAGCTGCTATTTTACGCTGGTATGTCCTTCCCCAGTCGAGCCGACCCATTCGTGGTGCTACAACTATACTACTAATATAGCTGCTGCATGGCTCTAAAACGTAAAACGTTGTATTATAGTCGTATATATTTAATCTTTTATCGATTGACTAACACAAGGAAAATGCATCTACATTCGTCATAAGACGAACTAATCAATGCAGGTGTTCCCCTAATATTTTATTACGCAAGTGTTAGTAAGAACTGAATAATTGGTTTTCATATCTTCCTTGTGTTATTTGTCCGGTATCTCTTGAGGAAATATTTGTTTAGTATTTGTAAAGCGCACTATGATTGAAATCATGTCGCTAATCGATGTATAAAGAACTTCGATAAAATGCAATGATTTACGCAATAGTGTAAGTACATTATTATCACATTATAGGTATATTATTATCATATTATTATTACATTTAGTTGCGGCGTTGCGAACCGAGGGTTCGAATCCAACACGGTATCTGTATGGCACACAAATGATCAGAGAATCGGCAAAAAACCAATGATTTTGGCACGACCCGGGATTCGAACCCACGACCTCAAGATCAGTAACTGCGTTTTCGACCGCTAGACTAACGAGATTTTCAATCGTCAAAGTTACAAAGATTTGTAATCACCTACTGTATATAAAGGTAGTCTGTGATCACCTACTTAGCTTTAGACCATTACCGCTACAGACTTAAAGCCCACTGCTGAACATAGGTCTCCACAATAGATTGCCTCATAGGGTGGGGTGGGGTGGGGGTGGGGGTGGGGGGAATTTGTCATAGTAGCTACGCTTAGCAAGCGGAATGGCGACCGCAGTGTTTTTAGTTTCATTCGTTATTAGGAAGACACTGCTGTTCATCTCCTGATTTGTGTCCCCCTGTTGCCTCTTACGACACCCACGGGACGATTTGGGATCGGGGATAAATGTGTGTCTACAGGCTACACTATCCGCTTACCACCCATCAGGCGGATTGTATTTTTGTATATTTATTTATCCTTTATTGGAACACATCTTTAACTAGGGCAGGGGTGGCGAACCTTTATGTATCAACGTGCCATTTTTCTAAAGAAATGTTTAATTAGGTAATAGATATGCCGTAAAATAATTTTGACATTGTGATTATTGGGAAAATAATAGTACTAAGTACTTAGACCAGTTGAATGGTCTAAGACTAAATACTATCGACTCAAAACTCTATTTACTTAGACCTTGAATGGTTTAAGTTTATTTACTACAAAAAAATTAATAAAGAGTTTTGACTTGAGACATTTATTATTATACATTACACCATAAATTTTGCAATTATACGCGTAATTCAAATTAAAGTAACATTAATGTGACTTCTGCTGTTGCAAGCTAGATGACCAAGAACTTGTATTGGGGTTGTAAAATCCTAAATATAACACAAATGAACTTTTAAATACAGTTGTGTAAACGAAATTGACTTATTCGTACTACGCCACTACATGATACTACTCAGACAGTTCTAGACAACTACTACTTTAGACAGCGCTACACAAATATAAGTTTGAAAATCTCACCTGTGAAAATATAACGAAAGTACCCGTCATTCCTCTAATGCTGTCTTCACTTATTTCCTTGACGTAGAGGGGAGCGACGACGAACCCTCCCCCTGAGCCGAAACCGATCAGTGCACGGGCTCCTATAAGCGCTGTTGGATGCGCGCACAGCAGTTTGATAGCCCAACCCAACTGCAAAAAAAAATTTGGACATACTACAAACATGACAAAAAAACATACCACAGGGAGTAAAACTTAGGGAGATAGGTACAATAAGGCCTTATCGCGAAAAAACCAATCTCTTCTAGACAATTATAGTTAATTTTCCTTGTTATAACCTAAGTTAGTTACAGTATACTATATTTGTTATGTAATATACACTACACTATATCTATCATAGAATACTATAATACATACATAATAGAACGGGGGTGTGGGCGGAGCCCGTGTAAACACTAAAATGCCACAAGACGTCAATTCACAGGTACAAAATACAAATGTCAACACGAGATGTGTTTTGACGTTACAATCGTTTTCAAATTTCGCACGCAAATTATTTAGAAAATGTCAAATTGCACGCTATTTACACAGCGATTCTTTCACAGAGCCTTTTCTAAGTATTTAAGTACAATTTTGTACATTGTATGCTGGTTTGTTACTACTAATTCTTTAAAAACTCACACTTACCTATTAAATTTGAATAATATTGGATGGAAATTACGCACGGAATAATAATTTATATGCCTTTTGTATTCCTAATATATATTTACGTGGTAATATATATTTACGTAGCCATGCTACATCTGTATATTAGTAGTATAGTTGTAGTACGAATGGGTCGGCTCGACCGGGAAAGAACAACGGTCTCACAGAATGCCAGCGTAAAATAGCACTTCAACTGGGTTTCGTATGGTGATTGCAAAGAACCGGAAACCCATTTTACTACAAACGAGGCATTCCATCTTAATCCTCACAGGTTACGACGCATCTGCATTTTGATTCTTAATCGGGGATAGATGTAGATGTCTATGGGCCGCAGCAACCGCTTACCATCAGGTGAACTGTGTGGTCGTTTGTCCTTTATCCTATAAAAAAGTCTACCAAATCTTTCTAGTACATGGTACATGTCCTTCATATAGGGGTAAAAGACGTAAATAAAAAAAATTATGCGTGTCAGTTCCGACGCGTGATTGGGATTTACTCCTGAAAAACTATTGTCTTAAAATATATACAATAAGCAAAGGAAGTGAATAAACCCATATATTTATTTATATTAATTTGATAAAATATATTACGTAAATTATATAACATAAAAATATATGATTCATATTATATTAATAATTTCGCGCCATGTGATGCGCGATTATGTATGTTCCGCAGAGGTATACCATAACGGCTTCACCGCTTGATTCTACTACTCGTCTTTTTTTCACACCATGCGCTATATATGAAACGATTCTTAAGAAGCAAACTCCAATAAACTCCAAAAATACGCTCTGTGAGAATTGAATTCATGAAAACTACTTAATTTATAACGGTTATAAATAATTTATTTTCGTTTCCCATGTCACTTATCATAGGCTGCCGTTTCAAGCTATTAGCTTGTTTAATAGCATGCTAAATAGCAAGTACCGTTATCGCATTAGATGTTTCGAATACGTGTGAGGCGCCAGACATGGCTAAACATCGTTTCGAGTTCTATTAGGGCGCGTAAACACGGAGTGCTATTGAGTTACCTATAGCTTCACGCATAATCGTGTACTACCGTTTACTTACCATAAAGAATTTATTATCTTTATATAGGTTTCTTTCCATTGTCATTTACCGAAGAGAGAGAGAGAGAGAGAACAATTTTAAACATTAAAATGTTGTAGACGTTTTTTATGAATACGGCCGGTATTTTTAAATATTTATACAAAGATATTATACAAAGATATAACTAGTAGGTAGTGTATTTCATAGTACTAGGGCGGCACTGAAAATTTCGGGAATCAAGGAAGTGAATTTTAAAAATGTATTTATTGCTTTTCGAAGTATTCTCCGCGAAATTTGACACATTTTTCCATACGATGGAACCAATCATTGAAGCAACCATTCCATTCGGAATTTGGGGTCTCCAAAATGGCCGTTTTGTTTGTGTCCACAGCTTCTTCAGGTGATGAAAATCTCTGTCCACGCAATTTATTCTTTATTTTAGGGAAAGTATAGAAATCATTAGGGCTTAGGTCGGGGCTATACGGCGGATGGTCTAATAATTCTATGTTTTCTTGCTCTAAAAACTCTTTTGTTCTGTGTGCGGTGTGAGAACTCGCATTGTCGTGATGGAGGATGATGCGGCGGTTGCAGTTCTCTTTACGGAGTTCAGAAACGACTTGTGGCAAACAAATGCTAGCATACCATTCTGCATTAACCGTTTTTTGTCCCTCAAGCGGAATAGTCGTAACATGGCCGGTTTTGGAGACAAACGTGGCCACCATTTTTTTTGCAACACTCCGTGAACACTCAAACTCGTGACTGATTTTTTGTTTCGGGTTCGTACGCGTATATCCAGAATTCGTCACCTGATACGATGTTGTATACAGTATTTGAGGATCCTGCGTGGAATCTTTCGAGAGTTCTGACGCACCAAGTAACGCGAGCCGCTTTTTGCTCATCACAGAGCGAATGCGGTATCCATCGGGAAAACAACTTTTTTACACCTTATTTGTATTTGACTCATGCCAATGTCTAAAGTTGCTTGAATTTCGTAGTATGTCACATGTCGATCTTCCTCAATCAGCTTGCGCACATCATCAACGTTTTCTTGGGTGACTGCAGTTTTTGGACGACCTTGACGGGGATCATCACTGAGCTTGACACGTCCACGTAGAAATTCAGCAAACCAGCGATAAATTGTGGTTTTGGATGGGGCTTCATCACAAGCAGCAAATGCAGAAATCATCCGGTCAACACACTGTTTTTGTGTTAAACCACTTCGAAAGTCGTAATAAATCATCGCCTTTGAATTTTCTCGAGTCAATTCCATTTTCTCAACGACTGAACAAGTTTGACAAAACCTTGTGACAAGACCGAGAATCTTTTTTGAAATAAATAAATGGTATTCGATTTTTAAAACCAAGGAGTTTTCAATTAAAAAGATTTTAATATGACAGGAACAGTGGAATAATTCCATTCCTGATACTTTTAGTGCAGCCTAGTCAATCCGTGATCGATCACCCACAAGCATGACAGCGGACGTACTCAGCGGGGAAGGGAAACTTCCTAAGAAATCCTGCATATCTATGGGATAAAAAAGCAAGCAGAGCAAAGAAAAAAAAATTGTTAAATGTTCTTGGTAATGTTCCCATGATAAGTGAATTTTTGTATACTTATTGAGAATAAAGTTCTTAAAACACAAGCTGTACGCTGTCCTAATTTATCTATAACCCTCTCAGAAATTAAAGGAAACCTGTGCCCAAGAGTGGGAAGTGGTGTGAAATCCATCAACGCATTTATATTATACAGGGTTACTTTTCAAAGAGTAGGTAAATTTTAAAATTAAGTTCAAATATATAAATAACTAGTGGGCGTATTACGTCCACGCTTTGCACGGATAGTTTCTGGATTTCGTTCACAGCGCTACTTACCAGGTCTTAAATGTGAATCTAAATCATCTAGAGACCCATTTAAATACACACAAAAAATTGGTTGTGTGTAAAGTCGGTCTACGGACGATAGTTTAACGTGACATCGTCATAACAAAACATTGATTAAATGAATGCATACTTTGTGGAAGAGAGATAGATGCGGCGCAAGCTAAACTCTCAAGCCGATCGTGCCTTTCTCTCTCTCGAGCAGCGCTCTCGCTCCGATCGTAACGTTACAATGAGCGTAACGTTACAATTAGTCATCCTTTTCGTGCATGCAGCCGGTGTTCGTAGATTTATGAGACATTGTCACGTCAAAAAATTTATCAAAATTCGTTGAGCATAATTTCATAGGTGCCGACGGGCCTCGAACCCGGGTTGCTCGGGTACTATAAAATTTACAGCAAACGCTTAGCCCCCGAGCTGCCGCAGCTCAATTTTCATCCAATATTTAACGACAATTACCTTGTGTGTAACGGCCCTTAGGTACTTTAAAATTGCATGATAGGAATTGAAAGGGCTACGCACTTTGCTTTCTCCGTAAAAACACGTGCACGTCTCAACAAACGCGGGAACGTGTTTGGTTTACTAACGGGACATACTGCGCGCGCATTAAAGTATTTAATTGTTAATGCACTTCGTGGTGTCTAATTTTGGATTCCAAGATTACGTAATTGGCATTGACTGCCGAATGCTGATCATGTTGTCACAAGTTCGAAACCCGGGGCGGTCCAAAAAGTTATTGAGGTTTTCTGTCAAGAAATTTTCTGTAGCAGCCCGTGGTCAGGACGTTGGCGGCGTTTCACCCCCGTACCTTCGAAAGCACGTTGAATATCTAAACAATGATATAGCGTTATTGCAGTTTTTGAAAATACGAGTAAATAAGGTAAAAAGTAAAACTTTTTTGTGGGCAACAACGTTTTCGCCTACCTATCGATCCTGCCGATCGATTCTTGTGCGTGCGTAGTAAAATCAGTTAAAATAATGCTTTTGAATTTAAAAGATAAAAAGAACAGAATGTTTGAGATTATTTAATTAATATTTCTTCACCATTTGCTTTTTTAATAGGACATGTGACAAACGAGCACACAGTCCACCTGATGGTAAGTGGTTGCTGCGGCCCATAGACATCTACATATATCCTCGATTATAAATCAAAATGCAGATGCGTTATCAACCGAAAGGACTAAGATGTAATGTCTCGTTTTTCTGGTCTTCGGTTCTCATCACCATACGAAACACAGCAACGTTAAGCTGCTATTTTACGCTGGTATTCTGTGAGAGCGTGGTACGTCCCCGGTCGAGCCAACCATTCGTGCCACTACACTACTACACTACACTACTAATATAGCTGCAGTATGGCTCTACCACGTATAAACTACGTTGCTTATATTACTTATTCTGAATCTTCTCTGCCAATTTGATCGGTTATTGCAGAATAACCCTGTATATACAGGATTGTTAATCCCTCGTATACCGCAAGTAGTGTGATTTTTTGGACCTATATCAAGGAAATGACAGATGCCTATCTGCAAATTCCAAATTCATAGTATCGCGTCTTTTTACAGGAAGCGGAAATTAAGGGAAATAATATTATCTGGTTATGCAAATGCCGATCACCTCAATACGGCATCTCTTCACTAAAAATATAACTTATTGAATGAAAGTATTCCTTCGTGACCATGGGCGCTGTAAAACACTCGTAACCGTAAAACTACATACTTAGTTTTATTCAATGTGTAGTGTTCGCGTAAATATAAGAAATCATAAATATAGTTTAAGGTTTTTAGTTAGAGTTTACATATAATATGTATTAAATGAAACTAATTTTATGGTATCTAGTTAAAAAAAATTCTTTAAAAGATGTTATCCCCACACTAGGATTTTCTCCTGTATCGTGGAGGCAGTATACAAACATAAATTGCATAAGGACAAACATCCAGACCCGGAACAATTATTAGGCCATACAAATACTTGTTCCGTGCAGGATTCTAAGTCACTGCGCCACGGAGCCGTCAAAACGAAAATTAAATTAAATGCAAAAACATCCGTTAAGTTAATTTCATTTGATGTGTTGTAGTATTCAGGTAAATATAAGAAATCATGATTTGATATTTAATATTTAATCCAAATTCCATATTGGAAAGTTTATTACGGAAATATCCATCCAGTTAATTCCATACGGGGCGGTAATAAATGTGGCTTATTAAAGCTTTGATGTTATGATAGTTGTATAATAAATAGCCTATTTATGGAGACGGCACCTGATGGAAAGTTAGCACCGGTGTGAATGGAGAGGTACTAAAATATTTAAGTTACATGTAGAAATATTATAGGTAAAATATCATTCAATTCTCCTATTTGTTCTATGTTTCTAAAGAAGTAAATGATAATATAAAATTAAAGTAAAATGGTAAAATTAAAATTTTTGTACAGCTGACTTCATAATAAATAAAATGAGAACATCATCAATGTAGTTGAAGTTAATTAAATACGCATTATTAGAAATAACTCAAAAACTGCTGATCAGACCTAGATAAAAAATTATGGAACCACATAACAAGCACCAGCTTTCAAATAAAAAAAAAAGAATTATCAAAATCGGTTCCCCCAGAAAAAAGTTCTGAGGACACATTAAAAATACAGTCAAATTAAGAAATAACTCCCTTTTTTTAAAATCAGTTGAAAAATGTACAAATACCTGGTGACAATATAGGTCATAGTGAAAATTATTGTATTGTTATCGGTTCTTAATACTCGTATTTCTGTGAAATTACACATTTTAAAGATGCCTGAAGGTGGATGGAAAATAAATTGGAAAAGTCCATATTTTACATTCACATACCTATGCATTACATATACATACGATATACATACAGGGCTAGCTAATAAAAGCGTGTTTGTAAAGAATCACGTTTAGTAAGCGCAAAGCATATATATAATAATTTTTGTATAATATATTATTATAATAATTTTTTACTTTAATCTTGATAGTATAAATATTGGTTGCTTATTACGTCAGGAGATTCTTAACCTTTTTGCCAGTGGGTAACTCCATTCTCGGCAGATAAATAAAAAAAAACTTACAGCGATTGGCGTTGATGCACACAGCAAAGTGTTCTTTCTGCCAAATTTGTCCGCTGCTGCTCCGTAGAGGAAAACTGCTATCGGCGCGGTGATGAACATAACGGACGCCATCCAAGACACTTCCTCTTCAGACAGAGGTGCGTCTGAGGGTGAAGATTCGCCCATGAGGAGCGCTTTGTTTGGAGATATCCAACCCATAGCTGTCCCGTAAGCCAGGATGGGCATACACACTGGAAGAAAAAGAAAAATTGTAATGATAATGAATGTAATTTTATTATAATTATATTATTTCAGCACTTAAAATTACAATTAAGAGGATAATTAATTTTTACGTAGTAGAGCCGTGCTCGAGTATATTAGTAGTATAGTTGTATCACGAATGGGTCGGCTAGACCGGGGAAGGACCACGCTCTCACAGAATACCAGCGCCAATTAATGCTGCTGTGTTTCGTATGGTGAGTGTAGAGAACCGGAGACCCTTTTTACTGGAAACGAGGCATTCCTCCTAAGTCCTCACAGATGACAACGCATCTGCATTTTGATTCGTAATCGAGGATGGATGTTGATGTCTATCGGCCACAGCGACCACTTACCATCAGATGGACTGTGTGCTCGTTTATAATCCTATCCTAAAAAATAAGATTAATTATTGGTGCTGGCTGGGATCGAACCCGGGTTGCTCGCATACTGTGAAATTTATAACGAGAGTTAACCATCCGATTTACCACGTGCTCGACGGTAAAGAAAAATATCGTAAGGAAACGAGCACGTCTGAGAAATAAGAAAAAAAATATTTCGAAGACATGTGAAGTTTGCCAACAGTTTTGGCGTAGCGCGATGAACACTTTCTTGTCCTTAAACATTTACCTTATTTACTGCGTTCACCCGTCGTGCTATATCCTTATCATATCCTCCATCTTTGCTAAAACGCGTCCCAAATAGAGAAAGCCTGAATAATTTATTCATAGAAAAACGTTTTCTAACTTTAACTAGAATATACTATCTTAGAGTTGTGCCTATTTATTAAAAATAATTTCAATTTATTCGAACCGATTTACCACGTACTCGGCGTTAAAGGAAAACATCGTGAGGAAACCTGCATGTCTGTAAAATAAGGAAAAAATATTTCGAAGACATGTGAAGTTCGCCAACACGCATTGGGGCAGCGTGGTGGACACTTTCTTGCCCTAAAACCCTCTCAAAAATGAGGAGAAGCCTGTGCCCAGCAGTGGGACGTATATAGGCTGTAACTTTTATTCGAACCGAAACTTCAACGCTACACACTTTATCTACCTAAAATTAATTAAAGTAGTATTAAGGGTAATTAAAGTATTCAATCACTTATCGAATAGTATTAAAACAATAAAAGGGCCCAAATTCAAAAATTTATACTATATACTATAAATATAAATTGGTTGTTGGAACATACGTTTTATACGCTAAATTATTTCTATAATTTTAAGAGTTCATAACATGTTCTTTACTCTTTTTTTATAGGATAAGAGTGACAAACGTGTACACAGTCCACCTGATGGTAAGTGGATGCTGTGGCCCAGAGACATCTACATTTAAGCTCGAATAAAAACCAAAATGCAGATGCGTTGCCACCTTTGAGGACTGAGACGGAATGCCTTGATTCTAGTAAAACTGGTCTCCGGTTCTCTACACTCACCATACGAAACACAGCAGCATTAGTTGTCAAAGCTGCTATTTACGCTGGTATCCTGTAAGAGCGTGGTCCTTCCCCAGTCTGGCCGACCCATTCAATCTATAACCATAATATAGATGCAGCGTGGCTCTACCACGCATAAAGCACCACGTACCACGTATAAGTATTTTGTTTTAAATATTTTATCTCATTAAGGTAATTGTAAATTTATAATCTGCTAAACGTTAATTGTAAAATTGTTATCTGTTAAATGTAAATGTAGTATTATGTTATGTTTAAAATGTAAATTGTAAATCTATTGCATGTCCGATGAGGCAACTGTTGATACCTTTTATAATATTTAGTTCTGTAACTATTTATTGTACACAGTAATGCAATAAATAAATAATAATAAATAATAATAATAGGGTTCCTCCATATGGGGAAGAAACGGCAAAAGAAAGTTCTCAGTAGGGTTGATGAGGATGTGCTTATGAGGAAGGGGATACGGATGCAATAATTCCTGTGTTAGAAATATATTTTAAGGTTGTGAATGAGGATGCGGTTAAGAAAATCGGACTTCGCAAGAAAACTGATTTTTCTTGAAATTCAAATGTAAGTGACAGAAAAATTACGGAGAGTGGGAGGGGGGATTTTAATACAGAAAAATAAATAGTCAAAATTAACAACAAGAATAATCCGTTTCATCAAAATAACTTTTTTTCATAAGGACAGTTGATGGAGGGACTGAAATATACTCGTATTGGCGTATAGCTACCACTACAGACTGCATTCTTGAAGATCTATTCTCTTCGCTTTAATGTAATTAACTATTACTGACTTCGGCATAACAAATCTGTGGATAAATTCGATTGGACTTTTTTTATAGGATAAGGGTGACAAACGAGCACACAGTCCACCTGATTGGTTGCTGTGGCCCATAGACACCTACATCTATCCTCGATTACGAATCAAAATGCAGATGCGTTGACACCCCAGAGGACTAAGATGGAATGCCTCTTTTCCAGTAAAATTCCTTAATTCTCTCTGTTTTCGGGTCTCCGGTTCTCTATACTCAGCATACGAAACACAGCAGCGTTTAGCTGCTATTTTACGCTAGTATTCTGTGAGAGCGTGGTACTTCCCCGGTCGAGCTGACCCATTCGTGCTACAAATATACTACTAATATAGATGCAACATGGCTCTACTACGTAAAAAACTTTCTTCATCATCACTGTTAGGAACTGATGAAATTAATATCTCAGGTGACAACGAGTGTAAAATCTGTGTATTGTATAGTTAGCACTTCCTCATAAATTTCTCATAAATAATGAATAAGAAGCGGGAGAGGAAGAGGTATTATTAATACCTATTTTAGAGGATGTAGACGAGTGGACGTTTACCTATGTAAAATCGTTAAAAACGAGGAACTGCCAAATTGAAAGGAAAACAAACTACACAAAATAAAACAAACAAAAAGAAATAATGGATAACTTGAGGAGTAGCAGTTTTTGATTGTTTGTTCCAAGCATCCATTTACTATAAGATAGACTCTGTTTGCCTGCAAAAATTACTTGTATAAAAATGCGTGTCTCATATTTTCAGATGTTGAGTAGGATCAGTCAGAGAGTAAAGATTATGAAATTAATATGTAACATCAATAATTGATGTGCAAGCACTACCGGAAAAAAACTTAGACCTCTTTTTGGAGGAACGAGGCATACCATCTTAGCCCTCGAGAATGACAATGCATGATGGATGTAGATGCCTGTAGGCTATAGCATTCACTTACCATTCAAATGAACACATATTCAACTTGTGTGTGTGTTTATTTGTTACACGTATTCTCTCTTACATTTTAAAAAGATTCAGTCGCAAATTGTAGGATTGTTAACCACATATCCATGAAGGGAAGGGAATAAAAACTAGGCTCTATTGAGGCCTCAGTTCGTAGCGTTTATTTATAATAACATAATTACTGATCTATTTTTAGCAGGTACACGGGCTTCTTGTAAAGTTCGTTGGACTAATAGACTTTAATTGTAACTCGACGGAGTTAGCTTCACGTTCTTTAAAACGGAACGTAAGACGTTTGTAGAGTATGAAATGTATTATTCAACAATTAATATAAATCTATAGTATAATCAATTCACTCGAATCAATTAGTATAATCGACTGTCCCGTTGGTCTAATGATCTTAAGCGTGACTGCTGATCATGCAGTTGATCATGAAAGTCCCGGGTTCGAATCCAGGGGAAGAGATTCTTAGTAGCATTCCAGAGGTGAAAAGAACATAAATACCCCTGAAAACCCATAGGACCATTGGTTCTGCACCCGATCTTTCTCCAATCGTGTCGGATTGCAGTCCCAGCGGACTATGAGAGTGAGGAAATAAAAAGTGCACTCGGGTATACTATAATCCTTTTCCGCGCAGTTGGATAGTCCCCGTTGAGAATGGCCGCCGTGAACGAACGATTCGGTCTGCAGATAGTCGGTCGATATTGTTTGTCAAATTTTATAATAATAATAAACGTTTAATAATAATAAACATTTTTCAAATATTAATTATTAATTAAATATAACATATAAAAATATACAGTCGAATTGAATACCTCCTCCTATTTGAAGTTGGTAAAAAGGTTTATTATTGACACTCAGGTATACAGTACCGTACCGTTATCTATACCTATCAATAATCTACTGCTGAACATAGGTTTCCCCACAGGTAGCCTTATAGGGGGGATACTTGTCATAGTTGCCAAGCTTGACGCGTTGACGACCACAGTGCTTTTCATTTTCAGTTGTTATTAGGACAATGCTTCTGCCCAACTCCTGTTTCTACTCACTCTGTCGCCTCTAACGACACTCGCGGGATTATATATGACAACGTGAGTAAGATATTACAATGTCTTATTACGTTTTTCATTGTCATCATCATAATCATTACAGCCATTCACAAGTCCACTGCTAAAATACATGCCCAAGAATAAGCCTCTAAGCCACCTGCATCCAACGACTTCCTGCATACCTTACTAGGTCGTCAATTCATTAAATGGGTCGTAACTTTTCTTCCCAATCGGTTTTCGGTTCTTCCGGCAATATGGCTGGCCCATTGCTACTTCAGCTTACAAATCCGTTTGGCACGGTAATTTTAGCAAAGCTCGCTGAGTTACTTTGTGCTTCCTTATACGACCAGCAGTGAAGGACCACGTCTCAGATGAATATGTCGTTACTGGCAACACCTACTGGTCGCATAATCTCGTTTTCAAGTTTTGAGGCATAACTCACTAGAAGATATCTCGTCATCTCCCGAACGTTGTTCGGACTTAGTAGGACTATTTGTCCTAGGTGAACACACTCGTCACCATCTTCGAGCGTAGTGCTTCCAACAACTATCATTATAGGTACCAACTACATGGACGCTACAAATGGCTTCTGGTTTGTCCATGTTTGTTTCGAGACCTATCTGTTGAGAGACACTATTGAGATTATTAAGCTTGCAGTAGCTTATATAAAACTAAAGATTTAAATCAGAAACTAGTCAGTATACGCAGCCCCGTCAGCATACAGCAGCGTCAAACGTCGATCAAATGTCTTCCAAGCTTCATTTTTGATTAATTATCTTTTGATGTTATCATCTATCATTACTATCAACGTGTCTGATCGAAATAGTTTAGCGCGACCTCTAACTCTGATTAAAGCTGACGCTAATGTAGAAAATTTGGACAGGGATAATTGTGTATTTCATTTTATTATTATAACTGTCTCGTTTCTCTGAGGTCAAAAATAATTAAAGGGTTTTTATTTCAAGAAATTCGCAGTAGCAGTGGAGTCAGAAAGTTGACGGTGTTTTGACCCATGTGCCTCGGAAAGCACGTAAAGCCAGCGTTGGTGCTGTGTTCGATCTCTCTCCGTACGTGTCAGATTATCGTCCCATCGGACTGTGAGAGTGAGGGAATAGACAGTGCACTTGTGCTTGCACATACACTTGGGCACTATAATCCTGTCCTGCGCATCTAGTTTAGACTGGTCGCCGTGACGGATAATCTCATGGCTCCCGGTAGATGAAGTTATAACCAACTTGTTTATGTTTGTCAAAAAAGACGTCTTACACTGCAATATTCAATCCGCTTGCGAGCTCTTTTTGCCTTTGCCCCCTAAGAGACCCTTGTCTGTGCACTTTAATGGACTGATGAAGAGGAGGAGAGGAGATTTTAAATACGGCGAATATTATTAATACGACGAAGTTAAAAAGCTTAAATAAAAAATATTTATAATTTTTTATTTAAGCTTTTTTAACTTCATTTTATTTTTATTTTAATTTATAATTAAAATATAATTAAAAAGCTTAATTTATTTTGTATCTATGTTTGTAAATACGATTGAATTATTGTCTTCTCGGAAGTATCTCGATTTACGTTTGCCTAAAATAAAGTAGTAGAGGTCGGGATGTTTTTCGTAGGCTCTTTGAGGATGGTCTGTAGTGGCGACAGGAAGGTTGGTTTGGTGATAGATAGAAAGAGGATACGAGTTGAATAGCCAAGGATAGTAGCTGAAGTGGCAATGCGGCTATGTGAAGAAGAGGGGGAGGGCATCGTAGTAGGGTAGTGTAGGGCGACGATGATGGGGTTTCAGAGTGGACTTGTGAAGGGTGTGATGATGATATGATGATGAAAATAAAGTAAATCGTATAAAAGTAAAGTAAAGTAAAGTTACAGCCTATATACGTCCCACTGCTGGGCACAGGCCTCCTCTCATTTCTGAGAGGGTTATAGGGCAAGGAATAGTCCGCCACGCTGCCCTAATACGTGTTGGCGAACTTCACATGTCTTCGAAATATTTTTCTAATTTCTCAGACATGCCGGTTTCCTCACGATGTTTTCCTTCACCGCCGAGCATGTGATAAACCGTAAACCGGGTTCGATCCCCGCCGGAAGCAATAAATTGTTAATTGCAATTTTAAGTGCTAATTTACCACGTGCTCGGCGGTGAAATCGTATGCAAGCCCTAATTTCTTACGTATACATTCACACTAGAGTTGGGCCGATTAGTACTTTGGCCGATTGGCCGATTAGCCGATTAATCGGTTAATAAATGGCCGATTAATCGGCCCAGCCGATCCCTGTTTCGGCGCTGTTCGGGAAATGTCTGTCTCATTCGTTGATGATGAAGATGATTGGAGATTCTTTATTTAATAACATTACCGGAAAAAAAACAATTTATTTTAATTTTAAGTTCAGAAAAATAACAATTTAACTTAATTTTTAGTACAAAGTCAAAAACTATTTAGTTTTAAGTACAGAAACAAGTATTGTTCTATTTGTAAAAAAATCTACATGCGTGTAGTTAAACAATCTTTATTCAAGAATTAAGTGTTTTTTTGTTATGCAAATAGAGAGACTTAAAAATTGTTTTTTTTTAAAGTTTATTAAGAATATCATTATTAATATTTTATTTTGTTGTGTTACTATTCTGCATTACAATTAGAAAAAGTTAAAAAGTAGAATTAAAATAGTAAGTACTTAGGTTTTTGTTTAGTTTTAAATTTAAATAGCTACCTCAGATTCTTTTTTTTACCAAAGTTAACATGAACTGATTTTTCAATAAAAGTTCTGTATGAACCTACTTATTTTATTATTTATTTGATTTACCTACATATAAATCTGACGTGATTTTACGCATGGGAGAGAAACTATTCTTTTCTTAAATTTAAAGCTTTACTCATATCAATGTAGCACTTACTACGCTGAAAACCACGAAAAACCTTTCCTGATATTAATAAAATAAAAGGCCGATTAATCGCCGACTAATCGGTGACTACAAATAAGCCAATTTATAGGTTTCACCGATTAATTGGCAGCTAATCGGCCCAACTCTAATTCACACACATTTTGTTACTCATTGGTTTTTATGTGTATCGTAACTGAAATCTGAAACAATCTGAAAATTATGTACTTATATACCTACTAAAAAGATGCATGCAAAAACAATGGACGTTTATCGCGACAAGTGGTGATCTTAGGTGTTAATTTACATCTCCGAATTGGCTAATTGGCCCCCATTAAAAATATGGTGTAATGCACGAGCATATTATAATTTTTTGAAATCATAAACAACGTATGCAAATTGCAAACGCATGACACTGATCTCGTAATATGAGGGCATTGAACAATGATTCCTCCGTGATATGAAAGAGAAGTTAATTGATTGATTAAGGCGTAAAAGTTGCATCAGAATTATCCTAGTGGCCAGAAATGCATGTCAGTGACATGGGTGATGTGTCGCTGACATGCAAAGTGTTTGTTACTTATTTTACTTCTAATATTATTACTAACGACGGTGGTGTTCTTAACGGAGTTTAGGTATTTGAGCAGGGCAGAATTACTACACGAGTACGTGTGCAAGAGCAGATGCTCTCTCTATTCTCTCACGCTCATAGTCCGATGGGCCGGCAATCCGACACGACGAGGAACTACTAAACCTGGTTTAGTGTCCCTCGTACTAAGCAAGGTTTTACTTTTTCTATTGGGCTTAGCCTCGGACAGCCGTTGCTCCTGCGCCTGATCTCTCTCCTGTCGTGTTGGATTGCGGTTTCATCGGATTTTGAGAGTTCGCGAATAGAGATAGGGCTTGTGCACACGCATACACTATAATCCTACCATGCGCAGATGGCTAGTCTTCGTTAAAACTGGTCACTGTGACAGAAATTCGGTCTGGATGACATTATAATTAATTGTAAGAGGTGACAGAAAAAAACTGAGCCAGGATATGTGTGGCTATGGCAAATATTCTTTAATAATTTCATGGCAGAGGTCTATTTTCAGCAGTTAATTAAAAATTAAAATAATTAATGAATATGCCACTTGAAGCTTTTGTTCATTACATTTATTATTATTGTAAAATATTACAGAAATGATAAGTAGTTATTTAGAACGAATTTTTGAATTTCTTTTTGTCTTTCAATTTTATCTACGGCATCTTTACTACAACTTACACAGAAAACCGAGACTTCTGTGTAAGCTGAAGAATTGATGCGACGCGTAACGGACATCGGTAATACTGAATCAAAACAAAATGTCCATAAGCTTAATGCCTATTGAGCGTTGACACTTTACAAAAAAAAAAAAACTCGTGTGTGATTGATTACATTTGTTCGTACCTAATAATCGGTATATTTAATGCATTTTTTTTAAATTAGAATTAGTTATTTTTAATTTTAGAATTTTAATGTTCCTTTACGTGCTTTAGTAATAGACTATAAATTGATTTCTAATTAAAAAATAATTGATCGATATTTGAATTGATTAATATTACTAAACAACAACTACCGTTTTTTTCCACTTAAACTGACTCTATTTATTGCAATAAGAAATTAGTTTGACAAGGTAAGATCTCCTTTTCTTCATTTATCTAATCATTTATTATTTGACACATTTTCACGTTGATTGCAAAATTTTAAAATGGAATTTTGTGCTGTATCTAAGAACATACGTCACATTCATATATAATATACAAACAAAATTTACCAGATTATTTTTTCAAATTAATAAATTTAATTTAATAATTAAACTTGAGATATCTTTATTAAAATAATTCTTCCGTACGTGTGTTTGTAACTGAACTGTTCCTAAACGGCTGGACCAATTTGGATGAAATTTTTGTGTGTTTAAGTTGTTCCCTGGATGGTTTAGATCCATTTGGACCCAGGACTTGGCACTGACGTCGTGATCTAGAAATCACCCGTGCCGTGTATAAAAATAACTCATTACATAATCAAATAACTCATTTTAAAACAATGTTAATTAAAGTTAAAATAGGTATATTTATTGAATTATTTTTTGTCCACCTGGTTACGGCGTAATAGAATCCATCCTTCTATTTTGTGTCCTAAGAGTTGACTATGGGATATTAATATTATGCTAAAAATATCGTATGATTTCCGATAGATGGCGGTACACTCATATCGTTTACAACGCAACTAAAATACCTAGAAAGTAAGAATTTTCTCCTAGAAGAAAATGTTGGGATATGTATCTCGATCTCGAAATAGAGAGCGATCCTTGAGGCAGACTTTAAAAGATTGTTAAGACACATCTCAAAAGCCTACCCATTCCATGGCCTACTTGCTCAATTGTATTGTTAGTAAAAAATATATGTTTTATTATAAATAGGTATTATATACTTACCGACTATTGACATCAATATTTGAATGTGTTTGCTTCCCGGTTTCTTTTCTTTATGGGATGTTACGTTATACACTTTGTTCACCATTTTCGAGAATAAAAAACGAACAAATAAATACTATAAATATTGGAAATACACAGCAAATAAAATTAACAGTACTTTAACGAATTTTTTGCCTCAAACTTTGATTTCCATCAGTTCAATTAATTTAATAATTTTTCTATTTTATATTATTTTACTTAAAATATTGCTTATAAAGTTAACTGCTGTTATTAACAAAATATTTAAAAAAATTGCCGATACACGTATCTTCCTAAACGTCAACCAGCGCTAGTATGCGCGCTGCCGGGAGCTACGTCTGTGCACTGATGCTCCTGTTAGTTTTGCCGCGCTTTTATAATGGCGATAAATCTGTAATAAGTGAAGGCTTGCTTTGTATAAAATTTAAATTTTTATTATGCACATTTTTTTTTCTAAATTCATGTTTCTATTGTCTAGTTTAATTTTTTTAAAACTTAATGGCTATTATTTACAGTGGATTTGGTAGCGCCTAGGCTTTTTAGAACTGATAGAAAAGTTGATAAAATCTTACATATAACAGATCTGTAGAAAAGCCGTGTCTGTAATTCTAATATATTCTTGAAAAAAAAAAAAACAGGTCCAGGGGACTAACTAAAATACACTGAAGTTCGATAAGTGGTTTTTGAATTTTTGTCTGTCTATCTGTCTGTCTGTCTGTGTATTCACGATTCACGCAAAAACTACAGGACCAATTTACATGAAATTTAGTATGTGAGTAGTTGATAACTCGGAGCAGCTTATAGGCTACTTTTTATCCGATTACGGAACTTCAAAAATACGTTTTTTTTTTGTTCTTTCCTTTAGGTGTTAATTTTCTAATGTATACGATTCATTCTGTTAGTTATAAGCGGAATGATGAGATATTTTTTTTTTTCAAAAAAATACCATATTTAAATGAAGTTTAAAATTAATTTTAACCAGTGTGTAATAACTTGAAACTAAGCCGACAATCTAAGTTTTAGTTTTCAAAACAGCGCCATCTAATATCAAATGGAAAAAGTAGCGTAGACGAATCAACCGATCGAGATGAGCGATACGGCGTTCGAAAGTGCTCATTGAGACTTTGACCAGATTAGATTTTGAACTCAACGGTCAGTCCAGCCGTAGATATTCAAAAAATTTGAACCAAAGAAATTCTATTTTTCAAGTTTTATTAAAATTATTTCAAAACATTAGATTAACTAACTCCAGACATCAAAGACACTTTTTTTACTTCTACGTCGAATGCCGCCAAATAAGTTAAAATCGAACGACGCGTTCAAAAATTATAGCTATACAATATGTAACAAAAACCCGGTGGTTCCCGTTAAGTGTGTTATCAGAATCAGTATCTAAGCGTATAGAAATACTTTTTTTTTTTCAAAAAAAAAAAACACTAACATTTGTATGTGGTTTTATTTCCTCTAACTCACACGAGTATCGGTAATGTGGGGTCTTTGACAATCCTCTTACTCCTAGGCCAATGCAGAGATAATAAAACCACATACAATTTGCAAATTAATTTTTTTGATTAAAATTATTTTTTTTTAAATGTTTTTTTATGAAAAAAAAAATATTTCTATATGATTGGATACTGATTCTGATCACACAGTTAACGGGAACCACAGGGTTTTTGTTATATGTTGTATAAATGATTCTAAATAAACATTTTTCTATATAAATGATTCTAAATAATCATTTTTTGATGTCACTTTTCTTCGATTAATCGACTCAAGACCTGACGACAAATTTTTGCACTTAAAAAACTGTGTCGAATGACGTCAAATAAAACAAAACCGAACGAGGCGTTCAAAAATAATAGCCGTCTAAATATTTCTAAATAATCGTTTTTTAATATAACTTTCGAATTTTGAGCTCAAAAATCAACCAATTTGAGGATTTCAAGCGTTTTCAGCTCGAAAAAAAGTGGAAAGTTAAAATGGAAAGTATGGTACACTGATATACTCTAGAAGTGCTGTTTTTAAGAGAAGTTAGCGTTCGTTAACCATATTTAATTATTAATTCTTTAAATGTTAATAAAATTCCGGATATCCCTAATTCGAATAATAAAACAACTGAAAGAAATATATAGATAGTAAATTTCAGTAATTTCGTAAAGTTCAGGGACGAAGCAAGAATCGTCATCGGCAGTTAGGGGATTACCTGAGGAGCCTTATTCTGTTGCAGCTCACGAACGAACTACGATTTCGTTTTACATACATTTTTTTGCATTATTCCATTTGATTACTTGTAAACTTAATTAAAGGAAATGATGATCGAATTAATAGCAGTAGGTGTTAGAATGAAATCTATTTTACGTTGGTATTCGGTGAGAGCTTCCCTGGTCGTGTTGACCAATTCCTGTTACAGCCACAATACGAGTATATCTGCAAATTGGTTCTACCACGTAAATTACTAATACTTGTAATTAAATACCTGGGTAAATTGTAGCATAGTTGCCGTGATTTGTGTGGTAAGTGAGAAAAAAGTGGACCATTTTGACTGGTAATAAGGCATATTTTGATTATTACTGGAGGCAGATGTAGTTGTCTATAGGCTACAGCTACAGTATACTTATAAAAAAGCAAACTCTTCTCATGTCTTAGGTTACTTTTTGAGTGATTACTTTTTCGCTCCAGTGTTGTTTAGCGTCAACTGTTGGGTCTTGTGAGAGTTTTTATTAATAAATTATTGTTAATCAATAATTAATATTATATTTTTTTTATTCAACTGAAGTCACAAGTGAACTCCATCTGATGGTAAGTAACCACTGCAGTCCATAAACATCTGCAATGAACTTCAAACAAAGTGGACTACCGATGCGTTTTCATCCGTGAGGACTAAGATGGACTGCCTCGTTTCCAGTAAAAATGGTCTCCGGTTCTCTACACTCACCATATGAAATACATCAGCATTAAGTTACTATTTTACGCTGTTATTCTGTGAGAGCGTGGTTCTCCCCCGGTCGAGCGGACCCATTCTTGCTACAACTATACTATTAATATAACTGCAGCACGGCTCTGGTAGAGCCGTGTATAAAATGGACTACTCTGTCTTGTGAAGGACCTATAAAGTAGCATTAAATCCGTTTTTTGATCCTGTACTTAATATGTGAGGTTCAAGTAAAGCTTAAATATAATAAATATTCACTTCGAACGAAGAGTGAAGACATTAAAAAATAAAATCAAGCATAAAGTTCTGAAATCATTCTCACACTAGTTGTAGAATTTTGTTTTTAGTTTGGGAGTCTGTTTAAGTACCGGATTTTTCACCTAATTTTATCGCCAAATGTAAATGTAAAAACTATGGCAAATATCCATACTACGATGCTTGGTAGGAAAATTAGTGTTTACATCTTTAATTTCACTTCTCTTATTTTTATTTATTCATTTGGTTTACCAACAAATGTTACACTAATACATATTATGCTTAATTCTAAGACAGTGATATAAACTAAGTGCACGTTCAAAATAGGTAAATACCGCATGCTTAGTGCTCACAGCCTTTACATAATAGCTAAAAATATACGATACACAATTTAAAAAAAATTAAATAATAATACAAAAACATTAGGTACTGCAAAAAATATTAATAGTTTGATAAATTTTGTACCGAAAAACGTTAAAAGAGTCGTGGTGAATATCTACTACATTATTATAAGTATTTAAAAGTCTGCAAAGTCTGGGTATAAGGGAATTAGATCCAAGTACATTTCTACGAAGGGGCGGCGAAAGAGGAGTAATGTACTTACGAGGATATCTACTTGGGATACGAAAATTAAATTTACTTAGTAATAAAGGACAATCTAACTTATTTCTAAATATTTTATATAATAAAAGTTGCAAATACAGAATATCTCGGCGTTTAGACAGTGAGACCATTTTTTTACCTCGTACCTTTTTCTTTTTTTACCTTTAACACCTCTTATGTTATTATTATGGATTAAGCCCTTTATTTCACATATATAAAAAGGTTTAAACTGATAAAGGTAATAAAAGTAAGTAAAGTAAGTAAAGGTAATAAGTAAGGCTGCAGCCTATTCACAGCCCTCTGAAGAGGACATACAATCCTTATTTTTGAGATGATTATGGAGCAATTAGTTTTCCGCACTGCTCCAATGCGTATTGGTGGACTCCACGTGTCCTCGAAATATTTCATTTCTCAGGCATTCAGGTTGTACGATGCACGATAGTATCCTTTACCATGTGACCTGTAATCAGCACTCAAAATTTTATCCATTAATTTGTGGGGGAATCGAACTCGGTGCAGATGCTTTGTGAAATTTATGACAAGCGTTTAGCCTCAGTCCTATCACGGCATCATAGACAAAATTCATCTTCATCATTACAGCCTTTCACAAGTTAACTGCTGAATATAGGCCTCCCAATACAGGGAATGCCACAAAGCACAGTCCTAAGCCACCTGAATCCATCGACTTCTTGAACGTCTTTCCAGGTTGTCACTCCGTTTAGCGGAGGGGCGTCCTATATTTCACCTCATTTCTATGTTTATCCTCGTTTCTATATTTACAAGTATTTTTACAAGTGTACTATATTGTTTTCAAGTTTTTAGGTGTGTCCCTACCTGGCGAGATGTGTCGTAATTTCCCGAACGCTGCCCATCTAAGTTGAATCCGTCAATTGACCTTTCGGTCGAAGTTAGACTTACCTAGTCGGAATATTTGTCCCAGGTAAACATACTCTTCAACAAGTTCGAGTTTAATTTTTTTTTATTTGCCAGCATAGGTGTGACATATCTGTTGGAAGGCATTATTGAGGTCATTGATCTTATAGCTTAGGTCCTTCAGCAATTCTGCAAAATACAGACAAAATATAATTATATAAACTTTACAGACAAATTAATTGTAATAAAAAGTTAGTTTAGTTCTTTGAAATTTATCGATTCCAGAATGAGACTTTTTTCTTGAGTGAATCTCGAGAACTGTTCGTGAGTTTGTTATCACTTATCACATGTTTGTATTGTTATAGTAACTCGGGACATCCCGGTTGCTCTTATATGTAGAAGTCTGTATTATCTAATGACCTCATTATAAAGTTGTAAAGAAGTTTTGCAAATTGTTTTAAAGAATTTTTTAATAAGTTAATCGTACTTACACATTCTTATATGACGATTCCAACTCAGCTTGGCCGCCTTCGGAAAATTTGAAAACATATTCGAAAATAGATCGAATATATAGACATGTTCGAAATTCTTCGGAAATCGGTGAGTTGGATACGTTCGGAAGAGAAGTCTCTTTTTCGTTTAGCACCTCTAATGTCACGGAAAAGGTTGTTCAAAACCAAAAGAAATCTATAGACGACAGTAGCAGCTGAAGAAGACATTCGGCAATAGTTCGATGTGATTAAATTATACCTGGAAAGAAGAGGGTTGAAATCTATTTTAGAAGAGTCTAACTGTGAACGTGTTTTTTGGGATGGAAGTGCTTGTAATATGTTGTCTAATGTCTATATCACTTCTTACCGATTGCTGCCGCATAATGAGTGTTTGCTCTGTTGTGTTCTGATAAGAAGAGTATAGTAAGTCAGTATACTTGCAGGCTGATTTATGCCATCTTAGTCCTAAGTTTATTTTATAGGATAGGGTGACAAACGAGCAAACAGTCCACCTGATGGTAAGTGGTTGCTGTGGCCCATAAGGAGATGGGCAGCAGTGTTTTCTGATAACAACTACAAAATGAGTACTGTGGTTGCCGACCCGTGGTGTGGTGGCGCTGTCGTCACGCCACGAGCGAAACACATCGAAGCCTAAATGACGCTACAAAATCACGGAGCAATGGCCGCTCCCCGGGCAGAACACCCGGCGGGAGTTCCCCCCTTATCCTTCACGGCCACAGTGGCAACTATTGCAAATATTCTCATTATAAGACAGTCTGTGGCGAGGCATACGTGCAGCAGTGGGCTTTGAGAGGCTGTAATGAAGGAATGATGAATTACGTGGTAGAACTACGCTACAGCTGTATAATAGCTGTAGCACAGTGGCGTGGCATGGGATGCTGCCACCCGGGGCCACTATGGTCGTAAATGCCGCCGCTATTCCTTATTTAAAAAGTACACATATCACATATGTTTATGTGTACACTTTAAGAAGTAATAAACCCCCTTCAACTATAAAAGATGCAAGTTCGCTCAATATTTTCAGAAAAAAATTATTTAATTATTTATTATTATATTAAATTATTAGACCACATCAAAAAACAAGACATTATATGACTTGGACCACCGTCTTATATTATCAATACTTGAAACATCGCTCTTACGCAGTTAACTTGCAACTTCAATTTAATTTTGATCTACTCTAATTTATGTTTACTACTTTATTATATTGTTCTGTGTGATTTAGGGTAAGTCCGGGGGAGTTGGCCATAGTTTTTAAAGAAGTCACTAAAATAAAAACTACAAGGATTAATTAACAAAAATCAACTTTTTATTAAACTTTCGACATTAAACTCTAAGAAAATCACAACATTTTTTTGTCATTTTAACATAATCAGTCTCATAATTTACTTTTTTTCAATCACGATTGGCCATCTCTCCCGTAGTGCCTGGTAGAGATGGCCATATGACGTAAGCTTACAGTTACACTGATTACAGTGTCCTCGATTGGCCGAAATTATTTTGATACCTGCTTGAGAAATTAAGTATCCCAAAGGTCAGCCCAGCTGCACGTTATTAACTTATTACTTAAGATTGTGTTTGCCCAAATTCTATTTGACGTTTCATTAATATCACTTCTGCAATAAAGTAAGGGTAGGTACGGGGGAGTTGGTCATAGTTTTTTTAGAAGCCATTATAATTACAAAGATTACTTAACAAAAATCAACTTTTAATTAAACTTTTAACATTTAAACTCTTAGAATATCAAAAAAATTATTGAACTTCGACATAATCAGTCTCATATATATATATATATATATATATATATATATATATATATATATATATATATATATATATACAGACATTGTTCTGCTCTTTTCGACGACCCATTTGTCATGTCCAATTAAAAATCCTTAAATTCGCAAAAAAATATTGTGGGTCACTCATGGGCAAAAAAACTGTCCTATCTCTCAAGTTGGACCAAACTGCACACGGTGTGCAAATTTGATTAAAGTAGTTTAGGAGTCCATCGCGGACAAACAACGTGACACGTAATTTATGTATAGATTCTGATATAGTATAGGCGATATTTAGGTTTACGAATCCGGAAGATAGTAGTAGAATATACATGCTATATACTGTGCTTGACAACCCTTTTAAAATGAGGTAATGCCTTCCCATACTTGAAGAGGTAATGGTGAGTTATGTCGGACTTGCACTGACTAATACTCCATGGTTTGTTTTATAAAAGCAAAACAAGAAGCCACACGGGCGCCACTGCAGGTGCAGTGCACAGGTGTGCGGTGCACGTGTTGTTTACAAGAGTTCTGGCTAGCTACAGAGCCGCCGCCGGGCAACGGCGCAGGCGCCCTCATATATATTTTTTACATATATGGTTTTTTTTTATGATTTCCGCCGGAGGGTACACCCCCACCGACGGGAGTATATTGTCAGATTCCACAGATAAGTTTCGCTTTGTTTTAAACATTTTTTTTTAATATAACTATTACACGTACGGAGCTGGTTGCGCGTTTCTGCGATTTGATACATAACGCGCTTTCCTTCTCCTCATATTACTACAATTCTCAACAATTTTTTTTAACATATTAAACATAGTTGTTGTTCGGAGAAAATAATCGTTTGATTGACATTGACGTTTTGTTATTTATAGACCCGCGCATGCCGCGCACCCCGTTAGACTAAAAACGGGATGACAATAAAATGAAAATAATGAAATGAAATTTAAAATAAAAACTAAAAACAAAAAAATTGTCTTAACTTTAAACTAGAGCTGTTATATAATGTCTCTAGTGTAATGAATTAGTACAATGACGACAAACTGGTTAAATAATCTTATAATATAAAACAAAAGTGGAATAGTGTAGTCTTATCACTGAATACGGACAGAGTACAGAGTAGCATAAAGAGAGTAAACTTAAAGGAAATAAATACACAGAATAATGTTAAATCTAAACACAAAAATGACGAAATAATTTAGTGACAATGAAATTGACAAAGTAAAACATATAAAGTATTCTTATGTCTGTTTAGACATAAGAATACTTTATATGTTTTACAATGTATATACAAATTGTTATTAAGACCGTTAAATTCGAATAAAATAAAATTTAAATGGAATAAACACACAGTATAATCTTAATACTAAACACAATAATAACATTGATATAACAAAATAACATAATAACAATAAAATGAGTGTAAAATAAATCAAGTGTAATCTTAATTCTAGGCACTAAATAACATGGTATAATGACACAGTCAAGTAGAAAATTTAAAGAAGACTATGAGAAGTCTTAGTTCCATGAGCAACAAAATAAAACAAAATGGTATTCTTACATTACTATGGACAAAATGATATAAAATAAAACTAGAGGTAATCTTATTCCTAAACATAGCCAAATGCTTTGTTAACGATGAGGTAAAATATTAAGAGGATTTTTTTTATTATGAGGGGTAATCTTAGTCCAAAAAAAAATTTTTTTAAATGACATATGTAATACAATAACTATGAATGATTTTTTTACATATATGGTTGGCGATAGTATGTTATACGAATCTGGAAGATAGTAGGATACTATGCTATATACTGTGGGTGACAACCCTTTTTTACATGGGAAAATGCCTTCGCATACTCGAGAAGGTAAGGACGAGGACTACTCCTACTCCATGGTGTTCCACCTTCACCGCATAATATTGGTAGAGACACGGGATAGCCGCAGACATTCTCGGTCCCACCAGCGTGTTTCCCAGACTTCTATCCTTTTTATAGGTAAGGTGAGACCGCGAGGCTTCTTCACAGCCTCTACTTTACCTGCACGAGGAACCATCAAGGGACACCCAGCAGTCCACCAGCATACATCTGAAGTGGGCTCACTATACCCAATCGGTGTGGTCATCTCGGGCCGGCGCTTTACCTCGGACCAGCTATGAAGGTTCTAGGCTTGGCAACCCCACATTATCAAACCATGTTAAATCACGGGATAAGCACTTGCCTTAAAAAACCGTTCGCATACTAGGAGTTTGATTCTCGGCATCAATGAAACTGTTAACGGCGATTTAAAGGTGCTATATTAAATTCTCGTTGCCTCGTTGGTCTAGTGGTTGTAGTAGTGCGACTGCTGGTCATGAGGTCCTGGCTTCGTCCCGGGTCGGACCAAAAAATTAATTATTGAGTTTTTCCGTCAAGAAATTCTCAGTAGTTGCCCGGAGTCAGGTAGCTGGCGGTGTTTCACCCCCGTGCCTCGGAAAGCACGTAAAGCCGTTGGTCTTGCGCCTGATCTCTCTCCAGGCGTGTCGGTTTACCGTCCCATCGGATTATGAGAGTGAAGGAATAGAGAGTGCACCTGTGCTTGCGCATACACTTGGGCACTATAATCCTGCCCTGCGCTGATGGCTAGTCTCCGTTGAGGCAGGCCGCCGTGCCCGAAATTCGTTCTGGAGGACATTAATATTAAATTCTCAATTGTGAAAGAAAACTGTAAATCTGAGACTTTTTTAAACGTTACCGCCACTAAGATTTTCTCCTGAATCTTGGAGGCATAAGTGGTAGAGCCATGCTGCAGTAATATTAGTAGCATAGTTGTAGCAGAATAGGTCGGCTCGACCGGGGAAGGAACACGCTCTCACAGAATACCAGCGTGAAATAGTAGTTTAATGCTGTGTTTCGTATGTGAGTGTAGAGAACCGGAGACCCTTTTTACTGGAAACGAGTCATTCCATCTTAGTCCTCACGGGAGACAACGCGTCTGCATTTTGATTTGTGATCGAGGATAGATGTAGATATCTATGGGTCGCAGCAACCACTTACCATAAGGTGAACTGTGTGCTCGTTTGTCACCCTATCCTATAAAAAATAAATAAAAATAAAGGCAGTTTGCATACATAAATTCCGAAGGACAAACATTCTACACGAAACAATTATTTATTGGCCATAACTTGTTCCTCTCAGGTATAGAAGGATGATTGCTTTTTAATTCCAACTGTTTGGGTAATCAGCGCTATTGTGGCTAAGCGTTTGGCCACTGCGTCTTGGGCCGTTTGTTCGAATTCCTGGGGGGGGGGGGAGGACAGCCTACAAAATAATTGTCGTTATCAATTTGGCGTACAAACATAGTTCTGTATAATGTCCCGATTAAATTGCATTTTTGGGATGAGGCAAATTACACTCAAGTCAAAGGCTGAACAGCTGGTTTTTTGATGAAGCTTAATTGCCTATTTAGAAAACATTAGGGCCGAAGTACACCAAGTGTGCAAATATGCTTATTGGTTATGCTTTTTTGTGTTTACAATAATATTGCAATCTCAAATAGCCATTATAAAAGTTTATATCTGTAATTTTCTAAAGATCTGTTTCTTCTTTTCGTCAGTTAGAACTATAAGTCAATCAAATCTAAGAAATACTTCTTGAAACTTGAAACTTGAAACTTTGCACAAGCGTACTCACACGATTTAAAATAACCTTTTACGTAAATCCGAAGAATTATGAAGTTATCTATATTTCATTACAACGTGTATAGTTTTTTATCACTAATTTAAATTCAAATATTTCAAACAAAGCAAAACATTTAAAAAATAACCAATATCAATATTTTTTACTTTTTATTTACCTTAGTGTTTAGATGATTAAAATTCATTGCTATGCGAATAATCGGCAAAATATTCAAATAATCGGTAAAACTATTCAAATAATGGAATCAGTAGTATATCAGTTTTTTGCCTACACAAATTTACGTTGACAAAGTAAAATTTTGTTTTTACTTTGTCAACGTAAATTTGTGTAGGCAAAAAACTGATATACAAGGCCGCGCTGAAAAAACCACTACGTAATTTCAATCTCCCGCCATTTTGGGAGCTTACTGCGCCTAATTTTGTGATTTTGTGTTTGTCTTCTTATTTTGTGACTCGGCTTTAACTTTTTAGACTGTTTCTTCTATATTCGTTGAAGCATGTGCCCATGTCACAAAGGATGATAGGGCAAAAGTGGTAGAAAAAAAACATTGACTATGGATGCCTTTGAAAGAGACATTAATTTTGACTGCATTATTGAAAATCAAATAATAATTTATTTAAATAACGACAGCTCAACTAGTTGTACTAAAAGTGATTGAATAAATATATTTTTGATCTAGTTTCAATCTTAAATTTTTATAACTTTGCCTCTAGAAATAAGCAGTAACTAATTACGAAGAAACTGATAAATCTTGTGTTTTAAACTATCCGTTTTTAATTTATTTTGGTATTATTCAAACCAAACTGTAAATGATTACCAACTCTAAATAATCGATATCGATTTTAAGAATCGAATATTGTACGTTCCCATTTTTTGGTTGGCATGTGCGCTCTGAAAGCTGTCAAAATGTATTTCTTAGATTTGGTTGACTATAACAGCCAACACTTGATAGTAAGTGGATGGACACCTGTAGCCTATTTCAAACAAAGGAGGTTACAAATGCGTTGAAACATTTGAGGACTATGATGAAATGCCTAACAGCCTTTTTTATAGAGTAGGATGACAAACGAGCACACAGTGCATCTGATGGTAAGTGGATGCTGTGGCCCATAGACATCTACATTTATCTTCGATTAAGGATCTAAATGCAGATGCGTTGTAATTCGTGAGGAATAAGCCTGAAATAATACTGGCCTTACTTGGCCTGTAGTAATACTGGATTTCTATACCCCTTAGACCGAGCATGGCAGTTTACCCCCTTCTTTATAGCGGCTGGTAGAGGGTGGACCTATCAAAATGAGTTCCGAGTCAAGATAGAAGTTCTACAACATATTACCTGTAGTATTCCTTATTTCTTTCTCTCTTAATACGTGTACCACGTGTGTTGCGGCAGTTGTTTTAATACTAAAGAAGTATCTGAAAGACGTCAGACCATTGATTTATATAACCCTAGATCAGTAATAACCGCACCAAAGCGTTGCCACTGCACATATGGCCACAGCCATATGCCTAGCTAACGTGAGTTCATTGTTCAATGTGACGCCGACAGAGTTGAGCCGCGACAAAAATGGGTAAATGTGTAGTGAAAGAATGCTATTCAAGGTCACAAAAACGTAATAAATCAAGCGGCATCACTTTCAACACATAATTTTAGTTCCTGTTTTCATATAAACGTAAAAAACCTCAAATAATTAAATAAAATTATCGAATATTGCCATTTAGGTTCAATGTTGCCACTTTTCCGCATTTGTGATTATCCTACATTAATGGGAGACTATATAATTAATGGAGTAAGTTAATTTGTTACCTCTGATTTTAAATATTTTGGAAATTATAATAAAAACTACGTTTTAACTTTCATACAAAATAATTAATTATTCTTATTTTAGTTTATTCATGAATTATCTATAAAATATATTTTATTACCTATTTTATATTAATAATTTTATATTATTTATAATTTCATATAAATTTTATATTAATTACATTTTATTAGATACCTATTTTATATTGTTTGATTTATTAGAACCATAAAAATACGTTTTATTTCATCATTATGTTTACTCTATTCATCTGATAAGCTTTGTATCCCTTTTTTTCTAAGGGGACGTAATAAAGATTTTAAAGTAAAATATACTTTTTTAATATAAAAACAATTAACTCCAGCTTAAAAAAACTCATACTTATTTTGTATTTTAGGTAAAATTTCATATAGTAAGCCACACCAACCCGCCATTGCATGTTTGTGTGTCTATCTTTATCTAATCTTACGACGACGATATGGTTTTCACAACTTGTGTAAGTGAGATAGATATATGTTTACATAAAATTGTTATTAGTTTCAAAGCTACGTCATCGCGTTTGGATAGTGGTTACACTTTTTTCGACGCGCGGTAATGTGGTTTGCTCCTCTAGTGTTGTATAACTCAATGCATCAGACACAGTAGAGTTGTATTGCTACGTGCGGAGTGAGTGAAAATGCAATTTATGACGAGAAATGGATGTATTTTCCAACCCAAACAACAAGTATACAATCACGTTGTCTAAAATTTCTAAACTTCTTCGGAGATATCCTAAATAAATCATAGATGTCGTAGGTTGATAGTCCGGAGCTGCTTTACAAAGTATAGTTCACTATCGAGTTTTTAAAATAATTAATTTTTCGATCGCCAATAAGAGAAATATTGAACATTCTGGATTGAAATATTTTCATCCTTCTAGCAGTGAATTTGCCATCTATAACTAGATCATCATCCGTGATCACGTGTCAAAACACGTCAGCAAAACACTTCACAGCATTTAGTGTATTACGGCCTTTATAGTTGTTTAGTTAGGTAGGTATTAAAAATAAAAACACGTGAATGTTTGAGTTAGACTTTTTTGGGAATGTTGAAGCGAGATTGCTTTATATAGCAGTCCTGAATCAACAAAAATGCTTTGCAAACACTTTGAGAAAGTAGTTTGTTCAGAATCGTTTACTGAATCGATTCCTATCATTTTTAATATAGGGTAATTTTTTATCCCAAAAATAATTAAAACTACGTAAATTACAGTCACACTAAATCTGTACAGTCAAAACAAACTGAAATGGACCGTAACTTAAGGCAATAAGACTTTTAAGAGTGCAGTTTTATTTGTATTATTACTAATCTGTCATTCAATAAAAATAAAGAAAAATGAACTTTATTTCAAGCACGTTAAAGTCTTTGCGTTCGTGGATTCGTACTGTGACCACAAGATTCTTCCGGAATTAGTATAACTAATTTGATAAATAATCAGTGTATAAAAAAATGTTTAACTAAAAATTCAGTATGTATTATGATTATAACATAATAAACTAATTGGGGTGTCTGGTGGTGTGCGTTAATTACGTTACATATTGTATATAATCTGTAGATACTTTAATATTTTTAAATATCGCACAATATACGGCCACATACAGCGTCCTATTTGGTGGAAATCATAAAAAATCATAGCCGGGTGAGAGCCGTAAGAAGCGACAGAGGGAAACCGAAACAAGAGATGAACAACGGCGTCTTTCTTTTAACAACGCAAAATAATAATAAACTGCGGTCTCTAATAGACTTGCAAAGCATAGTGACTATAACATATTCCTGTTCTATGAAGCAATCTATGGCCTATGTTCAGAAGCGGACTTTTATAGGCTGTAATGGTGCCAGGTGCCAGGTGTGAGTCGAACTCGCACATGAAGGGTTCCGTAACATCGCAAAACACGTTTCTAGTATGGGAGCCCTCTTTAATTTTTTATTTATTTTTTATAGCGCCAACAGAAATACACATTCTGTGAAAATTTTAACTGTCTACCTGTAACGGATCATGAGATACAGCCCGCTGACAGATAGACAGAAGGACGGACACAGGAGGCTTAGTAATAGGGTCCCGTTGATTACCTTTTGGGTATGGAACCCTAAAACTGACATGATTTAAAAATAGACCACAGAATTTTTTCAGATTTGACTATGTTAACGTGACCATGTAGGTATGTATGAAAGTTATGGAACTTTGTGATCCAATTTTCACACACCTCCAGACGTCTGAATAATCGGAAATTTCGCAAACGTATTTATACTTATAGAACGGATGACAATACAATAAGTTTATGAATATGACCTTGTATTAGTCGTTACGGAGGTAGCAATATTAAATATTTTGACAGATGTAGTTACTAATCATTCAGTCCGTATAACGAGTTTCCTACCTCTGTCAGCGAGACGCGTACAGCCTTTGTCTGCTTTTCAGAAGCTTGTACACAATCATTATCTTAATCTTTAGTTAGTGACATTTGTATACTTGTATTCGTATTTTAATTCCTCAATTTTATAATATATATTTATAAATATTCTATTTTGCATCAACAAACCACTCAATTTTATGCATTTCCTATCCTAGATGAAGATAGTAACACTTATTTATTTTCCTTCTTCTTCGCCCATGTTTTGTTTTGGTGCACTATAAAGACACATATTAGATTTAATTAGATGTAATTTCTACAAATAAATAAAATTGAAGTGACCTTTTGTAATGTTAAAATAACAGCTTTTTACTAAATTCAGTACCCGGTTGACCGAGCTTTGCTCGGTATTTTTCGCTCGGTTTTTTTTTAATTCGTGTGTTTTGGAAATTATATTTAGATACAAATTACATACTGATGAAATACGAATAATATTTTTTGACCTTAGCGACATAATAGAAAAAACTGAACTGGTTATTTGAATAAAAATCATGAGTGCAATTAGTTTAATTTAAATTTTCGTGTTTAAAAAATACTAAAAAAAATGGCTCGAAAAAATAGATTTTCTCAAAAAAGAAAGGAACTTGAAAAAAAAATTAAAAGAAGTGGGTCGGTCGGGCTGGACCCGAACCATAGTATTACGATTTTGTGACCGCCCAATATACCAATAGCAAAGGTGTTAGTGGTTAATAAAATGTACCTCCTGTATCGGTAATTATACAGGGTATGGTCAAGTTCGTAGTGACCGCTGTTAGGTTCATGCCTCCCTTAAGCCCCCCCGCCACGTCAAGGTGGTCCCCGGGGGGTTATTATTATTATTATTTTGGCGTTCTATATATTAGTTTTCTCATCTGGTTGGGTTCTATAAATATATAATTATAAATGAAAATGAAAAGATAAATATACATAAACATCAATAACATAAAATAAATATAAAAGTACATAAATAAATAAAAGCCCAACCAGATGGAGGCCCTCGGCAGGGGAGACCAAACGGCCGAGGGTTAGGGGGAAAGGGAAAGAAACCGGCGGACGATGCGGGCGGTATCGAGGAGCACTGCCTTCTGCATTTGAACCTGGAGCGGTCCGCCACGTAGTCCCAGCCGCCTCAGATGACCCGAGAGGCTGACTGGGATTAGCCCGTTTGCAGAGACGACTACAGGAATAATTTCGGTCGGCAGACCACCCCACATGTCGGTCACCTCGTGAGCCAGGTCCAGACATTTGGTTTGCTTGTCTGTTTCGGCTTTCACGAGGAGGTTCTCGTCATACGGAATGGTAATGTCGACCAAAAATATCCTTGACTGTGCCCGGTCCATCAGCACAATATCAGGCTTATTCGCAAGAATAGTCCTGTCTGTGATGATGGCCCGGTCCCAATAGAGCCTGGCGCGATCATTTTCTTACTTGTAATACGGCAATTTCCGATCCACGAGACCGTATTTCAGAGCGAGCTCCTGGTGTAGAATTCTGCCTACTAGGTTGTGCCTGTGCAAGTACTCAGAGTTAGAAAGCGCCGAACGACCGGAGATAACATGCCTAAGTGACTCACCGGGATGGCGACAAGCTCGACAGATGTCGACGGTGCCATCCTTTAGGATGTATCTTCGATAGTTGTTGGTCTTAATAACCTGATCCTGTATTGCACAGACAAAACTCTCGGTTTTCCCGAAGAGATCACCAAAGCGTAGCCAGTGGAGGGAGGCTACTGTATCTACGAAAGGCTCATGTAGAGCCTTGTAGAACCTCCCGTGGAGCTCCTTCTCCTTCCATACGGTCTCCCGGTCGGAAATGCTCTGCACTGCCGGGTCATGCCATTGCTCGTTGGCTAAGGATAGAGGGGTAAGTCCTTTATCACAAGAAATGACGTCCTTATAGAATGGATCATCCGATCTCGCCAGGAAGTAATCACGGAGGCTGCACACTTCGCGATTATGCATGGTGAGCGCGCTCAAGAAGCCACGACCACCATGCTTCCGCGACAAGTACAGCCTCATTACCGACGATCTCGGATGATGCATCCTATGGGACGTCATGGTAGTGCGGACTTTTTTATCCAGGGCGTTAAGTTCAGTCTGAGTCCACCTGATGTATGCCAAAGGTATACATGAGGACAGGCATGACCCAGCCGTTATATGCGTGTGCCCTATTCACACCGGACAAAAGGCTGTTAAGCACTTTGGTCAAGCGTGAATAAAACACGTCGCAAACTGACTGTTTCATACCAGTCTCATCGATACCGATGTGTTGTGACATACCCAGGTATCGGTATGTTTCAACCTCGGAAAGGGTCCTTAAGTTGACGGGCATAGATAAGTCTACGCCCTCAGAGTTAGCAACCCTTCCCCTTTCAACATGGAGGACCGCACACTTATCCGTCCCAAGCTCCATTCCAATGGAATTGCTAAATTCACAAGTGATGTTTAGCAATTCCATAAGATGGGAGCGACTGGAGGCGAATAACTTGAGGTCATCCATAGAAAAGGTGGGTCACTTTTGTCCCTCCTTTCCGTAGCTGAAATCCCCTCCCGGAGCCCTCCAGTAAGGTACTGAGAGGGTTCAGAGAGAGGCAGAACCAGATTGGACTCAGACAATCGCCCTGGAAGATACCCCTTCTTATCCTTATGTGGTTCTCCGCAGCCATCATCCGCTCGCCCAGATGACAAAGGATCGTACTCCACTGCCCCATACACTGCTCGAGGAAGTCTCTAACTGTACAGTCTATCTTGTACAGCTCGAGGACTCTCTTTAGCCATGTATGGGGCACCGAGTCGAATGCCTTTCTGTAGTCTATCCAGGCGGCGGAGAAGTTCCGACGGTTGCGTTTCACCACTTTGCTAATGACCGCGTTAATGAGGAGTTGGTTCCTTGGTTCCACGACCACCGCCCCGACATCCATTTTGAGCGCGCGACATCACCTGATTTGAGTCCAGGTGACAAGTGATTCTCGCGCTCAAAATGGATGTTAGTGTCTTGTATATGGTCGGTAGACACGTGATGGGGCGGTATTTGCTCGGGTCTGTGGTACCCTGGTCTTTAGGAACCAAATGAGTGATCCCAGTAGTGAAGAGGCTTGGGAGCGACTTCTGGTTGAGAGCCTCTTGAAACTGTCGGGCGAGCACAGAGTGACACACCATGAACCCCTTCAGCCAGTAGTGATGCAGCCCGTCAAGCCCCGGACTTTTCCAGTTCGGGGCCCTACGGACCGCCTCAGCTACGTCATCCGGCGTTATGATGACGGGGTCCATGGGCGTAATACCCGCACACTGACTCGCCACAACTTCCGTCCAAGGGCCCTCGCTGTGGTTTACGGGCTCTGACCACAGGCCGCGCCAGAATGCTACAGTGTCGGCCTGATTCGGTGCTGGACCCGTTTCACTTACCATTCGTCGCTCCAATGATTCATAGAGCCTCTTCTGATCACTCTGGAAGAGACGATTCTGGTTGAACCGTGTCGACCTCTCGGTATATCGCCGAATCCGCTTTCCCCAAGCAGCGATTCTCTGCTTCAGATCATCTATGCGCTCCGTCAGTTTTGCGTTATATCCGGCTGGGACAAACCGACATTTGTCCCAGCAAACGCCATCCTGACGGTGCGCACAATTCTTGGCCTGTTGTTGCCTGATCTGAAGCATATCAGTCTGCCGATGAGAGCTCTAGCCTTTGCGATACGTTCCTCAATTCTTCTTCTCCATGCTGGGATAGCGCTACTATGGCCAGTAGCGCGTCCAGCCGTGGAAACCTTGGCGCCTATGATACGGCAGACTGCCAGCGCGGCGCCAAAAAGAATTGAGTCCGTCTCGCAAAGGTCCCGGCTGGCTTCCAAATATGTCACCAGCATTGGGTTCAGAGCCCTCACGACAGCCCGATTCCGCTTGCTTAGGGCTATGCGGGGAAGACGCGGTCGATTTTCGAGAGGCGTACAGCGCGTTTCCACAATCGCCTCTTCCAATGTACTCCTCATATGCTCTAATTCCAGTTCCTGGGCGACTGTTCCATCATCGTTTGAATCAACCACAACTGGGGTATTCACGGCGGCATCCACGTTTGCGGGTTGCTCTACCATTTGTGGCGCCGTATCCTCAGCCGTAGCATTCTCATCCGACGAGGGAACAGCCTCACGTCGTAGCCGTTCGAGTTCGGCGACATCAAATATATTTGAGCGCAAGATATACCGAACTCGGTCTGCCAGGTTTTGCTCTGCAACGGTTAAAGATGGCTCCAGCTCAGCAAAAAGACGATGCATCCTAGCCCGATACGCCAAACATCCAGTTTCTCCCCCTTTCGCCCTAAAATACGCCCGCAATGCGTTGCTGTTCATCTGGGTTGTCCAACGCATGCGGCGTACTCCACCAGAGGCGGGTGCCGATTGCTGGGCCCGCGAAGACCCTGCCGACACCAAGCCAGCTGGTGGGGATGATGGATGCGAGGGGCTGCTGGGTGGTCGTGCAGCACCTCGCGCTCGGCTGGCGGTTCGCATGCTGCCGCGTCCAGCGCCAGCTCCAGACGCGCCCTGGCGACCTACAGGCAGCGGCCCTTTGCGCGTTCTATTTAATTCCATCATCCATTTTTAGGGCGTCATTTAGCGGGAGACGCCCAGACCCGGCGCCGTTTCATGTTGAGGCCATGTGCACAAGCGGGCCTTTGCACCTTCAATTTTTGCCGAGGCACGGCACTAACACCTCTTGGCAAGGTGCTGACTGACTGCGCTGACGTAGCGGTTTTGTCACATAACCGTTACGTCAGCGGGCGATGGGGTCGTCACTTCCCTACGCCTATTTATATTCAATAATAATAGATTATTATTATTATTATTATATGATCACATATATAATCACAAAACTATAATATTACAAATATAAATACAATCTATATAAATAATATTATTATTTCGGCTATTATCCACCGCGGCGAGGAATTCTAAGCCATCGGTGAATTTAGGCATCCAAAGATAGGAACCTTCTTACTATTCGAGCCGTATTTAATAAGGCCGATTTTTGAATTAATGCTTTCAGCCATTTGCCCAAACCTAACTTGGACAGATAATCGTCCATATTTTTACCAATAAGTCCATTGACTGATACAACTACTGGTACAATAATAGTAGAATCAACGACCCACATAGCGACAATCTCATGGGCTCAAGTCAATATTATTATTATTATGGGGTATCTTTATAGTTTTCTCATCTGGTTGGGTTCTATAAATATATAATTATAAATGAAAATGGAAATATAAATATACATAAATATCAATAACATAAAATAAATATAAAAGTACATAAATAAATAAAAGCCCAACCAGATGGAGGCCCTCGGCAGGGGAGACCAAACGGCCGAGGGTTAGGGGGAAAGGGAAAGAAACCGGCGGACGATGCGGGCGGTATCGAGGAGCACCGCCTTCTGCATTTGAACCTGGAGCGGTCCGCCACGTAGTCCCAGCCGCCTCAGATGACCCGAGAGGCTGACTGGGATTAGCCCGTTTGCAGAGACGACTACAGGAATAATTTCGGTCGGCCGACCACCCCACATGTCGGTCACCTCGTGAGCCAGGTCCAGATATTTTGTTTGCTTGTCTGTTTCGGCTTTCACGAGGTTCTCGTCATACGGAATGGTAATGTCGACCAAAAATATCCTTGACTGTGCCCGGTCCATCAGCACAATATCAGGCTTATTCGCAAGAATAGTCCTGTCTGTGATGATGGCCCGGTCCCAATAGAGCCTGGCGCGATCATTTTCGAGCACGGCTTCCGGCAAGTACTTGTAGTACGGCAATTTCCGGTCCACGAGACCGTATTTCAGAGCGAGCTCCTGGTGTAGAATTCTGGCTACTAGGTTGTGCCTGTGCAAGTACTCAGAGTTAGAAAGCGCCGAACAACCGGAGATAACATGCCTAAGTGACTCACCGGGATGGCGACAAGCTCGACAGATGTCGACGGTGCCATCCTTTAGGATGTATCTCCGATAGTTGTTGGTCTTAATAACCTGATCCTGTATTGCACAGACAAAACCCTCGGTTTCCCCCGAAGAGATCACCAAAGCGTAGCCAGTGGAGGGAGGCTACTGTGTCTACGAAAGGCTCATGTAGAGCCTTGTAGAACCTCCCGTGGAGCTCCTTCTCCTTCCATACGGTCTCTCGGTCGGAAATGCTCTGCACTGCCGGGTCTTGCCATTGCTCGTTGGCTAAGGATAGAGGGGTAAGTCCTTTATCACAAGAAATGACGTCCTTATAGAATGGATCATCCGATCTCGCCAGGAAGTAATCACGGAGGCTGCACACTTCGCGATTACGCATGGCGAGCGCGCTCAAGAAGCCACGACCACCATGCTTCCGCGACAAGTACAGCCTCATTACCGACGATCTCGGATGATGCATCCTATGGGACGTCATGGTAGTGCGGACTTTTCTATCCAGGGCGTTAAGTTCAGTCTGAGTCCACCTGAGTATGCCAAAGGTATACATGAGGACAGGCATGACCCAGCCGTTATATGCGTGTGCCTTATTCACACCGGACAAAAGGCTGTTAAGCACTTTGGTCAAGCGTGCATAAAACACGTCGCAAACTGATTGTTTCATACCAGTCTCATCGATACCGATGTTTTGTGACATACCCAGGTATCGGTATGTTTCAGCCTCGGAAAGGGTCCTTAAGTTGACGGGCATAGATAGGTCTACGCCCTCAGAGTTAGCAACCCTTCCCCTTTCAACATGGAGGACCGCACACTTATCCGTCCCAAGCTCCATTCCAATGGAATTGCTAAATTCACAAGTGATGTTTAGCAATCCCATAAGATGGGAGCGACTGGAGGCGAATAACTTGAGGTCATCCATATAGAAGAGGTGGGTCACTTTTGTCCCTCCTTTCCGTAGCTGAAATCCCCTCCCGGAGCCCTCCAGTAAGGTACTGAGAGGGTTCAGAGAGAGGCAGAACCAGATTGGACTCAGACAATCGCCCTGGAAGATACCCCTTCTTATCCTTATGTGGTTCTCCGCAGCCATCATCCGCTCGCCCAGATGACAAAGGATCGTACTCCACTGCCCCATACACTGCTCGAGGAAGTCTCTAACTGTACAGTCTATCTTGTACAGCTCGAGGACTCTCTTTAGCCATGTATGGGGCACCGAGTCGAATGCCTTTCTGTAGTCTATCCAGGCGGCGGAGAAGTTCCGACGGTTGCGTTTCACCACTTTGCCAATGACCGCGTCAATGAGGAGTGGTTCCTTGGTTCCACGACCACCGCCCCGACATCCATTTTGAGCGCGCGACATCACCTGATTTGAGTCCAGGTGACAAGTGATTCTCGCGCTCAAAATGGATGTTAGTGTCTTGTATATGGTCGGTAGACACGTGATGGGGCGGTATTTGCTCGGGTCTGTGGTACCCTGGTCTTTAGGAACCAAATGAGTGATCCCAGTAGTGAAGAGGCTTGGGAGCGACTTCTGGTTGAGAGCCTCTTGAAACTGTCGGGCGAGCACAGAGTGACACACCATGAACCCCTTCAGCCAGTAGTGATGCAGCCCGTCAAGCCCCGGACTTTTCCAGTTCGGGGCCCTACGGACCGCCTCAGCTACGTCATCCGGCGTTATGATGACGGGGTCCATGGGCGTAATACCCGCACACTGACTCGCCACAACTTCCGTCCAAGGGCCCTCGCTGTGGTTTACGGGCTCTGACCACAGGCCGCGCCAGAATGCTACAGTGTCGGCCTGATTCGGTGCTGGACCCGTTCCACTTACCATTGGTCGCTCCAATGATTCATAGAGCCTCTTCTGATCACTCTGGAAGAGACGATTCTGGTTGAACCGTGTCGACCTCTCGGTATATCGCCGAATCCGCTTTCCCCAAGCAGCGATTCTCTGCTTCAGATCATCTATGCGCTCCGTCGGTTTTTGCGTTATATCCGGCTGGGACAAACTGACATTTGACCCAGCAAACGCCATCCTGACGGTGCGCACAATTCTTGGCCTGTTGTTGCCTGATCTGAAGCATATCAGTCTGCCGATGAGAGCTCTAGCCTTTGCGATACGTTCCTCAATTCTTCTTCTCCATGCTGGGATAGCGCTACTATGGCCAGTAGCGCGTCCAGCCGTGGAAACCTTGGCGCCTATGATACGGCAGACTGCCAGCGCGGCGCCAAAAAGAATTGAGTCCGTCTCGCAAAGGTCCCGGCTGGCTTCCAAATAGGTCACCAGCATTGGGTTCAGAGCCCTTACGACAGCCCGATTCCGCTTGCTTAGGGCTATGCGGGGGAAGTCGCGGTCGATTTTCGAGAGGCGTACTGCGCGTTTCCACAATCGCCTCTTCCAATGTACTCCTCATATGCTCTAATTCCAGTTCCTGGGCGACTGTTCCATCATCGTTTGAATCAACCACAACTGGGGTATTCACGGCGGCATCCACGTTTGCGGGTTGCTCTACCATTTGTAGCGCCACATCCTCAGCCGTAGCATTCTCATCCGACGAGGGAACAGCCTCACGTCGTAGCCGTTCGAGTTCGGCGACATCAAATATATTTGAGCGCAAGATATACCGAACTCGGTCTGCCAGGTTTTGCTCTGTAACGATAAAAGATTATTATTATTATTATTATTATTTACGGTAAGTGTTGTCACTTCTCAGCTCTAGGCTGGATTTCAACTACATTTACGGGCCGAAGCCAAAGCAAATGCAGCGTGTGGTGTGTAGTGTAGTTCATGTGATTTGATGAGGTCCTATTTCGTTTTCTTCTATCTGCGTGAATTTCCTAACTATTCTGCATGTATTTAATATAGCTGCTTTTTGAAGTGTAATATATAGAGTTTCTTTTAGTTGTAATAATTTTAAGCTACGGAGGAGATGATTTGGGATGACACCTGTTGTGGAGAGGACTATAGGGACCACATATACTTTTTCTTGTTGCCAGATTCTAGTCACTTCATCTTTAAGTTCTGCGTACTTACAAATTTTTTCAGTTATCGTCTTCTGCAAGTTGTGTGTGTTGGGGACTGCAATGTCTATCGGGTAAGTAATATTATTTATTTTATCTTGTAGAATTATATCTGGTCGGTTATAGTGGATTGTCCTATCGGTGAGAATGCCGCGGTCGTAAAAAAGTTTATGTGTGGTGTTTTCTAGAGTATGTTTTGGTGTATAATTGTAGTACGGAGTGTTGGCATCTGGAATGAGTGCGTGTTTGAGTGCTAGTTTTTGATGAATGACATTGGCCACCTGATTGTGTCTGTGAGTGTAGTCAGTCTGTGTGAGAGTTGTGCATGCGCCTGTGATGTGTTGAATGGTTTCTGGATGAGTGTGGCATTTGCGACATTTGTCATTATTTACTGTAGGATCTTTGATTATATATTTTCTGTAATTTTTTGTGTTTATGATCTGGTCTTGAATAGTATTATTATTATTATTATTATATTCAATAATAATAGATTAGTTCAAATATGTTAGATACATAAATATCTAATGTGATTTTTGATTTATTTTTAACTGTTACATTAATTATATCTAGTTTTTATTACTTATCTTCACTATTTTAGTGCGATTTTCGTACCTACATAAAACACACATAACCACCCATATCCCTTGTGTGTGTATATCCCCATTCACATACGTACACAAATGCACACGCCTCGCACACATATTTTACGCTCAGGTATGTCAATATGAATGAAATATAAAATCTCCCAAATTTTTGTGCAATCGATTCGCACTATTATTACCGAAGTCACGCACACTAATGCAGGCATGGTACGTAAGATATGCGCGTCACGTGGTACTCACGCACACATGAATCAAAGACTGGTGTGACTGTGAACGGTGTGATGTGTTAGCAACACGATATCTGTACCTATAAAACATCTTTGGACATGACAAAGGGTCGTCGAAAAGAGCAGAACAATGTCTGCCTGGCGAGCTAGTATATATATATATATATATATATATATATATATATATATATATATATATATATATATATATATATATATATATATATATATATATACATACATATATATACATATATGTATATATATACAGAGACTATCTATATATTATAGGTTTTTCGTTCACTATGTTCCAGTTTAGAAGGTAAGAATCAAAGAAAAGTATGTCGCTTTATTTATTTAAAGTTGTTACCAGTGTACCTGTAAATTTGGTCCACCTGTATGGTGGATCGAATTAACCGTTTGTTACATATCACTAAGGGTTACTATTATTTGTGATACGATAACACCAAATTTAACACATGTATATCCTTTTGGTTATTGCAAACCTCGAATGCGAAGTGGAGGAAGGCCTTGTCAAGGCCATGCTACCCACTCACATTACATCCCATTGATTTATATAGTTTTGTATAACTCAATGTTACATTCGATATATTATTTTATACCGCACTAATACGTGAAGAAAAGCACGAGGAAACACTAATTAATAAAACTAATGCTTTTGTTTGGTTTTGCAATATGTTTAACAATAAAAATAAAGAAAAATCCAACGAATGTTTTAATCGTCGGCGTCTATGATAAAGAAATAGTATGTTTTCATAATCTTTCGAGAACGAATTTCCGATATGACCGTATAATTTAATTCTATTTTAGAAACCACTTAGACAATAGTTATCTGAATGCAATTATCGGCCTAAAGTAACCTATATGTGGTTAAGTCCCGCGTTTTCCTCAAGGAAACATTTTTTGCAACTTAAAGCGATAAAATTCGATTTTGTAGTATTTGTGAAATATCGAATTACATGTGTTGTGTAACTTGCCGTACATTACAAATTATTTTATACTAACTTTTGTCCGCGGCTTCACCCCTGGAATATATATATATATATATATATATGTATGTATGTATGTATATATATATATATATATATATATATGTATATACATACAGAGACTATCTAAATTTATATATATCCATATATATATATAAATTACAATATTAAATACATATATATATTTACTTAACAAAAATCAACTTTTAATTAAACTTTTAACATTTAAACTCTTAGAATATCAAAAAAATTATTGAACTTCGACATAATCAGTCTCATGATTTACTTTTTTTTCCATATTACGTTTTATTCTACTTTTTCTTTCATAATTACTAAAGAAAATGTTTGCTGCAAATTTTTGAGTTCTTTGTATTTCAACCAACTCGCCCAATAAACTTAACCAGTTTTTTGTTCTAATTATAGAATCCGGAGGAAATTTGTTTGACAAAGGGCAAAATAAAATTATATTTTAGAACACTAACCGAACATTTATTTTCAGTGTGGGAATAAATATAAGTAAATAATAACAATAAGTATCAATTCTTGCGAATAAGCCTGATATTGTGCTGATGGACCGGGAACAGTCAAGGATATCTTGATCGACATTACCATTCCGTATGACGAGAACCTCGTGAAAGCTGAAACAGATAAACGAACAAAATATCTGGACCATGGCTCACGGTGAGGTAACCGACATGTGGGGTGAGTCTGCCGGCCGAAAATTAATTCCTGTAGTCGTCTCTGCGAATGGGCTAATCCCAGTCAGCCTCTCGGGTCATCTGAGGCGACTGGGACTCCGTGACGGACCGCTCCGAGCTCAAATGCAGAAGGCAGTGCTCCTCGATACCGCCCGCATCGCCCGATTATTTTCAATAATAAGTATCAATTCATTATACACATTCAAGATGAATAATATTTATATAATTTAATATATAAAATATAAATATTAAAAATATAAAATTATTAAATATCGACATTAATTTTGATATAGCTAAGTCAATCCCTAGCATACATGTAAAATATTTTGTATAAAAATATATTTATCAAATTCATGAAAATTATCAACAACGTGACTTTTTGGTTTGCAAAATATTAAAATTAACAAAATAATTGAAAATATTTTACAAAAACATTTTATATTTTAAACAATATATGTATTACATAAATTTTCGCCTTTGACGCGCGCTGCGTGCTTTTAACGAGGTCTCGCAACAGACTGATTTGTTCAACTGCACTCTGAATTAATTCACAAAAGCCTTTTATTATAAAATATCTTTAAGTTGTGCATAACATACCTATATTCTCAGATAAAGTAAATTTTTCGTACTTCATCTGAGCCTATATTATGTTTGTTCTAGTTTCTAAGTTCGTATTACACTACTGTATTAGGTAATACACTTGTGATGATAGTTGTAAGTGGTAAACTAATAAATAAATAAATAAAAATAGACGCGTCTTATTGACGACGTTTTATGAATTTACCTGTGAAATGTGCAATTATCAGGATTATTTCTATTATAAGCACTATGGTCACTCACGGATTATGTACCAATTTTTGAAAGTTATGAAATACAAAAATTAACACTATAATAATCTAAAAAATTACAAAATATCTAGGAGCTTATTTCTGCCGTGCCGAATTTTGCCGGCCTGTCATTCAAAATCTGTTACAAAGTCATTAGATTTGCTATCCTTTTCTATTTTTCTATTTTGCCATAGGGAAGTTTCTTCTTACTTGCACACTATGTTCGTCTATTACTATCCTAAGTTTATGATTCGATGTAATTTATAAAAATAAATAAAACTGAAGTGTCTGTTGGTAATGTCAAAATAACACTATAATGTGTATACGGCACTATAATATTATAATAAAACACACAATTTTTAAAATATTTGTCTGTCTGTGTGTTTGTTCCAGCTAATCTCCAAAACGTCTGGATCGATTTTGACGGGACTTTCGCTGGCAGATAACTGAGGCTACTTTTATTTTAGATAAATAATAAATTCCAGGCGAGCGAAGTCGCAGAGATCAGCTAGTGTACAATACAATAGTAATTACCTGGCAATATTGCGTAAGTATCGTCCTGTACTTCTACATGGAAATGAACGATATGATTACAGACATATAAAGAAAAATGATAGGTGTAATTTTCATTTTTCTGTATATTATTTCTAAGTGAAATTCATAGCGCTTTATAAGTTTATTCAATAAGAATCGACGTATATTAAATACATGTTTAATAAGTAATGATATATGAAGCTGTTGTTTGAGCCGTGGTATGATATTAAATATGTTTCGCTGTAAATTTTTTGACGGCAGAAAATAAATTCTGGTAATTCGGCAAAAATGATTTCTGATATTTACGCAAATACTACACAATAATTTCAGACGCAATCATAGGGAATCATGTGAACATTTTTAGGATTGTTTCAATCACATCAAATGTACAAATCAGCTTTGATAGACCAGAAATCCTCGAGAATCAGTATTCCAAAAGAACACTGGTTCCTACCACGGATGATTCATCAAGAGGCTATTGAAGTTTAAAAAAACATCCGAATTTCGATAGAGAAGATGTCTGGACGTTACCTTTATGTTTTAAATAAGCTTTACCAGTGTACCTACGTATGTATGCATGTATTAAAGCATGAATGTAAAGGCATGTACCGTGTATGGCCGCGCAGTGGTGGTGTAAGAATATTTACTATCCCATATCTTAAGCGGATATCGTGAGAGACGACAGAGGGAAACTTTTACGTGGTAGAGCCACACTGCAGCTATATTATAGCATGAATTGGTCGGCTCGACCGGGGCAGGACCACGCTCTCACAGTTTACCAGCGTAAAATAGCAGCATAATGCTGCTGTGTTTCGTATGGTCAATGAAGAGAACCGGAGACCCTTTTTACTGGAATTAAGGCATTCCAACTTAGTCCTCTGGGGTGACAACGCATTTGTATCTTGATTTCTTAATTGAGGATAAATGTGAATGTCTATGGGCCACAGTATCCATTTACCATCAGGTGGACTGTGCGCTCGTTTGTCTTTTTTATAGAATAGGGTGAAAAGATGTGTGCTGGGCTCACTATCTCCTTAAAATAAACAGTTCTCTGCAAAAAAGGGTTCTTACACTAATAAAATACCAAGAAATAGAGGGTGGTCATTTATTTAACTGCAGAAAACTAACCAGGAGTTGGGCAGCCGCTTCTTCCGGTAACGATTAAAAATTAAAATCTGTGGTTACCAACCCGCTTGACAAGCGTGGCTATTATGGTTAATTTACGAGGTGAGGGGGATCCGCATATATTTCAGTAGTCGATTTTTGATAGGCTGCATCCATAGAATACTATAACACATACATAATAGAACGGAGGAGTGGACGGTGCCCGTGTAGCGACTAAAATGTCAATTCACACCTTTAAATGTCAACACATTCCTTTTGACGTCACAGTTTTACACACACATGAAGTCGGAATGCCTTGTATCCAGTAAAAATGGTCTCTGGTTCGCCACTTTCACATACGAAACACAGCAGCATTAAACTGCTATTTTACGCTGGTATTCTGTGAGGGCGTAGTCCTTCCCCGTTCGAGCCGATCCATTCGTGCTATAAGCTCAACAATAATATAGCTGCAGCGTGGCTCTATGGTTTTATGATCAATACATCTCATGATCAACGCAGTTAAATAAGGGTTTTTTTAGAGACCGAAACTGTGGTAATTTTAATTAAAGAATGAAAATAGTCGGACGGAAAGGTAAGCACCAGTAAAGTATTTCGTAGTATCAACCTACATACATCCTACTAGTGATGGAAACAAGTATCCTTTCATCACTAAGATGTTTTTGAGAAAAGTCCGCGGGCCCTAATGAGTTTTATCAATTTTATGTCCCATACATATCGATAAGTATATTTTTTTAACTTTAATTCATATTGATATCTTTCATTTTATACACATATACTACATATTTTTATCTCGACATCATCAGGTTGATTGGTAGAGAATGGTGAAGTTAAATAAATAAATAAATAATTTTGGTGTGGTTGAAAGGGAGCATTTTGGCTTTACATATTTTAGGCAGAAGCGTCCTTACGCCATGTACGCTGTTCGAATGCTTCAAAACACGCTGCCTTCGTCTGACATTTTATCATCAATAGCGATTCATTTATTGACGAATAGAATAGTTATTAAAATCAATGGTGAGTACATCACTCACCTTCGATTTGCCGACGATATAGTCCTTATGGCAGAATCGCTGGAGGACCTAAGCACTATGCTCAAAGACCTCTATAGTGCCTCTCAAAGACCTATCCGGTCTTAAGATGGACATAGACAAAACAAAGAACGGAATAATTTTTATTAAATAAAGAATTTACAAGATTACTTATTAAAAGTCAGTTACGCTTTTACCACTAGTTTAGAAAAACTTCTATCCTGGGAAGAACCAGCAAAAAACACCCAACGGGACTTTTTTTCAATCATTAATTTATAATATACCTACAATTAATTATGATATCAATATAATTTGTTACACAATTAATTATGAAAACATTTAGATAGAGCGTTCTTCAACTTCATTCCCAGGATTTATTATCAATAATGTACTTTTAAGTAATACAATAAATAATTTTTTTTAATAAGATAGGGTGACAAACTAGCACATAGTGCACCTGATGGTAAGTGGTTGCTGCGGCCCATGGACATCTACATCTATTCTCGATTACATATCAAAATGCTGATGCGTTGTCACCCGTGAGGAGTAAGATGGAATGCCTCGATTCCAGTAAAAATGGTATCTGGTTCTCTACACTCACCATACGAAACACAGCAGCATTAAGCTACTATTTAACGCTGGTATTCTGTGAGAGCGTGGTCCTTCCCCGGTCGAGCCGACCCATTCGTGCTACAACTATACTACTATATAACTGTGTGCTCATTTGTCACCCTAATCCTATAAAAATACAACCATAACAGAGCTACAGAGTGGCTCTATCACGTTTAAGCTATTGCAAATATTTCCTTTATGAGGCAATCTATGGGGAAGCCTATCTTCAGCAGTGGACTTTGATAGGCTGCACTGATAGTGATAGCAATGATGATCACATTGATCATATCGTAGAGCCGTGGATGGTCAGAGGTTAAGTAGTCGGTTCAAACATAGTACGCAAAAAAAACCGAGTTCAATCCCCGCCGGCACCAATGGAATTGTTGAATGCAATGTTCAAATTGCAATCGCTGATTTACCACGAGATCGGTGGTAAAAGAAGACATCTTGAGAGAAACTGCATGTCTAAAAAATAAAAAAACAAAGTTTTCTTGCCCTAAATTCCTAAATTCAGAAGAGGCTTATAGCAAGAGACGGCAAATTTACTTTCTTAACCGTCAAGATGCCCCATTTCGTCGCATGGGTGTCCTAAGAGACGTCTATGGCATATGCCAAAAAGATGAATCAAAACCATCTTGTTTAAGCCAGGCATTTTCTAAGAGCAAGTAAGCAGTGTCAAGGGCCCAAAACGTTACTGCGGTCGTTAATCCGCTTTCCAAGCGTGACAATGAAGTTATATCTTCCTTGCAGTGCCTCGTTATTTTTAAAATGGAGTCTCCGATTTTCTAAGCTTGCCATATGACAATCAGCAGTATTAAGCTGTTATTTAAAGCTCGCATTCAGTGAGAGCATGGTCCTTCCCCGGTCGAGCCGATCCACTTGTGCTACAAACATAATATAGCTGAAGCATAACTGTACCACGTATAAAAACCAATCGTACACAACCTAATGCAATAATATAGTCATGCAGGGGTCACAAAACTTTTCGGACGCTTACCTTATTCAATATTTTGAGTAACACGTAAAGGATAAATGGATGAAATCAATACGGGAAAATAGCCTCATTTCCTTTGTGTCAGAGCGTCCCATTTCCGTATTTTGCTCCTTGGAGATTTTTCCTGTGATAATTTCGTGAACCATTTGACACGGGTATGTTGTCGCTAAATATGATATTCTTGTTGCTTTTGTTATTTATTATTATTATTGTTTATCATATGCCCAAAGAACACATAATCACTACGTTCACATATTATGATTATGTCAGAAAGGAATATTGAAAACGCAGAATTATTGAACTGAATTATCGAAATGTGATGGAAATTATGACATTTGTAGAGCAAGGTAATCTTTAATTGCCAACTTCAAAAAAATACAGATATAAATCAGATGGGAGAAACAGATAAGCCTATACACTGTTGTCCTATCGACACCCAGTTTGATACTGCATAGAAGAATAAGACGAATTTACTGCCTTGTTGGTCTATTAGTTTGAAGCGGCGCTGTCGTTTCGCCACAAGTGAAACACATTGAAGCCGAAATCGCGCTATCGAAGTTCCGAAGTAAAACAGTATATGTAGAATAGCTCCGACTTTCAATCATCATGTCGCCTTTTTAGGCGTTATTGAGCTATCTAACCTTGGACAGCGGTTAGATAGCTCAAAAACGCCTAAAAAGGTGACATGATGATTGGTAACAATACCAAACAATGAACCATTTCATCATCATCCTCATGTCATTCCCTTTCCCTTTTTTAATTAGCACTGAGTCATATAAGGCTGTAAGAGTCACATAGGCTAACAGCGATAACATCCAGAAAATAGACTATCATACGGAGCGTTGGCTGCTACTCGGGCTGAACAACTTACCCTGCGGAAGATCACTTTTCCTTCCACCGCCACTGCACTGCACTGCAACTGCTGAACATGTGGTGCCGAGCCATTAGTTATTGGATTTTATGTCAAAAAATTTGCTTGACTTCTCTACTTGAGAGAAAGTTCTGAAGCCAAAGATATACGATGTGGTAGAGTCATGCTGCAGCTTTATTAGTGGTATAGTTGTAGCATGAATGGGTCGGCTGGACTGGGGAAGTACCGCGCTCTCACAGAATACCAGTGTAAAATAGCAGCTGAACGCCGCTGTGTTTCGTATGGTTAGTGTAGAGAATCGGAGGTCTTTTTTTCTGGAAACGTTACATTCCATAATACGAGTGAGAACCCATTAATTTAATCAATCATCGAGCATTTTAATTCGTAATCGAGGATAGATGTCTATGGGCCACAACAACTACTTACCATCAGATGAACTGTGTGCTCGTTTGTCACCCTTATCCTGTAAAAATAAACCGAACTTGCTTACTCTAAGAAAAGCCGTATCACTCTTGCCCTGTCGACACCCTAATTGTTACTGGATGGTAAAGAAAATGAATTAATTGCTTGGTTGGTCTGGTGGTAGCAAGTTAAACTTAAAAGTACATAAAAGTTCAATTTTTTTAATGAATGTGTAGTGCAAAGTTATTACAGAAATCGACACCTCACGTGGTCACCTTACATGGTTCATTTGTAGTAAATGTATTTATATGGTTGTGTTATATAATCGTATATTTATATTGTAATTCTGTTACTAATAACATTGTGTAATTAATCATTTTGACAATTTGTTTATTTTTAGTAGTTTTATCTGATTTACCATAATGTTTATTTTTTATTTTTGGCACTTATTTCCACACATCCCGGGTGGGATGGGAGAGCATGCCAAAATGCATTAAGTTCACCCTTTGTATATCTAATCCTTTTGTAAAGGTGTTTTACAATAAAGTACAGTAAAGTACGCGACTCCGTGGCGTAGTGGCTTAGCAATGAGTGGCTGCGCTGGGGGTCGCGGGTTCGAATCCCGCACGGAACAAGTATTTGTATGGCCTACAAATAATTGTTTCGGGTCTGGATATTTGTCCTTATGCAATTGAATGTTTGTAAACTGCCCCCACGATACAGGATAAAATCCTAATGTAGGGGTAACGTTTTTATAAAAAAAAAAGTATAAATAAATTAATGAATATATGAAACACAGCAGCTACAAAGCGCACCACGGAAATTGAACAAGTACCATTCCAAAAAGCTGAAAATTAAAAAATGATAACTCAGTGCCAGCTACTTTTACCAAAATAATTAACTAACCGAAATTCATAAATGATAAGGTACGTTGAAGAACAAACTTATCTTTGTAGTGGAGATAATATTCTCCCACACAACGGGCTGCTGTCGGTCTACGATGCTTCAAGTGCAAAATGTAAGTTGTAATCGCAAGAAAGTAATTATTTTTGATGTAATACAAAAATAACGATCTTCGGATTGTTCATTTACTTGTGCTGTGGGAGACCTTGATACTTGCAAAATTTCATGAATCTTGGTCAAGGGGAAGTACCCTATATGTTTTGACGGGTGAGCTTAAGACTATCAAAAATGTTGGCGTAAATGGCTGTAACTGCCTTGACTTAGTACAATAAATTTTTCTTTTCTTTTTTTAAAAACATTCTTGAAAGTCCCAGAATTCCAGGAACCGATATCTTGTCGGTAGAAACGATATTGATATCTAAAACTAGGCTAAAAACGCAGTCAAAGGCTGTTGTTTAACCTTCTATGTAAGTGGAAAAATGATATTGATTCGTTTGTGTCAAATAAGTAATCTAAAGAAGCCCAAAAGTGACTATGAATTTACTGAAGGCCAATAGTAAAACTCACGTCGCAGCTTGACTTAATTTGGTCAATTGGTACACAAATTAGTGGCAATTGAATAAAATATCGCCCGTAATTAAAAAACCAAACAAGTGTGAAAAGACCCTAAGGCGCCAGCTAAAGACGCACCATAAGATTTCGGTAAACTTAATTTATATAGATATGTACCTATATATATATATATATATATATGGTAGCGATACGCTAGCTTCTAGTATATTATAAGGTTGTAGCATGGTTCTCTACACTCACCATACGAAAGCAGCAGCGTTAACCTGCAATTTTACGCTGGTATGCTGTGAAAGCGTGGTCCTGCCCCAGATGAGCCGACCCATTTGTCCTATAACCATAATATAGATGCTCATAATATAGACGTGTAAAGAGCACATGCGATGCCAAATCCTTAAACGCTTTATTTAAAGCGCTTTAGAAATGAAAGTTGTGGGACGTACTAAAGCTTGTTACTTTAAGCCCTGTAAGCTTTGTTTACCAATCACAGATTAGTTTGTATTTTGATAAAAGTACGCAAGCCATCGTAATGTTTTTTTTTTTAAATTTTGATGTTTACAATTTAGTGATTGATGTAAAATCTTATGTTTACGATTCAATTCTGATAGATGAGTTGCTGAGAGAACAACAAGAGTTTAACTTCTCGAAAAGTCTATCTGCTATTACGTTGATGCATGAACAGTGAGTAATTAGCTTAATCTTAATTAACAACGTGACTGCAACTAGTGTCAGTTGATCGATTTTCTTGATCGATTTGCGTCAAATTCCTGTTATCGAGTATTTAGAACTAATTTATACGTATTGTTGCGCGGCTAAGTTGACATCTGGCAATAGCGCCATCTAGTGTCGGGTAACAGAGCGAAGAAAGAGCTTTCCAGAAAATGACATCACTAATCTTTCAACCGACAGCGCCATCTAGTATCGAATTGAAGAACTAAGCTTTCTGGAAGCCCAAACTCGAACTTTCTGCGCTTGGTCGGTTGGCGCGCGTATTTACTCGAATATTCTGGAATATTCTGGATGTTTTCGTGGAAGAGCCCTATATAAAGGCGCTGCAATACGCGATCGGGGAAGTATTGAATTTGGCGACACAAGCGAAGCTTAATAAAGTGAATAAGTGCGATTAATTGTTAGTGTTTTAAGTTTTAATTGGTGTAAATAAAATTAAAATGTTAATTTAGACAATTCTATCGGCAATTTTTATTGTCACGAACCTCAAGCTCGTAACAGTATTCTTTTATTTTCACTTGAGTAATTATTTCTTCATTTTTTATATTTGTAAATATTCTGAGTTTGTTCCTATCTCGATTGTGTAATTCTTTAGATCGTATCACATGAGCTTTCAAACAAGCACGTGTTCCAATATCATAAGAATAGAATAGAATAAAATATTTTTTATTCCATATAGATTATTACATAACACTTATTGAAAGCATTTTTTATTTACTTTATATACAACGGTTTAAAAAATGTCTCTATCCTGGGTAAAACCACCAAGAAACCCAGCAGTATTATATTTTTAGGCATATATATAACTTTACAATAACTTTGAACAATTTTTATATGAACTATAAAAGAAACAGCACGCCAGCGATCACCTTATTCCCAGGCGTCATTTTCATTCATGTATACCTTAATATTACAATAAATTATAATATTTACTGTACAGTTCATAGCTACAAAGTTATTTTTATAGCCGACTTCAAATCAAATGAGGAGGCTTACGATTTCACTGCATATTTTTATGTGTATGTTACGCGATATCCTCGTCAACTGTGAACCGACTATGATAGTCCTTTTTTTATGAATCTTCAGGGGTAGTCTCACATAAATATGGAGAAAATGTTCCACACCTTGTAATGAAAATAACAGCCTAAAATTTTTAATGTAAGCATTCAGACTACGATAGATACTAGATATTCCTTTGTCCACTTAAAAGGGTAAAAAATAACTTTTAATAAAAAGCAGACGCCGACTTCAAACAAGTAAAAAGGAATAAAACAATTTCACATTCTGAAGACGGGGTTTTAATTATTCTTCTATACACTTAGGTATGTCTTACAACCGACTTCAGTACATAAAATTATTTTACTCTTTTCAGTTTTTTGAATTCGGCGTTTAATTTATATTAAAAGTTGATTAGTTTTAAAGAGAGAGAGAGAAACTCACATCCAGAAGTGGATTGTTACAATTAAAAGTTATAGAAATAGATGTTAAAAAGGGTTGGATTTACAATTAGGTTGCCTGAATTTAAAGATTCTGTCACTGTGGGGAGATCAAGAGGGTTTATCTGAAGCACCCTCACGCGATTTTTGCTGCCGGAGCAGCGTCGAAGTATTTTTAATTATTTTTTAAAAATATTTGTAAATGACTATCGACTAATTAATTAAATATTCTCACGTTTTTGACGTTACATCTGTCAACGTCATATCGATATATAGTTCTGAATCGATCTAGTGAATTCATATTTCACCCTAGAGAATCGAGATCGAATCTTTTACTGTTTTATTAAGAACTATAAAATTATTTACAATTAGTTGAAACTCGTAGGGAATGACAGTTTTTCAATTCAATCACTCAATATTATCTCTACTTTATTGTATCTTCTGATATTGTAAATATAAACTCTTAACGCAAATTAAAAAAAGATCGATTTTCGCATAATCGGTCTTTAAGATTTCGATTTTTTGTGAATCGCTTCATCCCATTTCGATTCGAATCGATTTAAAAATGTATAAAATTAATCGCTAGGCCGGCCATTTTGTGGACAGCTTTACGTCATGCCGTTATGCAGTTGCTTGAGAGTTTCAGAATTTTGATGAATAGTGGAATATTTGTAGCGGCGGAATACTGCTAAATATCGCAGTGATCTTTTCTTACAAATGGTGGCAGCCATAAATTTTTGTAGTTTGGTGTTATATTGAGTGCAATAGCGCAACACGTTAAGTGGGGTGGGGCTTCGTCCCCCAACTTTCTCTCCACATATATCAGGTTAAAATTGTCATAAAAATTACAAAACAACCTCTAAACGAGATTTTTAAAAATTTATAAAAAAAAGGGTAAACTATAGACGTCCGGTACTCGCGTACGGTGTTGGGAGGGGTGGGGGGAGGGGAGGGATCAATGGAAGCCCCCCGGCCCTCCCCCGGTGCGGAAATGTATAGTTTATGAGTAATATTTTTTTTGTAAAATTATAACCTCACTTTTTTATACAGAAATATTGACACAAAGTTACTTCGGCAATGGTCGTAAGGTGTTGGAAGGTGGGAGAAGGGAGGAGGAGGGTCATGGGAAGCCCCCATCACTTTCCCCCGTTGCGGAAATGTATAGTTTATGAGTAATTATTTTTTTTATTATAAAATCATAACCTCACTTTTTATACAGGAAAATTGACGCAAAGTTACTTCTGCAACGGTTTCGGCACTGCGGGAAGTGCAGCCCCTTCGCCCTTGCGTAGCAAATCGCAGGCACCTAAGTGAGCCGTAGCGGCTGAGGCTGGTCGCCTTCGGAATAAGCCGAAGCTGCGGAGGCGAGAAGTACTTGCAAGTTCCTAACCCAGTACAGGGGTCCTTGCGACTGATTTAAAACGTATCATTGTAAATCAATAAATCGTTTTTCATTTTTTTCGAATATTTATAGATAGTCTAGTTGCCCTAAACTCTGCTATGATAGCGGCAAATGAAAAAATGTGATATGAATTGTTATAATTTTGTTTTCTGAAAACCTCTTGACTGCTCTCTGTAGTAAAACATACGCCAGTTGGTTTGACACTGACTTTATTTCTATACTCTATACCTATACATTATACTACATCTTTCCATTTCTAAAATAATTTTATAAACAATAATAAAATTATAAACAAAAATAACTATAAGAAATTTTCTCCTATTATATGTATATTTAAAAAAAAAAAACAATGTTTGACCTACTAATTATTTTGTATTATTATTATTTTTCATTTTTTTTTTTCGGCCAACATTCGTGCAGTCCGTTGCTTGGACCTTTTTATGTTCACTATTGGTGATGGTGGTTAAGAAACACATTCTGTAAATGCTCTATCAGTACCAGGAGTAGTAGGAGTACTGGACCGTGATGACGGCGCTCCGTCTGTCTGCGGACACACTTGATAGTCTGCCTGAGTCTCGGACCCAACCTTTCGTCGACGTCGTACGCCCCAGGAGGCAATCGTACTTTTGTCTAGAATACGGGACTGAAACTCTGCAGTACTGGATGAAGTCCGAGACAACCTTGGTTTCCCATAATCCTTGGAGCGTAAAATAAGATGGCTACGAGTACGTCGGAACCGTTTCCCTTGTTCATCTTCAACTATAAAAGACCTTGGCTCCTCGGCACGAGCTACTACTGAAACAGGTTTCCTACCAGCATTACATAATAAAGTAGCTTTATCGCCTACCGATAAACGCTCAAGTGACTTCGTGGACTTATCGTATTGTTTTCTAATCTTTTCTCTATGAGCCATCAAAGATTGGTAATTGGGATCGTTATCTACTGTAGCTCTTAATAATTTTTCAGAAATTGGCAGTTTCGTTTTTATCCGTCTCCCCATAAGCATCTGTACCGGAGAATCTAAACCATTGCGAGGCGTCGACCTGAAATTTAATAGACTTAAATAAAATTCTTCGCCTGAGTCTACGCATTCCTTTAGTAAACTTTTTATAGTTTGGACAGTTCTTTCACTTTTTCCATTAGACTGGGAATAGTGGGGGAATGAGGTAACGTGATCTATTTCCCATTCATTCAAAAAATTCTGAAATTCTTTCGACCTATAGGCCGGCCCATTGTCTGTCACTATTTCAGCGGGTATACCGTGTCGAGCAAACTGCGTTTTCATAAATTTATAACATGTTTGCTACCGATACCGGCTAACTCCTCGACTTCAACATAATTCGAAAAATATATTTCTTTCTTTTATATTCAAATATATCGGAAGCCAGTTTTTGCCAAGGCAAATCCGGCACGTGATGTTGCAAGAGCGGCTGGCGACGGGGGCGCGGCGCGTGCAACGCGCACGCCTTACAGCGGCGCGCCACGCGCTCCACTTCCGCGCTCATGCCCGGCCAGAATATAACTTCGCGCGCACGCCTCTTACACCGGTCGACCCAGGTGACCCTCGTGCATGCGCTCTAACATTTGCTCCCGTAACCTACGCGGAATGAACACACGGTCTCCCTTAAAAATCAACCCGTCGACATACGACAGTTGCTCTCGATATGGCCAAAATACACTAACGTTGTCACTCATATCGCGCCTATGTTTTGGCCATCCGTTTTTAATATACGTTATTAATAATTTACAGTCACTATCCGTTTCGGTGTCCTTTATAATAGACTCTATTTTTGATAGACTGAATGGTATGTTCTTTAGGATAAAACAGGTTTGTACATTGACCTCATCAGATACATAGTTCTGCATTAACTCACCCAGAGGGGCCCGCGACAGAGTATCCGCAATATACATGTACTTGCCCGGTGTATATATAACTTTGATATCGAACCCTTGCACTCTTAACATCATACGCTGTAAACGTATCGGTACTGAAGTTAACGGTTTTTTAAATAATGCTTCCAGTGGTTTATGATCAGTGTGAACTGTAATATCTGACCTACCGTATATGTACTGCCTAAACCGTTCGACAGCAAAAACTATCGCGAGCATCTCTTTCTCAATTTGAGCATATCTAGTCTGTTTGTCTGTCAACGTTAGCGAAGCAAATTCTACCGGTCGCTCATTCTGTAGAAGTACAGCTCCAATCGCGACGCTGCTGGCGTCCACCGACAATACCACTGGCGCTTCCGTCGAATAAATCGCTAACACCGGAGCACTCGCTATTTTTTCTTTTAATTTATCGACAGCCTCAGAATGGTAAGCCTCCCACACCCACTCGGCATCTTTCTTTAATAAAGACCGCAACACATTCACATATTCAGAGTAACTTTGAATGAATTTTGATAAATAATTTACCATTCCTAAAAATCGTTCTAGAGATTTTTTGTCCGTTGAATAAGGCATGTCCAATATAGCCTTTACCTTTGAATCATGGGCTTTCATTCCATTAGCGTCAAATTTGTGACCTAAATAAGTTATTTCAGGAACACTGAATTTGCATTTGTCGCGGTTAAATTTAATACCTACATCTTGGGTACGCTTTAATAGAGCTTCTAATCGTTGATCGTGTTCATGCTGAGTTGATCCGTACACAATTACGTCGTCGATGAACGATTCGACACCTTCGAGGTCTTCCAAGTGTTGTCTGAGCTTTGCATGAAAAACTTCTGGCGCACAACTTATGCCATATGGTAAGCGCAAAAACTGGTACCTACCGAAGGGCGTGCTAAACGTACAAAGGTCAGCACTAGCGTCATCAATTTGCACCATCCAAAACCCACAGCGAGCGTCGAGCACGCTGAACACCCGCGCGCCATGCAGCTTCACCGCCAGTTCTGTCACTGTGGGCAGCGAGTACTGCGCGCGGCGCACTGCTCGGTTAAGCGGTCTAGGTCTAGACAAACACGAATGCTACCGGCCTTCTTAGCCACTAAAACAATTGCATTTATCCACTCTGTCGGATGTGTGACCTTTCTAACAACACCGAGTCCTTCCATTCGTTTTAACTCTACTAATAACTTGTCTTTCATACCTAGAGGTATTTTCCTAGTGGGAGAAATAACGGGTGGAACACTTTTATCCACTACAATACTGTATTTGCCAGGTAACATGCCTAAACCTTTAAACAAACTCGAATGAATTTCAATATTTATTGCATTGATACAATTAATTACACCCATCGTAATACAACTTTCTAATCCGAGTAGATTTTGACAACATGAATCGGTGACAATAAACGGCAATACAAATTGTTTTTTATTATAAACTACGTTTAGTTTTACAAGGCTAAGACAGGTAGCCTGTCTCCTGTGAAGGAATACACTCTCTTTGAAAACGGACGAAGTTGTTTAATCGATAAGCCAATACGTAAATATTAACTCTTGGAAATAACATTCATCATAGAACCAGTATCAGAACCAGGACAACTCCGTGGCGCAGTGGCTTAGCAATGGGTGGCTGCGCTGGGGGCCGCGGGTTCAAATCCCGCACGGACAAATATTTGTATGGCTTACAAATAGTTGTTCCGTGTCTGGATGTTTGTCCTTGTGCAATTTATGTTTGTAAACTGCCCCCACGATACAGAAGAAAATCCTAGTGTAGGGGTAACGTTTAAAAAAAAAAATCTATTTTAACTAAAAGTTCTTTGTTATTACATTTCACGCTTTCGAACCATTTTTTAGTCGACTTACCGCATTTTGCCCTCGCTTACGGTATCAACATAGAACATTTCCGAGTCACTATCATTTTCCGCAGAATCCAAACTCAAATTATGTACTTTTTTTACTACACCCTTTTGTTTACACATCCGTGAAAAATGACCTTTTTATCACACACAAAACATCTGGCTTGACGTGCCGGGCACTTATAGCCGCCAGCACAGCGCACGCACCCGCAGCGCACGCATGGCTCCGCCGCCGCCGGCGCGGCTTGTGCTGCACCAACCGCGCGCCCCCCTCTGGACGTGGACGCGGTCTGCGTTCGACCCCTGCCGCTGCGCCAACCGCGCGCCCCACGGCGGTTACCTTGAACTGCATCCACCTGACCGCTCTCCGCCTCGTTGCTGTCGATACACAGACTTTCTTCCTTAGAAATTTCTGCCGCTTGACATATTTGTATCACTTTCGATAACATCAAATCGTCTGTACGAAGTAAACGATCCCTGTTCGTGTTATTCACTATTCCGCAAACAATTTTATCTCGCAGCAGGCTCTCGTGCAAATCACCGAATCAGTACTCGCAAAGCGGTCACATATTGGTCGATATTTTCTCCATTCTCTTGATTTCGCGAGAAGAATTTGAGCCTTGTTACTGTTATATTCGGTTTAGTACCAAAATAACTATCGAAATTCTTCAAAACGCAATTGATATCATCTTCGCTTTCCCCCTCTTCGAAAGTAAAAGTTGTGAACACCTCGTATCCTGCCGAGCCGATGAGGTTAACCAACAAACTAGCCTGAATCTCTTTAGGCTCTTTGCTCACTCCAGATGCTTTTAAGAACACTTCGAATAGTCGTCGCCATTGACGCCACGCTTCGGCCCGGACGGCTGACCCGCCTTCGAGTGATAATTCCGCTGGAGGACGCGCGTGTTCCATGATATTTATTATAAAATACACACAAAACTGCTTTATAATAAACTAAATACACGTATTATTGGTGGATTCGCAAATAAATTAAATTTTTGAGATCCCACCGCTGTCACCATGTAGTAAAACACACGCCAGTTGGTTTGACACTGACTTTATTTCTATACTCTATACCTATACATTATATTACACTCTCCACTGAGACTCAATTTGTTGTATATAAGTCCCGTCTCCAGCCACAAATGAATTATCTTCGTCCGAGTCATTAACTTTTTTATGAGAGAGTATTTCTCATGTGTATCTGTGTTAAAAAAACAAATTGTCGTATTTACGTTTCGTTCTTGCAATTTTTAGTGAAATTTATTTTTATCGTAATTAATTCAAAAGGCATTTCCGAAATCCAAAAAGAGTGTGAATGCTTCAAGCTTAACGCTGAAAATTTAGGAGAAATTGAAAACAAAATTAAAAAATCAAGTACCGGACATCTACTTCATAATACGCGAACTAATTGACATATTTGCGTTTCGTTATTACACAATTTTTAGTGAAATTTGTTTTTATCGTAATTAATTCAAAACGCATTTCCGACATCTAAAAAGAGTGTATTAGGTTCAAGCTTAACCCTAACAAGCCTGCTAGACTAAAAACATTATCAGAATCAAGTACCGGATGTCTATAGACAACCCAAAAAAACTAAGCACGTCCGGCAGGAAAGGGAAGTAGAGGGTGACTCTACAAATCCTCCCCTCCCCCCACACCACCCTAATTCTGATGACTTAATTGTAAACCTTACCCGCAAATTTTTTTAATCTAGATTATTTTTATAAAGATAAACTAATTAAGGGGAAATATAACCTCAAATGGCTTAGCAAGATCCTCCGTTATGCCGAAAATATTGCAAAATTAATTTTGAAATAGATATATGATAAAGTTGAGGATTAATGTTAAGGACTATGTTAGACGAAAACACGATTCCGTAAAATTTTCTCTATAGAAAAAAAATCCAAAGTTACCTCCAAACTGAACAATAAACCGCTGTTATTCCTAAAATACTTTAAATAAGATCATGAAACTTTGCATACTAACTGAACTAACTATAAATCAGTGCTTATGTTATTTACTTTTTTTTAAAATACCATTATTTTCACTGTAAAAAGAAATTACCTAAACTATTGGCGCCTTGAAGCTTGATTCTTGTCGCCCCGTTAGTATGGCTCCGGCTTTTGAAGGGAGGAGTTGTGTGGCTTACGATCGGAATACACATTACGCAACAGGACGACATAAAATTTAAATGGGAAATAACCGTGATAAAAATAAGAAGCGACTGGGTTGGCATAAATATGATAAACCTAATGAAATAAGTATCTAACGACCTATCTACTTACAGTATTAGTGATTACAAACATGTCGGTACATAGCATACGACGCGCGGGCAAGTGGGGACGAAATTAGAATTTGAGCTGACTTACTATATCCCCTTAAAGGAAATACCAGAATGTTTAGCCTTGTTTGCAAAGCTAAACAGACTGTTTACTTTATAATTTGTTATCAGTGTTGCTTGACCTCACCGCACGCGCGACGGTGTAATGACGTCGTTCATCGGATACAGTGTTGCCATATATACAGATTTCCCCGTATTTATACAGATTTTCGTTGTGTGATACAGATTAGCACTGGATACACATTTTTATATAGAGTTTTCTAACTCTATTGATTGGGTTACCATAATATTCAACTTAAAACAGAACGAAGAAAAATAAGTGACTAGATACCGCGTCACACACATCATTGCATAATTCTATTCTTTATAGTTAATTTATTTTTCCACAACGTAATTAGTTAGTACGGTAGAATTACAAATGTATAATATAATATGTATATATATATAATATGTATGATGGAAAATAATAAAATAATTATATGTTCCTTTGATGCAAATGTTTGAGTTTTAATACGTTGTTTGCTTAAATTAATGTTTTCAATTTTGCTATATAAAAAATTTAGTGTATTGTATATTTTATACTTGGTAGAGCCACGCTGCAGCTAAGTAGATAGCCGTTCTCTATATCCTTGCCAAAACCAAAGAAATTGTTAATAGCTCTTTTTTTGAAAAAAATTTGAAAATTTGATTTACCGAATTGTAGGTTACTCGGCGGTTAAGAAAAAATTATAGGCACACCTTAAAAATTTATAAATAATTTGCATATTATACTTTTTTACTAAGATATTAGGATTTATATATATTTTTATAAATATTTATTACGTTATTCTTTCTTTATTTTTGTTTCCTGCATTTAGGTACAATTATATCATTATAGAACACTATTTTTCATTATTGAATTACAAAAATGCCCTTGTTTATTCAACGCCACCAATGAACAAATTCGTAGGTACCTATATTTCGTACCCATACTTCAGAATATTAATCACAACTTTTGATAGGATGAACCGATTTTAATAAAGCAAAGACTAATCTTATCAATTAATCCGTTGGGCAATGTCGGTTATTGTGTTTCTACTGTTAATAAGTAATAAAAGTCACCAACCTAGACAATGAAACGCGTATACTATTGATAAAGTTCAGGCACCAGACCAGTGTTGCCAGATGCAGATAAAAGGTTCAATTACCTGTATTAGAAACTGCTAAAATCTGTATTAAATCTGTATGCTATTTAAACTTAAAATCTGTATAATTTAATAAACCAAAATAGAATAATCGATCATTATCATCATTGTTGTTTTTGAAAAATTTATATATGTAAATTTATTTATATATGTGTATGTGTATTCCGATCGTAATGTCGCCTCTACACGTTGGCCAACACAGTGGCGAATGGAGTGGCGAATATATTGGCCGAGAGTTGGTGACGGCGTCCACACGTTGGAAGGTCATTCAGTTTACTTCGGTTAGGGCCAATGTGCGGACGAATTTATAAGCACCGTGGCGCAGTGGCTCAGCAATGAGTGGCTGCGCCGAGCGCCGCGGGTTTGATCCCGCACGGAACAAGTATTTGTATGTCCTACAAATAATTGTTTCGGGTCTGGATGTGTGTCCTTGTGCAATTTATGTTTGTAAACTGCCTGCGCGATACGGGAGAAAATCCTAGTGTGCGGTTAACGTTTTTATAAAAGAATTATAAAATAATAGTGGTTATTAATGGGGCTGTAAATAGATATACGATATACAATTAGCTTTATTTATTTTTTACATGCATCATAAACTGGAATAAATACCATTAATAAGAACTTAACTTATTTTAAAGTTAAAGGAGTTATAATCGATTAGACTATGTTTTAAAATTGGGTTTTGATTTTAAAGTTTAGCAAAATATGTACCTACTTGCATTTCTATCAGACATTTGATGTATATAAAAAAACACCATATAATTTATTTGGTAATTTAATTATTTTTTGAGAAAGACAAAAACAATAGCAATAAATATAATTAACATTGACTTAATAATAGGTACTAATTATAACTTAGAACATAAATGAAAAACTCATGACGAGCAAAGTGGCTCAGGACCATGCTTTGCGGCTGTCTGTGGAGAAGGATGTTCAGTAGTTGACTTGTGAACAGCCGAACGAGCCGACCCATTCGTGCTACAACTGTACTTCTAATATAACTGCATGGTTCTACCACATATAAACGATGTGCTTCATTTTTTTCGTTTTAAAATTGTCCTCGTAATAATCTGATTGTAAATAAAAGTTCATTATTTGTTTTGATAAATAGCTTATCGATTAAAACAAATATTTAAAAATAATTAAATCGCGCTAATTAAAGTAGTAGTTGAAATTAGCACTAAAAGGCTAATAGGGGCACCACCCTACAAAGCGTGAATATAAAATTTAAATCAGGTGCGTGTAATCACTCCTTCCCCGGTCGAGCCGACCTTCGTGCTACAACTATACTTCTAATATAATTGCATGGTTCTACCACGTATAAACGACATGCTTCATTTTTTTTCATTTTAAAATTGTTCTCGTAATAATCTGATTGTAAAAAAAAACGTGAATTTTTTTGATAAGTAGCTTATTGATTAAAACAAATGTTCAATAATAATTAAATCGCGCTAATTAAAGTAGTAGGAATGTTTAAAGTTGAAATTGGCACTAAAAGGCTGGTAATGGGGGCATCCACCCTACAAAGCTTAAATATAAAATTTAAATCAGATGCGTGTAATCACTCTGGGAGCTTGTAGCAAACTAAACGCGCGGCCAACGTGTGGACGCGGCGACCAAACTCTGCCAACAATCCTTTGATCTTTTGTAAAAAACCGACACCACACGGATCTCGCGCCAACTTGCGGGCCATCGTTCCAATACATACCAATGAAGCCCAAACACCCCGTCTACACGTTGGCCAATGCTATTGGCCACTACATTCGCCACTGTGTTGGCCAACGTGTAGAGGCGCCGTAAGCGTTGAATGTCGTCTACAGTGTCCTGGGACAATGCAGGTATCGGGCCTCGGGGTAACCCCCATTGCCCGGGTGTCCTCATATCCCATTACTATGGGACAGTCCTTTAGCCTATTTTAGGCTCGATAGCATACACGGGTTATTTCCGTGGTGACGGTAAATTGTTTTTCCGTAGTTATCCAACTACGGAAAAAGGTGGTTATTTGGTAAGTCTGAGTTGGCCTTTCTGCGGCATTGTGGGTTGTTACTCAACTCTCTAATCACATATAGAGAGGAGTTCTCTTGGAAGAGGTCGCCCGTCCGGTGGCCGGGTGTGTAACGGCGCAAAGCCGTTAAGGTGTTCGTGTGGCCCGTTATCGGCACGGTCAAACATGCCGCGCGCTAACCGGGCCACGAAGTCGGTGATGTTCTCGATCTTCAAGTCGGCCGCTATCACGTCGTTCCGGACGTAGCGACCTGCTCCGACGATCGTCCTTAATGTCAGATTCTGCTGGGCCTGTAGTCGCCGCCTCAGAGGGTCGCTCAGAAGTGCGTACCAGGCCGGTGCAGCGTAGGTGATGATGGTCCGGATATACATCTTGAATATCCGGAGTTTGGTTCGTATGGGCAGCTTGGATGCCAGGACCGGCAAGAGCGTCGCCCGCGCACATCGGGCCCGGCGGACGACGAAGTCGACGTGCGCGGTTGTGGCCGTTGAGGAAGGAAAAGGGGAGATCTCCCGCCGGGCAAGGTGTTCTGCCCGGGGAGCGGCCAACACTCCATGTGATAGTTCGGAGATGTTCTATATATGCTGCTTATGATTCGGAATGTTGATAGCGTGATTTAAGCTTCGGTGTATTTCGCTTGTGGCGCGACGACAGCGCCGCTACATCACCCCCTTGCTCAGACCGGAGGTCGATAGTGCAGTCCGATTGCCGGTGTGTCCTTTTAATGCCGGTGGGGAATGCATGCTGTGTGCGTAAGGGCAAGTGACACCGGTGCGAATGATATGCCGATGTGTAATGCATGCCGTACTACGCACTGGCAAGTGATGCCGGTGAGAACGATGTGCCGGAGCAAGTGCCAGAAGTCTGCCTTATAAATCTGCGGTGAGTCGAGATGAAGACAAGTTGGACTGGCTTGCAGGAACTGAAGACTGCAGAAGACGATTCTCAGTAGTGAATGGTAGGGGTTCTTGAGGATAATGATGAAAGCTTGAAGTTGTAGTTTCCGAAGGTGTTTTTTTGGTTGCGTGTTCAGATCACGTCGGGGTCACCACTGTGGCCGTTGAGGAAGGAAAAGGGGAGATCTCCCGCCGGGCAAGGTGTTCTGCCCGGGGAGCGGCCAACACTCCATGTGATAGTTCGGAGATGTTCTATATATGCTGCTTATGATTCGGAATGTTGATAGCGTGATTTAAGCTTCGGTGTATTTCGCTTGTGACCGTAGAAGGAAAAGGGGAGATCTCCCCGCCGGGCAAAGTGTTCTGCCCGGGGAGCGACCGACACTCCATGTGATAGTTCGGAGATGTTCTATATATGCTGCTTATGATTCGGAATGTTGATAGCGTGATTTAAGCTTCGGTGTATTTCGCTTGTGGCGCGACGACAGCGCCGCTACACGGTCATGCGCAGCGTCCTGTCGATCCTGCACCCAAGGTAGGTTACGGCCTTATGGTACGCAATCTTCTGGCCGTTGAGGGTCAGCGGAGGTGGAAATTTCCTGAGACGGCGAGTGAGCAGAGCGGTCGTCTTACCAACGTTGACGACCATCCTCCACTCATCCAGCCATGGTGGCAGCAGGTCCAGCAGACGCTGCATCTTGGCAGTGGCTATGTGGGCTCTTCTGGACGAGGTGAAATAGGCGCTATCGTCCGCGAATAGCGCCAGCTCAACGTCGTCCTCACACTCTTGAAGCCTGCCTGCCAGTGTTGGTATGTCGTTGGTGTAAGCCGCGTACAGGACTGGAGACAAACAGCTGCCCTGTGGGACGCCGGCTTTGATGGTTCTCGTTGCGGATTCGGCGTCCTCTACGCAGACGTAGAACTTCCTGTCTTCCAGGAAAGACGCTATTAACCGCAATATAGCAAGAGGGACACTGGTCTGTTCTTTCAGTTTGTATAATAATCCTGCGTGCCACACCCGGTCGAACGCCTTCTCGATATCGAGAAAGACGCCCAACGATATGCGGCCACGGTTGTACTCTGCCGCAAGCAGGTGCAGCACTCTAATCAGCTAAGTGACTGTGGAGTGACCCCTCCTGAATCCGTGCTGCTCCGCCCGAAGTTGGATGCACGGACGGAGACGTCTTAGCAGCAATCTTTCAAACAGGTTAGCTATATGTGGTAATAGCGTGATCGGCCTGTAGTTGGCAGCTCTACGCCTTTCCTTCCCGGGTTTCGGCAAGACGATGATTTTGCCTTTTTTCCAGTCCTCCGGGAAGTGGGATGTCCGCAGTATCCCATTGTAGAGTCGACCAAGCTCTACTATGACTCTATTGGGCAGCTGTCGGAGTGCAGCGTTGGTAATCCCGTCGTGCCCCGGCGCCTTCCTCGGTTGCAGGCAGGTTACTGTCCTCCGCAATACTGCGGGGGAGATGAACCAATCTCCTGCAAGAGGCGGCGCGGGCGACGACAGGAACTCCTGTACGCGACTTTCCTTCCGGGCATGAAGCTCCATAAACTCCGCACTTGCTGTATTCGGCATAAATTGCTCCTCGAAGTGCTCAATTAGGATATCCGCTCTGCCCTTGGCATCGTAGCATCGTTTGCCCGTATTATCAGCCAACGGGCAAACGGGAGGTTTGGATTTGGTCAACTGCCGGTTCAGTCTATAGAGCGACGCATCATGCTCTTCCGCCTTCTGGATGCGCCGATCCCAGGCCTCTCCTCTGAAGGCCTGGACTGCAACCGACAGTTCCTCCGATAAGGTGCTGTGTCTAGTGTAGCTGTGTCTTAATTCTGGGACAGCGAGTACGCGCCCAGAGCTTTCTCAGCACCCTTTTGCGCTTGATCTGCACGCATATCTCACGCGGCTGATCGTCTCGCCTTGCTGTAATCGGGACGACCGTAGAAGCCGCGTGGAGGGCTTCCTTGATGTTGTTGGTAATTCTAGTAGCAGCGGCCTCTACGTCGTCCGCTGTGCTTATAGGATGGTGTGCTGGAGGTCTCTGCTGAAGATGTTGACAGTAGAACCTCCAGTCGACACGGGTTTTAAAAGCTCTAGGCGGCGTAGTCACTCCCTTTAGGTCAAGGGTTATCAGTAACGGGAGGTGCTGTGAAGGAAGGTCGTACAGCACTTCTACCACTATCGGATAGTTGACGTTCCTAGTGAGCACGATGTCTAATACATCCGGATGCCTCCGTGGGTCAGTAGGAACGTGAGTTGGTTCCTCGGAACCTAGAACGTCGTACTGGTTCTTTTCTGCATCTTCGTATAGCTCAAGACCCGGCGGGGTGATCACTCTGGACCCCCACGCCGGGTGTTTGGCGTTCAGGTCCCCGGCGATGATTGTTGGTGTATCGCCTTCCATCACCGTCCGGATGTCTGAGGAGCAGAATTGAGTCCCTGGCGGGCGGTATGCTGCATATATCCTTAGTTCCTTGCCCGCCGTCTCCATTCTTATGCCGATTGAACGCATTGTCTGGTAGGATGGTAGATCCAGCTCTTGGTGGACGATGTCCCTCCTCACTAGAACCGCCGTCCCTCTGTAGGCGGCCCCTTGAGAAGTGACCTCGTCCCTTCTGTAGATGTGGAAATTTGGCAGCTTTATTTGCGTCTTTGGGTTCAATATTGTTTCGCCCAGCAGTATGATATGTATGTCCTGTTGCTGGGCGACAGTGCGGAGTTCATGCAGCTTCTGCCGTATACCGTCCGAGTTCCAGTACATTAGGCGCAGGTTATTCTCCTCCATAGTGCCTGGCCAGGAGGTTTGCCAGCGCCTTCATGATCGCCGTTACGGGGTCAGTCCCAGCTCTTATATCGGCCAGGACTTGCGTGCCGACCTCGATGGCAATGCAAACTAGGCGCTGGATTGCATCAGCTGTTTCGAGGCCGGCCGTCGGTGGTCTCCTATGTGAAGGCGTTGGTGCTGGTCTCGGGCGTTGGTCTTCTTGCTTTTGGGTAGAGCGCGCTCTGTGTGTGGGTCGGGCTCTCTCTACGAGTGGGGCCCTCTCCTGCACTCTACCCACGCCCTTTTTGGTGGTCTCCTCTGTAACCTGCGCCTGAGAGGCTATTGGTCCAGGTGTCGGGGTAGAGGTAACAGCCCGAGGAGGCTGCGACTTCTTTCTGCTTCTCTCCCGCCTCCTCTTCTTTGAGGGTTGCCGTTCTGTGGCAGGGTTGGCGGGAGGTTGCAGAGTCGCCCCGGTGGTTGCCCTTTCCTCTGCGGGTTCCACCGTTTCCTTGTGTGGTACGGGTGGGGGGTGGGGGTGGCTGGTTGTCTGCCCTTCCCCGTGATGGTAGCCCACCCGTCTTTCTGGATGGTAATGGCTTTAGGGCGACTCTGGGGGATCCTTTTCGGGTCCTTCGGGAGTAGCCCCGGTAAGGCCCCTGTCTTCGTGCAGTCCTCAGGACTGGACAGCGACGGTCATTGGCTGTGTGGTTCTTACCACAGTTGGCACATGTGGGTTCGTCTTCCCTACCCCGAGGGCAAAGGCTCGCTATATGCTCCCCGGCGCAGCGTACGCACTTCACCGGCCTGAAGCAGTTAGCTGAGGCGTGTCCAAAGGCCTGGCAGCGGTGGCATTGGGCCGGTCCTGCTTTCCTTTGCCAGGCCTCAATAACTACTCCTCTCATATAGAGTAGTTCGTCAACTTCATATAATTTCTTGAGCTGCTCCAGGCTCAGGTGGTCGAACTGGGCAAAGTAGACGCATCCTGGTCTGCCCCTTCGTGGTGGAATCGCTTTAACGTATTTCACCGGGAAGCCCTTTGCCTTTATAGCCTCCTCGATGGTACTGGTATCGGTCCCCATTGGTAGGCCCCGGATGCCCACTTTGGTGGGCTTGTCTTCATCCGGGGTATAGCAGTACCACGACATGTTAGGTGTTGCCTTGGAAAGTTCAACCATATAGCGTTGAACAGTCCTAAATTCAGTGGCGCTCTGTGGTGTAAATCGAACTCCCTTCCCGAACGGACGGGCATTCAATGGGTGGCCCAACATTCTATTGAGCTCCTTGAAATGCCTCGTCCAATCTGGGAGGCATTCAGCCACTATGGGCGGATATCTCGTTTTCTCCTCCTGGTCGGCAGGCTTATCAGAAGTCACTGCCGCCGGTTTGGGTCGTGGCACTGCTGGCGCAGCTACCATATGGGCGTAGCTAGTAGATGGCCGTTGGCCATCATCCAGCGAACGCCCGGACGGATTTTCAGTTGTCTTCCTAGGCGACATGGACGGCGAGTGTCCAGCCGATGTATTCGGGGCTAAGGTCGCATATGTTGTGGCACTCCAACCATACGACCCTTCTCCTCCCTGCTCTAGATCCACAGCTTCCATGCTGGAATGGTGTTCCTCTGATCTAGGGGGAGTGGGCTTAGTCGGCGATGGCGACTTCGGTGGTGATCTCCTTATCGGTCGTTGGTCTTGTTCCTCCTCGGATGACGAGTAATCCGAGGAGTTGGAGGATCCTAGGCATTTTCTCTTCTCCTGCAATGATGCTGCAGTCTAAGGCGGAGTGTGCCTTCTCCACGACTTCTTAGTCCGCTGTTGTTGGGGAACCGGTTCCAGCCCAGTCGTACCTTCAGGTACGATGGGCGAGAGCACGGTCCTCGGTGCGGGTCCTTTTCCTGGAGATAGGGGTTTCCTAGTCGGGATCTACGAGTAGGAAGACACTACTCGAGTCCTTTCCGGATTGAAGATGTCCCGGTAGCTATCGGTCGATCCAGAATGCTTGTTCGGTCCGGTGGTTTCTGGTTCTCGGTGGTGGCTCCCCCTTATCATTGTCCTTATCGGACATGGTGAACCTACCTAAGAGTCAGTAGTCTAACTAACGGCCCTGTCTATATCCAGCCGATCGGCTGTAATGCGCGACGCGGATGGAGGTAGCAACTAAGTTGGCGTAGTCTCTTGGGGCACTGCCTACCCCTTTGTCAACAAAGGGTTGGGGGAAGTGCGACGGTGGCACTTTAATACGCGACTAGGCACAGGATGCACGGAGCGCATAAAGTGCCGGCGCCGTAAGCCACATATAAGCCGGAGCCATACTAACGGGGCGACAGGAATCAAGCTTCAAGGCGCCAATAGTTTAGGTAATTTCTTTTTACAGTGAAAATAATGGTATTTTAAAAAAAAAGTAAATAACATAAGCACTGATTTATAGTTAGTTCAGTTAGTATGCAAAGTTTCATGATCTTATTTAAAGTATTTTAGGAATAACAGCGGTTTATTGTTCAATTTGGAGGTAACTTTGGATTTTTTTTTTCTATCGAGAAAATTTTACGGAATCGTGTTTTCGTCTAACATAGTCCTTAACATTAATCCTCAACTTTATCATATATCTATTTCAAAATTAATGCTGCAATATTTTCGGCATAACGGAGGATCTTGCTAAGCCATTTGAGGTTATATTTCCCCTTAATTAGTTTATCTTTATAAAAATAATCTAGATTAAAAAAATTTGCGGGTAAGGTTTACAATTAAGTCATCAGAATTAGGGTGGTGTGGGGGAGGGGAGGATTTGTAGAGTCACCCTCTACTTCCGTTTCCTGCCGGACGTGCTTAGTTTTTTTGGGTTGTCTATAGACATCCGGTACTTGATTCTGATAATGTTTTTAGTCTAGCAGGCTTGTTAGGGTTAAGCTTGAACCTATTACACTCTTTTTAGATGTCGGAAATGCGTTTTGAATTAATTACGATAAAAACAAATTTCACTAAAAATTGTGTAATAATGAAACGCAAATATGTCAATTAGTTCGCGTATTATGAAGTAGATATCCGGTACTTGATTTTTTAATTTTGTTTTCAATTTCTTCTAAATTTTCAGCGTTAAGCTTGAAGCATTAACACTCTTTTTGGATTTCGGAAATGCCTTTTGAATTAATTACGATAAAAATAAATTTCACTAAAATTGCAAGAACGAAACGTAAATATGACAATTTGTTTTTTTAACACAGATACACATGAGAGATACTCTCTCATAAAAAAGTTAATCACTCGGACGAAGACTCGTAACGACGTAACGGACGTAACTCATGGATATCTATCTCCAAAAGAGTTCATACGAGACTTTTCGTGCTATTTATTTATTTTGAAGAGTAAGAGTGATGAACGACCACACGGCCCCCCTGATGGTTAGTGAATGCTATAACTCATACACTAAGATTAAAAATGTAGATATGTCACCGCTTAAGACAAGATGGAATACCACGTTCCTATTAGAAAAGCTCTCGGGTTCTCTACACTCACCATACACAACACAGCAACAGTTAGCTTTTATCTTTCACAGTTATTTTGTGGGAGCGTGGTCTTTTGCATTCGAGCTGGCCTTCGTGCTGCAACCATACTTGTATATATATATTATTATGTGTGTATAACAAATGAATTTTATGGAATTTATTGATTTATTCATGTTTATTTTATACATATGATATAGTATAATCATACTCATCGAATCTGCGAAAACTTTTGAATGAGCTAAGGATCGGATATTTGAAATCTAAGATTCTTATTGCTGAATTTTCTTATTTTAGCGTTAATGTTGGATATTTTATTCGGAGACAAAAACAACTACTCAATTACCAACAGGCACTTTAACTCAACGATATCGCATGGATGACACCATAATGTAGGTTTACATTATAAAGGTTGGAAAATCTCGATTAAGAGAAAATATTAAAATTTCGGTGACCTACACAGATTTAGCTGTTTTCGAAAAATTGGTGTACCGTTTACTCTGTATTTATTAGCCTTAGTACTACACTGCCTATTTATAATGCTGTCTTAGTCTATTTTATAGAGGGTTGCAGTGGAGCAATTTGGTCACTTCAGTCCGTTTTCATCTTTTAATATGTTCAGTAGTTTTCTGACCTAAATTAAATTTCAATCCAAATACAAAATGAAATATAGTGTTTTAAAATGTATGTTTTCTATAAACCGTTTTGCCCATCTCCGTATAACGGAACATATATAAAACACATAAGCATACAAATGTAAAAAAAACATACGCATCGAATATAAAACCTCCTTTTTGAAGTCATTTATAAACGCACATTCAGCAGCAGAATAAAACATTGTCAAGGAAATCCTACAAACGAAACGCCACGAATTAACAATGGGTTAAAATAGGACGCGATAAAATCCGTAACATTTATTTTATTTAAATGTCAAGTGTTTGTGTTAATATGAGAAATTATTTAAAAAAAAGGAATCTTATTCACAATTAGAGTTTCATGCCACCAGAAACAAAAATCTATTTAGTATTTGTATACGTAAATCTTTTTCTTATTTGACCGTCTTTATTTTAAGTGCTTCGTGTCAAAATTATTACAACGAAATACTTATGTAATCTCGTAGAATATCTGTCAAATAAACGTTTCCCTAAAAGTGCTTCGCGGTTAATTATTTATATAATAAGGGTGACAAACGGGCACACAGACCACCTGATGGTAAGTGGATGCTGTAACTCATAGACACCTACATCTATCCTCGATCAAATGCAAATGCGTTGTCACATCTAAGAACTCAAATGGAATACCACGCTTCCAGTAAAAGGGTTGCAGTAAAATGTATAATTGTTATACAAAACACAGCAGCATTAAGTGCTATTTTACGTTGATAAAAGTTAGGTTAGAATTCTAAATTTAAACTCTTTGAATTTTCATCTATCTATTACAGCCTATAAAAGTGTACTGCTATATAGGCTAATATAGGGGTCCTCAATGATTGCCTCATCGGGGGATTTTGCTAAAGTGATCACGCTTAACAGGCGGATTGTAAACGCAGCGTTTTTTATTTTAGTTGGTTATCAGAAAAATGCAGCAGCATTATGTTTCAGTTACCCGCTGTTGTCTCTTACGGCACCCACGGGATAATATGGGGTACCTAGCAACACCACTACACGGTTGAATATTTAGCTTAACGTTAACTTTACTAGCAAATTTAGTACTCAACTTTATCTACTCCTACTAGATACATTTTAGAACATTGATTCCTAATGTCGCTCCATGAAGATAGAATCATTAAAGTAGGTCATGGAACCGAATTGTTTTTAATCAAAAACGTCGTATTTCATCAAAATGACTAATCAATCTTTGTGTACACAACATCAAGACCAACTATATCAAGAAATAATTTTAATTTTAATTAATTAAAATTTTATTCCTGGTCGTTATAAAGAGGACGCTGTTGCGCATCACCTGATTTGTATCCCTCTGTCGTCTCTTACGACACCCACGGGATGATGTGGGGTACTGGATATTCTTACACCGTCACTACATGGAAATTTCATACATATAATACACAGATAATTGTGTTTACGCAACAGCAAGACCAATCTATCAAGAAAATTATATATTTGTTCTGTTGTTTTTCTTTTCTTATATTTAAATAAATATACCTAAATAATAATATTTTCTTAAGATTTTTAAACGTGGTAGAGCCACACTGCAGCTATTATGCTTGTAGAATGAATGGGTCGGCTCGACCTGGGAAGGACCACGCTCTCACAGAATACCAGCGTAAAATAGCAGCTTAATGCTGCTGTGTTTCGTATGTAAGTGTAGAGAACCGTAGACCCGTTTTACTGGAATCGAGGCATTCCATCTTAATCCTCAAAGGTGACAACGGATCTTCATTTTTATTCGTAAGTGAGGTTAAATGTGGATGTCTATAGGCCCCAGCATCCACTTACCATATGACTGTGTGCTCGTTTGTCACCCTAATCCTATAAAAAAAAGGTTGGAGGAAATGACTATTTTTACCCAATTAAAGATGACCAAGGAGTCCACGACCTACATTAGAACCGAATTGTATATAAACATTCTATACGCGATTGAAAATCAAAATAGAAATACATGATGGAATATCTCGGTATGAGTTAAGAGAGCACAGCCTTCGGTTCTCTTAACTGATCACACGAAACACAACGCTGCTCTTTGACATTCTGTTAGAGCGTGATCATTCCAGAGTCGACCCAACTTTTACACATCTCTATCTCTCTATCTATATCATACGCATGTTTTCATAGACATATCTATTTCGTTTATCTGTGTCGAACGGTGTAATGGTGGTGTTAGAATATCTACTACCCCATATCGTTCCATGGGTATCGTAGGTGATGACAGAAGGAAGAAAACACAATTTACCTGTTAGCAGGCAGCAGAATTTACCTAATAACATAGGTATAGAAAATAAAGAACTACGGTTACAATCACAGGCCCCACAGCGTACACAGGCGTATTTGTCCCACGACTATTGTTGTTTAACTTCCTGAGTAGACACGTAAAGCGTTCCGTGCATACTTATTCGCGACTGCAATATGCATTTGGACAGATGACTCGATCCTTATTTGGATTTTAAAAATAGATATTATAGTTATCTCATTTCTGAGAGGGTTTTAGGACAAGGAAGTGTCCGTCGCGCTGCCCCAATGCGTGTTGGCGAACTTCACATGTCTTCGAAATATTTTTTTTCTTATTCCTCGAACATGCAAGTTTCCTCGCAACGTTTTCCTTCACCGCCTAGCACTTGGTAAATTAGCACGTAAAATTGTAATTAACAATTTCATTGCAGCCGGCGGGGATCCATCGCGGGTTACTCGCGTTCTGTTATATTTTCAGCGAGCGTTAACCATCTGAGCTACCACGGCTCTTTATTTTGTGTAATTATCCGTTATTAAATATTAAAAAAGAGCAACTCTTTTAAAATTACTAATACTCCTGTTAGCCACTTCAAGTAACCTTAATATACTTGTGTTAGTGGTTCACAATGGTCTAATGGCGGATTCGAACCCACGACTTTTCGAGTCCCAATCCTAAACCGCTACTATCGATTTTTTATAGCATTGGGTGACAAACGAATAGAGTCCACCTGATGGTAAGTGGATACTGTGGCCCATAGACATCCACATTAATCCTAAATTAATAATCAAAATGGAAATACGTTGTCACCACTGAGGACTAAAATGGAATGCCTCGATTCCAGTAAAACGGGTCACTGGTTCTCTACACTCACCATACGAAATACAGCAGTATTAAGCTGCTATTTTACGCTGGTATTCTGTGAGAGCGTGGTCCAGCCCCGGTCGAGCCGACCCATTCATGCTGCAACTAAAATATGACTGTAGTTTGGTCCCCGGTACCTGTAGTCGAATTTGCGAGTGCAATACGTAATATAAACTCCAGTGCTCACTACTTGAGCTACTGTACTCAAATGATTATGTTGCAGGCTTTAGCCATATGCTGCAACTCAAAAAAGTTGGCTCGACTCTGGAATGATCACGCTCTAACAGAATGTCAAATAGCAGCGTTGTGTTTCGTGTGATCAGTTAAGAGAAACGAAGGCTGTGCTCTCTTAACTCAAACCGAGATATTCCATCATGTATTTCTATTTGGATTTTCAATCGCGTATAGAATGTCTACTTACAATTCAGTTCGAATGTAAGTCGTGGACTCCTTGATCATCTTTACTTGGGTAAAAATTGCCATTTTCTCCAACTTTTTTTTATAGGATTGGGGTGACAAACGAGTACACAGTCCCCCTGATGGTAAGTGGATGCTGTGGCCCAAAGACATCGACATTTAACCTCGATTAAGAATCAAAATGCAGATGCGTTATTACCCTTGAGGATTAAGATGGAATGCCTCGATTCCAGTAAAACGGGTCCTCGGTTATCTACACTCCAAACACACCAGCATGCTATTTTACGCTGATATTCTGCGAGAGCGTGGTCCTTTCCCGGTCGAGCCGACTCATTCATTCTACAACCATAATAGTTGCAGTGTGGCTCTACCACGTTTAAAAACCTTAAGAAAATATTATTATTTAGGTATATTTATTTAAATATAAGAAAAGAAAAACAACAGAACAAATATATAATTTTCTTGATAGATTGGTCTTGCTGTTGCGTAAACACAATTATCTGTGTATTATATGTATGAAATTTCCATGTAGTGACGGTGTAAGAATATCCAGTACCCCACATCATCCCGTGGATGTCGTAAGAGACGACAGAGGGATACAAATCAGGTGATGCGCAACAGCGTCCCCCTTATAACGACTAGGAATAAAATTTTAATTAATTAAAATTAAAATTATTTCTTGATATAGTTGGTCTTGATGTTGCGTACACAAAGATTGATTAGTCATTTTGATGAAATACGACGTTTTTGATTAAAAACGATTCGGTTCCATGACCTGCTTTAATGATTCTATCGTCATGGAGCGACATTAGGAATCAATGTTCTAAAATGTATCTAGTAGGAGTAGATAAAGTTGAGTACTAAGTTTGCTAGTAAAGTTAACGTTAAGCTAAATATTCAACCGTGTAGTGGTGTTGCTAGGTACCCCATATTATCCCGTGGGTTCCGTAAGAGACAACAGCGGGTAACTGAAACAGGAGGCAGCTGCATTTTTCTGATAACAAACTAAAATAAAAAACGTTGCGTTTTACTATCCGCCTGTTGAGCGTGATCACTTTAGCCAAATCCCCCGACGAGGCAATCATTGGGGACCCCTATGTTCAGCAGTACACTTTTATAGGCTGTAATGGATAGATGAAAATTCGAAGAGTTTAAATTTAGAATTCTAACCTAACTTTTGTATTTGAGCAGACCACGCCCTCACAGAATATCAACGTAAAATAGCAGCTTAATGCTGCTGTGTTTTGTATAATAATTATACATTTTACTGCAACCCTTTTACTGGAAGCGTGGTATTCTATTTGAGTTCTTAGATGTGACATTTGCATTTGATCGAGGATAGATGTAGGTGTCTATGAGTTACAGCATCCACTTACCATCAGGTGGTCTGTGTGCCCGTTTGTCACCCTTATTATATAAATAATTAACCGCGAAGCACTTTTAGGGAAACGTTTATTTGACAGATATTCTACGAGATTACATAAGTATTTCGTTGTATTAATTTTGACACGAAGCACTTAAAATAAAGACGATCAAATAAGAAAAAACATTTACGTATACAAATACTAAATAGATTTGTGTTTCTGGTGGCATGAAACTCTAATTGTGAATAAGATTCCTTATTTTTTTTAAATAATTACACTTGACATTTAAATAAAATAGATGTTACGGATTTTATCGCGTCCTATTTTAACCCATTGTTAATTCGTGGCGTTTCGTTTGTAGGATTTCCTTAACAATGTTTTATTCTGCTGTTGAATGTGCGTTTATAAACGACTTCAAAAAGGAGGTTTTATATTCGATGCGTACGTTTTTTTACATATATATGCGTATGTGTTTTATGTATGTACTATTATACGGAGATGGGCAAAACGATTTTTAGAAAACATATATTTTAAAACACTATATTTAATTATGTATTTGGATTGAAATTTAATTTAGGTCCGTAGACTACCGAACATTATAAGAAGATGAAAACAGACTGAAGCAGCCAAATTATTCGACGCCAACCCTCACTAAATCTATAGATGAAGCCAGCGTTATAAATAGGAAGTGCAGCTCTAAGGCTAATAAATACAGAGTATAACCGTACACCAATATCTCGGAAACAACGAAATCTGTGTGGCTCACTGAAATTTTAATATTTTCTCTTAATCGAGATTTTCCCATGTTTATAATGTAAACCCACATTATGGTGGAGTTAAAGCGCCTGTTAGTAATTGAGTAGCAAAGTTTAAATAATACGTTTTGTCTTCGAATAAAATATCCAACAATAACGCTAAAATAAGAAAATGAGCAATAAGAGTCTTAGATTTCAAATATCCGGTCCTTTGCTCATTCAAGCGTTTTCGCAGATTCGATGAGTACGATTATACTATATCATATATTTATAAAATATACAAGAATAAATTAATAAATTCCTTAAAATCCATTTGGTATACACACAAATAATATTAATATTATATAAGTGACTGATTTTCAGTTGGTTTTCTACAAGGTAGAGTCATGCTCTGGGTACACCTCTCAGCTCGAATAGGGAAAGACCACCCCCCAACAAGCTTTCGGCTGACCTGAACTGCCTCCTGGCGGCTCAGGCCGAGCCTACATAACACATCCCTTAATCTGCCTTAGTTAGGCACTCGTCTAAGCGGCTCTTCGACGCTTGCGCCCTCCTTTCTGCCAAGGAGGGTCGCGTTCGTATTCGGCTTAGAGATCTCTAGTTAGACCGTTAAGCCAGTCCCTAAAAGGTGGGGTTTAGTGGGTAAAAGTCTCCACATAACACACAGCCGGTGCGGTACGCCATGAGCATTCCCCACATCCCTCCCCCATTTTCCGGAGGGTTGCCCATATTTGCTTCGGGCGCAAAAAAAAGGGAAAGACCACGCTCTCACGAAATACAGCAACAAATAGCAGCTAATTGTTGCTGTGTTTTGTATGGTGAGTGTAGAACCCGATACCTTTTCTACTAAGAACGGGGTATTCCGTCTTGTCTTAAATGGTGACATATCTACATTTTGATTCTCAGTCGAGGATAGACGTATGTGTATAAGTCACAACATTCACTAACCATCAGGTGAGCTGTGTGATCATTTCTTACTCTTATTCTACAAAATAAATAACTAGCACTAAAAGATTCGTATGAATTGTTTTGTAGATATATATCCATTGTGTGGGAGATACCCGGTGAATCAAAATAAAGACAGTTAGTCTTTACTGTTTTTATTGCCTCTAAATATGAATAAAAACATAAAATTAAAACAAAGAGCATAAATTAAAGAACTAACCTACCTTAATAAATAAAAGGGAACATAAGTGACACAACTAGTCAATAAAATTGCTACAAATAGATTAAAAACGTCTGGATCACCGGATATTTTCAATTTGAAAAGACAGAGAAATACATTCTATGTTTGAAAAATTTTGACTGCCTCGTTGGTTTCATCGCCGTAATCATTAAAGGCTGATTTACACGGGGACAAAGCATCATACGCCAGTGCAGGCGCCGAGAACCGACTCGCATAGTCTCACTGGGTTAAGTTATGTTGGGTTTTATTTTAATGGTTTATATTTTTTTTTTAAATGAAATTTTAATAAAAGCAATCTACTTTGAAGTACGGCTTGTTTTAGTCAGTAGTCGTGGTAAGTTCTTCAGAGTGTACGCACGTTATTGAAGTCAGTGACAAAAAATGGATTCCCGGTAACGGGAGAATTTAGAAAATAAAAGAATATACAATTCCTATCTGCTGTTGAAAGAGTTGACGGAAATGTTAGAAGAAGAGATATCTAAAAAGAAACGACTTTGGATAAGAAAATGTAAATTATATAATTAACATAAATAATTTTTTTTATAGGATAGGGTGACAATCGAGCACACAGTCCACCTGATGGTAAGTGGTTGCTGTGGCCCATAGACATCTACATCTATCCTCGATTACGAATCAAAATGCAGATGTGTTGTCACCCGTGAGGACTAAGATGGAATGCCTCGTTTCCAGTAAAATGGGTCGCCGGTTCTCTACACTCACCATACGAAATACAGCAGCATTAAGCTACTATTTCACGCTGGTATTCTGTGAGAGCGTGGTCCTTCCCCGGTCGAGCCAACCCACTCGTGCTACAACTATACATCTAATATAACTGCAGCATGGCTCTACCACGTATAATAAATAAATGCACCATGCATGCTTTTGCATTTAGCCTCATTTACAAATCTATATATTTTATAATCTTTTGACACGACGCGAAGTCACCATACAATAATACGCCAGCGACCAAGGAACATACTACTTTCATCAAATCATTTAAATTTACATTATGCCAGTTGTATGTCAGCACTGAGTGAACCAGTTATTGTCCCTGTGTAAATCAGCCATAATTTTTATCCTGTTAAACCTCTAATACTGATAAAAGACGCGATAGTTGAATTTCCAATTTCTAGATAGTACAGGCATCTGTCATTTACCTAACGTGAGTCCAAAAGCTCTCGCTGCCGCCTGTAAATCATGGATTAACCATTCCGTATATTTAAAAAAAAATTATCGAAACCAACTGAATTATCGGACGGAATTTGACTGCCTCGTTGATCTAGTGGTCGCTTACGACCGGAACTGCTGATAATGTGATACCGGACTTTAATTCAGTATTGAGCCAAAATCGGTTTTTCTATAAAGAAATTCTCAATAGCAGCCCGGAGTCAACACGTTGGCGCCGTTTCATCCGTGCCTCAGAAAGCACGTAATGCCGTTTGTGCTGCGGCTGATCTCTCTCAGGTCGTGTCGAATTGTCATCCGATCGGAAAGAATAGGGAATAGAGAGCGCACCTTTGTTTGCGCATACACTCGTGCACTATAATCCAGTCTTGCGTAGTTGGCCAGTCTGCGTTTAGATTTGATGCCGTAACAGAAATTTCGTCTAGAGAACATTATTATTAAAGCTATATAAATAATTAATACTAAGATATGGTGCTGGAAGATTGTTTAGGATTTTGCTTGAAGTGTACTTAAAACAACATCAAGAATCTGTTGGTTCTGGAAAATAAAATTACGTTCAGATACAAACGACTTTAAGAGCAGAGTTACTCTTTGGCTACTAATACCGTTGATAATTTAATTTTTAATGTAAATTAAAAATCGACCTTTAAAAGGTTACAACTAGAATGTCATATAACATACAGTAACATTAAAATATTCTATCTCCTATTTTTCTATCTTTCGGGATGGAATTCATTCTTGGAATAGATATGGGAACACTGCTGAAGTATTAAATATTCTATTTAATATAATCTATTTAATAAAAATAGAATGATTTAAATTTATTAAGTAATTTCCAACGTAGTCAGGAAAGCCTTATTACAGGGGGCCTTCTGAAAGCGGGTTGGAAAACCAATACTTCAAGTCCTTCTGAAGCTCTTTGTTTCCAAACTGACTGGACGGCACTACAATAAGCAGCGGTCTCTAATCCGCATCGTAAGCGTGGCAACTGTGGCTAATATTTCCCCTATGACGCAGTCTATGTGGGAGGTTTATTGCAGCATTGGACTTTTATGTACTGTAATTAATGTATAAATTATTGAAATTATTTCTGAATTTCGTAATTGTAGTCAGTCACACATATACGCGCACAAAACGTTCCTATCGTAATTTGTGTTCTAATAAGCTCTTTGTGTTGTATCACATATACGAAGGTGAGCTCAAGTAAAAAAATCGTGCCAAGTCGTTAGTAACTCTGTAACTCTTTTTTTTAAATAGATTTCTACGGAGACCCATAAGTTTTAGTTCGATTATAATTTATTATATGTTTGCAGTGTGCTGGTGATGTAAATGATCACATATCGTTGAGTATCGTAAGATGTGACTGTAGTTTTAAATATAGAATTAATTATTTAACTAATGGGATGTAAGAGAGATTTATCAATTTCTCTAAATAAAGAATTGACACTGTTATGATATTGAATAAAACTATTATTTACGGATTTTATCGCGTTTAATTACTTTAATTTATTTTTATTATTATCCCGACGTTTCGGGTGCTTTACAGCGCCCATGGTCACGGGGGGGACTGAGATGTTTGACGTCCCAATGTAATAGTTAGTCCGGCTACCTTCAGTTTTTTAATATTAATTTTTGGTCCGATTTACGCAAAACGAGCTTATAGTATCATGAAGTCTTGCAGTGGTATGCTTGGGTTTGGGTTTAATTTTGTTAATTATAGGATCCCAAGCAGATGGTAGCACCCAACCATCTTCTCTATTGAAATTTGGATGTTTTTTAATTTCAATAGCTTCGCGTATCATCCTTGGTAGGAATCGGTGTTCTTTTGCGAGAATTTGTGGTTTATCAAATCTAATGTAATGGTGGGGACGATCTTGGACATGTTCGCAGACTGCAGACTTCCCGGAGCGTCGGTGCTTCACATCAGCTATATGTTCCTTCACGCGGGTTTTTATAGATCTCTTTGTTTGACCTATGTAAGAGAGACCACATTCACAATCTAGCTTATACACACCTGCATCTTGTAGAGGAATATTACATTTGATGGATGGTAAAAATTGACTAATCTTCTTCAGCGGCTTGTAGTATGTCTTAATGGACGCTCGCTTCAAGATGTAGCCAATCTTGTCCGTGACTCCTCTAACATATGGTAGTAGAGCAGGCGCGCGCTCGACTGTGGCCGGCTTTACTCGTTCACTGTGACGTAGGCGCGGGACCCGAAGCTTGTTGTCTTGCAATACTTGCTTGACGTGCTGAAGCTCCGCGGCCAGATGTTTTCTGTCACAGATCCCTCGTGCTCTCTGAAACAAAGATTTACCCACGGTAGCTAACTGTGAAGGATGATGGTGAGATTCACCATTTAAATATCGGTTGGTATGGGTCTTTTTCCTATACACAGTGTGACCAATAGTATTATCAGGATTTCGGATGACTAAAAATACTCCGAAAAATTAAATCTCGACGTGAATTCGCTAATACCATCATGTGCCAAACCACCGAGGTTGTATGGGTTACCGAAGATACACAAACCAAACGCTCCACTACGTCCCATAGTGAGCCAGATCGATTCACCAACTTATAAGCTGGCACAATACTTAGCAAAAATACTATCACCACTAAGAGGACATACCAGAGCACACACAAAGGATTCATACCATTTTAATATACCACAAATTCTCGCAAAAGAACACCGATTCCTACCAAGGATGATACGCGAAGCTATTGAAATTAAAAAACATCCAAATTTCAATAGAGAAGATGGTTGGGTGCTACCATCTGCTTGGGATCCTATAATTAACAAAATTAAACCCAAACCCAAGCATACCACTGCAAGACTTCATGATACTATAAGCTCGTTTTGCGTAAATCGGACCAAAAAATTAATATTAAAAAACTGAAGGTAGCCGGACTAACTATGACATTGGGACGTCAAACATCTCAGTCCCCCCCCGTGACCATGGGCGCTGTAAAGCACCCGAAACGTCGGGATAATAATAAAAATAAATTAAAGTAATTAAACGCGATAAAATCCGTAAATAATAGTTTTATTCAATGTGTAGTGTTCGCGTAAATTTAAGAAATCATTACTGTTATGATATCTTCTCTCTTTTCCTCTTATATACTCTATTTCTCGAAGAAAGATATAAAATACTTTGAAAGCTATGAACATAGCTTCATTCTTTGGTTCATCTGCTAGTGATTGGGTTACTTTTGAACGTCTTGAAACGGTATAATTTTTTATAGAAAAAGTTTGACGAACGAGCACACAGTCCACCTGATGGTAAGTGAATGCTGTGGCCCATAGACATCTTCATTTATCCTCGATTGAGAATCAAAATTTAGATACGCTGTCATCCCTGAGTATTACGATGGTGTGCCTCGTTTCCAGTAAAAGGGTCTGCGGTTCCCTACACTCGATAATATTATACTGGATGATTTCTTTTACCGTCTGGAAAAAAATAGGGAGTAATAGGTGAACGGAATAGAAGTCTACTACTCACTGGGTACGTAGTATTTCAATTTCGATAGTTTTTAATTAATTATTTAATTTAGTTCAAAAATTTTGTTGTTATTTTTTAGTACCAAAAGTTTATTTCAAATACTACTAGTATTTATTGATAGTTCAATTTCATAATATTATATTAATGTAAAATAAAAAAAATGTAAAATAAAAGTGCGATAGGCTTCTATTCCGTTCCCCTGTTTCACCCTATTTCTTTCCAGATGGTAAAAAAAAGTCACCTAGTATAGCTGCAGCATGCCTTTACCACAACTTGTTCATACCTATTCCAATTTTATGTTAAGGTTAATAGACAAAAAGGCTCTTATTCAGAATTTCAGGGTTTTAAGATTTAGTGCCGAAAAAGGAAATCACAATTTTTTTTATATGATAGGGTGACAAACGAGCACACAGTTCCACCTGATGGTAAGTGCTTGCTGCGGTCCATAGACGTCTACATCTATCCTCGATTACAAATCAAAATATAGATGCGTTATCACACGTGAGGACTAAGATAGAATGCCTCGTTTCCAGTAAAAAAGGTCTCCGATTCTCTACACTCACCATACGAAACGCAGCAGCATTAAGCTTACTATTTTACGCTGGTATTCTGTGAGAGCGTGGTCCTTCCCCGGTCGAGCCAACGAGTTCGTGCTACAACTATACTACATATATAACTGCAGTATGACTCTACCACGTATATATATATATATATATATATATATATATATATATATATATATATATATATATATATATATACTCAAAGTTCACTCCGGATAAATTCATACTTCAAGCTTGTCATTATAACATATATATAAACATAAACACTCACGCCTGTCACCCAGAGGGGTAGGCAGAGACTACGGATTTCCATTTGGCACGATCCTGACACACCTCTCTCGCCTCCTTTACATCCATATATCTACGCATACATGCTCGTCGGTTAAGGGTACTTCTAACGTGACCCATTTTCAAAATATCGCCAATTTGGTCGACAAACTTTTTCCTAGGGCGTCCCTTCCCGACTCGGCCATTCACATCTGCCATATAAATTTGCTTTGTCACTCTTTCCTCATTTATTCTTTCTACGTGACCAAACCACCGAAGCATTCCTTTCTTAATCCTGGTCACAACATCATCTTGCATACCACATTTATCTCTTATTACGCAATTTCTCACCCTGTCATTCAGATTACACCCTAGCATATTCCTTAAAGACCGCATTTCTACAGCATTTATTCTACTTTCGTGCTTCTTCTGCCACACCCAGCTTTCACTACCATACATTAAAGTAGGGACTAACACAGCATTATGAATTACCATACGTGCCTGTTTTGACAAATTCTGGTTCTTCATAATAGAGTGTAGTGCCCCATTCACTCTATTCCCTGCATTTACTCGTCGTTCTATATCCCTATCATATCTACCATCCCTGCTAAATACACATCCCAAATACACAAACTCATCCACTTGCTCAATCAACTCTCCTTCTATTCTTATTTCACATACCGTTTTGCTTTCTTCTCTTTCAAAAACCATCACTTTCGTCTTACTTGCGTTCACTTTCATTCCCCTTTCTTTTAATTCCCAGTTCATTAATGTAACCATCATTTGCAACTCTGCCGCCGATGACGCAAGTATGACTTGATCATCGGCATACAAAAGGCATTTGACGGTTAACTCGCCCATTCTTAACCCACATTCTTCATCTTTCAAAGTTTGCAAACACCGGTCCATAAATAGGTTGAACAGCCAAGGGGAAGCCACACAGCCCTGTCTGACACCTTTTTGGATGCCAAACCAGTCCGAGTAGACCCCATTGATCCTGACACAAGCACTAGAGTCCCTATAAAGAGACCTTAATGCCTGTATCAAACCAGCGCTCAACCCATATGAGTTCAGTGTTTGCCATAACACATTCCTGTCCACTCTGTCGTAAGCCTTTTCCAAGTCCATGAACGCACAAAAACTTTCTGGTTTTTGGCCAAAAACTTCTCCGCAATCATGCGCATGGAAAAGACTTGATCTGTACACCCCATTCCCTTTCTAAAACCCGCTTGCACATCCCAAATTTTTCCATCAGTTTCTTTCATAACTCTTTCAATTAACACCTTAGCATACAGTTTACCCACAATACTAAGCAAGCTGATACCGCGGTAGTTTTTGCAGTCCTGCTGTGACCCTTTTCCTTTATATATTGGTACTATAACTGCTTTATACCAGTCATCCGGTACCCGTTTTAATTCCCAACATAAATTAAACAAGATGTACAGCAGGCCTGCCACCACTCCCTCTCCAGCCCTTAGCATCTCGAGTGATACTCTATCATATCCAGCTGCCTTACCTGCTTTCATGCTTTTCATTGCTTTCATTATTTCATCTACACTTATCTCCATACCCCTTTCCACTTCTTTCGGAATTTCTAGTTCATTTAATTCATACGACTCTTCACTCATAAACACGCTTTCAAAGTATTCCTTCCATCTGTTTAAATTCGAAACTTCATCATTCAGAATACATTGTCATTATATATATATATATATATATATATATATATATATATATATATGTAAATAATGACAAGCTTGAAGTATGAATTTATCCGGAGTGAACTTTGAGTTAAGGAAACTTCGTCCTAACAGAAAGAGTGGAACAACTCAAGTTACTGACTGACTTTATATTATTTGTACATTAAAATAATTTTATATCTTAGAAAGGTCAATGTGAGAGTAATACCACGACGATCATTGTGTTTATTACGTCGTTACGTCTGCCTATTTGATTTTATTATGTCCTTCACCTCTTGAATTACTACCAAGTATGAATAAGCATGACTACTTTGTGCGTAAAAGGGTTATTATTTACTATCGAATGATTATTTGTTCTTATGTAACTGTATTATTTTTACTTGGCTATACGTGTTGGAGCTACGTCTCAGTTATTTTACTTGAATATAGCTGCAGCACGAGATGGCTCGTCCGGCGTAGGACCACGCTATAGCTGTATACCAGTGTGAAAAAGCGCAACGCAACTGCATTATGGTTCTTAATTTATATAGGATTATTTTTACGTGGTAGAGCCATGCTGCAGTTATATTGGTAGTAGTATAGTATAGTTGTAGCAATGGGTCGGCTCGACCGGGGAAGGACTACGCTCTCACAGAATACCAGCGTCAAATAGTAGCTTAATGCTGCTGTGTTTCGTATGGTGAGTGTAGCGAACCGGAAACCCTTTTTACTGGAAACGAGGCATTCCACCTAAGTTCTCACGGATGACAACGCATCCGCATTTTGATTCGTAATCGAGGATAGATGTAGATGTTTATGGGCCACAGCAACCACTTACCATCAGGTGGACTGTGTGCTTGTTTGTCATCCTATCCTATAAAAATATATATATAGGATATGTGTTAATTTCTATGGGCCATTGCATCCAGTTACCATCAGGTGGACTTTGTGACTGTTTATCACTCGCCTTTCTAAAAAAAGGTATTAAATATGGCTTTTTATAAAAACTTATTTTTAAGGTACCCTATATATAGATATATGGATAGAGCAGAACATTCTGCAGCTATATTAGTAGTATAGTTGGAGCACGAATAGGTCGGTTCGACCGAGGTGATATGGTGAAGGTAGAATACCGGAGATCCGTTTAACTGGTAACGGAGCATTTATTTTACATTAATCAATGTGTAGGGGAGGAACGTATTTAATTTATTGTGTTGTGTTTCTATTAATACGCTAGGAGTTACTATTTTACTTTGCAACTGAATTTAACTATTATAACTGTGACATGTGAAAAATGCGGCATTGTCAAAGCTTAAGAGGAACAAAACAGAGGAAAACCTTAGAAAATACACTAAAATCCGGAATCGCTACAACACATTGTGTAGAGATGCATAACGACGCCATATTCATTCATCAGTCGAGAACGGCGACACATCTAGGGTGTGGAAGTTTCTTAAAACAGTTGGAGTTGGTAGAATCTCTCTTAATATTTCACCTCCCAGTGTTGATGTTGAACTATTAAATCAACATTTTTCTAATCCTTCTAACTCTTTTGATAGTGAACATAAACTGCAAACACTTAGTTCTCTTTCTGTAAGTCCGACTCCTAATTATTCTCCGTTTGTTTTTAGTCAATTTACTGTATGTGATGTTAAGAAAATCATATTATCCATCTCCGCAAATGCTGTCGGTAGCGGCAGCATTAGCCGTAATATGATCGTTCCTCTCCTTGATATTATCACTCCCATTATCACTCATTTGCTTAACGCATGTGCATCTTCCTCTAAATTCCCTCAAGCCTGGAAGAGTGCTTATGTTATACCCCTTCCGAAGAAATCTAATCCCGTCAACCTCACTGATTTGCGTCCCATTTCGATTTTACCTTTCCTTTCTAAAGTCCTTGAAAAACTTATTTGCCAACAGCTGACACTTTTCGTTGAATTCTTTACAATCCGGTTTCCGTCCCGGTCATAGTACGGCTACTGCCTTAATTAAAGTTACTGATGACATACGGTGGGGTATGGATAATAAACAACTCAGTCATGACCTTGCTAGATTTCAGTAATGCGTTCAATACTGTTGATTTCGATATACTGTTGAGTCAGTTGTATTCCCTTAAGATATCTCCATCAGTAATTGACTGGTTTCAAAGTTATCTCTGTGGCCGTCGGCAGTGTATTCATGTTGATGAAACTCACTTTTCTTGGTGTGATATTACTGCAGGCGTGCCGCAGGGTGGCGTGTTGTCACCTTTACTCTTTTCCATTTTCATTAATTCAATTACTCATAAAATTTCTTCTCTTTATCACATGTATGCGGATGATGTCCAGATTTACACCTAGTCAACTCTTGAGAATTTTCCGAATGCAATCACTACATTAAACAATGACTTAAATATGATTCATGAGTGGAGTCGATCATATGGCCTAAATGTCAATCCTAAAAAGTCACAGGCTGTCATTTTTGGTAGTCAGAGCTTTATCTCAAGAATTGACTGGTTCTCCATACCACCTGTTGTATTCGATGGGGTTGTGATCCCTTACTTTGACAATGTCAAAAATCTTGGTGTTTACCTTGATAGTTCCTTAAATTGGAAACGCCAACTGAATGAGGTAAGTAAGAAAACCTTTGTCGCTCTTAGTTCACTGCGTCGCCTTCGAACATTTCTTCCCATTCCTACAAAGATTATGCTCGCACAGTCTCTTCTCCTTCCGATTCTCTACTATGCTGACGCAAGCTATGTAGACATAACTAAAGACCAGCTAACTAAGCTTGAGAGACTTCAAAATACTAGTATTCGGTTCATATTTGGATTGCGCAAATTTGACCACATTTCCCAATTTCGCTCACGTCTCAAGTGGTTACCTATCCAATTTCGCCAGAATATGCATATTCTTTCTATTCTGTACTGTGTCTTATTTCACCCTTCCACTCCTCCTTATTTTAAGGAGAAGTTTTAGTTTTGTTGGGCTTCCAGGGGAACCTTTACGCTCTTCAAGAAAACTCATTTTAAGGGTACCAACTCACAATACATCTTTTTTCAATAAATCTTTTACAGTACAGTCAATTAAGCTCTGGAATGCCCTACCTTTGTATATACGCGAAGCTCAGACTATTGTATTCTTTAAGCGACTTCTTAAAGAGCATTACTTGTCTCAATCCTTCGAAAATCATTAGGATAAATTATGTGATTATGTAGTTTTGTATTTATTTATTTTATTGTTAGTGGTATATATTTGAGGATATATGTATGTATGTATTTGTATATGTGTATATAAAAGTGTATATGTATATATGTCTGTGTCTATGTATATATATGTGTGTGTGTATGTTTATGTATATACGTATGTATATGTGTATCATATTTTTTAATGTATTAGTTATTTATATGTTATTTTATTGCATGTATTGATATTATATTAGACGTATATTTATATTGCACCACCTACCTAGTATTCACTGTTTTATTCCTTTACACCTTTGGTTGCCTGGAAGAGATCGCTATGTAGCGATAAGGCCGCCAAATTGTACATTTAATCTGCTCTTTGTTATGTTCTTTGTAAATTTGTTTGTGGTGTACAATAAAGTATATTCATTCGATCATTCATCTGTCTGACTATAAAGGGGTTGAGTAGAAATTAAATTACTTGACAAATGACACACTATATTTATACTATTTACAATTGCTGTAGTTAACACTAATAGGGATTCTTGTTGGTTCTTCTGTTCAGGTTCCTTGCTCTTGCTTGAATTGCCGTCGCTCGAATTGCCGCCGCTCGAATGAATAATCGGCGTTTTCTTTTTTTTTTTTTTTTTTTGCGCCCGAAGCAATTAAAGGGCTACCCTGTACGTAGGGAGGCGGAAAATGCATTACGCATACCACGATAGCCGGTCTATCGTGGTTATGGGGGACTCACTGTCCTACCGGGGACCCTAAGTGATACCCCCTAAAAACCGCCTTTAGGGACAGGCAACCGGCTGATTAAGCTCTATTGTGCCTTATCATGAGCGACCCTCTTTTGGGAAAAGAGGGCGCAGGCGGCTAAGTGCCGCTGAGGGAGTGCCTACGAAGGCAAATTAATGTCAGATATTACAATAATTTTATTTAATTAGAGTTGGCCTGAGCTGCCAGGAGACAGTTCAGGTCGTTTGAAAGTTTATTAGGCGGGTCCGAGAGAGAGTTTCTCGGCCTGCGGACACGATAGCGAGAGGGGGGTGGGGCTGCATAAGAAGCTGCCTCACGAATTAAGTGGTTTGGGTGCGACTCTGAGGCTTTGAAGAAGTTCTCAGAGAGTTTTTTAAGAAATTGTTGAATTGTTGGGAGCTCTAAGTCCCGATGAAGGTCGGCATTGCGGACGTACCACGGTGCGTTCGCAGCTCGACGACAGAATAGGTTCTGAACTATTTGGAGTTCATTTAAAATGTTAGGGTTTGCGTGGGCAAAGACGGGGCCCGCGTAGGACATGACTGGTCGTATACATACCTTATAGAGTGTACGCTTGTTTCGAAGGGACATTTTACTGTGTCGGCCCAACATACTGTTGAGCCTACTCAGATAAAAACGTGCGTGACGGGTTACTCTTTTGACGTGGGGCTTGAAAGTGAGCCCTGTGTCTAGAGTGACACCTAAATATTTGGCGGACGTATGCCAGGGGACAGGGGTCCCTAGCATACGTATTGGTGGAGTGTTTTTGAGACGGCGTCGTTTATAATCGAAGTGAACGGCGGAGCTCTTCTCCGGGTTCACATCGATGCGCCATTTTTTGAACCAAGCTCCTAGGTCATCAACTGACTTTTGGATCTTGTTCCGTATGAAGGGTAGTGAGACACCTTTGCAGTAGATGGCAGTGTCGTCTGCAAAGAGGGAGAGTTGAACACCTTTCGACGGGATGGGAATGTCGTTGGTGAATATGATGTACAGCAGAGGAGCAAGTACTGAGCCCTGAGGGACACCAGCCTTGATAGTTCGCTGTGAAGAGAGCGTGCCTTCGTGTCTGAAACGAAAGGTACGATGTTTTAAATAGGAGGCCACGAGACGAACTAGACGATCGGGGAGACCTATTTTATAGAGCTTGTAGATAAGGCCTGTGTGCCAGACTCTATCGAAAGCTTTGGCTATATCGAAAAAGACCGCGATGGTCTTATGACGACGAGGATAGAAACCGCTGAGGATATATTCCACAATGCGGTGAACTTGTTGGGGACATGAGTGTTTGGCTCGGAAGCCGAATTGATGGGGAATGATAAGAGGGTCGCCGTCTGTGGGAAACAGGTAGCGCCTCATACGACTTTGGATGACTCTTTCGAAGAGCTTGCCCATTGCCTTGAGGAGGCTAATGGGGCGATGGCTGGAGGGGGAGGTTGAGAGGCTTGCCTGGCTTGGGAATTCCAATCACAGTAGCCTCTTTCCACGTAGTGGGAAAATAACTAAGGTTGAAGCAGGCGTTGAAGATAATAGATAAAAAGGTTAACACCTGCTCGGGAAAGTGTTTTAGGGCTTGGTTGGAGATGCCATCCGCGCCCGGAGCCTTTTTAGGCTTAAGTCCTTTGATGAGGGATGAGATCTCATCATTGGACACAGAGATAGGTTCAGAGGCCGTGGGGGGTGAGCTCCGGCGGCGGACCTCATCCTCCACTGCCTGGACGTGTGAGGGGTCGACGGGTTGAGAACTGGGAGAGCATTGAGCGGCAATGCTATCTGCAAAGCACTCAGCCTTTTCCTCGTCCTCGAAGGCAACCGTGCCGTCGGGACGGGAGAGAGGGGGAGTGTGGGTGATAGCGTCTATGCGGAGGGCTCTAGCCATCTGATATCTGACGCTGTGTGAGATGGAGAGATATTCTCCATGAGCTTACTCTTTTCGAGATCTTGAAATTCAGAGAGGCGGAAGCGGAGTTTTCGTTGAAGACGATTGGCCGCGCGCCTATATTCGGGGGTGGGATATTTTGCTGCTCTCCGGAAAGCAGCTTTTTTGGCTTTTATTAGGTTGCTAATATGTAGGGGAAGCCCACTATTGTTAGCAACCGGGACGACCCTTTCGTTCTCCTTAAGGGAGGATTTAATAAGGGTGGAGAGTGAGTCGACCGCGGTGTCGATTTTTTCGGGACTATCTAAGTCCGACGATAGGGAGATGGTAGAGTCCTGTGAGTCCAGAGCTTTAGCTAGGGACTCTTTGAATCCCTTCCAGTTAGTGAAGGTTTTCGTGTGTGTTGGGGGAGGTGGCTGATGGCCAAGAATGAGGGAGACCGGTCGGTGATCTGATCCTAGATCGTCTAGTGTCTCGATTGCTCCGAGGTTGAGAGAAACTCCTTGGAGTAACGCAAAATCTAACACATCGGGGGCGTGATCGGTGTTATCGGGGAAGTGAGTAACACCGAGAGGACTATGGACGGTAATATCAAGAGACTGCGTGATATCGAGCAGTATCTTGCCACTAGGGGACGTAGTGCGGCATGTCCATTCAGTATGCTTGGAGTTAAAATCTCCAAACATAATGACTGAGTTGCCTAAAGATAAAATGGCCTCAAAATCCTTTTTGAGGGGATAGGTTCCTGAAGGGATGTAACAGGAGGCTATGAGGATGGACTGATGTCCAGTCATAGCTAGCCTGCATACCGTGGCTTCCATGTTGGTAAGCTGCGGAGTAGAAATGGGCGAGCAATGAAGTGTCTTCTTGTAATAGATGGCCGTTCCGCCGCCTCGGCGGTCGGGTCTGTCGTTACGAAGAAGAGAGAAGTTTTTAATAGAAAGGCCTCTAGTGTCCTTAGCTTTGAGATTAGTTTCCTGTAGGAGGAGGAAATCGACTTCACGATTCCGAAGAAAGAGCTTGAGCTCTGGGAGGTTATTTCGCAAGCCGCGAATATTAAATGATACAAGCGATAAACCCTTAGGCTTGATACGACCGTGAGATCTAGGTAGGTTAATTCTCTCAGTCATTGAAGTTAAGTTAATTAAGTTAACCTAACTTACAACGCTAACAAAAGGTTATTGTGCTCCGCAAGAACGAGGAGACGTTCTTGGGGGGACTTGGCCGCGCGCAGTTTGCGTGATACAACTGTTATTTCCCTAACGTCGATATTCCTAATAGCGGAATATAGCGTGTTGTAGTCGTCGATTGTGGGCTCTGCTTCATGAGCGTACGAGGTTGTCCTCGGTGGGTCTGCCTTTTTGGGCCCCCAGGGAAAGACTGGAGGCTGCATTGGCTTGGAGAAGCCCGGAGGGGGGCCGAATTATGCCCTGAGGGGGCCTAGGGGGACCCTGAGGGGGGCCTAGGGGGACCCTGAGAGGGTCGAGAGAAGCCCTGGATAGGCTGAGAGGGGCCCTGACGGGGCCGTTGATGGAGGGCTGGGAAAGTGCGGTCATTCACCGGCGGTGGAGCTTTCCTACTGGGGCGAGGTTGAGGTGCGCGTGGGCAACCCTTGTAGTTCGCCGGGTGTCCTGTCTGGTTGCACAGGACACAGGCGGGCGGGGATTCGGCGTCTTTGGGCCGGGGACACTCTTTAGTGTTGTGTGGCTCCAGGCACTTCACACACCTGGGTGGGGCGGAGCAGTTGGCCGCCGCGTGACCATAAAGTTGGCAGCGGTGGCACTGCGCCGGGAAACCGGGCCTATGTGGGGGCTCTACCTTCACCCTTGACAGGCCGCACACTGTGCGCACCTGCCGGAAGATGGCTTTAGCCTCCGGCACGTTGGACAAGATTACGAGGGCAAGGTTGTATCTCTTGCCCGTACGGTTGTGCATTTTGTGCACTGCTTCCACTGGGAAACCTTGGGACTTAAGGTCCTCGAGGATTTCCTCATTGGAGAACTCAAAGGGGACGCCTCGGATGACGGCCCTGACTTTACGCTCTTCAGGGAGAGCGTAAGTGTGGTATGAGATGCGCTCGGCTGTGAATAGCCGGGTGATTGCGCGGAAGTCCTCGATCGAGGTAGGGATTATTTTGATTGCCTCCCCGAGGTTGACTGCATGATCGTATTTGATGCCTGCGTCGTAGCAGGTCTTAGACAGTTGGGTGAACTTTGCCTTGTCTCTTAGGAAGACAGGGGGCGGGACTTGCTTCTTCGCCAGCACTGGAGCACAACGAGAGGCTGGTTTAGATGGAGTGGGTATGTCTAGTGACATCAGTGGGACGGGTGCAGCGTCAAGGGCTGCGGAGGTTGAAGGAGCGGCAGGAGCCGCTGAAGTAGGGGGGTGCGTTTCAACGCGGCGCGCTTTCCGTTGCGCTTGGAGGTGACGGTGGTGAAGTTTGACTCACCGGTTCCGTCAGAGTCAGAGGACTCCGATGAACCGGAGCCTAGGGTAGTGGCGGGCCTCTTCCGGGAGGTAGACGCCGAGGATTCGGAGCATGCGTACTCCATTTCTAAGGGGGCAGATTCGAGTTGGGCAAAAGAGTTCCTCGTTTCGAGGTAAGATGCGATTACCGGCGGCGGGAGGTGTGCCTGAGGGGCAGGGGTGGGAGCCTGGGCGGCGATGGTGGCGATGGCGGCGAGGACCGTCTCATTGCCACTTAACCCATATTGGGTAATGAGGGCGGCTAGGGACTCAGTAAAACTGGAGTTGGCCATTTTAGGATAGGAAGCTAAAGGTGAGAAAGCAAAGATGAGGACGGGTCCCTGCTCTCGATAGAACAGGGACTAGAACGCGGGACGCACTACAACACACTATGCACGTAATAGTAACAGTAAAAATGCAAGAAAACACAAGAAAATAGAAGACAGTAAAAAAAAAAAAAAAAAAAAAATGAAAAGAAATGACAAGTGAAAATGAAAAAGAAAAATGAAAAATGAAAATGAAAAGCGGAAGTCAGTCAGACCTCCCTGCCCGAAGACAGGGGGGCAAGACCTGTAGCGAAAAGTGACTCACCAGCAGCCTCGACGCTGTTCCGCGTGAGCAGGACAGCGGAGGCGCGTGAGAGCGCGACAGCACTACCGTACTGTACGGGAGCGCGGACCACCAGGAGGCGACCGTCCGAGAGCGGTGCCGCCGGCGGACTGAGCACTGCGTCAGCGCTGTACAGCGCGAGCGGGACAGCGGGGGCGCGAGAGCGGGGAGCACTACCGTACAGGAACGAAAGCGCGGACTACCTGGATGCAACCGCTCGGAAGCGATGCCACAGGCGGAATGATTTTTGAATAATCGGCGCCAGAAACGCTTCTTTTATTTCGTAGTACGGTGCGCCGTAAGCACCGAGTTAGTGGGAGTGTCGTACGCGCGGGGCCCTTGCTCCGATGCGGGGCGCGCGGGACGTGTCGACGTGGGTGCGGTGCGGGGCGATGGACGATTACACTCGCCGTCCGCAACACAATGATTGATGTAGACGTCTTTGGGCCAGAGCATCTACTTAAGTTCGTTTGTCACTTATTTTCTATAAAAAGTAATAGCCCGTATACGTCCTTTAGTTGGATATGGCCGTCTGTAGGGTGATCGGCTTTAATCGTCACGCTTACCAGCTCACAATATTAGACGTCTCGCAGCTTTACCGCTGCATTCCGTCACCGATCTTGATATTTTACCACAGTCAGCCAGCCAGTGGACTTTTAAAGGCTGATGCTGATAATGATGATGGTGATGAAGAAATATATGCAAGAATATTTAAGGAATTTTGGACCTTGCGACAAATAGTACGAAAAATATGCTTAATTAATTCGTCCGTAATAAAGTTATATGAGCCGTGGTAGCTCAGATGGTTAACGCTCGCTGTAAATATAACAGAACATGAGTACCCGGGTTCGATCCCCTCCGGCACCAATGAAATTGTTAATTGCAATTTTAAGTGCTGATTTACCACGTGCTCGGCGGTGAAGGAAAACATCGTGAGGAAACCTACATGTCTGAGGAATAAGAAAAAAATATTTCGAAGACATGTGAAGTTCGCCAACAAGCATTGGGGCAGCGTGGCGGACAATTCCTTGCCCTAAAACCCTCTCAGAAATGAGGGGAGGCCTGTGCCCAGCAGTGGGACGTATATAGGCTGTAACTTTAACTTTTTTTTAAAGTTATGTGAAATGACAAACCCTGATCTATAGCCCACTCTTAACTCACAAATGCTTTTTTATGTAAGTCTATGTAGTGAGGAGTGAAGCAGGAGATAGACAGCCAAATGATTCTGGTAACAAAATTTACAAATAACAAATCCGCCTGACAAGCGTGGATATTATGTCATAATGCACCCAATGAGGCAATTTGTGAGACAGCATATGTTCAGCAGCAAAATTTTAATAGGCTGATTGTTTCATCATCAATATTAGTCAAAGTAAAAAGCTAGCACAAGACCAAGGTGGTCATTTATCTTCGATTAAGAATCTAATTAACAGTGGCGATAATTTTGACAGACCATTATCCATCTTCGTAACGATTTCATTTCCAAATTACCGACCCTTCAGTCAACTATTAACATCAAAACTAATGGATTCGTAAGTTATTCATCGCACCAGGATTGCTTCATAGTAGATGTGTTCATTAATCATTTTGAAGCAAACATTTGGGACGGGTTAGATTCGGTGTGGTCTCATCATCACTTCGATATGCAAATATTTTATTTAAATTCTACCAATCCATCCCGGTTTCGCACAGGTGATTTCTGGAACTCGATAACATCGCCTTCGCAAAGTTTCTTCAAAATTGTTCCAGCCGTTTAGAAGGATTACAGTCACATAAAAATTATATAAAAGGTTATTTTAAAAAGAGTAGTCAAATTATACATTTAAGTTTAAATAATGATAATACACCATTATTGTAGTTAGTGTAAGAAAGCTTGTGGATATTTTTTGTATTTTGGGTATTATCGTCTGGTGTAAAGGAGATGGCTATATCGTCATCTATTGGAAACCACGAGACAACTAGTTTTTCTTATAGTCGCCTCTTACGACATCTACTGGACGATATATCTCGGAAAATATAGTAGACTTAAAACCCTACATAAATTGAACTACTTATCTGCATTTAAGCTAAAATATGGTAATTAATTATCTTTATTAAAAATTTTTCAAAAAATTATTATAACGTAAAAAAAGCTAAAAAAGCTTTGAAAGATCTGATACACACCGTCCCTCTGTTATAGACTAAAATATTAAAATATATAATATTGTATTATTTAGACTAAGCAATAAGACTAATACATCATCATTTTTATGTAAGTTCCTAGTACTAAGTTGATGAGTCCAATGTCCGCGTACCAACGGACTCTTTACGGAATATCATTCATTAGGTATTAAAGCCACCTCCAAATCGGTGAGAGGTAGTAATATATAGTTGTTTTTTATTTATTGAAAACTTCTTTCGACGCTCCCGAAATTTGATTAGGTTGTTGGTATAATATATATTATACTATAGGTTAGTGTAATATATTATAGTATATTAGATTATGAAATTACTTACTTAATATTTAACATTATTAACTTAACATTATTTTAAATTTAAAAATTTGCTAATATAGTGATTTATAATAAATTTATACATTTAACTTATAATATTTGATAGACCTCTAGCAATTAAACCGTGTGTGGGATGTGCTGGAAGGCTAAATTTTTTTTCAATAGTCTTTTT